>OY720159.1:34353844-35603844 GCA_963082805.1 Hemicrepidius hirtus
CTATCCTGCTGAAAATAGCC
Organism: Hemicrepidius hirtus; assembly: GCA_963082805.1. NCBI lineage: Eukaryota > Metazoa > Arthropoda > Insecta > Coleoptera > Elateridae > Hemicrepidius > Hemicrepidius hirtus. The sequence continues at coordinate 34,353,865 of OY720159.1, forward strand.
CTCAAGTAATTCGTCATCGCTGAGAGTTGGTTGAACAATGCTTTAAAATTTCCGTTCAATATATTTGTGCGCTAGTGGCTGGTGTTTTGACAAATAGGTACCTACATGAATTACACAGAAGTGTGGGTCTTATTTAACATTATGTCCTCCACTTCAACAATGGTTTGATTTGATCTATACGGTTTGTTGGTCGTCCACCACCTTCTGTTATAAAACTGCCACTCTTAAGGCACGTCGCTACTCATCATTCTAATAATTAGTATAGTTCGTCTACTGCTCCAAGTCCCGTCAACTTTTGCTCCGTTACGAAAGTAACTTTCAATTATAAAAATGTTTGTTCTAAAGAAAATACCATTGCGTAATATCCACTGGTAAAGCAGAAAGCAACAGATTTATACCTAATAAGAATAATGTTTAATACCTTAATTGTTGTTTGCTTAAGTCACATCCATTCCCAAACGGAATAGTTTTTGACTACACTTTACATCACAGAGTAGCACACCACTAGAATAGTTTATACAGAAATAGGATGGAAAATTAGTCATATTTGCTGTAGGGGTACTTCGTACTATACTATACGTATCAATCACTTGTCACCCTCGCATAGAAGCTATTCAACAGTAAATCTCATTCTTCATGGCTCTAGAACTAATAATGCGGACAGACTTCAAACTGCCCTCAACTTTTGACCGTTAATGGACCACTAATGCTTTACTAATTCATTCGACCCATTCATTCACTGTAATTGATACTGATAATCCTACTTTTCATATAAGGTGCATATACAGGGTAGCTATTAAAGATTGGACCAACGTCGTAGCGCCCAAACGCTTTGAGATATTAATTTGAAATTTGGAACACTTCAATACGACATTACTTCGCATATTTTGTAGTACTGAAAAATTTTCTTTGACACATACTTTCGGAGCCCGGTCGCCATCTTGAATTTTCTTAAATGGTAATAGGGGTAGTGCAATACATCATTAGAAAGCTTAATGTTTTCTCTTTCTCATTGTGCTAAATTATTATGGGGTTACATAAGAAAATAATGGAGGAAAATTAGAAAACAATTTGCCGTACGCTCAGGTGGCTATTTATGGTATGGTTTAATTCTAGGTGGCTTTGCTTTAACAGAGCTTCAAAATTAAACAAAAAAACAATCAATAATTGTTTAGCAGATGACAGTAGGTACATTGTCATTATTTTCGTAGAAATTTGACAATCTGAATTGGATTGGTTGTCGGTCGACAGAAACTGATTAAAGTCAAGTAGATTATTTTTAGTCGCTTGTAGGAATGAAGTAAGCACATACCACATACCCCTTTTATTCTTTACTTTCTCTTTATAGTATAAACTCCAACATGTACAATAGAAACGTATGTCTAGATTTTTTCTTTACGTCACGGCGACATCGGTTAAGTTGGTCCTGTACGGTGGCGAACGAAGCAGGTAGATGTGATTGACAGAAAGTTGCAGTTGGGATAGCGACTCGGATTCCCTACCACAGCGGTTCCCAACATGTTCTGATTTTATGACCAATATTTTTATTAATATTCAAATTGATAGCTTAAAACTGTTTTGGTGCTACTGGTGCAAAACAGTAGAAGATCTCAAATTACAGCGAGCCGAGCTAACTTACTTCATACCACAGACTGGACTTTGGACCCGACAAATAATAGTCGATCCTACTATAGGTATGGTGATAGAAAACAGTTTTAACATCTTCGTGAATTTAAGCAGTTTTTTGATACCATACTTTTAACAATCACAATATGGTATTTGTTTTTCAACTTTTAGAATTGTTTGTTTAATTTTAGTAGGTACCTTGTTTCTTCATTGTTTGTTTATTTTGTTGTTTGTTTAATTTTGACGTTGTGTTAATGCAGAGCTACCTAGATTTAAAGCATACAATAAATAGCCGTCTGAGCATACGGCAAATTGTTTTCTAATTTTTTTGCATTATTTTATTATGTAACCGCATATTAATTTACCATGGCTAGAAAGAAAAATAATCAAGCTTTGTAATGATGTATTGCATTACCCCTATTACCATTTAAGAAAATTCAAGATGGCGGCCGGGCTCCGAAAGTATGAGTCAAAGAAAATTTTTCTATACTGTAAATGTAAAATATGCGATGTGATGTCGTATTGTAGCGTTCCAAATTTCAAATTAAAATCTCAAAGCGTTTGATCGTCATGGCTTTGGTCCAATCTTTAATAGCTACCCTGTATAGTTATGCAGAAAAGCAACATCAGCTATTAAGTTACAATACTTTGAATATCACATAGATACCTACTACTACTTTTACATTAATCATATTTACCAGATATTTTAATTTGACTTCAATTTATGTTGTGGTTACGTTTCCTTTGCACGTTTTTGTGCACAAGCTTAATGTTCCACTATATGGCAAAGTTAGTTGATTTTCAACGAAATTTAATTCATAGTGGTCTGGAGTTTTGTAACAATTTGGTTGGCACCCGAGCGTTGCTTGTAATAAATTAGCATCGAGTCAAACCATTTTCTCGTATTTTCGGCGAATTTATATCCGAGACTCGCCTATAAATCTCCGCATTTGAATAATGGTCGAGTAAAAATTGGATTTAGTCCAAATGGAAAACGTACAGTTGGGAACTTTTACTGTGTTCAGGAACTACATAATGTATTTCGGTTGTATTTGTACTACTTCTCTACTTCACATTCAGACATAGTGGCGTTTATTGACACAAAGTAAAGGAAAATGTATTTTTGTTAGATACTCATTCGTTTGTGCTAAATGTATATTTTTATTTTATATAGGTATATTAATTTTCATCTTGTGTCAAATAGTGTTGTAAAACTTTGACGTAGGTACGTCGTTGTTTCTCAAATAAATTTTATTGTGTTTCTATCATACCATCACATACAGGGTGGTGAATTTATTCCCGCATCATAGGGATTTCAAATCTAAAATTTTTATTTTAAATTATCTGCTTCCCTAATTATTTTGGAGCTAAAGTGTAAATAGATTTTATGTTGAGAAAAAAATGCTGCATCCCTACGTTTTCTTCATTGGAAGTTTTCGTTTTCTAGAAAGCATAAAATCATCAAAATTAAATAAACACTCATAATATATGCCTTGGAATTATTGAAACAAAAAACAATTAGTTTATCTGTCAGAATTGAGAATTGCGCATTGTATAAAAAATCATGTACCCTATTGACGAAAAAGTGTAGCTAAAGTCCGTTTTTTTTTAAAGATCCACCACCTGTTGATTTCAGTTGGTATAATAAAAAAATTGAAATTTTTAGTAATTTTTGTCAATATATAGTACCTACCATTGATTCAAAGTTCAATCAAAATGTTCTGTTAATTTATGCGTGCGCATCACTACATTTCAAATTTAAATTATTTAAAATGATAATTAAAACATAAAGAAGACTAGGTAGGGGAGACCGGGGCACAGTGGCCATAGGGGCACAGTGGTCACGCGATAATAACTTTCTTTTGAATTTACGAATGAGCAGCCCCATCTAGGAGAGGAGAGGTAAACTTAACTGCAAGCCGGGTTTCTAGTCCCACTGCAGGCAGTTTACTTGTTTTAACTTTAGTCGGCTGTTTGTGTTTGAGTGCACCTGAAGTAAAATTTTGGTAAGTGAAGATTATCCATTTAAATAGTTTATCTTAATATAATATCACAACAACACAATGTACATCAATTAGATACACATTTGCGGTAACGCATTCACAAGTAATTTCCCAAGTTCACTTTTTGTTTACTGATTTCTTCATAAAAATTTGTTGAGGTTACATCTGGGGCACAGCGGACATAATCGTTTGGGGTACAGTGGTCACTGCTATATTTTGTTTCAAAAAGTGACCACTGTACCCCTGTAGAAAAGGCCTCTACTAGTTAACTTATTTCGTTAACTTACAGAATATGGTGCGCAATAGACAAAGAAAAACTGAGATTGGGCTAGTAGAATCACATGTGATGTTCAAAGCAGTCAAATCTGTTTTGAATGGGGGCTCGTCTACAAAAGCAGCTGCTACTCGATATTCCATCGCTAGAACAACACTCACTCGTTATGTGAAAAAATGTAAAGGTCTTGAAATTGATTGGGATCATGCCTATGTGGAAGATGTGCCTCGATTAAATCCACACTACGATATTAGGAGAATATTTTCAGATCAACAGGAAGCGACTTTGTGTGATTATCTACAAATGTGCGCCAATCTTCATCATGGACTGCCTCCAAAAGCAGCGCGAACTTTAGCCTATGACTTAGCTGTGGCTAATGATATACTAATTCCTGACTCCTGGTCAAGAAACGAAATGGCCGGGGAAGATTGGCTGACTGCATTTTTAAAGAGAAACCCAAGAATATCTATAAGAACAGCTGAATCTACTTCCATTTCAAGGGCCATGGGCTTTAACAAACCTGTTGTTAACATGTTCTTTGACAAATATGAGCAGCTACTAGAGCGTCGTCAGTTTGGCCCAGAAAGTATATATAATACTGATGAAACAGCATTAACAACAGTTCAAAATTCTATTAAAGTCTTGGCATCCAAAGGGCAAAAACAAGTTGGTCAGGTGACTTCCGCTGAAAGAGGAACATTAATTACAATGTGTGGAACAATAAATGCCCTTGGTAACAGCATACCTCCAGTGTTGATCTTTCCCAGAGTCCATTACAAGGACTTTATGATCAAAGGTGCTCCCCATGGAACTCTTGGCGCGGCAACCCCCTCCGGATGGATTTCCACAGATGTGTTTTTAAAATATTTGCAACATTTTGTTAATTATGCCTCCCCAACAAAGGAAAAACCTGTATTACTAATCATGGATAACCATGATTCCCATATTTCTCTCAATGCCGTGGATTACGCAAAGGCAAATAATGTCATGTTGCTTACTTTCCCGCCACATACAACTCACCGGCTGCAACCTTTGGACCGTTGTGTATACGGTCCATTAAAAAAATATTATAATGATGGTTGTAGATCCTGGTTACTTCATAACCCGGGTAAACGAATTACAATTTATGATATTCCGGAAATACTTGGACAGGTCTATCCTTTGGCTTTTGCCTCTAACAACATTGTCTCAGCCTTCCGGAAAACCGGCTTGTATCCCTTTAATCGACACATTTTCAATGACAGTGAATTCCTTGCTGCATCTGTGACAGATACTATTCCAAGTGAAACCACTGCAACTGGTTTGACATTGACTGGCACCAATACCGACTTAGGTATCCCCAGTACAAGTAGTGTAGTTGCACCTGCTATCGGACTTTATGTAAACACAAGACCAACAACGCCTCCTGGTCAATTTATACCTCCGCAAGTCATTCAACCCTATCCAAAAGCTAAAAGAAATGAAGGAACACGAAAGGCAAGAAAAAAGCGAAGTTCCCAAATACTGACTGATACGCCAATAAGAGACGAACTAGCAGAAATTGAAAATTTAAAAGTGACAAAGAAGAAGAAAAAAACTGTGAAGAGAAATTTAGATAAACCTACCAAAGTAAAGAAAACTGATTTAATAAGTGATACGTCAAGTGATTCCGTATCAATTTCTGAACTTACAGATTTAGTAAACAGTGATGATGATATTATGTCAGTTGAAGGTGAAGAAACAAGGACTTGTGAAGAGATAAAAGCTAACGGATTTGTGTTAGTTAGATTTGCAACAAAAAAGCAAATGAAATATTATGTGGGACAGGTGAAGGAAATACTTCAAGATGAACTAGTCATCACCTTTTTAAGAAAAAATAAAGACAAATTTGTGTATCCAATAGTAGAAGATGTTTCTAGTGTTGATAAGGAAGACATTGCACTTGTTTTGCCTGAGCCTCTGAACACTGGAGGAACTGCACGGATAAATAGTTCTTTAAGATTCACTATTGACCTTGAGGCTTATAATATTTGTTAAGTTTGTTATATAAATAATTAACCCTTTCTTTCCCAAGGTTAATGGTATATTTTGACGTCATTGGGAAAGAGAGGGTTAATTATCGATTATGTTTCAAATGACGGGAATTATTGTTTTGTCTTTTAAGCGTAATTGCAGCTATACATGCATTTCTTTTTTTTATAATCCAGTAGGTAGCTAAGTTATAAGTAAAAATTAGAAATTATTGTTTTTTCTTTTGCTTTTAATTAGCGCTAACCAAGCATTTATATTTTTGTAGGTAGGTACTGCAGTATGTTATACATAGGTTATCTATACTTTCAGCAGTTGAAAAGCAGTGGCCAATGTACCCCAATAGTATGACCAGTGTACCCCACCACCGGGGTTCAATGGCCACTTTATTTTATATTTAAAAAGTGTGCATATAAAAGCTACTGATTTTGTTTTTCTTTATCTAAAAAAGTATCTTGGTATGCAAAACTACACTGAATTTTTAATATATTTTTTTGTTTCGTTTATTAGCATTTTTTGGAAAATATTACAGGTTTTCTAAAAATATGGCCACTGTGCCCCGGTCTCCCCTACTCTAATATAAGATTTATTTTTATTGATGAAACCCCGATTTACAAAAACGATTCTGCTACTAAATCTTGGACTATTGACAACCTTCCCAAGAAAGATTAGAAATTAAGGAAAGCAGGTTTACAGTGATCCGTCCTGGGTGTATTGAGGTGTCTTAGATGGATGTAGTTTGCTTTTAAGACCCAGAAACAATGATCGGGATTATCACAAAACGATGAATAGTCAGCTATTTAAAAAGTGGATTAATCAATTAATTCCAGCTCTACGATCTGATGGTTTTAAAACTGTTATTATTTTGACAATGCCCCATGTTATTCTGTCCGTTTGGAGAGACGTCCAATACATTATTCCAACAAAACTGCAATGGGAAATTATTTAATAAACTGTAACGTTCCATTTTAACTTGCATGTATACAAAAGTTCAACTATTCTAATGCCTGAATACATTTTTTCTATTCTTACCTCGAATTATTTATATATTGATTATTATAAATCCATAATACTTCTTATTAAATCGAGCGAATTTACATAAACTCAGCATATATCCACATAAATCAACAATATTTAACAAAATATAGGTATGAGAATACTTCTTGTGAAAAGCACTTGTCAAAATTAACCATTAAATTTATTAGTCCTAACCCTACTTTAAAAATTACTAAAAAATTTCACCAGCAGCGTTGCCAAACATACTTTCGAGAGAAATTGCAAGGTTGGTGGATCTTTAAAAAGAAACAGACTTTACCTGAATTGTAAAATGGTATTAGGAATTCCGAAAATAGTACACCTGGAGTCAGGGGTCTTTTTGTAAAATCCAGGGCCGCGCCAAGGGTAGTTGCCGCCGGGGTGCCAGGCATATTTTGCCGCCCCCCCAGGATTAGACATCGGTATATTATCGCCCGGTGCCAAAACGCCCAATTTTATTATTATTTTTATCATTTTTGATAATAAAATGTACTACTCTTTTATTTTACAAATAATGTTCAAAATGAACCCCAAAAAATTTTGAAGCTAAAGACGGTCATTATTCAAAAAACGGATTTGCAGAATTATTTTATTATTCGCATTTTTTCATCTTTGAAGTGTCATTAACACGAAAACGGTTAATGGTAGGAACAAATCTCGAGACACTGTTTCAACCGTAAATTAGTTGAGAATTTCGAAAATTCTGTCAAAAACAAAAAAAAAACAGTGACGTACCATTTTTTCATCCAGTAATATTTACACACGCACCTGTAGCTACGCCACTGGAGAAGGAAAAAACTGACGAATATGGTCCACTTATAGAAAATGACCTTTCAAAGAAGAAATTTGATGTAAATAGGTAATTATTTTATTCTGTAGAAGTTTTGTGTCAATATGGACTTCGATTTTGGAAAATTAATACTATAGAGGGAAACGTGTGTCTTCTAAAAGATTATCAAGCTTTCAGCTCTTATACATTTTTATATTGAAAATCTTGGTGGGTGGATTTATGCCAAGTGTCGTTTCGACACATGGCCGTAAAGGCGGCAAGTTGCAAATAATGTAGGTACCTACATTTCATGTTGTTTACCAAAAATACATGTTGAAGAAGAAGAATCAACAAAGGGTGCCGGACTATTCCTACGACTGCTAAAAGGTCTGTGTCATAAAATAAGATACGGCGTGCAATATTTCAGCCTGCCGATTGTTATGACTAATACCGGTACTATTATAAAAATTTCTTTTGTGACCAACACGTACAAATTGAGAAGGTTCTTCAACCCTACATTATTAAACTAGTAATCTTTAATGTTATTGAATTTAAAAATTAAACTATTTACTTAACAAATATGTGTTATTGTGTTAATATTTTTCCAAATATACTTAATCCCGGGAGTTTTGCCGCCCCTGAACCCTGCCGCCCGGGTGCAATGCACCCCTGGCACCCCCGCTTGGCGCGGCCCTGGTAAAATCAACAAATCGGCAAGTTTCCTTTCATACAACTGAACAAAGACTGATTGGTATAGTAATGAAACTCTTTGAATTAACACTTAACCAACAGTTTTTTTGTAACATTCACCAAAGAAAGTTATGTACCGTTTTATCGAAGCGTGTTTACTATTATTATTACTATGGTCTGTTTTTTAACTAGGAGGAGCGATTCAAATTTGTCGCGCCAAAATCCACACCTGTGATTGGCTGCGGCCAGGCCGGTTACACACCGCTAAGTAATTTGTATAAATTTTGACGTTTGACGTGATTTGATAATTATTTTTCTAGGCGCTGACAGTGACATAATTCAGGCAAAATACATTAAATTAGTTTTCATTTCAGCTGTAAATTTTAAACATGATAAAAATTCAAATTTACCGTCAAAACTTCGGAAGTCTTCTTTTCTAGTGACATTTCTAGTGTGAATCTGGCTTTTGTATTCACTCCTCCTAGTTAAAAAACAGACTTTAATAATTTGAAAAATTCAATCTGTCAAAAGAATTGCTTTGTTGTTTCAGTAATTTCAAGGCATGAGTGATTTTTGTTAAAGAAACGATTTTAATATTCATACTTTTATGCTTTTTATAAACGGAAACTTTTATTCAATAACATTATTACCGCCATTTGAAGCGCAATCATTTTACCTTTCAATTAATACCATTACCATTCCTGTAAGTTGATTATTTTACCTACTTAGTTTTTATTATCTATATATTTATTATTTTATTATTTTATTGATATTATACAAATAGTATATTATCTACCGTATCAACCATTTTTAAACTATTTTCTAAAGTAATTTCTAAACAGACAATATTTTAATGATTTATTTACTTTTCAATACAATTCTTACACCTAGCCTATCTTAATAAATCCTGCTACGTTCAGTTGCCCGAAAACCTCCACCATTCTTCAAATTCTTCTGGTATTATGTGCCGTTTTTCATATACTTATCTATACATCCGAATTAAATTCCAGCTTCTCGTATGCGATGACCAAAATTAATCGATTACATTGTTTTCAGTTATAGGTGAATTTTATAATTATTAATGACAACAACTCAGAGTAGGTCTTGTACCTTTTATGTATTTCTCCATAACAGCTCGGTTAGCAACCTAAATTTTCTATAGGAACCTGCTAGGTACCCTGATTTTGCTTTTATTTTCTTCAAATTTTTCAAAATGTTCTTTTACAGTTTTCTTTAATTTAGGTACTTTGACATTTACGAAATAGTTTCAGAGTTTACACAATTTTTAAAATTCATCAGAATTAATATCCACTCTTAATTTAAATTCAAAATTAATAAATCCAAAATTGAAAAAAACGCCACTTTAAACTATGTATACCTATAACATTTATCAGTTTTTTAACAGCATCAATCCTTATAAATTATTCAAAATTGGCTAACATAACTCACAATCATTGCTACAAAAATAATTATTTTATACTTTTCTCTATAACATTTGATTGGTTGTTATAATTATAAATTCTTCATTATCGTACCTACTATCATCATATAATTTTAAATTAACATTTTTAACTATATTTACCTGTATATGTACTTACCTATGTTTCTTATTCTGTTTATAGTTCAGTCAATATCAATAACCCCAAACATTGTAAAAAATTTCCATTTTAAATTAATTTAATATTAAACATTACAAAAATTACGCTATTTGCCTATTGAATGAAAAAGGCCAAAAAATTCCAAGCTTTGCTTTTCCAAAAATATAAATATCAAATTCATCTATTATTTGGCATGTAATGAACAAGATAGAATGTCAATTTGTATGGAGGTTAAACGAATAAATAAATAATAAACACGATCGGACATATCTCTCAAATTGTTGAAAGTTTTGGACGAACGACCAGGTCTGTAGATGTTGCAACATTGATTTCAAGTTTCTAGCAAACTGCAGGTGGTGAAAACTGATCGGAAAATCACTGTACTGGTCTTAGGTAACGGTAGTCGACTGCCGGCCGAAGAACTGACAAACAAACAACAGCTGTAGCCTGTAGCTATTTGAAAACATTCATTTAGGACCGGTCTTTCAATTGGGGCATAACTCCCTGTTAAGCTAACCCACAGTCAACTGTCATGGAAACAAACTTTTTAACAATGATATCCATGACAACTGACCGGGCCGGTTTTATAAAGTCTAGTTGACCGAGGGTTATCTCAACCACGATCAATTGTCATGGATACGATTGTTTTATAAGAATCGTATCCTTGACAATTGCTCGTCGTTGAGCCAACCATCGGTCAACCAGACTTTATAAAACCGGCCCTTAAGGTAGGAATCAGACTGCACGACCAGAGCGACCGTCCAAGACCGACCAAAATTTCAAACACATATACTTATATGACTAAACTCAGACCGCAGCGGATGCGAACGACCACGTAGGCCGGCATCGACCGTCCAGATTTGAATTTCAAACTTGTTTGAAATTTGGACGTTCTTAACCTACGAACGCATGCACAATTTTTAGGTTACCTACTAACAAACGTAAAAGACACACCTTAGCTGACAGCATAAAATATAAATTATAATGCCTGATAGTATTTTGTGAATGCGGTTTCAATATTTAACATGGTTAAATAATAAGTTCTGTCACTTCAGTTTTATTTTTTACTTGACAGGTGCCTGAATGTGGACGAGCAGTGTGATTTGTAAAATTTTGGCCGGTCGCGGACGATCGCTCGCTGTGAACGGTCGGTCCTGAACGATCGTGCAGTCTGATTTCTAGCTGATGGAGTTAAATTCGAACTGAAAGGCCGGTACTGAGAGGCAACAGATCAGGGACCGGTTTTTCAATTCAGGTTAACTCCTTGTTAAGTTAACCCACGACCGATTATCATGGAAACAAATCTTTTAAAAAGAGTATCTATTACAACTGACCATACAGCTTAACTGAGGGTTAAAGCCGAATTGAAAGACCGACTCTTTAGAGTTTTTACAAAACCGAAAGTTTGAATATGCATCTGGCTTGCAATTATTGAGTGCAAAAATTAATTGTAAGGACTGGACCTGCAGCCCGTGGCCGACCGATAAGCTAGGTAGAATGAGCATTCAGCGTCGACCGTCCGCGAACAGAGCATATATCAGTTCATCCAAAACTTTTGGTGGTTTCAAGTAATTTGTCAAGTTTCTACCGCCGCCTATAGGAAGTCAGATGAATTTTCATTGTAATTAGCCTGCAGACCTGCCTACAAGACAAACTAAAATACGAACCCTCGCGGACGATGCTGGGTTCTATCTTCCCATGAAAATCCAAAAAATGCAAGTCATTAAGTACAAGAGCACATGGTATTAGCAATTGGATGAAAAGATGGAGCACAAGAGTTAATTAAAATATATCAGTTCTAGTAACTTTTATTTTACGGCGCCAACTATGCCCACCAAGAATAATGCTGCTGAATGCTTGAAGAAGTTGAACAATACGAAGCAGTTGATGTGGTGACTGAAAATACGGATGCTTCAGCACCACATTAAGCTTCCAGTGTTAGTTAGAATAATTAATACGCAAATGACAATCCTAGTCCAGATAATCCAAAATTTCTTCTAAGTAGCTATACCTAATCTAAAATTTGGTAATCATAATGCAGAATAAAAACGATATTGGTAATGCATTGCTTATTTTGGGGAGAGAAGAAGGTACCTACACAGGGTATCGAGATAAAATAATTTATATGAGAAAAGCTGGCTACGTATGTAGCTACCTAACTCTGAAAATGGTTTAGATTAGAGAGTTTTAATAGCCGGAGTTGAATTCCCTGTTTCTGCTTATGTTAGAAAACCGAGTTTCAATAACTTTTGTAATGGCAAGTCGATTTTGATCATTTTTGGGACAATATTGAGTATCCTGAGAGTGGTCTGTCGCCGTACCCCCAAGGTGTTCTTCAATATTCAAATACATTTACACAAAAATTCACTCAAGGCTCACTTCAAGAGCGACTATCTAAGTAGAATTAACTCGGAGAAATTGTTTTATGCTGACATTATTTGGATCTTGGACATTACTGGATCTACCAAACTTCGAGAGATTGAACACCATTTCTAGGACACCTTGTATAGTCAGATATAAACACACTCATTGTTTATAATCACTGCATGCTTTATTGTTATTTCTCTACGCAATAATACAGAAAGTGGTGTATATTTAAACAAAAGGTGCAACTAATAACATCAATCATAACTAGGTGACGGCTATAATAATATCAAATACAACATAATATCGAAATTAAAAGTACGTAGTACGGCAATAGTACATTATGGTATAAGCAAAGAGTATATATACTATAGAGATTTAACCTTATGGAGCTTTGCGTATTAGTTTAATCATTTCGTCCGCTAGAGTAAATGTATCGGGCCCTCTAGTAGACGCAATGAAGCACTAAACGAAGTTTGGTTAGCGAAGATGAAATCCAATATTTCAGTTTTCACAAGGTATCTTGGACATTGAAATTTACAATGTTGCAATTATTTCAAACGGTTAGGAACACTATTCCCACTAGCTTTTGTTATCAGTATAATCCGGACATTCCAAGAATTACATTGTTTATGAGATGACTCTTATTATATCGGAAAACTTACGAAGTATAATATTCTAGATACTTTTAGTTTCTGGAGTATATTTTTAATTTTCATGCACTTTTACTAATTTTCCTTTATAGACGAATGCAGTGAATTCATTCGTCTATGATTTAGAAAAAAAAACACGCAAATTCTTATTAGAAATTGTTAGACAGAGTGTTAGATTAATAATTTAATTATAACATATTGGAACGATTCTTGGTTTTATAGGTAAGTGATCTTTTTTTAATGTGAGCAAAATATTGGAAATATAGGAAAAAAAGCCGTGAAAAAAAGCCGCGGTACAAAAAGCCTGGAAAAAAAGCCGTGGAAAAAAAGCCGTGGATAAAAAAGCCGACGGAAAAAAGCCGCGGTATAATAAAAGAACTTGATCTTTATTTATATTTGAACAGTTTTTGAATATTAACCGAACACCTAAAGTTGTTATAATCCCTACCGTAAATAAGTTGTTCAGAATTATTCTCTTTCTTTAAAGGCAATTGAAATATGGAGGGATCCGGTAAGTTTATCGAAAACTACAATTTATCGAAAACAATTTGGCGGTTAATTAATATAAATAGGTTAATTATTATGTTGTATACAGCGTGTCCGCGTAAGTTGGCTACAAATGGAAAACTTTGTTATTATTGATTTTATGACAAAAAAGTATTCTTCATAAAAAGTTCTGCATGTTCTAGAACCCAAAATTCAACCATCAGATATTAAATTATATCAGTCGTATCATAATAATAATAATTATATCATTTTTGTTCAAGAGTAAAGTACCTTCATTTTTGACCATATCGAAAAAATTTTATAAGAAAAGATCTTATGGATTAAAAATAATTTTTAAATATTCAATATTGTTTATTTACAATTAAAAAATATTATTTTTACATTTTCTCTGCGATAAAATTAAGTTTAAATTTGAAGATTAATACATTACATTTAATAATTCATTAATTAATTAATAATATTTTTTAATTATAAATAAACAATATTGAATATTTAAAAATTATTTTTAATCCATAACATCTATTCTTGTAAATTTTTTTAGATATGGTCAAAAATTAAGGTACTTTACTCTTGAACAAAAATGATATAATTATTATTATTATGATACGACTTATATAATTTAATATCTGATGGTTGAATTTTGGGTTTTAGAACATGCAGAACTTTTTATGGAGAATAACCTTTTTTCATAAAATCAATAATAACAAAGTTTTCCATATGTAGCCAACTTACGCGGACACACTGTATACCTATACGTATTTTTTCATTATAATTTGTTTGGCAATTTTAATTTTTTCTAGCAGTGCATTTCTTACGGTTGAAGAAAAAATAGCATGTTTTATTCGGATCAGAAGTGTCTTTTTGTGCTTCGTCTGAAACTATCGCACTCGCTGCGCCCGTCAGTTAAAGTACAGACTCGCCACAAAAAGTTGCACTTCTGATCCTAATAAAACAATATACTATTTATTATACCAGCATAGCATCACAATCGTTGTCAAACAAACCAAAAACCCCAAATTAAAACAAGGCGTTTTAAAGGTTGTTATGCAACAATGAGTTAATCAGCTTTTTATCCACGGCGTTTTTCCGCGGCTTTTTTTCCGCTACCCAAAATATTGATATACAATATACATAGTTCTGTTTGAATTACTTATATCGATAGCAGCCTGTGTATCCATTTAAGTTACAATAATATTTGTTATAGTTTAATTTAAATCAAATGTATAACTTTATTAATTTATGCGTATGGAAATTTGTTTTTTGTATAGGTATGTTGTAGCCACAATGTAAACTCGCATTTGATAAAAGGCCTAGGCAGGATCATATTTTCTGTTTGAAAAAGGTTAAACATTTTATTACAAGCCTAGGCTTTTTATAAAAAGCCGGAATTTGGATTGCAGATTTTGTTTATTTTTAGAAAATTTATAAAACAATAAATTAAGTACTACATTTACAACTACACAAAAATCGTTTTCAGTGTTCAATTTATTCCAACTTTCTTTTTTCGGGGAAACGTTCTGAATGACATCATGGCAACACCGCTAATTTGTATGTAGTTGAAACTGGAAATCCCCACGACACAGCTTAGTGAAATCCAATACAGCGCCCCCTGTTTCAACCAAAGAGTGAACTATTCTGTTCAAATTCAATATTATCCATAAAATTTGATTATGCAACCCAATTTACAGAACATACGCAATTTTGTATTAGAGTTGTGTCTCTATAAATATCTATACTCTTTGGTATAAGTGTATAATTAAGGTTTACCAGCACATAGAGACGAGTTTAAAAGTACAACGTGAAGGCATACGCTATTTTTCATTATACATAAATTACATAGGTAGACCTGTATCATAATCTGAAAATACTATATCGGTTTATTCTATTTTAGAATGATAATCTTGTGTATAAACACCCAAATGCGGGCTTAAATTGGCCTTTATGGTGCAGATTAATAAAAATTTGCTAAGCAACGGTTAATAATCTTAAAAACTCTTCTTTTATTAATTATAGTAGGAGATTCTTCTCCTCTACAATACAAAACTAACTTGAGTTACAGCTTTAAAATGTAAATTCTTGAACAAGTAAAAATTGTTATACTTTTAACATTCGTGCTTTTTATACACATTTTTGGTAACTAACTTAAAAGAATAATAATTATTTATTGTATAAGTGTCTTAGGAAGTATTTTATCCACCCAAGAATGTTCGAGCGAAGTTCGAGCGTTTAATTTTCTTAAGTGGATGAAATACAACTAAAACACGTATGCAATACAACGTTTTATCCACAATCATACCAGAGAGTGGCGTTTTTAAATTAATATTTTGGAAAATTTTTATTTTGACATTTTGAACCGTTTTGAACTGATTATTGTCATACGTGTTACTATGGATTTACCATTGTTTTAATTATAAGATCCATGTGTTTTATTAATACCATAAGACGTCTCTTAGCAGTAAAATTATGACCTTATAATATATACTGGTTGTGGATAAACAAACTTATGGTAACTATAGCGCGTTTCACGCTGACTATGCAGTACCTACAGAGAACATAGGACAATGTTATTTAAAGGCAAACTTCGCCTGCTGCGTTGCCGCTTGTAGACCGCACTCAGGTATACTCAAAGAAATTTTAAATCTTCGTATAGGTAGAGGATAATACAAATTAAGGTATTAACAAATAAACCGATTGCAATACCAAAGGCGGATTTATTATGATTGACGTCTTCGTGTTCAGTTTTAAGCGACTTGCTGGGGAAATATGGCAATACTGTAGCCCTATCCCTGTACACTGCATAGTCAGAGTGAAACGCGCTATAGTACCAAAGTTAAACGTAAAAGTTAAATAGATAAATGGCAAAAAAAAAGAGTCAAGATCCAACACTAACAACATCAAAGTAGCCAACTATCTACACAACAATAAAATTCGCATCGGCACAGCTCAAAAAATTGCCAGAAATAGTGAATATTTTTAATATGTTTTAGGAAGTAAAATAGAATAAAATGTTGTATGTAGGCTACTACAGGCATAATTCGTCGGGTTTTAAACAGTCATCGAGTTCGATAATTACAGATGAAACCCAAAAAGACACACTTTTGATCCTACTAACAGTTATTTACGTATTAAGAGTATAGGTACTAATTGCGAGATTATGGCATGGGGGAATGTTTAAAGCCCGACGAAGGAGAATTTTTAATTTCCTCAGGGCCATCATGCTATTTGTTCTTCAAACGTAGAAAATGCATTTTTAATTTAAAAAATTAGAAAATTAGAAACGTCAAAGATGATAGTACTACCAAACTGAATGATTTCTAAAAATTTTTCTGTAAATGTTACCTGAGTGGCAGTAAAAGTAAAATAACGGTTTAGTTAGTCTAGTTTCTTTGACGTTTGAAGAACAACAGTTTTTGATTTTAATTAATTTTATAAAATAGCCAGTGATATAAACTATCGATTACATGTAAATTGGTTAGCATATGTTGTTTATGTTGCTATGGAGGCGCTTTTCGACTATTCTTTGTTATTATACTCTGTTTTTTCTCTTTATCATTCAGAGTAGGCGAAGTCAACTTTAGATATTTTTATAACAGTGTAGAGGGTCTATTCTGTAAGCAACTGTTAAAATTTAACGTGGCGTTAAAATTGTAACCAATCGCTAAGCTTAATTATGACAGCTAAAACTACCATTTAACCAATCAACGCCAAGGGTTTAAATTTAGCGGTTGGTTTCAATTTTAAAGGCACGTTAAATTTTAACAGGTGAATACAGAATAGACCCTTAGAAAAGTTATTAAAGTCTCTGGTGGAAACGTCACTTGTAATCAATTGTCGTCATATTTTTGACACACTGAAACACATTGCGTTTTCTTTCTAAAGGAATAACGTTTTGCTTTGGCATTTTTCAAAATAAAACCTCAATAATCACGTTCTCACAAGAATGACAATTTCAATTTTGACACTAGTAATTTTTTGTCTTTTGTCTATACCACAGTCTATACCTACACTATAAAACTATATAAAAATCACGGCACTCTTGAATGATAAAGAGAAAAAACAGAGTAGTATATCTTTACGAACTACAGGTACCTACATAAAATAGTTGATGAAGTTTGCTTAGCGAAATTATTTATAAAATCAGATTTCTCCAGTGGTTGTGTAAACAAGAAGGCGTAAAATAATCAGGACATAATTTAGTACCAGCATGTACCAGTAAATGCTATAGTTTCTAATAGTATCCAAATAAATTAGTTAAATGTTCTTTGACAGCTCTGCGTTGATCAAACTAAGATAGTAGCATCTACCAGTACTAAATTGGATATTATATTTCTTTACTTTGTATTATAGGTGTTGAAGTAATTAATTAAAATTTAATCTTTTCAGGAAACTAATTCTCAGTGATCTATATGCTTACAACGGTTTGTCGCTTATTTTCTTTTGACCATCTACCATCTATGGTTAAAAGTTGACTATTAATGCTTAGATTATCTTGTGCAGTGTGTACTACTCTCTGGCCATGTAATTTGCGAACTGTGTTCTATTATTTTAATTTTCTCATCACAGTACAGACAGACCATGCTGTTTTGTAGATCTAAAAATGTATATACAGGTTATCTTAAAATAACGTTTAAAGATTTATAGTGCATGTAGTATGGTCGCAAATAAGTTAAGCAGTCTTAATAAACATAGATCCAAAAACCAACCGTTTCCGATATAACAGCGCAGCGGTATTTTGTACATTTGCTTGTCGGCAAACTGAACGATTTTGTTTGGTGAGCGGAGTTAGCTTTGAGTCACATTAAGGCGGTAGTACCTGGGTAGTACCCTCTTCAAAACTCGCAATAAACTAATTATACAAGCAATCATACATCTCTAGTTTAAGTAAATTTCACTACAAATTATCAAGACGTATAGAAACTTTACAAGGAACTACACAATCCCTTAAGCACAACATAATCTTCTGCAATATGCAGACTGGTCTTTTGTATAAGTTACGTAACTTCGAGGTGAGTCACGCTTAGGGTATAAAATGTAGAAATGTAGAAGATAGTATTTTTCACATAGCATTCCCTTTTTCGGATTAGTGCGATTCAATAAATAACCATCTGAACTAAGAAGTACTACTTAACCAGCGGTCTTTTGAGAATCCCTGGCACTAAGTTCTATTCCATATGGTGAAAGGCCAACACGAAATAATGCTGTCTCTTTTCACCGCATTGCAGGTATTTGCAACAGCTGGTCGTGCGCTTAAAAGCAGAAGATCTTTTTCCGGTAAGCTTACGTTTCTGTTTTTCATCGTACTATGATCACAATATAAACAGAGATAAAGATGCAAGGGTTGTGTTATTTAACATAAGGCGCTAATCCGAAAAAGGGAATGCTATGTGAAAAATACCATACACAGTATCTTGTAGATTTTGTAAATAGTTTGTAAACGCATGATTTTGGAACCTATAGGCTATTTAGGTATTAAGACTCTTTAAACTTGTTTTCAACCTTACTACATGCCCTATAGATCTTTAGACGTTATACTAAGACACCCTTTTTATTTAGTTTTTAATTAGTTGCATATAAGTATAGCTTTTGAATTATTTCTGAAAAATGTACAACCAGATTGGAGGTGGTAGGGGTAGTTTACTAAATAATTTCTAAGTGCCGGTTTTTCAAAGCGAGTTTAAACTCGGTTCAGCTAAACTAAGATCAATTGTCAATTGTCATACATAGATACAATTGTTCCTAACAATGGTACCTATCCATGACAATTGATCTTAGCTCAGCTGAACCAAGTTTAAACTCGAATTGAAAAACCGGCGCTATAAGTGTGCAGCCTTCAAATTATGTTCTGGAATTTTCCTAATGAAATTGGAAGGGCTGAAGAAAGTTTCGAAAGGAAAAATCAAAGACTATAAGTACTTACAAATGTTAATCTAATGTTTATTAAGTGGATTCTTACCGATAATACTGTTCTAGCATTAATTTGAAATCCAACTGCCGTAAAATTAATTTCTTGTTGAGATATTTGCATTATTGCTTATCGTATATTTTCTCTCAAATATGAGGTGCGTGTTAACACTGGTAGGTATCGCGTATTTTCGGATATCTATGTACTGTAACCGAAGACATAACATAAGAAGAAAGACAAAGTTTTAACATTTTAACTTCATTTTTTTCGTAAACTAAACGATAATGACTATCGTTAAGTAAAGGAGTATGAATGATACGCAATAGACCCAAAATGACTGTCATTGTATAAACGGTCATGATGCGGCCGAATATCCACATGATAAAAAAACGTTTTTCGTAAATCTGTACGATACTTCTACGAGTAAAAATGACATAATTAAATATTTTATAAAATGTACAAACCTTCAAAATTTAGTTTATATTTATGTAATATTTTAATCTTCTTCAGAAATTCGATATTCAAGTCAGGTATCACTAGTATTGTCACCAGATGCACATTCTAGACTGCTAGACGATGTACAGTTGTACGTTCTAAATACATCCCCTACTAGTAGCACAATGGTTATAATTGTAAAATTACTGATAAAAACTTAATAGTAGCTGACAGTACCTATGTCGCTTAGAAACGTGGTTTCAAACAACTTTATTTATTTACTAAGTTAATCAATTCACCATCTCAAATAGACGTATATCTTTAATTACACGATCTATTATTTATTAAAAATAAAGTAAACACTTTACCCACAACTTTTCTTGCTACTTTAAACTGTTTGGAAACTGACATGAAACGTTTCTTTTTACTAAAGGTTTGATATCCACTTCGATGAATGCCGTCGGTTAATAAGTAATACATTTATTCAAATATAGGAATTTCCATTCTAAGTATTTTCTGAGTATTTTCCAATAACATTTATTAAATAGTAAGTGGTATGGCTTTATTACCGTCTTGTATAATTATTTAAATTTTTTTACGAGATATCTCAATAGAAAACTACTTAATAATAAAAGATTAGAAACTATACTTACCACACAATCCACTTTTATAACGCAGCAAGAGGCGGATCGGGGGTGATAATAAAAGAAAACGTTAAGCGCCAATTACGGAACCTGCTAGATACATACGCAACAGCTGTAAAAATTCTAACAAATGTAAAAAAAACTTTACATTAACTGCAATATACTACCTACCTGGATATGTATTGGAAAGAGCGCAATTTTGCAACTTGTTTCATATAACATTTTTTCCAATTTAGTAAGTTTGAATAAAAAAAAAACATATAATATGAATTAAAATTTGGTGATGTTTAAACGGCGACTTTAATTTTTTAGAAACAGTACCTTTAACCTGGTCGTTGCTATGCAATTACACGTTGAGGCTGAACTTCATATGGTGAAATTATTACACTCATGAAAAAGTACATTTTATGAATATTTTTTGTCATCCCTTATTGTTTCAGGAGAGGGTAAAACTTACAACTCTTATCAATTTCTCTTTCAGAATGTTTTTGTGAACCAAGGTATGCGTTTGTAAAAATATGAATTACATAGCTTGATAAGTCTGGAATGTTTTTTGTGTGTTTCGTATTTCCCGTAAATTTGGTAGTTTTTAAGTAAAAAAATAAAATGCCCTGCAGTGATAATGTGTTCATTTGACAAAATCTGAAATTTTATTAAATGAAAAACGAATAGTAGGCTGATGTAATACCCTCCCAGCACATGTCAACAGTCTTGAATTAGTGTTTTCTGGTGTTCAGTACGGTGTCTTCATTGTTTCCTCCATTTGATTTATTGACTCCGCAGACCAGCGCCGGTTTTACCACTAGGCATCATAGGCAATTGCCTAGGGGCGCCACGAAAAAGGGGCGCCCGTCCGTCGCTAAAAAAATGTAAAATGTTTTGTTTCATATAGGTACTTCTACTTCTAAGGAGGGCCAGTTGTATAATCTTGGTTTAACTGCTAGTTCAACTAATCCATGGTTTAAGACAGCTGACAAGCCTGTGCTTAAGTTAATCGCACGCTAGTTCATCACTGAGTTCTCAGTAGTGACTCAAAAAACACTGACTATTGTTAACCACGTACAACTGGCCCTAATCTGAGAATGTGAATACGGCGGACTCGCAGACTACTGTGCCGTGCGCAAAGAGTCAGTTACGGAGTGAATAAAATTTAAAAAAAATTAAACATGATTTTCACTTATTTGACATCATGTACGGGCAGGGCCGGCTAAGAGGTGGGTACGGTGGGTAGTATTACCCACCTGAAAAATCTATAGGTGGGTAATTACCCACCTGAAAATTTGAGGGAAAAATAAAAATGCTTATTTTTACCTATTCAAAATTAAAATAATGAACTCTAAAAGTGAACATTTCACGATTTTTTTAAATTATGTCGATTGGTTATCACAAACTTTCATTATAAAAAGTTGTGACATTTTCAGATTTTTTAATTTGATCTCAAAATTTGCCAGATGCTTTTAAAATGCGTCGAATAAGCCACGCCCACTTTCGAAGAAAAATTTCGCCTGCGGCGCTATTTTACTCCCTTTATCGTTTCTTGCTGTGCCCCCCCCCCAACTCTTTTCGCGAGCCGCTACTGATACTACCCACTGTGTACGGGGGCGCACAGAAATATTGCCTAGGGGCGTACCGATTCTAAAACCGCCACTGCCGCAGACCGCAGTCAAGGTTTTATTTATTAATTCTGAAATGGCTGATATGCGTTTTATGTATGGCCGACCGAACGGCAATTGTTTAAAAGCAAAACGATATTATATTGAGAGATTTCCCAATCGTAGAGACGTAGACCACCTCATTATACAATTTTTGCCAGGCTTAATGAGCGTCTCTGTGACATTGGCAGTTTAGCTAAGAGATCAAGAAATACTGGCCGACATAGGCATTTAATTTAAGGACTTAAGCGTTAGAAAAAGCAATTTTAGATGACATCAGTGATCATCCTCAATCGATCACTAGAAATATTTCAGATGCCCTAACTATCACCCATCTGACAGTTTGGAAGGTTTTGAGGAACAACAACTACACCCTTACCATCTCCAACGAGTTAAAGCTCTTCTACCCCGGGATTTTCCTCAAAGAATAGTATTGAATCCTCAATTTGAACTAGTATTTTATTTACCGATGAAGTAAATTTTTCTAGGGAAGTTATAAGAACTTTGCATAATAACTGTTATGTGATAAAATGGAGTTTTAATAACTTTTGTAATCGCAAGTCGATTTTGATAATTTTTGGGGCGATATTGGGTGTCCTAAGAGTGCTCTGTCGCCGTTCCCCCAAGAGTGTTCTCCAATATTCAAATATATTTACACAAAAATTCATTCAAGACTCATCATTTCAAGAGCTACTATCTAAGCAGGATTAGCTTAGCTGAGAGAAACTGTTTTATCCTGTGGCATTATTTGGATCTTGGACATTACTGGATCTATTAAAATCCGAGAGATTGAACACCATTTCTAGGACACTCTGTATAGTAAGGTGTAAACACACTCCTTGTTTATAATCAGTGCATGCTTTATTGTTATTTGCCTAAGTAATAATACAGAAAATGGTGCAACTTATATTTAAACAGAAGGTGCTACTAATAACACCGCAATCATAACTAGGTGACGGCTATAATATAAATATAGCTGTTTATGCAACGAGTTGCAAAATGAGCGCAATTTTGCAACGTGTTTCATACAACATTTTTTCCAATTTAGTAAATTTGAATAAAAAAAAACACATAATATGAATTAAAATTTGGTGATGTTTAAACGGCGACTTTAATTTTTTAGAAACAGTACCTTTAACCTGGTCGTTGCTATGCAATTACGCGTTGCTGTTTTGTAAACATTAACAAAGAACAATGTCAAAAAGTTGACTTTTCACAACTAAATTGGAAAATAGTATATTATATTATTAGGAGTAGAAATAGTTCTTTTTGTGTTGAGCTCATATTGCGGCCGAGGCGCACGCGCCAAGGCTGTGCAAGTGAGCGAAACACAAATAAGACGTTATACTCCGAATAATATATACTATTTTTTCTTCAAGTGTAAAAATATTCTGTTGCTGTAAATAAATATTTCCTAAAAAGTCATTTCAACAGGACAACGCTCTCCCTTCTACCAACCTTGGGGGCGGAGCTATGGGCAAAATACTGCCGTTGCCATGGATACGTAAACACATTATTGTACTAGTAACATTATTTTCATTTTTTGACTAGTAACAAAATGACTTCCTTCTACATAGCCAGTCCTGTACAACAATACGGATATTATGATACGCTTGAAGAAAAAATATAATATAATATCGAAATTAAAAGTACATACGTAAGGTAATACTTAGTACATTTTGGTGCAAGTGTACAATGAAACTTTACCGGCACGTATAGCGACGAGTTTAAAAGTACAATGTGAAGGAGTAGGTATTACTACGCTATTTCTCATTATACTGAAAATACTATATTGTCGTTTCATTCTATTTTAGAATCATAATTTTGCTTATAAACACCCAAATGCGGGCATAAATTGGCCTTTATGGTACAGATTAATAAAAAATTTGGTAAGCAACGGTTGGATTAATTGTTCAAACAAGCTTCGGTACTATCCAACATAGTATCCCCAACGACATCAAACTAGCCAACTATCTACACAACAGTAAAATTCGCATCGGCACAACTCAAACAAAATTCCCGGAAATAGTAAATATTTTTAAAGTTTTAGGAAGTAAAATGCTACTACAGGCATACTTGTCGATGATAGCCCGCAGGAAATTAAAATCCCTACTTCGTCGGGCTTTAAATAATTCTCCATGCCATAAGCTCCTAATCGTGCCCTTAATACATGCATAAATAATTATTATAAGGATCAAAAGTGCGACTTTTTGGGTTTGTGGAAGACCCAAAAAGCCCCACTTCTGTTCCTATGGTCTGTTTTTTAACTAGGAGGAGTGAATACAAAAGCCAGATTCACACTAGAAATGTCACTAGAAAAGAAGACTTCCGAAGTTTTGACGGTAAATTTGAATTTTTATCATGTTTAAAATTTACAGCTGAAATGAAAACTAATTTAATGTATTTTGCCTGAATTATGTCACTGTCAGCGCCTAGAAAAATAATTATCAAATCACGTCAAACGTCAAAATTTATACAAATTACTTAGCGGTGTGAAACCGGCCTGGTCGCAGCCAATCACAGGTGTGGATTTTGGCGCGACAAATTTGAATCGCTCTTCCTAGTTAAAAAACAGACATAGTAATAGTTATTTATGCATTAAGGGCATAATAGTTATGAGATTATTGCATCGGGGAATATTTAAAGCCCGACGAAGGAGAATTTTTAATTTTCTGAGGGCCATCATGCCTTTTTTCTTCAAATGTAGCATTAGCATTTTTAATATAAAAATAAGTATTGGAAAATTAGAAACGTCAAAGATGATAGAACGAAACTGAATGATTTCTAAAAACTTTTCTGTAATTGTTGCCTGAGCGGCAGTAAAAGTAAAATAACGGTTAGTTAGTCTAGTTTCTTTGACGTTTGAAGAATAACAGTATTTTGATTTTGATTAATTTTATAAAATAGCCAATGACATGACATAATATCGATTCCATGGAAATTGGTTAAATGGCGTGTTATGTTGTTTATGTCGCTATTTAACTATAGTCGGGGCACGCTAATGGTGCATCTACGTAGTACGTCATCAATCGCATTTTCTAGTAATTTTGTAGTACCAATCTAGAAACAGAATAAAACTGTAATTTTTTTTGTGAATTACGTATTGAAAGTATGCTTTTTATAAGCCCATATAATGTTATTTTTCAGTTATTATTTTTATTAATTGGTTGTATTCATATTATTCCTGCATAAAATAAAAACGTTTACTAATTAGTATATTTTTCGTCCTATAAGTTTTTATTTAAGCACATGATCATTGTTATTTTTTTTTATTGTGTTTATATTGCTCAAACGTCACTCTACCAGTTTGAGAAACAGATTAAAGCAAACGACGTTTTGAGAAACAGTAAATAAATATAAACAGAGTAATTGATGACGTCATGGACGCCATTAAAAAAATTGATGACGTAAATGCATCGTTAGCGTGCCTCAACTATACTATTCTTTATTATAACCTCTACGAACTAGGTACAGGTACGTAAAATAGTTGAAGAAGTTTGCTTAGCGACCTTTGAAACACACCGTGCCGTGTTGTACTGTTAGGTTTTTGCATACTTTTGTGTATTTTAATATAGAAATGTTTCACTTTCCTATGTTTTTAATTTATAGATTTATAATTTATAATTGATCTGAAGAAGCCTCTTAATGGCGAAACGTTATCATTTTTATCACAATTGTTTGACATAAGTAAAATTGTGTTTTACTTCAAAAATATTTTTACATTGTTAGCTGTTACTCCAACCACATATTTATGATCATTAGACCCAGCTGTATAACACAAATTTATTAATATTTCTTTACTTTGTATTAGGTAGTATAGGTGTTGAGGTCATTAATTAAAATTTAATCTTTTTAGGAAACTAACTCTCAGCATTTTAGGATCTATATGCTTAGAACGATTTGTCGCTTATTTTCTTTTGAATATCTACCATCTATGGTTAAAATTTGACTATTATGCTAAGATTATCTTAGTGCAGAGTAAGTACCTATACTACTCTCTGGCCATGTCATTTGCGAACTGTCTTCTATTTGTTCAATCTTCTCATCACAGTACAGACAGACCATGCTGTTTTGTAGATCTAAAAATGTATACCTATGTTATAGATAACACACGAAGTAAGACAAATCGCGTTTTGTCAAGACGAAACACGAAACCAAAAACGTCTATACTGGTAGTAGACAAAGTCCGAAATATTACATCATTTCGTGTTTTGTCCAGACCAAAAACATTTTGTCTGTGTTAAGCTAGACACAAGACGTTCAGACTATTAAAATCTATACCCTAACATAACTTTACGCGTGTTCGTGAAGAATTGAGTTCGGATTGTTGTTGTAGCTTACTAAACTTATCTTACTTATCCTATGTTATAACTAAATATGTTCTGAATTAATAAATTAATAAAAACGTTCTATTATGTTATGAGTTCATAAATTTGACTCTGCCTTTTGTCTGGCGTTGCTTAGACAGAATGTGTTTCGTCCAGACAAAGCTCGAAATAATAAACATATGGATGCAGTATACTGTCTAAACATCTTAGACATTTCGGATATTGTCTGGACAAATGCGAATTGTCTACATTTCGTGTTTTCTCCATAACATATTATATACAGGGTGTCTTAAAATAACGTTTAAAGATTTATGGGGCAAGTCTTAATAAAGATAGATCTCAAAACCAACCGTTTCCGATATAACAGCGATATTTTGTACATTTGCTTGTCGGCAAACTTAAGGATTTTGTTTACTGAGCAGAGTTGGCTTTGAGTCATATTAAAGAGTCTGGTCCAATGTCTTCCTTCTACATCTAGACAGGATGGACATCTTCGTTCAAAGGAGTCTCTTACCCATAAACTCCGGGATTTAAATTATCTGGCAACAGTAGTGTTCTAATCGTTGGGGTAATTCTTAAAGATTGGTTACAGGTGTTGCGTAAACTAAACTGCCATGGAACCATCGGAAACGGTTGATTTTAGGACCTCTGTTTTGAGACTCTTTTAACTTGTTTTCGACCGTACTACATACCCTATAAATCTTTAAACGTTATATTAATACACCCTGTATTTTAAATTAGTTGTACATAAGCATAGCCTTTGAATTATATCTGAAAGGTTTATAACCAGATCGGAAGGGGTGGGGGTAGTTTCACACATAATTTCGAAGTGTGTAACTTTCAAATTACATTGTGGGATTTTCCTAATGAAATTGGAAGGGGTGAAGAAAGTTTTGAAAGGAAAAATCAAAACTGTAAGTACCTACTTACAAATGTGAATGTAATATATGTTTATCAAGTGGATGCTTACCGATAATACTGTTCTAGCGTTAAATTGAAACCCAACTGCCGTAAAATTAATTTCCTGTTGAGACATTTGCATTATTAATATCAACGGCTTACGTAAAATAGGCAAAAAATTGCTGTACCAGTTCGAACTGTATAGGGCAGATGAAACTCCCAAAGCCTGAAAGAGTTGAATATAAATTTAAAAAATAAATAAATAATTCTATTGCGACAGGGGATATTTATTGCATAACATGACGATAGCTTTTATCCGATGACTTGCAAATTTCATTAAATTTTGGTTTGTCTCTCATATTATTGTTATATTTTGTAACTGCTATTTCAAATGAATTTTGTTACATTCTAATAATAATTATTCAATTTTATTGATTTGTAAATCATGTTATGCATAAAATTTGAAACACTCTGTGTAGACTTGTAGAGGGTGCCTAAATTTAAGTGGAATAGTGGATTAATGGACTGTATTTTTGAATGCATTTTGAAGTTTTCCCTTTGAGGCCTTTTGACACTGAACTTATTATGGATAACCAACATGCACACGACTACAACTCAGAATGGCCTTTTATATACAAAATTGGGAACCAAAAGCAGCAACACTTAATTCAAGACCGTCTATACTGTCATCCTTTTTACGAATAACGCGGATGATTATTGCTATAAGATAACACTCAGACGAATATATATTATACATACATACATTTGTATGAACCTTTCAATTCAATTTATTAAATATTCGTTTATACTAACTAATTTTGAACAACAGGTAAAATTGAATTGCAATAAATCGTATATTCGGAATATTTTTAAAATAGGTGTCATGTAAAATATGAATTTCATATGTTTAATGCCCGATTGCACCGTCGTCACTTAAATTTTAAGGGAGCCTTAAAAGTTTAATTGCCATGGATACAATTCTTGGTGACAATTGTATCCATGGCAATTCAACTTTTAAGGCTCGCTTAAAATTTAAGTGACGACGGTGCAATCGGGCATAAGTCTCGTTTCCATGCACGGCACGAAAGTGCTACTTTCGTGTCTTTAAACGGTTTACGGATTTTTAACAGGGAAGTTTCAACGTATTTATGAAAAAATTGATCTTAGCTTAGGTATTTGTTGTAAATATATTATTAAGTGTAAATACCCAGGTGCTAAATAAATAAATAAATAAATAAATAAATAAATAAATAAATAAATAAATAAATAAATTAATAAATAAATAAATAAATAAATAAATAAATAAATAAATAAATAAATAAATAAATAAATAAATAAATAAGCGCCAAGAAAATGATTTTTTCAGAAAAAACTGTATTGTATTATATACTACCTCATCAGTGATGTAATTTACGGTTAGGCAGTAGAATACCAACTGCGTGGTAAGCAAGACGATTCGTATTAAGCTGTCTACTAGGGCTGCTGTATTTGCACTGAAACATAAAATAAAAATACACCAAATTTTACTTTCCCATACCACTACTGGTATAGGGAAGTATTGATATCATGAAAATTTTCGAAATCGAGATTTTCGCAGAAATACGTCTTTTGGACCTCCAGGATCCCAAAAAAGTGGTCTAGAAAAAATGTCTGCTGTGGGTGGGTGGGTGGATGGGTATGTAACGCCTCTAACGCAAAAACTAGTGAACCGATTTTGATGAAATTTTAAATGAAGGGGTATATCGAAAATTCATCGACAAAATAAGCTTTTCAAAAAAATCCGAAACCGGAAGCGGAAGTTAGACATGTTTTTTTGGTATCATTTCTTTCAGAAGCGGAATTTTGAAAATCTGAGTAGGGGATATGAAAGAAGGGCATAATTCAAGGGAAACAGTTTTTACCGGACTCTCTAACTTCAAAATGGCGGTCGTTATGAATTTTTCAAAATTTCGACTTTAACGCCCCGTAACTCAAAAACCAGTTATCTGATCAGGTTCCGCAACAACTTGTTTGAAAGCCCTTTGGCTGTACTACACCATGAAAAAGAATTATTTACTAAATCCAAAAACGGTCGCAACGGCGCTCTTCCAAAAATATTGAAATTTTTGAAAAATTATTACAAAAAAACTGGTCTAAGGAATTTGTTTAAATTTTCTATACTTATGCAGCTTGGTATTAGCTACATTTTTGTTTTTTGATGAACGCCAGAATTCCACTGTGGCGCCCTCTACGAGATTTTGAAAATCGGAAATTGATGCTCCTATAGCGCCTTTATTAGTCAAAATATGAAAGAAGTTTAAATAGAAAAGTTGTTCAGTATATAGATTTGCATTTTTCTAAATTTATATCACGTATACAGGGTGTTTGGTTTTCACAGTACAAGAAGCAACTTTGTTATTTTAAATGAAACACCCTATATATTATTATATAATTGAATGCAAAATTTAATTGTCTATCACATAGTATAGGGTATTCATATGGCTAAAATGTACGGTTAATGAGAAATTCGTGAATTTTGAACTTTAAAACAGTGTAGGGTGAAATTTGTAAGTGCCGATATGTTCAAGTGACCATGCGCGGGACGGGAATTCCTTGTCGCCGGCTAATCCTAGCAGCCTATAAATAATCACACATGCGCAGATGAACACAATCGGC
Organism: Hemicrepidius hirtus; assembly: GCA_963082805.1. Lineage (NCBI taxonomy): Eukaryota > Metazoa > Arthropoda > Insecta > Coleoptera > Elateridae > Hemicrepidius > Hemicrepidius hirtus. The sequence continues at coordinate 34,383,907 of OY720159.1, forward strand.
ACTTGTGTTAATTTTCCATATACTAATTTTCAAGTTTAGTTTATCGGTTGTGGCGAACAATACTGTTGAATACCAAAAACGAATGTTTATTTTTAGTATGGGAAAGTCCAGGGGAGGTTTGCACCTCCACTTTTTTTGTTCTATTTTTGTGTTAGTAGTCACGTTTTAAACTTTCAACAGCATGGTTAAAAAGCAACAACACAATAAGCGTCTACGCCTCCTAGAGTACCGCAAGGGGTTTGATATTCTAAATTGGAACACACTAGAGAGTACACGAAACAAACGAAACGTTAGGTGTCTGTGTCTGTCACTTAAAACAAAAGAAGAAACTAAGATAATAGTCTCACTCCTTGTCGGCACCTTTGATGTTGGAGGGGTCTTTGTACTGCGGTACAACCCAGCAGTCGAAAATCGGGGAAAGAGTACATTTTGAACTTCCACAGTGGTTCCAAATCGTCAAATCGTGGACATAGAAATCAAATTCAAGTTTTTGGTTTGAAATATTTTGTTTCTTATAGAGCATCACTGTCTGAACAACATTTTTAAATAAACTTTTTTTATATTATGACGGTAAGTGGGTCAATTTTTTTTTTATCAATAATCAAAAAAATCAAAGTCATTTTTTTGAGTTCTAATATTTTTTTCATGATAGAAGATTATACCTACATTATTTCCCAATAGCATTTTTTTGTATTTTGAAGTTAAGATGGCGAAAGAAGTTATTATCGAACCTTGAAAAAACATTTTTTGCGATTTTTTGCGATTTTTTCGAAAGGTTTTAAATTGCCAGGGCTGACACTGTAACTGTATGTAGAAGAAGGTGTTTTACAGAACATAGGCGAAAAAGTATCCGGATATCCTTGCGTCCGTGGTAGTAATAGCTCGAGGATCAATTTTTATCGATGAAAATAAAAATTAAAGTGAATCAAAGTCATTTGTTTGAGTTCTCATATTTTTTTCATGATAGAACATGGTTATACCTACATTATTTCTCAATACCATTTTTTTGTATTTTGAAGTTAAGATGGCGAAATAAATTATTATCGGACATTTTTGTTAATCTCAAAAAATCGCAAGAAATGTTTTTTTTTCACTACTAACCTGAGAAGTCGCCATTACTTACTCCTTTTCTCTAATGAGAAGTTATATTTCTCAAGCTAGGTAAATAATGATAATGAAAAATTACCTAGGTAAATACTAAAATAAACGTTCTATAAATCAGATGTTGTTGGTTTTGTTTTTTAGTTTGACAACTACAGTTTCAGGCTACTAAATATTTAAAAAATCATGTGGAAATGGTAAATTACAAAAATCTAAATGAATAACATTTATAGTAGGGAAAAAAATAGTATATAGACCACGGTAAAGAAGATTTCTCTCAACCTCGCAACTTATTTCCCTTGCTGCTTCGCAGCTCGGAAAATAATAATGCTCAGTTGAGAAAACTGTCTTCTCTACCTTGGCCTATAATGTACTATTTAATGTCCGATAATAATTTATTTCGCCATCTTAACTTCAAAATACAAAACACTGGTATTGGGAAATAATGTAGGTATAACCGTCTTCTATCATGAAAAAAATATGAGAACTCAAACAAATGACTTTGATTTTTATTTTCTTCGATAAAAATTGATCCTCGAACTATTACTACCACGGACGCAAGGATATCCGGATACTTTTTCGCCTATGTTATGTAAAACACCTTCTTCTACATACAGTTAGAGTGTCAGCCCTGGCAATTTAAAACCTTTCGAAAAAATCTCAAAAAATCGCAAGAAATGTTTTTTAATGTCCGATAATAATTTCTTTGGCCATCTTAACTTCGAAATACAAAAAAATGGTATTGGGAAATAATGTAGGTATAACCATGTTCTATCATGAAAAAAATATTAGAACTCAAAAAAAAAACTTTGATTTTTATTTTCATCGATAAAAATTGATCCTCGAGCTATTACTAGCACGGACGCAAGGATATCCGGATACTTTTTCGCCTATGTTCTGTAAAACACCTTCTTCTACATACAGTTACAGTGTCAGCCCTGGCAATTTAAAACCTTTCGAAAAAATCGCAAAAAATCGCAAAAAATGTTTTTTCAAGGTTCGATAACAACTTCTTTCGCCATCTTAACTTCAAAATACAAAAAAATGCTATTGGGAAATAATGTAGGTATAACCATCTTCTATCATGAAAAAATATTAGAACTCAAAAAAATGACTTTGATTTTTTTGATTATTGATAAAAACAAAATTGACCCACTTACCGTCATAATATAAAAAAAGTTTATTTAAAAATGTTGTTCAGACAGTGATGCTCTATAAGAAAAAAAATATTTCAAACCAAAAACTTGAATTTGATTTCTATGTCCACGATTTGACGATTTGGAACCACTGTGCGGCGGAGTGACACTGCTCGTCCTGTAAGCTATATAGCATACTGTGGTAATAGTAAACCAAGGTAGCAGATATGCCACAAAATGGGAAATATGACAACTGATAAATATTATTTTTGCACGACCTCTATATGATGCGCAATTTTACTCCCTAATAGGAGGGAATAAAGTGGCTCTTTTACTGCCTTGGTAAATAAACCATAGCCAATTCAACATATAAGTTTTATGATGCACAATATTTATTTAATATTAATATTTATAGTAATATTACTACCGCCGCTAATAGTAAAGAAAAGTTTTAATTCATCAGCATAATTGGTGCTCTTTTATAATTTAAGACTTCTTTTTTGCATAGAAGAAAATGTTTTAGACAAATGTTGTAATAGATAGTTTAACGATTTAAAAAAAAATATATATTTTCAAAAGCTATGGGGTGGTTATCAAAATATTGAGATTTGAAATTTTTGATCGGCCGCCATTTTGTTATTTGAAAAAATATAAAATAACTGTAATACAAATGTTGTAGAGAACCGTAAGATCATTTTGAAAACCTTTCGTTTTTTGAAATATTCCCTGAAATGAAGGAGTTATTACGATTGTTAAAAAAACAAAAGATAGCCAATAACTACGAATAGAGGCCCCAAATCAAATATTCGAACTAAAAAAAGTTGTTTGTTTTAATGAGTTCTAACTGCCATTTTCGGGTGTAACGACTTAGTATTAACACCCTGTATACTGTTTTATGTAGTGTTTAAAAATTCAATTGTAAAGATAATTTGTTAAACTTACCTTTCTAGTATGGAGTACATTTCTACGCATATCAAAATGGACTTCGTAGCAATTTCAGAAAAAAAAGCAAGTGCGTAATACTTTTGCATCTCTTTTATGAACCTTAAACATACAAATTTCCATCAGAAAACATTCCCTATAAGAAACAGTAGTAAGAACGTATATGGGACGTTTCGGCGTGCGTCGGTCGCTTCGGTGCCGCGGATGGAACGTTTCGACGCTAGGCTATTTACAGGCCGATCGGCGTCGTTTTTCTTAAATTAGACTAAGTAATAATAAAAATATGTACAGGGTAATTTTGGTTACCTAATTTTTAAATATGAAAAGATTGTTTTTAGTTTTTTAATTTAATAATAATAAAACCATAGATAGTTATAAGTAAATTTCTATTTTCTATGCAGGCACCGAAACGACCTGGCGCCGAAACGACCGGGGGTGAAACGTCCTGGCGCCGAATTAGAGCCGCCGAAATGTCCTAGACCGTCCGTGGACGCATACTGCCTCCATTAATATAAATCAACGTTTCATCCAAATAAATAAAAACCTTATTTTTATTTGATTTTAGAAGTTGCAAGTATTTTCTGAAAATTACATTTCTGTAGTAACTACATGGTTGATGGTTCGCATAGCCAATTTCTATCATCAACCATTTTACTTGGAAAGTAAGCTTACTTCAAGCTTTTCGTGTGGTAACTAGTAAGATTGATTCAAGCTTGATATAAGCTTACAGCTTTGCCACGGCAAGCCATGGCAAGCTTGAATTAAGTTTACTTTGCTATATGGGAAACAGCCTGTATTATGATATTTACTCAGAAGGGTACAAATAAACGTGCAATGAAGCAAAGCCAATCGATGTCTTTTTTTTCTAAAGTATAGCGACACCAAGCGACGTTTTAAACGATTTTAATAAAAAAGGCAGCAATTACGCCATAACTTCCGTCGACAGCGCTGCAGATGTGTCAATTTTTATTTCAAATTTAAGATAAAGTTATTAATTTTGATTTTAATTGTCACTGTTTACATGTCTATGACTTTAAATATTAAACAACGAGAGGAAATTTGATATTTTCAAGTTAAATTTGTATAGCGGACCTATCGTCTAGAGACGGCTTTATAGTTAACCTTACCTTAGAAGAAAATTATGATGATTTATGTAGCATTTAATTTCTTCGTAGTACTTCTTCTGCTCCTCCTCAGAATTAATTTCATTTAAATTCAATTTATTTAAACAGAAGTTTAAAATTTTGAATTGTATTATTAGGTGAATAGCAAATGCGAAGAAAATGCTATCATAAGCAACTATAGAAAGTCCACTAAAAAAAGTGCTGATTTCTATAGGGATTAAAGCAAAAATGTGGAAGGCGCTATAGCGTTCCATTGCCCATACTCCGTATGGCATTCCCCGTACCATTACACCGTATGTCATGCTGAATGGTAAAGCCAAAAGAATAGTGCCGAGATACATTTTCTGTATATGGGAAGTAATGATGAAAAGTGTATCTAATTTTCTTTTTACTCCATCACTACACATGTCTGTTGTCCAAAAATGATTAGTGTTTTCAAGTAATTCTTGAAGTTTATGTTGTTTAAAAGTAGTAAGGTACAGTTTTATTATCACCAAAAAATAATAAAAGACTTCAACCATTGTCACAATCAAAGTGATTAAAACAAACTTACTTGAAAAAACGCAGAGATACCTTCCAGAAGATACAGAATGTCGTGTATATCTTTTGTATACAGAAATTGCAGTATTAAAACAGATTCGTGAAAAATTACCATCGATTCAAAAACAATGGCCAGTGCCAAAACGTTACTAGTTTTTTTCTTGGAATACAGTCCAAACAGTTCCAACACAAATATCGGTAGCTTCCATACATCCGTACTGTTTATCATTGTTCGCCGGTTATTTTCAAAATTACAAATCTTTAGTTCTACTGCAAATTTACGCTTTCTTTCTAGAACTAAAAACGCAGTGCTTATGAAGTGCAAGTATAATTTATAGCAAACGACTAAACAGTTTAGGCTACACAAATATTTTCCCGGTCTTTGACTGAACTATACAAACTCTTAAATTAAAATATGGTTTAATGTACTGACCGTTCGAATTGCGGATAATGATTTCGTAATATTACCTAAGAAAATAATAGGTATGTTGAAAAGGTTGAAGAAGATTAGTGGGGTTATGGATTTTAATTTTATCAAGGTAGTTTTGGTTAAAAAAGAAGAAAATAAAAGAAGACAATAGTAGATGGTTGGTATGGAGATGAAAAAAGTAAACAAGAGGTTAGAAAAGCGTTTTGAAGAGAAAAGTCGTGTTGTGGGAGATAGTGCAAGAAAAATAGTACAGGAAAATTTATATGGATATAAAATATAAGAAGAATATTAAATAAAATGGTAAAATAAGGAAGAGTAAGAAATAAGCAGATAATATAATAAAGATAAGTGATTTATACGTGGTTTTTAAGATAGACAGAAATTTGAATTTAAAATAAAAATTAGTTTAAGGGGGTTAAGCGAGGGGTTAAGGAGAGTAGGGGAATGGTGCGCAGTTAAGCCACAGTAGCTCTTGTAGTAAGTAGATTACATCTAGCATCAGTTTAAAAACATTAAAGTTATTGTTAGTCATTCTACTTTAAACGTGCATAACAATATGTAAAGAAAATGTAAGTGTAAAACCGCAATATTGAAAAATGTGCAAAAGTGCGTTTGCGCACGATTCCCCAACCTAGCGGGTAAGCATGCGTATGCGGTTGGGAAATGGTGCGCATTAAAAGTAATCTAAATAAATCAATTCTAAATTTCAAACAGATATTTATTGCAATCACCAAAATACAAAATAACCATTATTGATAATATTTAGACTAAACAAATGTCACACTTATAATAATAATGCACATACATTTCTTGTTTTATTCTTATTCTTCGATTACAAATACGTATGTATTTGTTGGGTTTACACAAAAATATGTTGTTTTGTGAGCAAATTCAATTTGTGGCAGGAAATAGTAATATCTAGTGTTGGGCAAATGCATAGTTGCATGTTTTCGCTGTTAAGCTCATATATACAGTGCCTTCATTAATGATTGATACCCACGTGACCACAAAATATATTCAACCCAACTTACATAGTTGGTAAACCTTCATCCAATAATTCCCTAACTGATTGTATGGGGCCGACATTGACACTTTAGTTACTTAGTTTAGTTACAACGAGTACCAATCCTACCTGACTTCAACGTTTAAATCTGAAACTCCCAAGGACACCACGGATCAAAGGTCACGTGGGTATCAATCTTTAATGAAGGCACGGTAGTTAAAATTGATACAGACATGTTTTTTTGCATTTTGAGTAAAAAGAAACCAAATTATTTTTGCATATATAGCATATATATTAGGGTGTATTCTGTACAGCAAAAGTTAAAAAATAGCGGGCCGCTAAAACTTAACAGCCGGTTAATAGTTTTTGGTATTATATTGGACACCTTTTAACGGATGCCTGTTAAGTATTAACAAATATCTGTTAAATATTAGCGGGATCTAAATCGCACCAGTTAAAAAATTAAAGGGAACGTTAACTTTCGCTCAGCTATCATTTCTAACCTGTTTGTTTTAATAAGTACCTGACATATCGATGTTTCTTGTACGTTATGGCAATATTTGTAGCGGCAGAGATATTCGATGAAATGTTAGGGGGGTAATGCTGCAAATTTGCCGTATATGTGAATGCATGCAATCATTTTTGTAAGATTTCCCGGTCAATACCGCACAAAAAATTAAAAACGCCGAAACGCTAAGAAAAGTATACCGAGGGTACTTGTGGAACGATTTTTTTTAAATAATCATTAGGTAATTTACTCGGTAATTTATTACGAAATATGATTTATGCAGTACTTGATATTATTTCGTTTCTTCATTTATTTAATTGAAATAAATTATTTGTTATTAGTTCTATAGGGACCTACGGAAATTTGTGTACTACAAGAGCCTCATATCCTGAATTGTCTAACCCGAACCCTTTTTTCAAAAAACTGTATTTTGTCCAACTTATCTTAATTAATAATCGTTCGTAATTTTAGCTATGAGTTATTATTAACAAGACGAAATCAAAGAAATTTCAGTAATCCATTTGAACTTCCCAATTCTGCATTTTTGAAATTATTTACATTAAGTAAAGAATGTGTAACTGACTTAAAATACACTCTTTGAGCAGTTTATGCCTCCACCTCAAAGAAGTACTGACATCCCTAAACATATCAAAATATTAACAGCATTGCATAATCTCGGACTATCTTTTTGTTGTACGAGGACATTGTTTACGTTTTTCACTGACACACTCCATATTTTAATATTTGACGTATACCTACTAGCTTATATACAAATTCACCGCGTAAACGTCAAATACTACAAGATAAGTCCGCTTACACTAGAACAATTTGTTTGTCATATAACTAACTTCAGACCGTATCATAGCGGCTCTGCTAAAAAGTAATATTTTAACGGAGCGCTAAAAACTAGTGTTACAGAATAATAAAATAATAGCGGACCGCTAAAATATAATATTTTAACGGAGACCGCTAAAATTTAACTTTTAACGGATGTGCTACAGAATACACCCTATTGGAGGTTCATAGCTTATTGCGCATATACAGGCGTTTTACTGCATACCGTCTGGGTACTTTCAAACCCGAACATAGGGAAATTGCATTGTAACTAACCTTTATATAGATTCCTGCTCGCCATTTAAACCCACAAGGATGGTAATGGTATGAATAGAACGACAAAAATACAGCGCATCTGATGGTACCAATAAATGTTAGTACTTAGTTATCTTTTTCTGTAAAAAAAATTATAAAATAATGCTATTTTGAAATAATATAGGTTGCTATGATTGTCAACTTTTTTTTATCTGTCAATTAAATTATTTGAAATCAGTCGATGTTTCTGTTATTAATATCAAATAATATGAATAATAGCGAGTATTCAGTAGAGCAGAGGGTTTTTATAACAAAGACATTACCATCCTTGTGGGTTTAAATGGCGAGCAGGAATCTATATAAAGATCAAAAGATCAGTTACAATGCAATTCCCCTATGTTCGGCTTTGAAAGTACCCACTCGGTATATTCGATAATATTGGTAAAATTTTACAAAATTTTAGGCGTTTCATATTAAAATTTTTTAAATTTCTTAGAAAATGTCAACACTTGCAACTTTCTAAATTCCTCTTTTTGGAAAATCCCAAGGGAGATAAACTGCAACTCTTAGGTATCTTAATGTGCCATTATATTATTTACTAGTAGAGAAAGTTGAAATTACCCTACACATAAAGGCACTTAGTTTAGTAGTTTGATATCTGCGGCAGAAGTAACAACCAAAATGCCGAAAGTCGCTAGTTCAAAAAGTGATTTGCTGAAAAAATATTTGAAACCATATACAATTGTTTTTAAATATGATGGTACTGTAGTGTTAGGCACCATAATATGTGAAAAGGAGGTACGTATTCATTAACTATTCTTTTTATTTTACGTTAATGAATCACAATTTCAATTTTCAAAATAAAAATTCATTTAAATTGATCACACTTTAGTTACCTTCGATTCGTTTTAAGTTTTTTCGATCTTCTGTGTATTACATTGACTCGATCAATCTAAAATCCGCATGTGTTAGTGCATATATTGTAGGATTACTCGATTACTGCATGTTTCGAGCATATATTGACCATTTTTTACGGCATATATTAGCGCATATATCGCAGGGTTACGGCATGTTACGTGCTTATATTGACCATTTTTTACTGCATAGTATAGGGCATATATGCCGTTTCTTTACGGCATATCTGCCCAACCCTAGTAATATCATGGCAACATTTCTTGTGTTGACCCGTAACAAACAAGAAATTCGTATATGTAAGTATAGCCTCAACAAATTATTTGTTGGGCGAACAACTGTTTCACAGTGCAGGTCCAATACTCAACGGTTTTCAAGATATGGGATTATCAAATTTATTTATTAATTTACCGTAAACATTTCAGGCATGTAGACCCGGTCATATCAGCAAATGTTCATATCGGCAAAACTATCGCGATCAAAATTGTCACCATGTTCAGATTGGCAAACAGGGATCTAAGTGTGTCTTGTTAACATCGGCAAAAAGGTAATGTTGTTCATATCGGCAAAAATCTGCCATCTTGGCAAACTTGTTCACAACGGCAAATTTCAGTTTTGATCACAACGGCAAACGACGCCGGTAAACAGCCGAAACGCTACCGTAACGGCTACCGACGCGACGCCGACGCTTTGAAACTGTTAAGAACGCCAGCTACCTTGGTCATATCAGCAAAAACTATTATTACTTTGCACCTTTATCATATCGGCAAAAAAAAGTAGTTTTGCTAATTTGAACCCATCACTTGTTTATAATAGGTATTTTCGGATACATATGTACTGTAACCGAAGATATGCCATAAGACAAAGTTTTAATATGAACTCCATTTTTTACGTAAACTAAACGATAATGACTATCGTTAAGTAGACGAGTATGATACGCAATAGATCTAAAATGATTGTCATTGTATAAACGATCATCATGCGGCCGAATATCGACATGAAAAAAAAATAGTCTTATAAATTTTACGATATTTCTACGAGTAAAACTAACATAACTGAATATTTTCTAAAATGTACAAACCTTCAAAATTTAGTTTATATTTATGTAATATTTTAATCTTCTTCAGAAATTGGATATTCAAGTCAGGTATCACTATTATTGTCACCAGATGCACATTCTAGACTGCTAGACGATGTACAGCTGTTGTACGTTCTAAATACAGCCCCTACTAGTAGCACAATGCGATGGTTATTGGTTATAATTGTAAAATTACTGATAAAAACTTAAAAGTAGCTGACAGTATGTCGCTTAGAAACGTGGTTTCAAACAACTTTATTTATTTACAACGTTAATCAATTCACCATCTCAAATAGACGTATCTCTTTAATTAGATGAACTATTACATAAGATCCTATTATTTATTAAAAATAAAGTAAACACTTTAACCACAACTTTTCTTGCTACTTTAAACTGTTTGAAAACTGACATGAAACGTTTCTCTTTACTAAAGGTTTGAAATTCACTTCAATGAATGCCGTCTGTTAATAAGTAATAATATTTATCCAAATAGAAATTTCCATTGTAAAGAGTATTTTCCAACAGCATTTTTAATAGTAAGTGGTATGGCTTTACTACATTACAGTCTTGTATATAATTATTTAAAAAAATTTACAAGATATCTTAATAGAAAACTACCTAATAATAAAACATTAGAAATGATACTTATCACAAAATCGACTTTTATAACACAACAAGTGGCGGATCGGGGGTGATAATAAAAGAAAACGTTAAGCTCCAATTACGGAACCTGCTAGATATACATAAGCAACAGCTGTAAAAATTCTTACAAATGTAAAGAAAAACTTCACAACAAGTGCAAATACTACCTACCTGGATATGCACTGTTTTTCCAAACGCTAGTAGATCATTTCATGATTGGATGAGATTTCGGTTTAGCGTGTCCAGTTAGGCGTTATTGTTTTGGCGCGGCTGTTTTGGTAGAGGGACGGTTTACCACAGGGACAGTTTGGTGCAATTGCGCCCTGGCGCAGAGATGTTTTGGTGCAAAGAGTGTTGGGTACAGGAACAGCTAAAATCAACGAAGAGTGCCATGTTCCTTCCACACAATTGGGATGAGGAGTTAAACAAAAACCAAAGACTGAAAGTCAATCCCATAAAAGTTTTAATAATTAAAAAAAATGTATGTAGCCGTTTTCATTTTTTTAATTATTAAAACTTTTATGGGATTGACTTTGAGTCTTTGGTTTTTGTTTCAGGAACAGTTAGGCACAAGGAAGATTGAGCAAGTGATTTATTTATAGATAGTTTTGTGTTATTAAATAAATTGCGTATTTTTGTGTTATTTTAATATTTAGAAGCCTTATAATAAAAAATTAAATATTAACTCACATGAGTTAGTTTAATTGGTTTACTAAAGTTTGCTTATATTTATTGATTCTCTGGTGTTAGAAAGTTGGTTGATTTTATATTTCATTTAATCTAAATTTGAGTAGATACAAGTTTTAGGCTTGTATTCATATTAATTGGTTTCCTCCAACATTTTGGTTGTTTAAATATTTCATTTCGTAAAGTTGTTATAAATATGAGATTAGAGTAGGATATAAAATAATAGTTATTTGTATACCAAGGACGCGAAATGTGTCTTTATCGTACCGAGAGAAAATTGTCGCCGAGGACGCTTGCGGCCGAGGAAAGACAATCTCGAGGGCGCTAAAGAATTTCGCCGACAAGGTATACACAATATTTTTTGTGCAACCGTAAAGAATGTGTAATTGTAAATGTTATTGCTTTTAGAAAACCTACAGCTTAATTCATTGTAAATAGAAAAACGGCTTTCAGTTAGTGCGTTACTATGGATATGGAGTAAATAAAACAATTACTTTTGTATAAATTACAATGATTTTTACTTTAGCGGACGCTACCATAGCAGCGGCCGCGGAATTAGATTTCGCGTCCTGAACAGCGGACGCGAAACGCCCACTTCACGTACGGTTCCACAAAATAGTTATTTTTGTATCATGGCCAAAAAGTGAATCTTTTTCGGCCACGTTAAACTTCCAGTGTTAGTTAAATTAATTAATACGCAAAAAAATCCTAGTGTAGATAATCCAAATTTTTCTTATATAGGGTGTCTCTAAAATATGGTGCCATAGCTTAACCACAGATTGCGGGGATCAAAATAAGACGATTTAACACAACTTACCTCTATCCGAAATTGCTTCGTTAAAGCGGTATCCAACGCCAAAGATCTTCAAAAAATCTCTATTTCTTTAAATAATAAAAGATTGTTTTTAGCGATTAGGATGAAATTTGGGATGTGATTCTTTACTGAAAAAAGGTGTTTTTTGACATCATTTTTTGTTCAGGAGTGTCGCGTAAGTGGTCAAAGGTTGATCATCCATAGGCAAAGAAGCTCATATTTTTTTAACAGTTTGGCCAATAGTTTTCAAAATTGTTTTACGGAGAGACATTCTTATTTCAAATACTTTTTGTGTCTTGTTCGATTTCGGTATCTCCCATAGTTTAGGCTGAAAAAAATTATTTTGATTGGCTGCAGTGCATTTCTTAAAATGATATAGTAATCTAGTTGTTCCGTATGCTGAGAAATAAATAACGGAGAGACAATTTTTTGCGTAGAATCAACTTTTGCATCCGGGAAAATGGTGGTCACATTGAGCATTTACTGTAAATCTATTAATTTACCGGTGGTACAAAATTTAACGATTAAATGAACTTACCTGTGAAGTTCAATCGTAATTACATGAGGCGCCTCGTCCGAGTAGATCAGATTACAATGTAGTACAGTTCCACAATACTACAAGCGTACTCAGTTAAAAGTTAAGAAAAAACGAACACCCCCCTCCGAGGATTCCCGACAACCAGGCCCCAGTAGTCGTAAATGGGGCGGATGTAATTTGCGCGCAAAGTAATCCCTACTAATGGGTATCTTTATTTTGCATGTTAATCTTACCTGTAATTTGCGCGAAGTAACTTATCAAGTAACTTATTGCACTACCCTATTAAGGCGATAAGTTAATGAATTACTTTTAATGAGAAAAATTCCTCATTTCAAATCAGCACTATTATTGGATGTTTTGAAAAGTAAAAATGTTTACATTTGTTTATGCACCCAAAACGTGTCTCATTGTGAATTACTCTACACAACAAGTCACTTCAGTATCTAATCATGGCGTCTGTCGAAATAATCAAAAGCAACAGAAATTCTGATTTACCTACTTATTATTCAGTCATACAAATATAGGAAATGTGGGTTTTAATTCTAGTTTTTATTGGTCTCACCCGTCTATTTACGTGTTTATTGACGTTTTGTTTACATTTCAAACTGATACCTATGTTAAAATTACAAGTGCAAACTTCATTAATGCCGCACAGCTTCCAAATATGCAAGTTAGGGAACGTCGAAAATTGTTGCAAAAAAATTTGACGGAATACGATAGTAAATGTATTTCATATTTATATAAAGTTCATGTGTAATTTGAAATGAAGTTAGTTAAGTAACTACTAGCAATATTTATAATTAATATATATAGTAAGTAAAAGCATGTTTTAATTATGTATTAGTATGTAATATATTTAAATTTGTTTTGTAATAAAGCATCATCTTATAAAAATTGTTTTTGTTTCCCATTATAAAAATAAAATGCTCCCAAGTGCTCGTTAACGCAGCTCATTAGTAAGATAAGATACTTCGCGCAAATTACAGGTTGGATTTGCGGGCCATTCTATGTAGCCCGCGCATTTTACATGTCCAATTTTGGAATCCAGGTATAATTACGCGCAAATTACACCGGCCGGTCTGCTGGACCAGTCATTAAGTTTAAAGAAAGGTCGCAACATACAGAAGGGGTACACAAAGGGAGGGGAGGGTGTGATCTACTCGGACGAGGCGCCTCATGTAATTACGATTGAACTTCACAGGTAAGTTCATTTAATCGTTAAATTACATTTCGGCGCCTCGTCCTCCTAGATCAGATTACAATGTAGTTGTTAAAAGACGTATGTTGCGAAAAGAGTGTAATCTATTAAACAAAACAGGAACACAAGAACAGAGAACTCTTAAAAATAAGGTAAATATACATAAAGTCAAGTAAATAATGCTTTAGCGAAACTCGTACTCTGTGCCAACGGAAGATTATAAAATCTGGCAAAAGTTGACGAGCGCTCAGTCCATCCGGCTGTTTGTTTAATAGTTGCTAGAGACACCCCGTGTCTGAGCGCAGCCGAAGTCGATGAGTGCCGTGTAGAATGAGGCTTGAAAACTGATGTGTCTACACCAGCTGCTGCTAGAGTCTGCTTAACCCATCTACTTAGAGTCTGTTTTGTAGCCCTGGTATGGGGTGGTTTAGATGTTAAAAAGAGATACTCTTCCTGACCTCTGATGGCTTTAGTTTTAGCTAAGTAGTCACGAAGACAGGAGACCACACAAATTTCTGGCTTTTCCTTAAAGAAGGGTAAATGTAAGCAAGGTTGAGTTGTGTTGTGGCTGGAAGTTTTTATGCGGTCGGTTATAAAAATCTGAAGACCATCCTCATTGTCTATGATACTGGAGATTTTGATTAAGGACAAAGTCTGGAGACGGTGTCCCGAGATTAACGCTAGGAGTGTTATCAGTTTCTGGGACAAGATTAAAAGCGATAACCCGGAGTGAGGATATCTCTTGGATAAGAAGTAGATTACAGGTTGTGGATTCCACGTACTGTTATATCTAGGCGTGTTAGGGCGAAGTCTAAAAATACCCTTCAAAAACCGCTTCACTATTGGGTCATTTCCAAAGCTACCTGGTAAAATCAATGCCAGGGCTGACCTGTGAGAGTTAAACGTTCCGTGACCGTGTTTCTTTGTCTCCAGAAGTTGTTGTAAAAAGGAAATAGCTTGTGAAACTGGAGCCTCAAATATTGGAATCCCCTGATCAGTACAGTATTTCCACCAGAGTTTGTATGTTGAAGCATATTGGTTGATAGTGGCGTCTGAGAGAGACTCTAGCAAAGTTGCGATGGCATTTTCAGGTATATGCCTCAGTTTGAAGGCCTGTCCGATAATCTGCCTGCTACCAGGAAAAGCTTCCTGTGGAGAGGGTGCCGTTCCCTAAAAGGGGAAGATAGAAGAAGTTTATTTGGTGATAATTTTATTGGTTCACAGACTAATAACTTAGTAAATAACGGGAACCACGGCTGCGAAGGCCAGTCAGGGACTATAACAATGCCCTCTGCTTTGTCATTTACAATTTTGTTTAATGTTCGCAAAATTAAACTGAACGGGGGGAATGCGTAAAAATAACGCCCTGCCCAGGAAATGGTGAAGGCGTCCACCATTAAGGCATCTGGGTCCGGCATCCAAGAGATGTAAAGCCTACATTTTGCGTTAGCTCTAGATGCAAATAAATCGATAACAGGTTCCCCCAATTCTTTAATAACTCTGTTGAATGCATAAGGGGCTAGTTCCCATTCCGTTTCAGTAGATAAAGATCTAGATTCCCGATCCGCGTTAGCATTGGCCTTTCATGTGATATAAGAAGCGTGTAACCAGATATTCCTTTTCTCACACCATTGCCAAATTTGTCTTGCAAGGGATGATAACTTAAAGTGTTTTACGCCGCTCATGCGATTGACATACGACACGGCAGTAGTGTTGTCCGATCTGATAAGGACATTGCAAGAACTTAACTTCTTAGCAAAGCACTTTAATGCGAAAAAAATAGCTAACAATTCTAAATAGTTTATATGATTTTATGATTTTGTTTTTCACCTTCCAACCACCAGCCGTGAGTTTTAGTTTTCTGACAACAAGCTCCCCAACCGGTTGCTGAAGCGTCTGTGAAAAGTACCATATTGAAATTGTCATATTTAATATCATTTGCTCTGAGGTTCCTAGGGGTTGACCACCACTGAAAATCAGCCCTTAAGTAGAGACCGATCTTCATGACGGTATTATAGTTGTTTCCCGCCCTTCTTAAGGCTCGGCACTTAGCTCTTTCGAACATTTTTGTATATAGCCAGCCGTACTTTACAGCTGGGCAGGCAGAAACTAGCATACCTATGAAACTGGCAAAGTCTCTAATTTTGCAGTTTTTAAGGGTTTTGAACCTATTTGCCTGATGTACAATTGCTGCAATTTTCCTTGGTAATAATTCAATTTTTAATACGGAGCTATCAAAAATGAAGCCTAGAAATTTCTGTCTATAAGAAGGTGATAAATAGCTTTTTTCGAAATTGATTAGGAACCCCAAGGCTTCTAAGAGCCTGAGGCAAACTCGGGTGTTCTGTGTACATTCAGCAAACGTATCACCGAACAACAGGATGTCGTCTAGGTAGATTACGCAGGGAATGCCTTTAGTGCGTAAGAAGGTTACTACCGGCTTCATTAATTTTGTAAAAAGATATGGGGCGTAAGCCAACCCAAAGGGTAGGCAAGTAAATTGAAACAGTTCTTTATTGAATTGAAACCGTAAAAAACGCTGACTAGTACGGTGCATATTAACCACGAAATAGGCATCCTTAATGTCGATGCTAGTCATAAAGCAATCCTTGCTAATAAGTTTAATAACGGTCCTGTAGTCCTCCATTTTAAAATGAGGGCTCTCTAAAAAATTATTAAGTCTTTTTAGGTTTAAGATAAAACGCTTCTTCCCGTTGGGTTTATCTACTAAAAAAAACCTAGAGACAAACTGAGCCTTGTGCGGTTTGCATTTGATTATAGCGCCCTGGGCAAGAAGGAGCTTTATGTTGTGCGCTACAAGATCAAAGCTAGCTTTGGAGAAAGAAGGTGGCGGAGGCGGTTTCTGTTGAGAAGGGCGGTATAAAAATTTTATTTTATAACCTGATACCCAATCAAGGAGAAGGCGGTCATTAGTCACCTCCCCCCAAGCCTCTAAAAAACATTTTAGTCTACCCGCAAGGGGAATTACCTTGTCTATTTTTGATGTGCCCTGTTCCTGTGATGATCCTGAGGTGCTCTCTGGTGATTGTATTGCCGACGAGAGATCTGGGCTCTGTTTGACCGGTAGCCTCTCGCAGACCCGGTCGGCCCCCTCCAGTTTAAAGACTGTTTTTGGCGAGTTCCCGCTCTGGAAGACAGCACGGGTTTCCTTGCCTGACCCGGGGAAGAAGTCTGAAGGGCCTTGATTTTCTTTCCCGTAGACTCGTGTAACTCGGCCGTTTTGATTGTTTCCCCAAGTCCAGAGCCGAATAAGAATTCGGTTGGAGTCGAGTCTTTAGTAATTTCTAATATTTCTTTAGATAACAAGGGGGTTATCATACCTCTACGGGAGGAAGAGATGTTATGGAAAACATCACAAAACGCTTTTCCTGCATCATTGATGACGCTGATTAAGTCGTTTTTGTGGTCCTGAAAATTGTCCGAGACGAGTAAGGCAAAAGCTTTTCCCAAGGCTGTGATCCCCGAGACCATATCTTTTTGAAACTGAAGTTGATAGGAGTCTCGTTTCTTGGCGGAGCTTGACATAATAGCTGCAATCTCCGGATTGATCTCCGGAGGCTTTAAAGCACTGCAGTTTGCTGGCAGGGGGTAAAGGGAATTTAAATGCTGGCGCAAATCGAATGGCACGCCCTGTCCTAAGGTATGGCCCCACCTGCTAACCAAAGCAGGAATCAACGAAAAAGGGGGGGCCGTTACAAGCTCGGGGTCTTGGCCAAGAAGGTTTAAAACCTCGTCGCTTAAAACGACATCATTATTAATAATCAGTGGTGGCGAATTCTCTGAACTCAAGCTTCGACCACTCGGGTCGGAAATGTTTGAGTCCAACTGCGAAATCAAATCCTCTTGACCTCGCATTCCAGAGTCGCTACGTTGCCTAGAAAGCGACGTCGGCGGACGACTAGCCGGGCTACACGAGCCGCGGACATCCCGCTCTGAAGAACGCGAGGAAGCAGGAGAGCCTATCCGGGAATCGCTTGTGCGTGCCGTCGAACCACTAGGGTTACGAACAGCATGACGCGACAAAGAACGTGAAAGTCTACACGAACGCTTGCGATTTTCTTTTTCTAATTTTTTAATGCGTTTCCAAAGGTCTTTTCGGGCAAGTTCTTCATCAGAACTGTGAGAACGATGTCTTTTTCGGCTAGATTTGCCCATCTTGCTAAAAAAAACGGGGGATCTATTAAAATTATTAGATTTACGTACCTACAACACACAAGGACAAACAGTACGCTTGAAGTACTCGAAACGTAATGACTGGTCCAGCAGACGACTACTGGGGCCTGGTTGTCGGGAATCCTCGGAGGGGGGTGTTCGTTTTTTCTTAACTTTTAACTGAGTACGCTTGTAGTATTGTGGAACTGTACTACATTGTAATCTGATCTAGGAGGACGAGGCGCCGAAATGTAATAAGCTGAACCATATTGGTTGAGAAATGGTTCAGATTATTTTGCGCCACCCTTTACATACTTGTTAGTAATAAACTTTATATCAAATTGTCTCTTCGTGATTTATTTCTCAACATACGGAACAACTAGATTACTAATTACATCTGTTTTAAGAAATGCACTGCAGCCAATCAAAATAATTTTTTCAGCCTAAACTATGGCAGATACTGAAATCGAACAAGAGACAAAAAATATTTAAAATAAGAATGTCTGTCTGTAAAAAAAGTTTGAAAACTATTGGCCGAACTGTTAAAACGATATGAGCTTCTTTGACATTGGATGATCAACCTTTGACCACTTACGCGACCCTCCTGAACAAGAAAATGATGTCAAAAAACACCTTTTTTCCAGAAAAGAATCACATCCCAAATTTCATCCTAATCGCTAAAAACAATCTTTTGTTATTAAAAAAATAGTAATTTTTTGAAGATCTTTGGCGTTCGATAGCGCTTTAACGAAGCAATTTCGGATAGAGGTAAGGTCTTATTTTGATCCCCGGAATCTGTGGTTAAGCTATGGCACCATATTTTAGAGACAAGTTGTATATAATCTAAAATTTGATAATCAGAATTCAAGGTGAAAACGCAATTGACAATTCATTATTTATTTCGGGGAAGGAAGAAGGTCATCCGAGATAAGATAATTTACACGGGAAAATCTGGCAACGTAACTCTGAAAATGGTTTAGTTTTAATAGTCGGAATTGTATTCACTGATTCTGCTTATGTCAGAAAACGAAGTGTCAATATCTTTTGTATTCGTAAGTCGATTTTGATCATTTTTGGGGCGATATTGAGTGTCCTAAGAGTTCTCTGTCGCTGTGGCCCCAAGAGTGTTCTCCAATATTCAAATACGTTTACACAAAAATTTATTCAAGACTAACTTCAAGAGCGACTATCTAGGTAGGATTAGTTGAGAAAAACTGTTTTATCCTGTGGCATTATTTGGATCTTGAACATTACTGGATCTATCAAAATCCGAGAGATTGACCACCATTTCTAGGACACCCTGTATAGTAAGGTATAAACACACTACTTGTTTATAATCAGTGCATGCTTTATTGTTATTTGTCTAAGTAATAATACAGAAAGTGGTGCAACTTATACTTAAACAGAAGGTGCAACTAATAATACCAATCATAAGTAGGTGGCGGCTATAATAATATCAACATAATATCCAAATTACTAATGATAAGTAATAGTAAATTATGGTACAAGTGCTTTACCGGCATGTAGCGACCAGTTTAAAAGTACAACGTGAAGGCATACGCTATTTTTCATTATACATAAGTACCTGTATCATAATCTGAAAATACTATATTGTCGTTTTATTCAATTTTAGAATCATAATCTTGTTTATAAACACCTAAATGCGGTCATAAATTAGCCTTTATGGTACAGATTAATAAAAAATTTGCTAAGCAACGGTTGGATTAATTCTTCAAATAAGCTTCGGTATCCAACACAGTATCCCTAACAACATCAAAATAGCTACTATCTACACAATAATAAAATTCACATCGACACAACTCAAACAAAATTCCCGGAAATAGTAAATATTTTTAAAGTTTTAGCATAGTTTTAGGAAGTAAAATGCTACTACAGGCATACTTGTCGATGATAGCCTTCAGGAAATTAAAAGCCTTACTACTATCGGGCTTTAAACATTCCCCCATGCCATAAGCTCCTAATTATGCCCTTAATACATACATAAATAACTATTACAAGGATCAAAAGTGCGACTTTTTGGGCTGTGCCTGTAAGGTTTGCGGAAGACATCGAGTCCGATAATTACAGATGAAACCCAGAAAGCCGCACTTCTGATCCTAGTAATATTTATTTATGTATTAATAACCTTGGTAAATTCTTCCTCATTTTCAGTTTGATTGTTCTTTAAACACCATGTCTGGTTTGTTTGCTTTTATAAAATGTTTATTTCATTTACATTTTGTGTTTTCTATTTCGGTAAGTTTTTTCTTAACAAATAGGTAATATAAACCGTTTCACTTTGATAATGGTTACATGGAGTAAAGCGATCTTTCATTAAGTTAGTTATCGTTTATTTTCAACAGCTGGGCAGTGTGTAGATGTGTATTTGACAAGCGGCCCTATCATCTAGAGACGGCTTTATAGTTAACCTTACCTTAGAAGAAAATTATGGTGATTTATGTAGTATTTAATTTCTTCGTAGTACTTCTTTTGCTCCTCCTCAGAATTAATTTCATTTAAATTCAATTCATTCAAATAGATGTTTAAAATTTTGAATTGTATTATTACGTGAATAGCAAATGCGAAGAAAATGCAATCATAAGCAATTAAAGAAACTCCGCCAAAAAAGTGCTGGTTCCTATAGGGACTAAAGCAAAAATGTGGAAGGCGCTATAGCGTTCCATTGCCCATACTCCGAATGGCATTCCCCGTACCATTACACCGTATGTCATGCTGAACGCTATAGCCAAAGCAACAATGCCCAGAAACATTTTTTGTATATGGGAAGTAATGATTAGAAGTGTATCCAATTTTCTTTTTACTCCATCACTACACATGTCTGTTGTCAAAAAATAATTAGTGTTTTCAAGTAATTCTTGAAGTTTGTGTTGTTTAAAAGTAGTAAGGTACAGTTTTATTGCCATCTAAAAATAATAAAAGACTTCAACCATTGTCACAATCAAAGCGATTAAAACAAACTTACTTGAAAAAACGCACAGATACCTTGCAGAAGATACAGAATGTCGTGTATATCTTTTGTATACAGAAATTGCAGGATTAAAACACATTCGTGAAAAATTACCATCGATTCAAAAACAATGGCCATACCAAAACGTTGCTAGGTTTTTTCTTGGAATACAGTCCAAACAGTTCCAAAACAAATATCGGTACCTTCCATACATCCGTAGTGTTTAGCATTGTTCGCCGGTTATTTTGAAAATTACAAATCCTTAGTTCTACTGCAAGTTTACGCTTTATTTGTAGAACAGAAATGCAGTTCTTATGAAGTGCAAGTGAATTATACACTAGCAAACAACTAAACAGTTTTCTAATTAGGCTACACAAATATTGTCCCGGTTTTTGATTGAACTATACAAACTGTTAAATTAAAATATGGTTTAATTTTGGTTTAATGTACTGACCGTTCGAATTGAGGATAATGATTTCATAGGTATTACATGAAAAAAGATTATGTTGAAAAACTTGAAGATTAGTAAGGTTACGGATTTTAATTTTAACAAGGTAGTTTTGGTAAAAAAAAAAAGAAAATAGACGTGTTTTGGCACAAGGAAAATATTAAATATGAAGAAAAGTTGTTAGTAAAAGCGGTTTGAAGATAAAAGACGTGTTGTGAGATATAGTGCAAGAAAAATAGTGGAAGAAAATTTAAGATATTGGAAGAGAAATTACAAATGGATATAAAATATAAAGAGAATATTAAATAAAAAGGTAAACTAAGGAAGAATAAGGAAATAAGAAGATAATATAATAGAGTTAAGTGATTTATACCTGGTTTTAAAAATATATAGAGATTGGAATTTAAAATAATAATTTAAAGTTTAAAAGGGGTTAAGGGTGACTGGGGGAAATTGTGCACAGTTAAGCCAAAGTAGCTCTTGTAGTAAGTAGATTACATCTAGCATCAGTTTAAAAACATTAAAGGTATCTATTGACATTCTCAAGCGTTACTTTGTTAAAATCCATGATTATATAAATAATAAATATTAAATAAAATATGGATTTTAACGGGAAATAATAAAATTTATTCGCTTTTGAATGAGCAAATTGAACTCTTAGATTCTCCTTTACTGAAGATTTTGGAATAGATATCTTTTAAAAACACTTATAAGCGACTGACCTCCGACGGGTTGACTGGAGTCAGATGCTTCACGCAGTGTTAAAATAATAGAATCAAGCAGTTACTATATAAATCATTTTGCATTGTTATTAAATATCTTATTATGCTTTTGACAATGGCACATTGATGCCCAAATACGTATAAAACGAATAAATCTTATTCTTTCCCGTTAAAATCGATATTTTATTTAATATTTATTATTTATATTAAAGGTATTGTTTAAATGTCTATAACAATATTTAAAGAAAATGCAAAACCGCAATATTGGAAAATGTGCAACAGTGCATTTGCGGACGATTCCCCATTGGATTAGATGTTGTAGGAGTTTCTGGTTCTGGTGTTCCTTCTATTATGAACCTTCTTACTTCGTTTACTACTTAGCATTTAATTGTATGTGGGGTAATCATGCGCATAGATGCGCATCATACCCCTTTTACGATTGACATTGTATAACCTTCACTATAGAAAAAACTGAATCAGTTAACTAGAAGAATATTTCTACCAAAATATGCAGAAAACAGTACGTTTTCAGAAAATAATTAGTTCAAATGTAGAAAGTAGACGAGACTTGTGGACTCCGTTCGAATTAAATAACAGGTTAGTGGGACATTGAATGGGGGGCTGACCACAACGGCCACCGGTCACAACGGCCACCTATAAGTTTTGGTCACAACGGCCACCTTGGTCACATCGGCCACCTACGCTGTTGGTCACAACGGCCACCTTGGTCACGTCGACCACCCGATTCTGCTGGTCAAAACGGCCACCTTGGTCACAACGGCCACCTAAGTTATCCGTACACACAAGGTGGGTGTGTACAAGCAGCGAGGGCTCTATTCATATTTTTTAGTGTGAATGTGTGATTTTCTCCGGGATTGGGGTTTGCACACGCAACCAAACCACACCGCAGGGATTTTCATTCCTCAAAAAAGAAAACGGCGTGGGTGTGTACGAACAGCTAGGGCACTATTCATACATACCGTGTGTACAAATAGTCACTCCCAATTCTAAACAAGAGTGGCCGTTGTGACCAAGGTGGCCGTTGTGACCAGCAGAATCGGGTGGCCGATGTGACCAAGGTGGTCGTTGTGACCAACAGCCTGGGTGGCCGATGTGACCAAGGTGGCCGTTGTGACCAAAACTTATAGGTGGCCGTTGTGACCGAGGTGGCCGTTGTGACCATGACCACAACGGCCAACATTTTAGGTGGCCGTTGTGACCGGTGGCCGTTGTGACATAGACATGAAAATTTAAAACTGAACGCTCTTGTCTAAGTTTTTAAGTTTTTTATTTGATAATAATATTTTAATAATTGGATAATCAAATAAAAAATGCACAGATCTCGCAATTCTTGCAACCATCGGAGGGTGTTGAAAACAAACACTATGTATATTTAATACGGTAATCGAATATACAGAGTGTGTAAAAATTGTGGTGCAGGTTTCAGGTACCTAATGCAAGATATCGCACTAAAAAGGAAACTAATTTTGATTTTGTATATAAGTAATCAATAATAAAATTTTTCAAGTTGAGCCGCAGCTACACGTTTAGGATACGACGGAGAGATGCAAGTTCCTGTTTTATACAATAGTTTTGGGCAAAACTTTAATTAATGTCGATAAACCAAATACGGCTTACAATTCGTGGTATACGATTGGCGATTGGCTAAGGGAAACAAATTATTAAAAAAATAATATTTTAGTGGTCTTGTGTTGTTTTCTGTAATGCTAGTGAAACAACATGATGGAAAACTGGATATTCAGATGTGAAAATCTTACAGCGATCATTAGAAAAACACAAATGTAACGAACACATAATATAATAAACATATAATTTGTTGATGTTTAAATATTTCACAATCGTAAAAACAGCGATTACAATCGACAATTAAATTGAAGTTAGAGCCTTTTTACACGTCAGAGAATTATTCCGAAAATTATTGTGAAAATTACTCTGAAAACAGAGTAATTTTCACAATAATTCTTTGACGTGTAATACAGCATTTTAACTAATTATACAACCAATCATACACCACTAGTTTAAGTAAATTTCACTACAAATTATCAAGAGGTTGACGTAGAAAAACTTTACAAGGAACTACACAATCCCTTAAGCAGAACAAAATCTTCTGCAATACGCAGACTGGTCTTTTGTATAAGTTACTTAACTTCGAAGTGAGTCACGCTCAGGGTATAAAATGTAGAAATGTAGAATACACATTATCTTGTAGATTTTGTAAATAGGATATTTTGTAGTTAGAAATGGTTTTTCTAAAAATCAAGTTCTTTATTATTCATTTTCATTCATTCATTCATTCAATAAAATATCAACCAACGAAAAAAAATTACTATTAATAAATTAGATTAATAAATAGATTAGTAGGTTAATTGAATATAATAAAAAAAGTACAAAGGCAGTTTTAACAAATAAAGCAATTAGAAATATTCCGATTAGGTTTTACAATTTTCAAATACAAAAGGTAGAGGTGTAAACCTCCCCTGGACTTTCCCATGCTAAAAATAAACATTTCGCTTTTGGTACTCAACAGTATACTGCGCGAGGCAGAGCCGGAAATCATTTGAATCCGTAGCAAGAAAAACGAAACTATACGGGTTGATATGTACAGAAGAAAGACTTGCATCTATCTGTAGTAACCGGCTTGAAATTACAACGGACGAAGCCGGACGATCGCTACCGACCCAGCGACGATCCGTTTCAGACAGAAATTTACTCAACGCGGTTAATATTTACGAAATCCTAATCAACCGTACATGTTAGCTATATGTATACCTTATACTATGTGATAGACAATTAAATTTTGCATTCAATTATATAATAATATACGTATATAGGGTATTTCATTTAAAATAACAAAGTTGCTTATTGTACTGTGGAGAGCAAACGCCCTGTATACGTGATTTACATTTAGGAAAATTCAGAATTATATACTGAATAACTTTTATATTTAAACTTCATTCATAAAAAAAATCTGGCAACAGTTGTTCTTTGGAAATCGTTTTTTACTGTTCCTGCTGTGTGCATAATTCTTAAGACATCTTCCAGAATTCCATTTCTTAAATTTATATTAGCAGCCCACTGCTGCAATGTACTCAACCCAGGTAGAGGATAATGTAAAGTCTGCCTTAAATATACATAACTTCGCTTACTGAAATATCTCAAAGTAAAAGCCCTAGATAACTCTTCCTGAGTCCATCGTGCTTTGATTTTCTTCTTCAAAGCGATATCTACTTGATTGGCAGTTAAAATGTTTTTAAAAGCTAATTTAACATTCTCTTCAAAATTACATCCTGCATTCTTCAGTTCTTTCTGTAATTCTAACAGTTTTTGTTGTAGTGCTTTTTGGTCATTTTCATGGGCCCCAATTTTGAGTTTTAAAGTTTCATTTTCTTCTTGAAGAGTTTTTAATTGAAATCTAAGAAGATCGTTCTCTGCGTCTTTACTGGAGGATGGAATATTAGAAATATCAACAGTTTCTTGATTTAAATTTTGAGTAGCTGCAGTCTCCGATTCGATTTTCAGTTTATCAAAGCAATTTATCAATTCTTCTACCAGGATTTTGTTTTCCTTCTTTTTTGCTCTCTCCGCTCGTTCCGATAAAGTGATCTCGCTTTTAGCATTTGGAAGCAAATGCAATGAAGGGATGGCTGCGGATTAAAGGTAATTTAATTACTAATCGGTAAATAGTTAGTTGAACTCAATCGACAAATTATTATTATACGTAGATACCGGTTTTTTTTAATCTTTTCGCTTGAGTTCCCATCAATTTGGACTTCATGGCATCCTCATAATCGTCTGTTTTAAAGTGTTCACTGCAAATTCTTTTGTTATCCGAATTGAAGCTATCTTTCCGGTAACATTTTCTAACCCACTCTTTCCTTATCTTAGGGTCTTTAGGAAAGGTAAAGAACATGAGATTTTCCCCATTCTGTTTCGCCTTTTTGAATTGTTCGTGCAAATAGTCACACTACAAACTGTTCCACCAGGCATCTAAATTAAAGTTAAAATTTTATACAAACTCAAACAAATTCAATAAAAATAACGAAAATAATCTTTGTGTGCAACTGTCAAAAAAAGGTCACTTTTTTTGTTTGATTTTGAGTCGTGAAGTAGCACATTTGTTTATAGTAAAATAAAACCTTGACAACGTAAAAAAAGCCCTGACAACGTAAAAAAAAGACTTTTTTTTACCGGCCGACAAAGACTTTTTTTTACGGGTCATGATCTTGAATGAAATTAGCTTTTAATTTTATGTAAAGATTCGATCGAAACTTTAATTTTGGTAATTTTTCACAGTTGCACACAAAATTTTGTATGCCACATGGCCGTGAACTATCTTTTTTTTATTCGAATGATTATTTGGCTCGGCCTTCGCCTCGCCAAATAATATTCATTCTAATAAAAAAAAGTGCTACTTCACGGCCTTGTAACATAAATAACTATTTTCTTCAAGCGTATCATAATATCCGTATTGTTGTACAGAACTGGCTATGTAGAAGGAAGTCATTTTGTTAACAGTCAAAAAATGAAAATAATGTTACTAGTACAATAATGTGTTTACGTATCCATGGCAACGGCAGTATTTTGCCCATAGCTCCGCCCCCAAGGTTGGTAGAGGGGAGAGCGTTGTCCTGTGTAAATGACTTTTTAGGAAATATTTATTTACAGCAACAGAATATTTTTACACTTGAAGAAAAAATAGTATATATTATTCGGAGTAGAACGTCTTATTTGTGTTTCGCTCACTTGCACAGCCTCGGCGCGTGCGCCTCGGCCGCAATATGAGCTCAACACAAAAAGATCTCTTTCTACTCCTAATAATATAATATACTATTCTGTATATTATTTTATTAATTCAACTTACCTTGAGCCACAGACAACATACGAACTCCTTGAGCGCTTCTTGATGACAAGAATAAAAATCTCGAAAAAAAAAAACATAACCTGCGCACCCTGGATGACGTCAGATGACGTATGGTCGAGCGGGCCGCCCCCCCACTTTTTAGAGGTACCAGGCAACCTATCCCACTATATAAACCTTGATCTACCAGTACTAAATTGGATGTTAAATTTCTTTGCTTTGTATTATAATAAGTGTTGAGGTCATTAATTAAGATTTGATCTTTTCAGGAAACTAACTCTTAGTATTTTAAGATCTATATGCTTACAACGGTGTGCCGCTTATTTTCTATTGAACATCTAACATCTATGGTTAAATGACTATCAATGTTTAGAATATTATCTTGTGCAGTGTGTACTACTCTCTGACCATGTCATTTGCGAGCTGCCTTCTATTGTTTTAATCTTCTCATTACAGTACAAACAGACCATGCTGCTTTGTAGATCTAAAAATGTATATACAGGGTATCTTAAAACAACGTTTAAAAATTTAAAGTGGTAGGGGTAGTATAATAATTTCTAAGTTTGTAGCCTTTAAATTATATTCTGGGATTTTCCTAATTAAATTGGAAGGGGTGAAGAAAGTTTCGAAAGGAAAAATCAAAGACTAAGTACTTACAAATGTTAATGTAATGTTTATTAAGTGGATTCTTACCGATAATACTGTTCTAGCATTAATTTGAAATCCAACTGCCGTAAAATTAATTTCTTTTTGAGATATTTGCATTATCGATATCAACGGTTTTCGTAGAATAGGAAAAAAATTGGTGTACCAGTTTGAGCTGTATATGGCAGACGAAAGTTCCAAAGCCTGCAAGAGTTAAATATAAATTTCAAAAATAATTAAATAATTCTATTGCGATGGGGTATTTCGTATTATTTATTGCATAACATTAGGATAGCTTTTATTCGAAGACAAATTACATTAAATTTTGGATTTTGTCTCCCATATTATTATTAAATTTTCAACTTGCTATTTCAAATAAATTTTGTGCTATTCCATTAATTATTCAGTTTTGTTGATATGAAAATCATGTTATACGCATAAAATTTGATACACTCTGTGTAGAGAGTGCCTAAATTTAAGTGGTGTAATATAAGCACTATGTAGAAAACAGTAAGATAACTATATCGGTTAAATAAGTAGGTGTGGTTGGTTGTTATTAAACCTCACACACTTACACATAAAAACTATGGTTTCTATTTACAGGTTTTTATTTACATATATATACACTGTTTTTGCACATTACAAATTATTACGTTATTATGAGCACGCACTTGTCGCGAGCGAGGGACGACGCAAGACTGTCTTAACAACCCCCTCGTCAGTCAGGATAGCGCGCGCAAACACAAACTTAAGGGCGCCAGTATCGCTTTAAGTTCAAAGCTAGTGGCGCGAAAATACAAAGTTCGAACGCCACAGTACCCCCTTCCCAGTGACGTAGTTGGAGGGTCACGATACCTGGAATCTAACAGGGTTTCGAAGTATCCTGCCTGCGCGTGACGTTGTGGGTGCTGGCGTGGATATTTCGGGTTCGTCTTCATGTTGCACCTGAAAGGCCGGTTTCAATCTATCCATCGAGACCGCGTATGGTTTTCCTGCTAACCGTATTGTATAAACCTTTCCTCTTCTGCCGAGTACTTCATGGGGACCGGTGTACGGAGGTTGCAGCGGTCGTCTCACCCGGTCGTCCCTTAGGAATACGTGGGTGCACTTTGATAATTCAGGATGAATAAATGTCGTGTGTTGACCGTGTTGAGCTGCTGGAACGGGTCGAAGGTTGCGCATGGTTTCGCGCAGCTGGTTGCAAAAACCTACAGGATCTGGCTTGTCTATGCCGGTGGGTTCCGCTTGTATGAAGAATTCACCTGGAAGTCGGAGAGTTGCGCCGTAGAGCATCTCCGCGGGTGAGGCTTTTAAATCTTCTTTATAGGACGTCCGTAATCCTAACAAAACGATTGGCAAAACATCTACCCATCGTTCCGTTTGGTGGCATTTTATTGCTGCCTTTAAACTCCGATGCCAACGCTCCAGCATACCGTTTGTTTGGTGTCTGTATGCTGTCGTACGGGTTCGCTGAGTGCCGGTTAAGTTGGCCAGCGACGTCATAAGGGACGCTTCGAATTGGCGGCCCTGATCCGTGGTAATTGTTACTGGGGAACCGTAGCGGGCGATCCAGTGAGTGAAGAATGCCTCGGCTACGACTTCCGCTGTGCACTCTGCTATGGGGATGGCCTCCGGCCATCGTGAAAAACGATCGATCATGGTCAAGCAATACCGTTGTCCGCGACTTGGGGGGAGTGGTCCCACCAGATCCAAGTGGACGTGCTGAAACCGGTCGTCTGGCACTGAAAATAGTTGCAGCGGGCTTTTCGTGTGTTGGTGCACCTTTGCACGTTGACAAGGGATACACGTTTTGGTCCAGAGGGTGATGTCCTTCTTCATGTTCGGCCACACGAACTTTTCCCTTACAAGGCGGCTTGTTGTTCGCGCACTCGGATGGGCGGGTCCGTGACACATATCGAACACTTTTCTACGGAGCGTTACCGGTACGTATGGGCGCACTTTTTCCGTGGTCGTATCGCAAAGTAACTTAACATCTGTGCCCGGCGGCGTAAATAAACGGAGCTGAAGGGATGTATCCGTGAGGTCGGCTGTTCCCGCTTCCTGCTGTTGTTCCTTAGCGAAATCTTCTACAGGGATCACGGTTGGCACGGAGATAGCGTTCACTCGCGAAAAGGCATCTGCTACGATGTTATCTGCACCAGAAATGTGCAGTATCACCGTCGTAAATTGGCCAATAAAATCTAACTGCCGCAGTTGACGTGGGGACGCTTTTTCAGCTTTTTGCTTAAAAGCGAAGGTAATAGGTTTATGGTCTGTGTAAATCACTAACTCGCGCCCTTCAACCATAAATCGGAAATGTTTTAGTCCTTCGAAAATCGCGAGTAATTCCCTATCATACGCACTGTAATTTTTCTGAGTAGGTGAAAGCTTTTTTGAGAAGAAACCTAAAGGCTGCCAACCGCTGTGATGGTGCTGTTGGAGCACGGCCCCTATGGCGAAATCCGACGCGTCCACAGTTAGTGAAAGCGGAATGGATTCCACTGGGTGTGCGAGCAAGGTGGCGTCGGCTAGTTGCTGCTTAGCGTCGGTGAAAGCTTTGAGGGCTTCGTCGTGCCACGGTATTTTGCGTTTGTCGTTCCGCTTAGAATCACGCAAAAATTCGTTCAGCGGAGCTTGCACATGCGCGGCGTTTTTTACGAAACGTCTATAAAAGTTAATTACACCTAAAAATCTACGTAACTCAATTACAGTCTCTGGCTGCTTATAATCTAAAATTGCTTGAACACGCGCGGGGAGAGGCCGTGTGCCTTCGGCAGATACGAGATACCCCAAGTACTCTAGTTCGCTTACACTAAAAACGCACTTATCAGGGTTTATGCACACACCGTAATCCGATAATCGCTGAAATATCTGCCGTAGGTGCTGCTCATGGTCCTCCGCGTTGCTGGAATACACTAAAATATCATCTATATACACATAACAATAATCTAGTCCTTGAAGCACAATGTTCATAAACCTCTGAAATGATTGTGCCGCGTTACACAACCCAAAAGTCATATACACAAACTCGAACAGTCCGAACGGCGTTGTGACCGCGGTTTTCGGAATGTCTTCAGGTGCGATGGGGATTTGGTGATACGCGCGCACTAAGTCTATTTTGGAAAAAAATGTTTTTCCCGCTAACATGTGTGTCACGTCATGTATATGTGGTATAGGGTAACTGTCACTAATTGTTAGAGCATTCAAACGTCTGTAGTCACCGCAGGGGCGCCAACTTCCGGGTTCTTTCTTCTGCACTAGGTGGAGTGGACTTGCCCATGGACTGCTAGAAGGCCTGCAAATGCCCTGTTCCAGCATGAATTCAAATTCGGCTTTCGCGATTTTTAATTTATCTGCGGACAACCTACGTGGACGTTGAGATACTGGAGGTCCCTGTACCTTGATGTGATGCTGTATGTTATGCGCTTTTACGTTGTGGGTTGCTGATGGCTGTGTTATCTTCGGAAAGTCTTTAAGCATAGAGTGGTACTTACATGCAGAGTGAATGGTGGAAATACCTTGGATGCTGCCTGTGGTTACCTGAGCTTGGGCTGACAGGTTGGTAACGCGTGTCCAAAAGGCGGCGATTTTTCAAATCCACTAGGAGTCCGTGGTGCTTTAAAAAATCTGCGCCAATTATTGGTTTGGCAACCTGTGCCTCGTAAAAATGCCACTTGTAGGGTCGTCGCATACGTAAATTTAAACATAAAAGCCGTGTACCGTACGTGTTGATCACTGTGCCATTAGCCGCGAAAAGTTTAAAATCGAGTGGTTGTCTTCGCTTGTTGAATGTGGGTACAACCGAGACGTCGGCGCCGGTGTCGATTAAAAATCGCATTCCCGTTGCCGCATCTGTAACGAAGAGGCGGTTAGTTGCTGCCTGCGTGTCGCTGGTTGCCTCGCCCAACGACGGCATTGTTAGTTTTCCTGTTGAGGTTCATATGTGCAGGGTTTAGTGCATTTTAGCGCTTTATTCGCAAATCTGCGGTGGTAATAGCAAACACCGTCCTGCCGGTTCCTTGAACGAGATCTGGACCGCGAGTTACTTCTGCGGGGGGTGCTGCGTTGGTTCCCGAAGCTCAGCTGGTGAACGAGCTTCGCTAGCTCGCTTACCTGATGTTGCAACGCAGCGATAGCTGATGTCGTGCTTGTTGATGGTAGCGGTTGAGAGGGGATGCCCGTAGCTTGCGTCACTGCCGCGATGGTGGGAGACACCAATTCTCCCACTGCCGATGACGTAGGACAAGCTCCTGCTTGCATCTGCGCGGAGAGGGATGAAATTCCGGGGTTGATCAACGTGCTGCTCACCTCTGCTATCTTGTCTGCTGTGACGGCCATTTTGTCCGTGTCGAGGGTGTCTGCCGTCGCTAACACCATTTGTACCGCCGACGGGAGCCGTTGCAACCACAATGTCCGCAAAACACTATCACTAATGTCATTACCGGCTAATAATTTCATTTCGCGCAACAAGTGAGATGGCGTTTTATCACCTAACTCTATGTCCGTTAACACTTTCCGCAATTGTTTTTCTTTTGATTCCGCGAATCGGTCGATGATACATGTTTTTAGCAATTCGTATTTTCCGGTAGCCGGTAACGGGGAAGTAAGAATGTCCGCTACTCCCTGTAACGCCACACTGTCCAACGAACTGATTATTGTAAAATATTTCGTAGAGTCTGATTTTACACCAAAAGCATGAAATTGTGCTTCTGCCTGCACGAACCATAACGCGGGTTGAACATGCCAAAATGTCGGAAGTTTTACCTGCCTGATGGCTTGGATATCGGTAGATTCGTTTGGTGCGTCGCCATTATCGCCTCGTGTTGCGTCGGCGTCCGGGTCCGGGTCTGACATGTTTCTAACGTAGGGGTCACCAATGTGGTTGGTTGTTATTAAACCTCACACACTTACACATAAAAACTATGGTTTCTATTTACAGGTTTTTATTTACATATATATACACTGTTTTTGCACATTACAAATTATTACGTTATTATGAGCACGCACTTGTCGCGAGCGAGGGACGACGCAAGACTGTCTTAACAACCCCCTCGTCAGTCAGGATAGCGCGCGCAAACACAAACTTAAGGGCGCCAGTATCGCTTTAAGTTCAAAGCTAGTGGCGCGAAAATACAAAGTTCGAACGCCACATAGGCATCATAGGTACTTCGATACGGTATTGAAAATGTCTAGTGTTTTTTCGGGACATTTTGTAAAATAGTTAGTAGGTATGTAACATGTCACGAATGTGGTATTTTACAGGATGAGGAAGTTTGTTGAAATACGAGTAGTTTAAAAACCTCCGCTCCGTGATCGCGCCATTCATTTTTATCAAATTTGCACTTACCGGTCTGAATATTGCAGCTGGATGGGAAATGGGATAACATAAAAGAATTATGATGCTTCACCACCGGTAACTGATTAGTGGGCTGTACTTTTGAATAAATTTTTAAGTTTTCAGTATGAGGGCTTTTGCCACTGAACTTATTAATATTATGGATAACCAACACGCACACACATTCATAAGTGCGACGGATATGGGAGATAGATAAAATAAACTAACTACTAAAATTTGTATGAACCTTTTTAATTTAATTTATTAAATATTCGTTTGTACCAGCTAATTTTGAACAACAGGTAAAATTCAAATGCAATAAATCGTAAATTCGGAATATTTTTAAAATATCTCGTGTAAAATACGAATTTCATATGTTTAACTTTCGTTTCCATGCATGGCACGGAAGTGCTACTTTCGTGCCTTTAAACGGCTTTAACGTTTTTAGCAGGGACGTTTCAACGTATTTATGAAAAAATTGATCTTAGGTAGGCTTAGGTATTTGTTGTAAATATATTATTAAGTGCAAATAGCCAAGTGCTAAGCTAATAAGCGGCACGAAAATGATTTTTTCAGGAAAACTGTATTGTATTGTATACTACCTCATCAGTGATGTAATTTACGGTTAGGCAGTAGAATACCAACTGCGTGGTAAGCAAGACGATTAGTATTAAGCTGTCTACTTGGGCTGTTGTATTTGCACTGAAACATAAAATAAAAATACAACAAATTATTTTGTTCTATTTTTCCGTTAGTAGTTTTAAACTTTCAACAGCATGGTTAAAAACCAACAACACAATGCGTCTACGCCTCCTAGACTACCGCAAGCCGTT
The DNA here is from genome assembly GCA_963082805.1 of Hemicrepidius hirtus. NCBI lineage: Eukaryota > Metazoa > Arthropoda > Insecta > Coleoptera > Elateridae > Hemicrepidius > Hemicrepidius hirtus. The sequence continues at coordinate 34,417,652 of OY720159.1, forward strand.
TGATATTTTAAATTGGAACACACTAGATAGTATACTGTTCGAAATGGATGTATGGATGTCCCTGATTATCTAACCAGGTAAAATTAAGAACTATATGGTATCGGTAGAGCAATGAGAATAGCGAACTACTTATCTAACGGAGTAACCAATCTCCAATCAAGAAAGGTGGTAGGTAAGGGTACGGACTGTCACCCATGTTCTTGAACATAAATACGGTGAATATATAGTAAGTATGACATATAATGTAATAATGAAAAGACAAAGATCATGATCATTCACCTAGCACTAAAAGGCTTTATGGCATGTTTGTTTTAAAAATAGCCATGCTGTTAAGACAATTAAAAATTACGATGACGATGGAAAAATTTAAATTTACACACAAAATTTCGTGCTTTTGCAAAGGTGTTTGACAGTTAGATTTACAATAATAGTGGATTTAAGTTACATATTAAAAACAAATGAGAAAACCCCAAAAATTCCCTAGAATTTTTAATACAAATTTGGCATTTTTATTTATATGACCTAAAAAACGAAGATTTTCGATAGGTACTTATTAAATTCTATTCAATTCGTTGCAGAAATGCATTGCAGTTGCATAGAGTTGCAGACAAATTCGCTAGCAAATACCCATCTGTGCAATTTTGTAACTAGGCTAAAAAACATCTCGTGTATTTTAATATTTAACAATAAGTGGCAATGCTGATGTGTTTGTTGGACAATTCTCTAGAGTTACCAACCTCTGCAATCTGTTGTTGATATTAAAGAAAATACTGAAATAGTACTAGAATTGCGAGGACGAATTGCTTGGAAATAGAACAAGTTCTAATGCATGCAACTTCTTACGGCAATAAACATTGCATGTGATTTTGTTAAAATTGCATAATGTAAAAGTAAAAGTTGCTGCAACTGTGTTGTTGCAACGAATTGCATAGATGGAAATCATACTTTACGATTTTGCCGGTTTTTGATTTTGTAATTTGAATATGAATATATTAAATGGACCGCCCATTTTATCATTGGAATATAGGCAACCCATTATACATTGCTAGCACTCTTGCCCTTGTTGATTTTAATTATTATTTGTCACCTGTTGAATTTGTTTTTTTTAAATATATAATACAGATTTGAAAAGATTGAACACCAATTTATTGAAAACATCTTTCATACAGACCAAGAAAAAATAGAAATGTGTACAAATTCATGTGTTAGAACTGTTTTACTTCAATTTTTTTATGTCACAACATAAATTTTGACACCAAATTTTCTAAATGTTCTTGATATTGTAGACGCATTAGGGACTGCAGGTCCCTTAGGATATTTTACACTAAAATACTCCCTCACATTAGCTATTGATCATCCGATAATCCGGAGTGATCTCGTAGTATACACATTTGTTTTTCGTCTGTACATACCATGTTTTCAATAGATCGTTAGTTTTAAATCTTGTTCTTTATTAAAACTAAAAAAAAAACACTGTATAATTTGGCACACAATAATCAAAATCAGTAAGCAGGGGCAAGAGTGCTAGTAGTGTATAATGGGTTGCCTATATTCCAATGATAAAATGGACGGTCCATTTAACTTGCAACATGGCCATATTGCACAATAAATGGACTTCACTGTATATAGGTTATATACTGTTCTATGTAATGTTTAAGAATTTAATTGTAAAGATAATTTGTTAAACTTACCTTTCTAGTATGGAGTACATTTCTACGCATATCAAAATGGATTTAGTAGCAATTTCAGAAAAAAATGCAGGTGCGTAATACTGTTGCATCTCTTTTATGAACCTTAAATATAGAAATTTCCGTCAGAAAACATTCCTTATAACGAATAGTAGTAAAAACGTATACTTAGATACCGAAAGGTATAAAAAGGTTGGGATTAATAATAATACAGTCGAAGTGATTTTGTTTAGGGGCATGTATTATTTCCACATACACGTACGTTAGCGCTAGTTTACATTTTTATATTCAGTAAGAATTTCCTTGCCTGTGAAGAACGTATTTCTAGTAATTGTCTTTACGGTATGATGAAAATAATTGTGTCTACGGGCGGTGAATCGGAGGGATATACATCTATTCAGAACCCATAAAATCACCGTCCTGTTAGTTATGCAACATAAGTTACTTTTTTCTAAGCTAACGAAACGATTTTACTGGTAATTAAGGTCTCGCGCACTTGTTCGGTTCGGTTCCGTTCGGTTCGGAACCGTCCGATCGGCAATAATCAAAATACATGAAAATGAAAGGCAGCCCGCCCATTACGGGAGGGTGACTTTCACTGCAATAAAATAGGAAAATAGAGTTATGATCTATTATTTAGCATACTGCTTCTGCGAAAAGTTGGGCTGTATTAGAAAGTTAAAAGGTTTAGAATGGAAATTGTGGAAATTGACGAAAAAGACGTGTGAGTTGATAGAAACAACCAAGGAGAAACCCTTTGAGTTGCTAGGCACCAGTCCGGAATGTATCGAGAAAACAAAGAACAAAAACAATTTTCCCAAATCTACACAATACACTTACAGCCGGATTCATCAACGCGCGTTAAGTCGTTAGTCCGACTACTGAGACTTGCGCCCGTGTAAACCTATGCATATGAACCGGTTTAAACGGGCGCAAGTCTCAGTAGTCGGCTAACGACTTACGCCTCGTTGATGAATCCGGCTGTTAGATTTTGGAAGTACAGAAGAAAGAACAAATATAATTCTTATAATGTGGGATTTTCTACCAAAGAAGAGCAAACGATGTTATAGCAGACTGTCACTGTATACGTCGCTAAAGGAAGTTGTTCCAGGGTGCAATCCTAAAACTGTTACCTTGGACTTTGAAGAGGCAGCAATATTAACAATGACAAGTATATTTCCGTAGTAGATGAAGACGGATGTAACTTACAGTTTAATCAGAGTCTTTGGAGGAGGATACAAAACATAGGTCTTGTAACGAAATACACAGACAACGGGGAAGTAATATTACCTGTATGGATGTGCGCAGTTTTAACAGCGATGATGAAGCTGAATGGCTAGTTATTCAAGAAAGCACGCCACAAAATAAAAACTCAAGAAAGTTTTACTATTATTTTCTTGGATAGTGGCGGGAAAATTCGCCGATTACCAAAACAATGTGGAATTGTTTCGGAATTCAACATAGAACCAACAATTCGGTTGAAGGCTGAAATCATTACCTAAACTCACTATTAAAAAACTACATCCTCACATCATCAGCTTCATCAAATTATCAATCCAGTGGCGATATATTCAGAAGTTTGAATAAAATTATTGAAACTCTTACATTAAGAAAAACAAAACCATAAAATAAAGAACAAAAGTAAAAGTCAATTAAAACCATAAAACTAAGAAAAAAACTATAATAAAAAAAATTAAAAGCTACCTATAAATAAAACAAACCTTTTAATAAACACGTCAACGTATGTATTTATCAATACTTGCATTGCCAGTACTAAGCCTGGATAAAGTGTGAAGGGAAGACACAATCAAAAAGTTTTCTCACAAAAATATTTATTTTAATCAATAATAAGAATGCCAGACGACCGCAAATGCCACCCTCGGTAACAAGAAAAATTTCGTAGACCGCATCTGCAAGGATAATTACCCCGACCGCAAATGCAACGACCGCAACTGCCACCGATTCTAGCAAGGGCTTGCACCAAAATAAATTTTACGACGTTTTTGATTTCCGAGGCTTGACGTGTCACTCTCTAGAATCTAGAACCAAGAAAGTCGTGATAAATATAATTCGGGTTGCATATCACCTTATACCTTGATTGTGTAGGTTCTGAATAGATAGTAGGTACATAAATAACACACAGGTTACTACCAACGGGGTACGATACAGATAGAAGTCTTGGTATCTCGGTTATTCGAAGATACAGGCAACGGTTCAATGGGGAATGTTTTGCAGAACATGGCATTGTCAGAAATCAGTTTGTAAGCAGGAAGTTTTAGTATCATTTTATAAGTAGGTATAGGTACCTATAGTTATTTATAATATTGATCTTGTTGCAGGTGTACATTTTGGTCAACACTGCGGCAAAGACTTGAAAACGGCCGTCATGAATGTGATGCGTGTTTGTTTTGTATATTTTTTTATACTTATTATACAGATTTGTATAATAAAAATATAAAGTAACTATCTTGTTAATTAGGTAACTGGAACTAATTAATATGAATTAATTAATTCAAGAGCTTTGGTTAGTAAGTTTAATACTTCAAGCATACATAGTAAGCTTGGAAAGTAAGCCTACTTCAAGTTTTCGTATGCTAACTAGTAAGCTTGATTCAATCTTATCTCTCTTATCTGATATAAGCTTACAACCATTGCAATTTTGAATCAAGCTTACCTTGCTATATGGGAAACAGCCTGTAGTATGTTATATGCTCAGAAGGGGACAAATGAACATGCAATAAAGCAAAGCCAATCGATGTTTTTTTTTCTAAAGTAGCGACACCAAGCTACGTTTTAATAGTTATTTATTGTATAAGTGTCTTAGGAAATATTTTATCCACGCAAGAATGTTTAAACGCGAGAACGAAGTTCGAGCATTTAATTTTCTTAAGTGGATAAAATACAACTAAGACACGTATGCAATACAACGTTTTATCCACAACCAGACCAGAGAGTGGCGTTTTTAAATTAATATTTTGGAAACATTTTATTTTGACATTTTGAACTGACTTTTGTCATACGTGTTACTATAGATTTACCATTGTTTTAATTATAAGACCTATGTGTTTTATTCATATCATAAGACGTCTCTTAGTAGTGCAAATATGACCTTATAATACACTGGTTGTGGATAAATGATTTTAATGAAAAAGGCAACAACACGTCATAACCTCCGTCGACGGCGCTGCAGATGTGTCAATTTTTATTTAAAATTTAAGGTCAAGTTATTAATTTTAGTTTTAACTGTCATTGTTTACATGTCTATGACTTTAAATACTAAAAACGAATGGAAATTTGATACTTTCTAGTTAAATTTGACATTAAAATTCACCCGTTATTGTTGCCTTCCTAAAAGTCAAAATTTGTGTTACTAAGGAGTACCTACAAAGTAGGAACAATCGACTGGGTTTGCTATAAAGGTGACGAATTTCATAACAATCCATCTGCAAAAACTGGACAACACGATAATTGTTCACAGAACACCTTTCGCTCTCATATTTCCTTTTCTAATCTGTTTCGAGTTTGCGACCCTAAGCAAGCAAACACATCATGTAAATAATAAGACGAAAATTGGCCATGTGTCCGTAATAATGGTTACATGGAGTGAAGCGATCTTTCATTAAATTAGTTATCGTTTATTTTCAACAGCTGGGCAGTGTGTCGATGTGTATTTGATAAGCGAGACTATCGTCTATAGATGGCTCTATATAGTATAGTTAACCTTACCTTAGAAGAAAATTATGGTGATTTATGTAGTATTTAATTTCTTCGTAGTACTTCTTTTGCTCCTCCTCAGAATTAATTTCATTTAAATTCAATTTATTTAAACAGAAGTTTAAAATTTTAAATTGTATTATTACGTGAATAGCAAATGCGAAGAATATGCAATCATAAGCAATTAAAGACAGTCCACCAAAAAAAGTGCTGGTTCCTATAGGGATTAAAGCAAAAATGTGGAAGGCGCTATAGCGTTCCATTGCCCATACTCCGAATGGCATTCCCCGTACCATTACACCGTATGTCAAGCTGAACGCTATAGCCAAAACAATAGTGCCGAGAAACATTTTCTGTATATGGGAAGTAATGATTAAAAGTGTATCCAATTTTCTTTTTACTCCATCACTACACATGTCTGTTGTCCAAAAATGATTAGTGTTTTCAAGTAATTCTTGAAATTTATGTTGTTTAAAAGTAGTAAGGTACAGTTTTATTATCATCTAAAAATAATAAAAGACTTCACCGTTGTCAGAATCAAAGCGATTGAAACAAACTTACCTGAAAAAACGCGCAGATACCTTCCAGAAGGTACAGAATGTCGTGTATATCTTTTGTATACAGAAATTGCAGCATTAAAATAGATTCGTGAAAAATCACCGTCGATTCAAAAACAATGGCCCATACCAAAACGTTACTAGTTTTTTTCTTAGAATACAGTCCAAACAGTTCCAAAACAAATATCGGTACCTTCCATACATCCGTCGTGTTTACCATTGCTGGTCGGTTATTTTCAAAATTACAAATCTTTAGTTCTACTGCAAGTTTACGCTTTATTTCTAGAACAAAAATGGAGTGCTTATGAAGTGCAAGTGTATAATTTATACCAAACAACTAAACAGTTTTCTAATTAGGCTACACAAATATTGTCCCGGTCTTTGATTGAACTATACAAACTGTTAAATTAAAATATGGTTTAATCTTTAATGTACTGACAAGTCGAATTGAGGATAATGATTTCATATATTACATATGTATGTTAGAAAAGTTGAAGAAGAATAGTGGGGTTATGGATTTTAATTTTATCAAGGTAGTTTTGGTTACAAAAGAAGTAAATAGATGTGTTTTGGTGTAAGGAAAGATATTAAATTGGAAGAAAAGAGGTTAGAAAAAGCGTTTTGAAGAGAAAAGACGTATTGTGAGAGATAGTGTAAGAAAAATAGTGCAAGAAAATTTAAGAATTGGAGGAGAAATTGAAAATGGATATAAAATATAAGAAGAATATTAAATAAAATGGTAAAATAAGGAAGAGTAAGGAAATAGGAAGATAATACAATAGAGTTAAGTGATTTATACATGGTTTTTAAAATAGATAGAAATTTGAATTTAAAATAATAATTAGTTTAAAAGGGGTTAAGTGTGACTGGGGAATGATGCGCAGTTAAGCCATAGTAGCTCTTGTAGTAAGTAGATTGCATCTAGCGTCATTTTAAAAAGATTAAAGTTATCATTAGTCATTCTACTTTAAATGTGTATAATATTTAAAGAAAATGCAAGTGTAAAACCACAATATTGGATAATGTTTGCGAACGATTCCCCAACCTAGCGGGTAAGCATGCGCATGCGGTTGGGGAATGGTGCGCATTAAAAATAATGGAAAGAAATCAGTTCCAACAGAAAATAGATATTTAATGCAAACGCCAAAATACAAAATAACCATTATTGATAATATTTAAACTGAACAGAACTCACATTCACTTATACTTTTTTAACGTATCTACACCTGCGCATTCCGAATGGTTCCATGAAGAATATAAAACATAGCTGTACCATAATTCCCTGCCCTTGCCAATGTCTCCACAGATACAACATTTATTTCGTTGGATTTGATAGGTTTTTGCAGAGGTGGTAGGTAGTATAATACTTATATCGAGGTCATCCAGCTCGTCATCATCGCAAATGTAGGAAATAGTATCGTTCGCTGATAATTCTGAATCGGATGGGTCGTGTGTTGGCTTTTGCTTCATTTTCGTTTTGCCCTTTCCTTTTTTTCTGTCTGGTGATTCGTCCTCAAAACATCTACGCACAGTCCCTTTTTTGCCGGTTTTGTGTTCTTCCTTATTCTATATATTTTTTAACTTAATATTTTCTTTTCCTGGGCTAAGTACTTCCAATTTTTCTCTTATGTGCTTGTAAGTATTTTCGATTTTTGCTTCTTACGAACTTTTCTTTTCACTTCTCTTATAACTTTTCTCTTTGGTATTGACGCCATAGCCAAAAGGAGTTATCTCTAGATGCAGATGGCTTAGGGTCTTGAGCAGGTGGTGAATCTTTAAATGTAGATGGTTTAGAGTTTCGAGCAGGTGGTGAACGTGGTTAATACCTATGTGAAACTGCGGCTTCACTATTTGGATTAGATGTTGTAGGAGTTTCTGGTTCTGGTGTTCCTTCTATTATGAACCTTCTTACTTCGTTTACTACTTATTATTTAATATTACATTTACTACAAGAATATTTATACCAAAATATGCAGAAAACAATAAGTTTTCAGAAAATAATTAGTTCAAATCTAGAAAGTAGACGAGACTTGTGGACTCGCCGTTCGAATTAAATAATAGGTTAGTGGGACATTATAAACCTTGAATGCACCTCTCGGGTGTTACCTATACGATAATGACGCCCTGGATCGCCGTAGTACATCTCTCGGGCTAAAGGCACTTGGGCAGCACACTACGGACTCGGTCTCTTATTACCATTATAATGCCCTTAATATTAATAAGTTAATATAATTTAAATTGCAAAAAAATAATCGCTAAGAAACTATGGTATTTATATCAGAATTCCGTTTAATTCTGCAGGTACAAAATTCCATCTGTGTTCGTTTCTTAGACTGCGGGTGTTAATTTCAATAAACATTACCTGCATTTAAATTGCAATAATATCAGTAAAAGTTCTGGTTGCAGAATTATGCATGCAAGTTATCTGTGGAAGCGCGTGGAAGTAGGCGTTTGTTATGTTTTGCAATTTAACTGCAAGATTTTAAATGATAAAATACTAAGGGCCGGTTTATCAATCCTTAGTTAACCCCTAACCAACAGTCAATTGTCATGGAATGATGCTTGTAACAATCCTAAGGGATGGTCTTTCAATGTAACGTAAGTTACGCCCGTGGTACCACAAATTTCTGCACAAATGAAAAATTTTTAATTTCAAAATATTTCTAAAATAAATAGAGAATGTTGATAAAATAAATTGAATTTCCACCCATATTTAGCGTCGCTTTGATCAAATTAACTAATTTATTAACAAAGTAACGGATACACAACGGTACTAGCCATATTTATTGACTAAAATCTCAGTTTCATTTTGTGTTCGATAATTGTGCGGTCTAAAGGTGGAAAATGGACGAAATTGACGCGACGAGTGCCATAAAAGGCCTTATGAAACGAGTATTTTATACAACGTTTTCTATTATCGTCTTAAAGGATAAAAAAACGCAATATTACTTTAAAAAAATCAGCGTCGATAGGATAATACAAATTAGGGAATTTTTGAATGTAATGTATGCTACATTGACATTTGATATTTTTGCCGAAAATTTAAATGTGCGATTAATTAAAAGTTTTTATGTTTGAAACGATTGTTGGACAATATGACCGACGAAAGTCAAAAAAGAATTACGTGAAATTGCAAAAATAGCGTGTAACAAATTGGTGTCTGGCAAATCGAAAAATGGAGTACAAAATGTATTTAAATTAGTGTTCACAAAGTAAATGCGAATAGCTACAAACCTAGTTCAATTCCTTGTTAAAACTGCACCATACCATGTGTGGCACATCGTTGGGAAGGTAATTTCATAAGGGATTCCTTCTACTACTGTCTGTTTTTTTATTTGCTTCAAATTGAAATATAAAAAAATTAAAACTACTATATTTTGTGTATTCGATTTAGCCGCTTTATAGCAGTGCCTAGATGCTTCTATTTCACGGGAAGTTCTCACAAATGTGACAAAGACTCTCTTTCAAAGTTGTCTGTATTATTGTATGGAAGTTAACGGAAGTCATTTTGAACAATTACTTTAACGGTAATTGCCATATTCAGCAGCTCAGCCGAAATAAACCAAACAAAACTTTAAAATCGGGCACTTGCCCCATTCCCCTGCCCCCCCTAATTCCGGAAACGCGTTCTCGTCACGTACGCGAGAAGCGTCGATTTTTTTACGATTTTACGTTACAACCACGGTCGCCTAATCCGGCGCGTTTGTTTCCAAACCGCGAAACCTTGTCCTGGCCCTCACGCTCCCCTGACCTAAATTCGGTCGGGCTAAAAGATGCGGAGGGAAGAACTGCTCCCTCTCCCCGAACCCCGTCCAGATCCTCCTCGAAACGGCCGAGATATCCCGGTTTCCCCTCGAAAAAAACTCGGGGTTCGAGCCCCGGTGGTGGGTTGGTTGGTACACATAGGTGTGTTTTATTATAAGATTAGGGTCCGCTTATCGACTCCCTGTTAAGTTAACCAACGGTCAATTGTCATGGATACGAATTTTTACAAGCAAAGCATCATATCCATGATAGTTGACTGTTGGTTAGGGGTTAACTATGGATTGATAAACCGCCCCTTAGTATTTTCTCATTTAAAATGTTGCAGTTAAAATGCAAAACATAACAATCAGGTGGTTCCGCAGATAAACTTGTAAGTATGCAAAATTCTGCAAAAGGTACTTTTACCTACTGATGTGACAGTGCAATTTAAATGCAGGTATAATTTTTATTGAAATTAACACCCGTAGCCTAGGAAACGAATACAGATGGAATTTTGCACCAGCAGAATTAAACGCAATTCTGATATAAATATTATAATTTCTTAGCGATTTGTTTTGCAATTTAATTTATAGTAATTATATTTTTCTACTAGCGTGCGGAAAAACGCATTTTCCGCACATGTTTTAGTGCGGAAAATCCACTTTTCCGCACCGTGCGGCAAAGATTTTTCCGCACTACAACATGTGCGGAAAATGCGTTTTTCCGCACGCTAGTAGAAAAACTATTGTTCCTAACACGTGCAGAAACCTATTTTTCCGCACTTAAATGCTTGACACCACTCCGCTACGCGTCGTGCTGTCAACGGCATTTGCGTGCGGAAAAATCGATTTTCTGCACTTGTTAGGAAAATAGCTATTCTAAGCCTCGTCCTCTGATCACTATAGGTAGGTAGTAGATTCGTAAAAGCGATGTACTGTGGTAGTAGGTAGTTATTAGGTGTTTTTCCTTTTTATTTTCACTCCCGCCCAATCGACCAAAAACAGTATTCTGTTTTTTTGATACCCATACAAATTATTGATAAGAATTTGTGTTGTGGTGTGTTGCCTTTTAAATAAAATGAGCTCACAGTCAGAAAAGCGGGGAAGGGAACGAGGATAACAGTAGAGTATTTTTTTTTTTTTACTTTGAAATACTATGGATAATAACGCGCTGATCAGGTAGATAAGAATTATCATGATCTGACCATGACAAAAAATGCATGGAATGCAATCGCAGACGTGATGAAGAATTGCAGCGACAATAACTTTTTCCTCCTTATCAGATGAACTGGACATAGTTATTAAATGGTAAATTGATAAGCACACAATCTTTCGTTTGCTACGTATTCAACAGAAACTAAAACTGGACAGAATGAAACGAGACGGATCCAACATGAGGCAAAACGACGCGACGCGACGGAACGAAATGGAAGTCAACTGAACTGAACTGAATAGACGCAATGGGCGCGCTGCGCTGTTTAATCTGCTTTAAGTTTCTTGTTTTGGGCCATGTTCCATGTTTAATTGCAAATTTAAATGTAAACTGTCACACTATGGTTTTTTCATAGTTTACTTCTGTTCCATTTACATATTCAATGTTTAAATTTTTAATAAGGAATATTTATATTTTTATTGTTTAATTCAATATGTTATTTTGATTATTTTTCTTGTCTATTGTTATTCTGAAGATGCAAAGGTAGCCTTTGCGAAAACGTTAAATGTTTTCAATTACATACAAGGTGGCTTTAATTGTCCAGCTGATATCAGATGAAATATTAAAGAAAGATACAAGAAAAAGTTAAAGGACACGTAGCTAAGAAAACCTGGTGTAAAATAGCGTAAACAAGTTTTTTCCACGGCCTACTTATTTTTCGGAAAAATATGGTAACTTTGGTTTTTTAAATGGAATATTCTGTATAGTTTTGCGGAGTAAGATTCTAAATTAATTTCTCTATACAACGTGTTTCACTAATAGTGTTTAGCTTTTAAATTACTCTTAATAATTCAAAAAATAAAATTGTGAGAATTGCTACGATTTCTATTATTTCCTCTGCGAGTAACAAAATTATAACAAAATTTATTTAATAATAAATTAACGAAATTGAATAATACATAATGTGTCTTACAATGATTGTTCAAATTGACCACCATTCAATTCTAAACGTTTTTGGGGCCGCTTAATTAAAAAAACAATATCACAGCCGCCTATCATAATTTTATTTTTTGAATAAATTATTAGGAGTAATTTAAAAGCAAAACGTTATTATAGTGATACATGCTTGTAAAGAGAAATTGATTTAGAATCTTATTCCGCAAAACCATACAGACTCTTCTATTTAAAATGGCAAAGTTACATATTTTCCCGGAAAATAAGTAGGTAGGCCGTGGAAAAAAGTTGTTTCCGCTATTTTCTACACTAGGCAGCCACCCTGTATAAACGTAGATTAAACAAGGTTTCTTGTTTTATTCTTTTTCTTCGATTACAAATACGAATTTATTGGGTTTACACAAAAATATGTTACCATGTTAATATTTATTTTGTGAGCAAATCCAATTTGTGGCAGGAAATAATAATACTTAACATACATTTTTCTGTTAACCCACAACAAACAACAAAATAGTATTTGTAGTTATAGCCTCAACAAATTATTTGTTGGGCGAACAAAACTTTTTTCACAGTGGAGGTCCAATATACTCAACGGTTTTCAAGATTATCAAATTTATTTATTAATTTAGCCTCAACAACAACACAGTGAGTTGTTACTCGATAACGATGCGTTATAGGCCATATTAGGCTCGATTGCGTCGTGTTAACACTGGTAGGTATCGCGTATTTTCGGATATCTATATGTACTATACTATAACCGACGGTATGCCATAAGAAGAAAGACTAAGTTTTAACATGAACTTCATTTTTTTGAGCATGATACGCAATAGACCCAAAATGACTGTCATTGTATAAACGATCATGATACGGTCGAATATCGGCATGATACAAAAATCGTTTTTTATAAATCTGTACGTAATTTCTACGAGTAAAAATAACATAACTGAATATTTTCTAAAATGTACATACCTTCAAAATTTAGTTTATATCTACGTAATATTTTAATCTTCTTCAGAAATTGGATATTCAGGTCAGTGTATCACTAGTATTGTCACCAGATGCACATTCTAGACTGCTAGACGATGTACAGTTGTACGTTCTAAATACATCCCCTACTAGTAGCACGATGGTTATAATTGTAAAATTACTTATAAAAACTTAATAGTAGGTGACAGCATGTCGCTTAGAAACGTGGTTTCAAACAACTTTATTTATTTACCACGTTAATCATTTCACCATCCCAAATGGACTTATCTCTTTAATTAGATGAACTATTACATTACATCCTATTATTTATTAAAAATAAAGTAAGCACTTTACCCACAACTTTTCTTGCTGCTTTAAACTGTTTGGAAACTACCATTAAACGTTTCTTCTTATTAAAGGTTTGATATCCAGTTCAATGAATACCGTCGGTTAATAAGTAATGTATTTATCCAAATAGGAATTTCCATTCTAAAGATTATTTTCCAATAGCATTTATTAAATAGTAAGTGGTATGGCTTTTATTACCGTCTTGTATAATTATTTAAAAAAAATTTACAAGATATTTCAATATAAAACTACTTAATAATAAAAGATTAAAAACTATACTTACCACACAATCCACTTTTATAACGCAGCACGAGGCGGATCGGGGGTGATAATAAAAGAAAACGTTAAGATCCAATTACGGAACCTGCCAGATACATACGCAAAAGCTGTAAAAATTCTTACAAATGTAAAAAAAAAAAACATTACAACAACTGCAATATACTGCCTAGGTACCTGGATATGTACTGGAAAAAATGAATATAATTGAAGGGGTGAGTGGATAAAGGTGTCTTATAATGTTTTTCCAAAAAACGATATTTTCTGTTGAAACAATCTTTTGTACCGATTTCTATCATTGGATAAGACTTTGGAAGTTCAATTTGTATTAGGGTTCAATTTTTTAACAATGTAAAATATTGAATCTTAGCAGATGAAGGGGTCATGTACAGTCAGTGACAAATGTTTTCACCAGTCTTATACCACTGAACCCGCGTTCCTGAGAAATATATGAGGTAACATAACGCCGTTTTCATTGTTCTACATAGGTATGTCGGTAACACTGTTAACAAGATGAAATCAAAGGGAGAAACGTGTTATACTTCTCAGTAAAGCGTGTTACAGTGATACAAGACTGGTAAAAACATTTGTCACTGACTGTAAATTGATGGTCTATAAAAATCACAAAATACTATATTATTAAAACTTCCTCATAGGAAGAAAAGAACATTCAAGTAGACCCTTAGATTTCGTTAGTGTAAAATAAATAGTAAACAAGTTGCTGCGGAACCTGATCAGATAACTGGTTTTTGAGTTATGGGGCGAGTCGAAATTTTGAAAAATTCATAGCAATATTCTTTGATACATAGGTACATATTTTTGGGTTCCTGAAGGTTTAAAACAAGCATTTCCGCGAAAAACTCAACTTCAAGGTTTCCGTCTTGGGGATTTCAGATCTACATTTTTCCTTTTTTCTATCAACCCGCCCGTAACCTACCGATAGTCCATCTCGCATTTGAATAGTCGGCGTAGGTGTCCATCAGCATTTACCAGGACGTTACCTGCCAATACCATGCGGCGGTGGGCGGCGGTAACAGACTGAGCGTTCAGCGTCGATCGTCCGCTAACGTCCTCGATTGTTCTGTATACTAGGTAGCAGCGTTATGAAAATATTGATGGCGGTAAAAAATAGTTTGGGGGCATTGCACTGAAGACTAGATAAATAAATTTGTCCTTTTAAATTCATTAAAAATATTCAGTTCAAGTAAGGAGGAAGAAATGGTGCCCCCACTTTACTTTTATTGGAAATAAAACAAACGCACTTTTAAAAAATTGGGTCACGTTACCCTTAGCACGTTCCAAAATTTCACACCATTTTTTGTAGAACGATCGAGGCCGGCCGTGAACGATCGATCAATGTAGATTTGCCCATAAGAAGACTTGTGTTGGAAATTTGGTCGACGGTAGCTGTTCGCAGAAAACTGACACTGAACGCTCAGTCTAATGCCTAGCTGACCTATGTGGTGTTGTAGCTGCAGGTGAAAAGGCATCTTTACGCTCTCCACCAAAATTAAAATTAGAATATGTTACGCAGTATAATGTTCCATAACCCCTGTTCAAACCGCATATCGCTCTGTTCCATATTATGATACAGCGAAACCTAAAATCACAGCACAACATAACAGAATCTTGTAAGAAACAGGTATTTTTATTTGACTGTAATCACAAAACACCTGACTGTCAGCTTATATATTTATTTATTAATAAAGAGGTTAAGTTATCTCTGACTGTAATAAAAACAGCTGTTTTACGTCTCTGTTAGCAACGCGTCACTAGTGGCCGCATTTACATCAACGAGGCGTTTATGCTAAGGAAATTCGGCCGTAAAGTAAAAGCGGCAGTGAATTAAAAATGGCGAAGCGAAAACGCTTGAAAAATGATTGCAATGATCGACAGACGTCAGAATATCTAAAAAACTTACATTTTTTAATAGAATTTGTGATATCCGCCTAAAAACGTTTGCAGCAAAAAGTGTTTTTTCGTACTTGCCTGTTTTTTGATCTCGGCGCTGTCTCATCAGAAAATCAGACTCGGACAAAAAAGATTAATTTTTTGACCATGACTCAATAATATGACTATTGTGTACGTGAAGTATAATAATGAGAAGATCACCTAAGTTTGTTTTTGCTTTATCAGAACATATATCTAGTTCTATAAATAATAAATATTAAATATTTATATGTTTATTATTTATCTAATCATGGATTTTAACAAAGTAACGCTTGAGAATGTCAATAAATATATCAGTTCATCCAAAACTTTTAGTGGTTTCAAGTAATTTGTCTGTTTCTGCCGCCTATAGGAAGTCAGATGAATTTTCATTGTAATTTTCCTGCAGCCCTGCCTATAAGAACAGCTAAAATGCGAACTTTCGCGGACGATCCTGGGTTCTATCTTCCCATGAAAACCCAAAAACCACAAGCCATTAAGTACAAGAGCACATCCTATTAGCAATTGGATGGAAAGATAATAATATATCAGTTCAAGCCATTTTTCTTTTCCCATCCTGAAATCATGCTCTGACCACGTCCACCTTTTCGCAGTATATACGTTCCACAACTGCCTCCAAGGTGCCTCACATGTCTCACAAAAGTTTTATTAAACCTATTCACTCTATTTTTTCCTATCATGGTTCTTTCATAACCAAGGGCACAAACTGGGTTGTCTGTTTTTGGGGAGCTTCATCAAGGCCAAATTTAAAATTTAGTGGATAGCAAAGCAAACCGATACTATAGCTAAAACTATGCTAGTTACTATAGACACCCTCTTAATCTCAGGTATTGTCTAAAAATATCTCTTTTTGGGCAAAACGTGCGCTCAACTCAAAAACCATTTTACTGTGAAAAACATCAATCCACTTACACCTATAATAACCTTCAAATGCACGGTACTTACTGCCCGTACCTCTACAGATTGTAATTCTATAATGAAGTACCTATTTCTAGCTTGATGTTATATTTTGCGGCCCCAACTATGCCCACCAAGAATAATGGTGCTGATTGCTTGAAGAAGATGAACAATATGAAGCAGTTGATGTGGCGACTGAAAATACGGATGCTGCAGCACCACATTAAACTTCCAGTGTTAGTTAGCATAATTAATACGCAAATGAAAATCCAAATTTCTCGTATACCTAATCTAAAATTTGGTAATTACAATGCAGAATAAAAACAATATTTGGAAATGCATTGTTTATATCGGGGGAAGAAGAAGGTACCCCCACACAAGCTACCGAGATAAAATAATTTACATGAGAAAAGCTGGCTACGTAACACCCAAAATGGTTTAGCTTAAAAAGTTTTAATGGCCGGAATCAGGCGCGGATCTAGGAAGTGTTTTTTGGGGGGGTTAATCTTAAAACTAAAACGTAGAACGGTGGGTAAGTAGAATGAGGAATGAGGGAAGTGTTGAGTTTAACAGCGCCGCAGGCGAATTTTTTTCAAAAAGGGGCGTGGCTTCGGAAAGTACTTGTCCCCCGAGGGGGAATTCAACACTGCAAGGCACAAGCCTAAGGTTTGAGGTCAACCGGATTATCGAGTAACAAACCAAAGTATTTAAAATTGCTCAAAATATAAACTCATCTCATTAAAAAAAATAATTTTCAAACCTTCTGGAGGGGGCTACAGCCCCTATAGCCCCCCCCCCCGTGGATCCGCGCCTGGCCGGAATTGAATTCCCACCCGATTTTCATAATTTTTGGGGCCATATTGGGTATCCTGAGAGTGCTCTGTCGCCGTACCCCGTAAGAGTGTTCTCCAATATTCAAATATATTTACTCAAAAATTCACTCGAGACTCATTTCAAGAGCAACTACCTAGGTAGAATTAGCTCGGAGAAATTATTTTATGCTGTCACATTATTTGGATCTTGGACATTACTGGATCTACCTAAATCCGAGAGATTGAACACCATTTCTAGGACACCCTGTATATAGTCATGTATAAACACACTTCTTGTTTATAATCACTGCATGCTTTTATTTGTCTACGCAATAATACAGAATAATACAGAAAGTGGTGCAACTTATTATCGAAATTTAAAGTACGTACGGCAATAGTAGGTACATTATGGTACAAGTGTATAATTAAGCTTTACCAGCTTATAGCGACGAGTTTAAAAGTACATACGCTATTTTTCATTATACTACATAGGTATTAGACCTGTATCATATAATCTGAAAACAGTACCTATATCGTTTTGTTCTATTTTACAATCATAATCTTGTTTACCCACCGTTTACACAAGCAAGTATTACTGTACACCTAAATGCGGGCATAAATTGGCCTTTATGGTACAGATTAATAAAAAAATTGCTAAGCAACAGTGGGATTCATTGTTCAAACAAGCTTCGTCATCCAACACAGTATCCCTATCTCTTTTAATAATATTAAAAACTTTTTTTTTGTTAATTATAATAGGAGATTCTTCTCCTCTACACAGTGCCTATTTTCGGTTCTAGTGGGCCCTAGGCTCATATACCTTCTGGGGCCCCCTCGTAGGATTAGGAAAGCATTAATAGCGGTGCAGGCGAAAAACTTGGTCTCAGAAATAAACTGTTGTTTTAAAAAGTTACAGTTGATGGGTCGAGCGTGGGGCCCCCTGGCTCAGGGGCCCCAGGCACGGGCCTATGGGGCCTACTGGAAAAATAGGCACTGCCTCTACAACACAGAATCTAACTTGAGTTACAGCTTTAAAACGTCAATTCTTGAACAAGTAAAAATTGTTATACTTTTGACATTCGTCCTTTTTATACACATTTTTGGTAACTAACTTAAACAATAAATAAACTTATGGTAACTAGTACTAAGGTTAAACGTAAAAGTTAAATAAATAAATGGCAAATAAATAAGGTCAAGATCCAATACTAACAAAATAGCCAACTGTCTACACAACAGTAAAATTCGCATCCGCACAACTCAAAAAAAAAATTCCGAAAATAGTAGGTAAATAGTTTTAATATGTTTTAAGGAAGTAAAATAGAATAAAATGTTATTGTATGTAGGCTACTACAGGCATAATTCGTCGGGTTTTAAACAGCCATCGAGTTCGATAATTACAGATGAACTCAAAAAGTCACATTTCTCATCCTACTAATAGTTATTTGCGTATTAAGGGTAAAATTACGAGATTGTGGTATGGGAGAATGTTTAAAGCCCGATGAAGGAGAATTTTTAATTTCCTGAGGGCCATCATGCTGTTTTTTCTTCAAACGTATAAAATGCATTTTTAATTTAAAATGTTAGAAAATTAGAAACGTGAAAGATGATTAGTAGCAAAACTGAATGAGTTCTAAAAACTTTTCAGTAAATGTTGCCTGAGTGGTAGGAAAAGTAAAATAACGGTTTAGTTAGTCCAGTTTCTTTGACGTTTGAAGAACACTAGTCGACAACAGTATTTTGATTTTGATTAATTTTATAAAATAGCCAATGATATAACCCAATATAGATTACATGGAAATCTTAGATCATGTAGTGGCGCTTCGCGCCACTACATGATCTAAGATGGAAATTGGATAGCATATGTTGTTTATGTTGCTATGGAGGCGCCTTTCAACTATTCTTTGTTATTATCTTTACGAACTATAGGTAGGTACCTACATTGTATTATAAGTGTTGAGTTCAATTATATAAAATTTAATCTTTTCAGGAAACTAACTCTCAGTGATTTATATGCTTACAACGGTTTGTCGCTTATTTTCTTTTGAACATCTACTGTCTATGGTTAAAAGTTGACTATTAATGCTATTATCTTGTGCAGTGTGTACTCCTCTCTGGGCATGTCATTTGCGAACTGTCTTCTATTGTTTCAATCTTCTCATCACAGTACAGACAGACCATGCTGTTTTGTAGATCTAAAAATGTATATACAGGATGTTTTAAAATAACGTTTAAAGATTTATAGGGCATGTAGTAAGGTGCCGAATCGCCGGCGCCGAACTGCCGGCGCCAAATCGTCCTGCTCCGTTAATAAACATAGTTCCCAAAACTAACCGTTTCCGATATAACAGCGGTATTTTTAAATTTGCTTGTCGGCAAACTTAAAGAATTTGTTTGCTGAGTTAGCTTCGAGTCACATTAAAGTCTGTTCTTGTCGTCCTTCTACATCTACACAGGATCGACGTCTTCGTTCAAAGGAATCCCTTGCCCATAAACTCCGGAATTTGAATTATCTGGCAACAGTGTTCTATACTTCTATTCGTTGGGATAATTATTAAAGATTGTTTACGGGGGTTGCGTAAACTAAACTTAGAATACTCAACCATTGTCAAGGTTTATATAGTGAGTAGGTTGTCTCGTAACTTCAAGGTTACTACGGTTACTACGTCATGACTACGTCACTGGTATGCTATCTGCACAGTAGAATCAAGGTCGCCTTACTAATACTCATTGCAATATAATTGTTTAACAACGCCAGCTGCTTTTATTTGCCTATTGAGAATGCGCCGCCTTATAAGCAATATTTTAAACCGGCATACCTGTGACGTCATGCCGCCGCGCTTCTGATTGGCTAAAAGTTACGAGGCAACCTACTCACTATATAAACCTTGAACCATTGTAAGCAGTAACTTCAAATTCAACTGTCTTAAAACAAGGTATGTAACTCAAAGCTAACTCTGTTTAGCAAGCAAAATCCTTAAGTTTGCCGACAAGAACATCTACAAGAAATTGCTGTTATATCGCTGATATATAGGCTATCTAGGTATTAAGACTCTTTAACTTGTTTTCAACCTTACTACATGCCCTATAAATCTTTTTAAACGTTATATTAAGACCCTGTATTTTAAATTAATTGTACATAGGTATAGTTTTAGAATTATTTCTGAAAAATTTACAACCAGAGTGGAAGTGGTAGGGGTATAGTCGGGGCACGCTAAAGGTGCATCTACGTCATCAATCGCATTTTCTGGTAATTTTGTAGTACCAATCTTGAAACAGTATAAGTCTGTAAATTTTTTTTGCGAATTACGTATTAAAAATATGGTTTTTATAAGCCCATAGAATGTTATTTTACAGTTATTATTTTTATTAATTAGTTGTATTCATATTATTCCTGCAAAAAATAAAAATGTTTACTAATTAGTATTTTTTTCTTCAAGCGTATCATAATATCCGTATTGTTGTACAGAACTGGCTATGTAGAAGGAAGTCATTTTGTGAGTAGTCAAAAAATGAAAATAATGTTACTAGTACAATAATGTGTTTACGTATCCATGGCAACGGCAATATTTTGCCCATAGCTCCGCCCCCAAGGTTGGTAGAAGGGAGAGCGTTGTCCTGTCGAAATGACTTTTTAGGAAATATTTATTTACAGCAACAGAATATTTTTACACTTGAAGAAAAAATAGTATATATTATTCGGAGTAGAACGTCTTATTTGTGTTTCGCTCACTTGCACAGCCTCGGCGCGTGCGCCTCGGCCGCAATATGAGCTCAACACAAAAAGAACTCTTTCTAATCCTAATAATATAATATACTATTTTCGTCCTATAAGTTTTTATTTAAGCACATGATCATTGTTGTTTTTTTTATTGTGTATATATTGGTCAAACGTCACTCTGACAGTTTGAGAAACACATTAAAGCAAACTACGTTTTGAGAAGCAGTAAATAAATATAGACAGAGTAATTCATGACGTCATGGACGCCATTAAAAAATTGATGATGTAGATGCACCTTTAGTGTGCCCCGACTATAGTTTCCAAAATAATTTCTAAGTGTGTAGGCTTCAAATTATGTTCTGGTATTTTCCTAATTAAATTGGAAGGGGTGGAGAACGTTTCGAAAGGAAAATCAAAAACTGAGTACTTACAAATGTTAATGTAATGTTTATTAAGTGGATTCTTACCGATAATACTGTTCTAGCATTAATTTGAAATCCAACTGCCGTAAAATTAATTTCTTGTTGAGATATTTGCATTATTGATATCAACGGCTTTCGTAGAATAGGAAAAAAATTGCTGTACCAGTTCGAACTGTATAGGGCAGATGAAACTTCCAAAGCCTGAAAGAGTTAAAAATTAGAAATTTATAAAATAAATACATAATTCTATTGCGATAAGGTATTTCGTACTATTTATTGCATAACATTCGGATAACTTTTATCCGAAGACTTACAAATTTCATTACCTTTTGGATTGTGTCTGCCATATTATTGTTAGAGTTTGTAACTGCTATTTCAAATAAATTTTGTTCTATCTAATAATTATTCAATTTTATTGATATGAAAATCATGTTATACGCATAAAATTTGAAATACTCTGTGCCTAAATTTAAGTGGTGTAATATAAGCACTAAGTTATGTAGAAAACAGTAAGAGACCTATATCGTTAAAATAAGTAGGCATAGGTACTGATGATTTTCTTTATCCGAAACTGGTTTTTGTAACGGAAAACCTGAAATTTTTGTAGAATTTTCAAGTATTTCAACCATAACTTTGTAATAAATTGATGTGATTCTAATTTCAAAATAAAAATATGTAGGGGATTGCAAGCTCGAAAACTAAGGCGTTTTACAAAAATGTTTTCGGTTTCTGATCTGTTCAACTACTGTACACTATGGTAAATAGGCTTATCCTGAAAAGTCTGGAAGACTCCGAAAGGAGGTATCGCATAATAACTCTCTCTGACTTCAGGCGAAACGGTCCAGCATAATTATTTATCTGTTAACCCACCCCTCTGGCCTCGGTATTCAAATTTTCTTGTGCTTTTTCAGGATATTTTGTAAAATAGTCATTTACGTTACATGTCACGAAAGTGATATTTAACAGTACGAGGAGGTTTGTTGACATACCAGTAGTTTAAACCTCCCAATCCTGTAAATATATATTTTCGTGTTCAGTATCCTACTATTTTTTCTGAAGGCGCTTTAAGTAACAACAAAATTTTAAGTTTTCAGTATTTTCATAATTACGACGGACAGGGGATACAGATAAAATAAATTATTACTACTAAAATTTGTTTGAACCTTTTTAATTTAATTTATTAAATATTCGTTTGGACCAGCTAATTTTGAACAACAGGTAAAATTCATTTGCAATAAATCGTAAGATCGGAATATTTTTAAAATGCGTCATGTAAAATACGAATTTCATACATTACTACACGAAGGTAAAATAATGTGGTACCGAAATGCTGCTTTCGTGCCTTAAATCGGACTAAGAATTTTTAGCAGGGAACTAGAGTGTAAACAGCCAAGTGCTAAATAAATAAGCGGCACGAAAATTATTTTTTCAGAAAAACTGTAGGTATTATATTATGTGTACTACCTCATCAGTGATGTAGTTTACGGTTACGCAGTAGAATACCAGCTGCGTGGTAAGCATGAGGAGTATTATTAAGCTGTTTACTTGGACTGTTATAGTTGCACTGAAACATAAAATAATAAAAATATAACAAATTATTCTGTCACGTTTTAAACTTTCAGCAGCATGGTCAGCATGGTTTAATATCAACAACACAATGCGTTTATGTCTCCTAGCTACCGCAAGGCGCTTGATATTCTAAATTGGAACACACTAGCAGTGCCGTAACTAGGCAGGTGCAACAGGTGCACGAGCACAGGGCCCAGCATGAAGGGGGGCCGAAATGGAACCGATAAAAGATTATAAAAAATAATGTTTTGAAATATTAAATTTCGCCACCGTACTTTGCTATTGTGTTCAGATATCGGTGAACTTGAGTGGGCCTATGTGCGGTCATGTAACAAGGGTTTTAATCTTTTAATCCTACTCTTCCTTTCTACCTGTTCACCAACAGAGTTTAACGTACTTTCTGCTTATGAGTTATGAATCACTTGTGGGGAGAGATATTGCTAAATGTTTCAACATCTGTTTGTAGTAAATATTTTGCAGTTATAAATTTTTACGACGTTTTATTACTTTAAACTTTTAAAATTGTAAACTTTTACCAATGCTTTTACCCACGAACAATGCCCTGGGTACGTTTAGGTACGTGACTTAACACTGTTGTCTGTTCATACCTTCAAAATTTATCATTTGCATGCAGTTCACAGGGTCGCTCAGCTCAGGGAGCGAATTTTTAAGCTAATATCGTATATTATTCCTGACTCTTCCCGTTTCTACTGCTACATATGAGAGAAGTTTTAGTAAATGAATATTAATCAAGAACTATTTAAGATCGACCATCAGACAAGACCGGTTGTCCAATCTTTCAATTATTTCGATTGAATATAACATCGCGAAAAATATTAATTATGATGATATAATTGATGAATTCGCTGAACTTAAATGCAGAAGAATGAAATTAAAATAAGCATTATTTTTATTTATTATATATTATGTAGGTACCTATTTGTTGTGTACACAAAAGTTATTTATAAACAATTGTTATATCGTGTTTGTTTTATTATTGCTTTTCCTAATCAAAAAATTAAGGGGTCCAAAAAAAATCCTTGCACAGGGCACATAAAATGCTAGTTACAGCACTGCACACTAGGGAGTATACAGTCAAAAATGGATGTCCCTGATTATCTAACTAGGCTAAATGAAGAACTATATAGTAACAGTAGATTAACAAGAATTAATAGCCAACAACTTATCTAGCCCTAGCCCATCTTCAATCAAGAAAGGTGGTAGGTAGGGGTACGACTGTCACCAATAATGATCTTGAACATAAATACGGTGAATATATTCTAAGTATGACATAGAAATTAATAACGAAAAGACAAAGATCATGATCACCCATCTAGCGCAAAATAATACACCAGATATTTATATATTATAGGTAAATTTCGGATACCCATCAATCATGTTTTATATCTGGAAGCACTCATCACAAATGAAGGAAAAGTGCACTAGAGGAATAGACGTAGATTTGGAATTGCCTAGCGAAGTGTTCGCGGCTTAGCAAAAAACGGGGAGCGACACACTTAACACAAACTTATTATAAATTTATTATAAAAGCAGTATATTTCTAATTATACTATACCGCGGCGCAGAAACACCGCTAGTTAAAGAACAAGAAACAAACAAAACATCAGGTGCCTGTGAGATAGTCTCACTTAAAACAAAAGAAGAACCTAACGTAATAGTCTCACTCCTTGTCGGCACCTTTGATGTTGGTGAGGATCTTTGTGCTGCGCTACAAGTTGTAGTTGTAGCCTACAACCCAGCAGTCGAAATTCGGGGATAGAGACTTCGTACATTTTGAACGGCGGAGTGATACTACTCTTCCTGTAAGCTATCTATATAGCATACTGTGGTAATAGTGAACCAAGCTAGCAAATATGCCACAGAAAGGGAAAGACGGTGAACAATTGATAAATACTAAATTGATTTTCTATGTAACGTTTAAGAATTAAATTGTAAAGATAATCTGTTAAACTTACCTTTCTAGTACGGAGTACATTTCTACGCATATCAAAATGGATTTAGTAGCAAGTTCAGCAAAAAATGCAGGTGCGTAATACTTCTGCATCTCTTTTATGAACCTTAAACATAGAAATTTCCGTCAGAAAACATCCCCTATAAGAAACAGTAGCAAGAACGTACTAAAACAACCCCTGAGCATACTTCTGTATGTCATTCATTTACCAGAGATTCACCCATTTGGATATTGTTAGTAATTGTGCAGTGATTTAAAAAGAGTTGAGTGATGCATGGGTATGCAGTGCATTTCCAATAAGAATCAAAGATGGCGTCGATTCACCAAAATGGCGGCCCGCACAGACAACCAACTTTTTTTTAATCACTTTACAATTACCAACAATTTCCAAATGGATGAATCTCTGGTAAATGAATGACATACAAAAGTATTCTCAGCAAATAGACTATATACCTCGATACCGAAAAATATAAAAGCTTTGGATTAATAATAATATAGTCGAAGTGATTTTGTCTAGGGGATTGTATTATTCCACATACTGGTACGTTGGCGCTGAAATAGCTATGATTCATACAAACGAAATAAGAAACGACTAGGTATCTATTTTATGTATGTTTGAATAGTATTTAGGGTATTCCTTAATGAATTACTGTTAACATATTTTGGATGAGGAAGATAAGAAAATGCAGTTAATGGCGAACTGTTGGCGTGTGAAGGTCGCCTATATATTTTTAAACAGATTCAAAATGAGCCGTTTTGTTTTAGACAGTAAATCTCGTGAGTTAATTTTAAATGTGCTTCAGTTTATGCAATTAGAAAAAGAGAATTTGGGCCCGCTTGTTCCGAACAGAAAGGTGCAAAAGAGGTGCCAACTTTTAAGAGGGAAGTGGTAAACCCCAAAACGGACGACCTCTTTCAAAGAAGATATTCGGACAGTCATCTATGATTTGTATAAACACAGGCACGTAGCTAGCGGGGGGGCCGGGTGGGCCTGGCCCACCTCAAAATTCACTGGCCCACCTGCGTGCCCACCTTAGAAAATTACGGGTTTCATTTCATAACTTTTCCAACTTTATATTTCTATATGCACATTAATACGCAAGTTCTTTTGCTAAGTATTTATGATTTGGTTTGATCTTTGCCCATAAAAAAGTTGTTGATGGAATATCTGAAATTCTAAACCTATTGGCGCCCAGACGAAAATCAGTAGAAACGCCGAAACTCGATATTATATTTTGGAATTTATAAATATGTGTGTTTCAACACGTTCGAAAACAAAAAATGTAAACATCTTAGCTAATCCCCAAACAAAAAAATGCTTAATAGGTATTTAGGCTGGGAAAGGGTTTCGTCTTTCATAAATTTTACTAAACAAAGTTAGTTTTGCGAGCGTTATTTGGGGCGACAGACGGGCTTTTGTTAGCGGATAGTTATAATTTTTAAGTTTCAAGAATGAGTGGATATTATAAATGCAACATCCCGAAAGTGCAGTATTTTTGAATTATGATAGTGTGCGTCTTATCGCAGTGCCTTACGGAATTGAACTCGAAGCTCTAAAGGTCTATGCAGTTTCTGGATTTGTTAGAAACTTGTAAAATTGTGTTTTGACAAATTTATAAATTAACTGTTATATCGGTTACAATAATACAATACCCGTATCCAGTGCTGGTTGCGAAAGAAACTTTATCATGCTTGAGGCGACTTAAAACGTATCTTCGCACTGACGATAGACTGAATTATTTGGCTATTATAAATATTGAAAATTCTGCAGCAAAAACTTTAAATATAGATGTTATTAATAAATTTGACGGTAGTGATAATACCAGAAGAATTATTTTACATTGGGTAAGTGTATTTTTATTTTAAGTTATTTTTTTTAATAACGGATGCCCACCCAAGTATATTTTGGCCCGCCCCTGGCCCACCTGATACTAATATCCTAGCTACGTGCCTGTATAAACAGCGCACCCACATAACAATAGCTGGAGTAAATAATATCTTAAAAGAAAAAAACCTATTTTATGGTTGCGATAACCCTAAAAAACTGCTACACTCAATGGGATTTAGTTATAAAAAATATGATCTTAGACGAGGATTGTGTGAACAAAGTCACGTAGTAGGTACATCACAGATATGATTTTCTCAAAAAATATAAAACCTTACTTGACGAAAATGTTTACAACTTCATCTATTTGGATGAAACCTGGATTTTTTCTAAGGGGGAAAAAGTTCTTGGCAAAACTAAAGTCCACTTACTTGCAAGAAAAATCAAGCTAGTGATGGAAAACGATTTATTGCCTGCCGTTGAAGAACCCACTGTTATAGTAGTGGATATTGCATGCTACCATTCAGCACTAGCAAATAGATAACTGCGGCACACATTTAATAGGGCTGTTCTATTTAAGTTGGAAAGAGATGGAATGCTCTACCCTACTGTTGTCTCTCTCTATCAATAATGCCAATCTGACTGAAGAAATATCACTAAATTATTAGTTACTATTTGCTTTAAGTTGCTATACAATGACAAATAACAGGAAACAATAACTAAAAACAACGGAAACACGCACGGTTGCTTTTTGCACTACTAATTATTTTTGTGCCAAATGCATAAATGACAGTTCTGCGTCAGGGGGTTGCCAGAAACAAGGGAAAAATTGAGGTTCTGTTGGACTCTAATTATGTATAGCATACCAACCTACATCTAGTTACGTTAAATAGTAGCTAGTAATGTAGTGTTGTTCTTGCCGTCATATTGGTGCCGATAGAAAAAGAAAGCACTAGGATAGAACTTTCCTCTCACTCGTTCCAAGGTCGTATTTGCGTAGAACAGCCCTATACGTCATGTACGTACTACACTGCCTATCAATTGACAATTGACTATTGTTATGCATATTTGCTAAATTTACATGGTGTGAAGCAATCTTTCATTAAATTAGTTATGGTGCACTTTCAACTGCTGGACAGTGTAAATCACGGTGTAGATGCCGTATTTGACAAGCGGACCTAACATCTAGAGCTGGCTTTACAGTGAGTCTTACCTTAGAAGAAAATTATGGTGACTTATGTAGCATTTAATTTCTTCGTAGTACTTCTTCTGTTCCTCCTCAGAATTAATTTCATTTAAATTCAACTTATTTAAACAGAAATTTAGAATTTTGAATTGTATTATTACGTGAATAGCAAATCCAAAGAAAATACAATCATAAGCAATTAAAGAAAGTCCACCAATAAAAGTGCTGGTTTCTATAGGGATTAAAGCAAAAATGTGGAAGGTGGTATAGCGTTCCATTGTCCATACTCCGAATGGCATTCCCCGTACCATTACACCGTATGTCATGCTGAACGCTAAAGCCAAAACAATAGTGCCGAGAAACGTTTTCTGTATATGGGAAGTAATGATTAAAAGTGTATCCAATTTTCTTTTTACTTCATCAGTACACATGTCTGTTGTCCAAAAATGATTAGTGTTTTCAAGTAATTCTTGAAGTTTGTGTTGTTTAAACGTAGTAAGGTACAGTTTTATTAGCATCTAAAAATAATAAAAGACTTCAACCATTGTCACAATCAAAGCGATTAAAACAAACTTACTTGAAAATACGCACATACACCTTCCAGAAGATACAGAATGTCGTGTATATCTTTTGTATGCAGAAATTGCAGCATTAAAACACATTCGTGCAAAATTACCATCGATTCAAAAACAATGGCCCATACCAAAACGTTACTAGTTTTTTTCTTGGAATACAGTCCAAACAGTTCCCAAACAAATATCGGTACCTTCCATACATCCGTAGTGTTTACCATTATTGCTCGGCGGTTATTTTCAAAATTACAAATCTTTAGTTGTTTGGTTCTACTGTAAGTTTACTCTTTATTTCTACAACAAGAAATGCAGTGCTTATGAAGTGCAAGTGGAGAATTTATAGCAAACGACTAAACAGTTTTCTAATTAGGCTACGCAAATATTTTCCAGGTCTTTGACTAAACTATATAAACTGTCAAATTAAAAAATAAGGGTTAATGTACCGACCGTTCGAAATAAGGAAATGTTTTCTTCCACCACCATCGGCCTCGGCGTGTTATTATCCTTAGAATACCCTTGATACCTTAATAACTATAATAATAATCCTCCCTGCCTATTGTTGCCTATAATAATGTGCAAAATCCCGTTCAATGAAAAAAGTACCGAAGCGTTGAACGCAGCCATCCACTTAAATAATGATTATTAATATTAATAATATCAATATAATTGCCTAAAGAGCAATTAGGTACTTATTGCTAATTGGAAGTTTTGTCTTCTTGTAGTTGCTTATTTGCTTATGAAAGCCTAGGAAATGATTATTTTTCACTTCTATAAATTTGTTCATATTAAAGTACACGAACGCACGAAAAGCGTAACACACCTCACAAACAACGTTTTGACACTATGCTTTGACAGATCTTGTCATAGACGTTTGAACATAATTTGGAAACCGTTATTTTGTGTATCACAAATTGTAAACAAGAAACAAATCTGTATATTGGGCAATGATGTATTACCTATGAAGTGAAAATACGTGTAAGCAATGTACCTACCTATACAAGAATAATCCCAAAAAAAGTACTAAGTAAAAATATGTTTGTTGTTGAGTTTATGGAGGTTGAACTGAATTTGGAAAATCGTTATTTGTGATTGTGAAATAATACACGTAGTCCTTAGCAAAAGAGAACAAAAAGGAAATATGTATTGAAATACCAGATAGGGATACAAAAAGTAAGTAAAAAGCAAAGTTAATGTCAATATCTCGAAAAGTTAGTGAAAATATTGAATTATAAAAATTTGAAATCTGCATTACAAAGTGCCTTAATAATTTCAAAGCCATCTTGCGCTATTGACTGTATAGCTCTACCAGGCTTACAAAGTTGAAAGGTGGCATGTCCGGCGCTGTAATAGTTTTTCAAAGTACAGTCAAAATAAAATCATTTAGGCGTCAAATTTAAATAATTGTAAATATTGGATTGGATTTTACCGGTGAATATACTTTTGAGTAGGATTGTTTGCTATTGGTTGACTTATTGTCGCGCTTTGTCGAAAATGTAGTTAACATATTTTCCGAGGCATTTGTAAGCTTGGTGAGGCTCTACTAATCAAATTATACATAGGGAAAAAGAAAAATTTTACTTTTTCAGCCTGTACTGAAAACTGCGCAAAATTTTTAGAATTTGAAAAATGATCAAAGTAGACCTTAATATGCTGAAATTTGGGATGCGGATGTTCATGTGAAAACCGACGTGACATCATTTGAGTCTTATTATTAGTAACTATAATTTCGGTTTTGCCGGTTTCGGTGCTTCTTTGCTCCACACTCTTGAAAGTTCGTCCATTGGTTTGTGCATCTCATAATGATGAAAATGTAAATACATATTTGGAACCTATTCCATCTACTTCGACCTCCACGAGAGCTTCACCGAACAACTAAAGGAGCACGCGCACTTGTTCGGTTCCGATCCGTTCGGCTCGGAACGGAACCGTCTTGTTTGGTTTGAATCGGTCCGAACATGCGCGCACTACACCAGTCTCTGTCAGTCTTGTCCAATTTTCGAGGTTGGTTAAATTCATTTACTGTACATAGTGTAGTAATACTAAACACGGACTCACATTGACTATATTGGTCTATATCTTACTTGTCAATATCAAGGCACCCTACGTTTACCAATAGAGTGATCGAACTTTCGGAATTTTTTGCCATCTGTAGTATACTTGGACTGAACCACAAAACACCTGACTGTCAGATTAATAAAGAGGTTAAGTTATCTCTGGACTGAACCGAACGGGACGAAAAGGATGGTGCCATACGGAACTGACGTAATGCGCGGGCTGCCATTCATTTCCATGTATTTGTTTTTTGCCTAACCGACGGTTCCGAACCGAACGGAACCAAACCGAAGAAGTGCATGTGCTCCTTAAGTTAATGCTGAGGTTTTTGAAAATTTGCAGTCTATTTCAACAACATCCAACTTTACCGGAAATTCTTTAAGTACCTACAATTAGTAAGTTATTAACATCGGACTGATGACAGAGGTTGTCGAAACTAATATTTCAATAGTAAAATTTACCTCTATGCAACTCGATTGAAAGGTATATTTGAAAACGTTTTTAACCCTAATACTTCTGAATAAGTTCAGCAATAACGCTCTGCCTTTTCCTTTTAGGTTCTGACTAACGACTCTAATGATTCTGAAAAACTGAATCGTCGCAACCGCCTCTTATGAGTTATATGACCCGAATTATATATTTATTATCTATGATATGACCGTTCACATTTTAATTTTGACAGGTCCTGTCTGTTTCATTAGAATGGTTTAAAACTTGGCTTCGTGTCGCTATTTGAGAAAAGACATTGACTGGCCTTGGCGATAATACACGTCAAATTTAAAAAAAATATACATTCAAAACAATATAAGATACAATGACCAATTAGAGTGAAATAGTAATATAATTAGTAGTAGTAAATTTATATAATGAATAGAATGTACCTATAGCAAGTTTGCTAAATAAACGAAGTTATTATTATTATTATTATTATGAGATAGATTGTGGGAATGGGGTATAAAGTTTCAAGAAGATGAAGCCCTTCCTTAAAAACCCCATGAGCAACTAAACTTGTAAGAACCAATTCCAAGTCGTGAAATAAAATAATATAAGGGTGAGTCTGCTAAGAAGAATCAGCTGGAAATCTCCGTTATCTGAAGTATTAAAGTGATTCTGCTTTTGGTAGGCTATAATAGTCAACAATAGCTCTATAAGTATATCATTTTTAGACTTTTCTGACGAGATGTACGTAAATTTTTTAGTTTCCTTGATTATGCTTTTTTTTCATATACAATATAACAAGACCTTGGATTTTTATCCGCAAAATTACAGTAGTACAGAATCATTGTTGCTAGATAAAGCACGAGGGAATAATACATTTTAAAAAAACGAATGCGTTAGCGCGAGTATTTTTCGCTTTTGTATTGTGCTTGAATGTGTGGCGATACCTGTTGGAGTATCTTAACATCTTGCACCCCCACCACCGGTAGCGGTGAGGGTGCCGCTACCACCGAAAGAAAGATCAGCTGGTCTTCAACCACCGACGCGACTACGAGCCTTTTATTGTAATTAGTTAAATTCGTTAATTTGTTAATAAACGTAAGTTATTGTTATTCGTTAGTTTTATTTCATTATTTCGTTAACGTACTAACTAAAGTGGTGACCCGCCGACGTGAGTACAGTATTTTTTTTAGTAAAAGTGCGCGTTTACGGAAACACGTGGTCCAACGTTACATACCACGTGGTGTTTTTTTCCATTGTTACGATAGTGCAAGTGCATTTATAAAAAGCAACGACATCGCATCATCTCCACAATGCAGGCCGTAGGTGGAACCGAAGATACGCCAGATCCCGGATTTCGACAGACACCGGAAATAAACCGCGTGGGTATACGCGTGCCTCCATTTTGGCCCGAGAAACCATCCCTGTGGTTCTGTCAACTGGAATGCCAATTCAGCCTAAACGGCATAACGCAAGACGCTACAAAGTTCTGGTATGTAATATCTCAATTAGATAACAGATATGTACAGGAAATAGAGGACCTCGTTACTACTCCGCCGGAACACGACAAATACAACACGGTGAAGACTGAACTTATAAACCGCCTTTCATCCTCTCAACAGCAGCGCATAAAACAATTGCTCGAGCACGAGGAAATGGGCGATCGCACACCCTCGCAGTTTTTAAGGCACCTAAGAAATTTGGCGGGAAACACCGTAAAAGACGAGTTTCTTCGAACTTTGTGGCTAAATAGGTTACCAACGGTTATGCAGGCGATTTTAGCGGCACAAGCCGACCTAACGCTAACCAGAGTAGCTGAAATTGCCGATAAAATCAAGGAGAGTAGCTCCGCATCACATCCTCAAATAGCTAGTGCATCCGCTAACGAAGAAATGGTCCAATTAAGACAGCAAGTTCGGGAACTTTCATTACAAATTAGTGAATTTTCCCGCGCACGTTCAAAAAGCCGGAATTCATCTCGCAACAGGAGCGTCTCACGTGGCGCACGCTACCAACGGCAAGATGGCGACGCATCCGCGGGAACTTCAAACACGTGTTGGTACCACCGGAGGTATAAGAACAGAGCGCGAAGATGTAGGTCTCCATGCGGCTACCAAGCGGGAAACGAACCCCCCCGTCATTAACCGCGGTCAACAATGACGGCGTCTCAACAGGCCGCCTTTTTATAACAGACACTCAATCCAAAGTGAATTACCTTATTGACACCGGTGCCGACGTAAGTGTTTACCCTCGCACAAGTTTTAAAGGACCGACAGTGAAGTGCGCGTATGAATTATACGCGGCAAACGGAACTAAAATCGCGACATACGGACCAACCTCGTTACTGCTTAATTTTGGTTTGCGTCGTAATTTTACTTGGCGTTTTGTGATTGCAGACGTCGATAAAGCAATTATAGGGGCAGATTTCTTAAGTTTCTACGGACTTATGGTGGACGTACGTAATCGCAGGTTAGTGGATTCAGTGACATCACTATCAGTTATCGGTCGCGTTATTTCGGATTCAACGACGGAATCAATTAAGACAATTTATGGTGATTCTGTGTACCACAACTTATTAAGCAGATATCCGCATGTCACACGTCCCCCAGGAGCTCAGCGTCTACTAAAGCACGACGTAACGCATCACATCAAGACAACTCCCGGACCTCCCGTATTTTGCAGGCCACGACGGTTACCGCCAGAACGTTTGAAAATCGCTAATGCGGAATTTGACGCGATGTTGCAACAAGGTGTGATTAGACCATCTAAAAGTGAGTGGGCGTCCGCGTTGCATCTTGTCCCTAAGAAAACCACGGGAGTGCGACCATGCGGAGATTATCGCGCATTAAATTCTAGGACAATCCCCGATAGGTATCCTTTGCCACACATGGAAGATTTTACGCACATGCTAAGCGGAAAAAGTATCTTTTCAACCGTGGACCTTATTAGAGCCTATTTTCAAATCCCAGTCGAACCCGAAGATATCCCGAAAACGGCAATTACTACTCCATTCGGACTTTTCGAATTTTTAGCAACCCCCTTTGGTTTAAAAAACGCCGCCCAGACGTTTCAGAGATTTATTCACAGCGTAGTCAGGAACTTAGATTTCTGCTATGCTTACTTGGACGACATCCTCATAGCGTCAGAGAACGAAACGCAGCACCTGGAGCACCTGAGGGAATTATTCGAGCGCCTGGACCAACATGGAGTTATTATCAATCCCACGAAGTGTGTTTTCGGAGCAACGGAAGTAGTTTTTCTAGGTTATTCCGTCGACGTAAATGGTACGAAACCGCTCCCAGCAAAAGTAGAAGCCATTAGGAATTACCCGAAGCCGCAGACGCTCAAAGAACTCCGTCGTTTTTTAGGTATGATAAACTTTTATAGAAGATTCATAGCTAACGCCGCGAGTTTACAACAACCGCTAAATAACATGTTAAAAAATCCAGGTCGCGGAGAAACAAAATTAGAGTGGCTTCCCGAAGCAGAAAACGCGTTTGTTAACTTAAAAAACGCCCTCGCGAACGCGACAATATTATCGCATCCGGTCGCGGGCGCACCTTTATCCGTTACAGTGGACGCTTCCGATCATGCTGTAGGTGCCGTGTTACAGCAACGCATAAACGATGTTTGGAAACCGCTCGCATTTTTTACCAAGACATTTACAGCTGCGCAACGCAAGTATAGTGCATACGATCGCGAGTTATGCGCTATTTACGAGGCGGTGAAACGATTTCGTTACGCGGTAGAAGGACAAAAGTTCGTAATTTTTACAGACCATAAACCATTAGTTTTCGCGTTTCTTCAAAAACCGGAAAAATGTTCTCCAAGGCAATTTAGGCATCTTGATTTTATAGGCCAATTTAGCACCGACATTCGCCACGTATCCGGAATAAATAATGTGGTAGCTGACGCGCTTTCGCGAATTGAGGCCATATCTGGAACCATCGATTACGAAGAACTCGCAAAAGCGCAACAAACCGATGACGAGCTAAAATCATTGTTGCAATCCGACTTTTCTTTGCAACTCCGACACATTCGCATACCCTCGACCCATACGGACTTATATTGCGACGTTTCGACACCTGAAGTCAGACCGTTTGTGTCCAAGCCGTTCCGACGCCTAGTTTTCAACTCGTTGCACGATTTGGCTCACCCAGGCATCCGAGCTACAACAAAATTAATCGCTCAACGATACGTTTGGCCCGCCATGAATAAAGATTGTCGAGATTGGGCTCGCAGTTGTATCGCATGTCAACGCGCAAAGGTGACTCGACATGTATTTACACCCACCGGCACGTTTGAAACGCCGTCCAGAAGGTTCCAACACGTCCACATCGACATCGTAGGACCTCTTCCCCAGTCCCAAGGTTTTAAATACCTATTGACATGCATCGATCGGTTCACACGGTGGCCAGAGGCACTGCCTATCCAGGACATCACAGCAGAGACCGTAGCACGAGCATTTTTCAGCGGATGGGTAGCACGTTTCGGTGTCCCTGCAGAAGTTACTACAGATCGAGGTAAGCAATTCGAATCGACATTATTTAACGAGCTTACTCGGCTAACAGGTACCAAACATCTGAGGACAACCGCCTACCATCCTGCAGCTAACGGCATGGTCGAGAGATTTCACCGGCAAATGAAAGCTGCTACCAAATGTTATGGACACGAAAACTGGGTTGAAACAATACCAACTGTACTACTCGGAATTCGTTCATCATTTAAAGAGGACCTAGGGGCAACCGCCGCAGAATTAACCTACGGAGAAAACATCCGGTTACCTGATGAATTTTTTGTTTCCCAAGATCAGCCGACCGAGAGTACGTCGAAGTTTGTCGACCAGTTACGACAAAAGATGCGTTCACTACGACCAACACCGGCTACAAGACACGGAAACCGCACATGTTTCGTTTTCAGGGAACTAGCAACATGTAAA
The DNA here is from genome assembly GCA_963082805.1 of Hemicrepidius hirtus. Lineage (NCBI taxonomy): Eukaryota > Metazoa > Arthropoda > Insecta > Coleoptera > Elateridae > Hemicrepidius > Hemicrepidius hirtus. Next base: position 34,453,403 of record OY720159.1, read on the forward strand.
TACGTTTTTGTACGTCACGACGCTGTTCGGCGTCCGTTACAGCCACCTTACGATGGTCCGTACGAAGTAATCGCACGTCATAACAAAACCTTTGTTGTAAAAATCCGAGGCAGAGAAGAAACCATCTCCATCGATAGGTTAAAACCAGCATTTTTTTCAGCATACGACGAGAAAAATTTAACCTCCGACCAACCAAAGGCGACGGTTACCAGAAGTGGACGGCGCGTTCATTTTCCAGATTTTCTGCAAATAGGCGCCTCCTAACGTTATCACTAGCAGGGGGGTGATGTGGCGATACCTGTTGGAGTATCTTAACATCTTGCACCCCCACCACCGGTAGCGGTGAGGGTGCCGCTACCACCGAAAGAAAGATCATCTGGTCTTCAACCACCGACGCGACTACGAGCCTTTTATTGTAATTAGTTAAATTCGTTAATTTGTTAATAAACGTAAGTTATTGTTATTCGTTAGTTTTATTTCATTATTTCGTTAACGTACTAACTAAAAATGTTAAGGATATATGGCGAAAAATGGAATCCTATTGGCTAACGTTTCGGATGTTGTTTAGCAACTACAGTATGAGTGATTTTGTCCAATCAGTAGGTACTTTTATTGATGGCTATCGATTGGCATGTTTTTCTCTTTAACGCTCTATTTTTAAAAAAATGATTAATCAGATAGGTACCTAGTAAAATGAGGGTGGGTAATCTGGGCCACTAATCTCTAATGCGCTTTCTCCTAAGTATGTAATTTGGACTATCACTAGTAGAAAAATGGTATTTTGGGCCACGTATTAAAGTTATTGTTAAGATACTGAATACTGATAAAGTGATAACAATTATGAATTGATTTTGTCAAATCAATACTTTTATTGATGATTATCGATTGGCATATTTTTCTCTTTAACGCTCTATTTTTAAAAAGATGATTACTGAAACAGATACCTAATAAAATTTTCAATTCTGAATTAATTATTTCCATTTATTGACATTCCCAAGCGTTACTTTGTTAAAATCTATAATTCAGAAATAATAAATATTAAATAAAATATGGATTTTAACGATATTTTAATTTAATATTTATTATTTCTATAATTATTTCCAATTTAAAATTGTTTAGTCTCATATTTAAATTGAAAAGGTATAGTGACATTTCCATTATCTTTTAACGCATTTACAACATTATAATCACATCTTGACACTTGATATCTTGACCTATACTTATTTATTTAATATTTTTTTATAAACCAATGTAAATAAAAACATTGATAAAATATACCTGAAGACGTTCTGCCCACACGCAAGTTTTTTTAAAATAAAACTTAAGTGGGAGTATTCTGTTTATATTTTTCTATTTAGTTCATAATTTTATAAAACGTTTATATTTAAAAATTATTTTATTTTATTTTCTGTATTTTTAATCTGTATCTTATAATCTGTAATCTGTAATCTACTTTAATAATAGAAATAAATTATCAATATCAATATCAATTCAGAAAACTACCGTGACGTTTAATGTGTCAAATGGAAAATTTAGTTGACTAGTATAAAAATCACTATAAATTTTCAAAAATGGGGCTTTGATTACTAATACCTAATAGGGATCTTTCTTGTTAACCAACTGAATTTTCCATTTAATTTTCACATTAATTGTTACGAGAGTTTTCTGAATGTATTATACAGGGTGTTAATACTAAGTCGTTACACCCGAAAATGGCAGTTAGAAGTCATTAAAACAAACAACTTTTTTTAATTCCAATTTTTGATTTGGGGCTCTATTCGTAGTTATTGAATTTCTTTTGTTTTTTTAACAATCGTAATAACTCCTTCATTTCAGGTAATATTTAAAAAAACGAAGGGTTTTCAAAATGAGCTTACGGTTCTCTACAACATTTGCATTTACAGTTATTTTATATTTTTTTCAAATAACAAAATGGCGGCCGATCAAAAGTTTCAAATCTCAATATTTTGATAACCACCACATAGATGTTTGAAAATAATTTTTTTTTAAATCGTGAAACTATCTATTACAACATTTGTCTGAAACATTTTCTTCTATCTATGCAAAAAAGAGGTCTTTAATTAAATTACAGAAGAGCATGTGTAAAGTATCGAGGAATTAAAAACAATTTAGATCGAAGTAGCTTTCTGCCATTAAAAAATAAACCAAAGGAACAATTAGATTAGTGCACAAAACTGAACGAGATACGTTTTAAAATGAATAATTATCAAAACACTGAACTTCGTGACATGGTTTTGGTTTTTGGGGAGGCAAGGCGCAATGCACAGGAAGCTCGAAGAATCTATCGGAGATGATACCCAAATCGCCATCAACCAAGTAGCCAAATTTTTAGGTGCCTTTTAATCGTTTACACAGCTCAGCTGACTTGGAAATATCAGGAAAGAAACTTTCCTATAGCATTTTCAAGAAATCTAGAAGGTGTTACAATCATACAAGAGGTGGATACTCAAAATATAACAATAATGTCAGCAACACCTTACACTACAAGTCAACGTTATAATCTTATAATGTTATATTATACTATGTCTATGTTTTCTATTTTTCAGAAACTATATATTTGTTTCTTAATTTGTGAATATTTAGATAAGTACTAAAATAAAGAATTAATTTATAAGTAATAGTTATTTCTATAGGATGTTAATAAAAACTTTTACAGACTTTGAGGGGATTTAGTAGAGATCAAAACAAGAAAACAGTTCTAATAAAGTCAGGTATAAAAGTACCTCCTATATTTCCGAAAAAATTATAGCGTTTTAAAGAAGACAAAAGTATTTTTAATACTATTGAGTATATTTTAGAAACCCAGTTAGCGGGGCAAGCTGAAAATTGGTAAACATCCACTTCAGAATAAGACGAACATTGTCAAAGAACATTTTCTACGCTGTCGGCAGAGTTTTTCGTATGTTTTTGAACATAACTTTCTTGTGATTAACATTTTTGTTCTTCTGGGTAAAATTTATGGTAAAGGAGTTATTTTTACATCAAAAATGTGTAGGTACTTGTTCGTGTCGATAAAATGTGCAGTTTTCAAGAAATATGCACTTTTTTAAACTTAAAAGTATTTCTGCAATGCGAACTAACATTTACGTTACTATTTGTCACGTTAATACTTTACACACTTTAGGGGGTGTTAGTAGAGATCAAAACAAGAAAGAAATTCTTACAAAACCACGCTCAAACAAATTTTGTTCCCTCAACCAATAATTTGTTGAGAATATACCTACAAATAAGAATCTATTGGGTTTACAAAAAAACATGTTGCCATGTTAATATCTGTTGTTTGAGCAAAACCAATTTGTGGCAGGTCTGACAGAAAATAATAATAACTTGGCAAGATAATAATTTTTGTGTTAACCCGCAACAAACAACAAATTCGTATTTGTAGGTACAACCACAACAATTAATTATTTGTTCGGAGAACAAAACTTTTTTCACAGTGCAGGTTCAATACTCAACGGTTTTCAAGATATGGGATTATCAAATTTATTTATTAATTTGCCGTAAACATTTCAGAAATGCGTTGCACCGTTCTAACTTCTTACACGGGTGAAGCGTTTGAATATCGTCGCGGATATCTATGTAATATGTCAAAGACAAAAAACAAAGTTTTAACATGAACTTAATTTTTTCTTAGACTAAACAATAATGACTATCGTAAAGTAAACGAGTATTCATTATGGATCTTAGCTCATTTAAATGGGTAGGTATGATAGGCAATAGAACCAAAATGACTGTCATTGTATAAACGATCATGATACGGCCGAATATCGAGATGATAAAAAAATCGTTTTTTATAAATATGTACTATATTTCTACGAGTAAAAATAACGTAACTCAATATTTTCTAAAATGTACATACCTGAAAAATTTTGTTTATATCTATGTAATATTTTAATCTTTTTTAGAAATTGGATATTCAAATCAGGTATCACTATTATTGTTGTCACCAGATGCACATTCTAGACTGCTAGAGGATGTACAGTTGTACGATCTAAATACATCCCCTACTAGGATTACTGATAAAAACTTAATAGTAGGTGACAGTATGTCGCTTAGAAACGTGGTTTCAAACAACTTTATTTATTTAGTAAGTTAATCATTTCACCATCCCAAATAGACTTATCTCTTTAATTAGATGAACTATTACATTACATCGTATTATTTATTAAACATAAAGCAAGCACTTAACCCACAACTTTTCTTGCTGCTTTAAACTGTTTGGAAACGACATTAAACGTTTCTTTTTATTAAAGGTTTGATATCCAGTTCAATGAATACCGTCGGTTAATAAGTAATGTATTAATCCAAATAGGAATTTCCATTCTAAAGAGTATTTTCCAATAGCATTTATTAAATAGTAAGTGTCTTTATTATGGTAGCGTTGTTTAATATGTTATCTTTTCAGTAATTCATTTAAGATGAATTAGCTATTATTGTTGTTCAATTGTGTTTATTATTGTTATGATTTGTTTAGTACTGTTATCGGAAAAATTTGTAAAATCAGGTAGTTGATCGTTGGAAGTTATGTTTTAGAAAACGTAAATGTTTAAAAGCAGTATTGACAGATAGTTTAGTGTTTGAATTTAAAAGAAAGAGAAATAATTGGAGAATAAAGTTATTATAAAGATAATTGACGAAAAGATAATTTTAATCAAGAAAAAGTAATTAGGAAAAAACCCCAATTCACAAAAATTAATTAATCCGAAATAAATCAATATGATACCAAATGATTCATAAAAATTTCAGGAACTCAATGATGTAAATCAGGAACTATTCTGACATGATGTCAAAATATGTGAGTCTGCGTGGTTAAGGTTAATTGTACAGGGTTGCCGAAAACAACAAGTAAACCAGATAAGTAGTAATTTTAATTTTTTTAGGGAAGATAGAATTTTTCTTATTTAAATTACTAGTGATTGTTTGTACTCAATTTATTTATTGTCAAAGTTTGTAAATTTTGATTGTTCCTTTTTCACTTTCAGTATTTTTTGTTGGTTTAATTAAAGTTGAATAATTGTGCAACAATTAATAAGTAGTAATTTTAAGAGTAATTTAATTGTTTATTTGATTAAAACCGGAGCTAAATTTATAAATAATATTTTATTATTTTGTATTAGATTTGACACAGCAATTTTGGCGCCCAACGTATTTTGTTTATATAAAATTTAATAGGTTCTAACTTCGCATTTATTTATGTCTTAAACCAACGTGAGGCTTTAGTAAGTATTAAAAAATTTATATGTTAATAACACAGCAGTATGTGAAAGTTCTTCTGAATTTCTGAAAATATTTGCCTGTTCTTTGGCGTTTACTCAATAATGGTGTCCTTTCATCTTTTCGGTTGATTGCAAAAATAAGAAAAACCTGCAAAGTGTGTTATTCATCTTTATTAAAAAAAAAATGGTATACACATTTTAATCAAACCATAATTCCAAGAAAACGTACAGGTATAGTAAATGTAGATTTCCATACTCTACGGCACGACTGTGACCGCGTGACCGCCCGAAGTTTAAACCAGTCACAGTACGACGTCTTATTCAAAACCTTAACCAAACCTTAACCAAACCATTAAAAACCTCAAATATTGCTTGGTTAATCTTTCGCGCGATCGCGTAGTCACAGTTCTGTCGTAGAGCATGAAAACCAAGCATTAAGACATAAAAAATCCTTTGTCAATTTCTTAATTTCTTAGTCTACTAATAGTATATTACATACCAAGGTGGAACGGAGGTGCTTCAAAATAAGCCGTGGTGTTATGAAACTCTTTCCACCAACGCAACGTTTGTAAGGTATCTGTACCAATTAAGGCCATGTTACCTAATAAGGCCAATCGTTGATTTTACCAAAACTAAAAGTAAAATTCTACATCCACGCCATCTATTACTTTATTTAGCATAAATGTAAACCCTACAAAAAAATTTAAGTTCATCGGAATTTTTTAGATGGCACCAGAACATCAGCGTCTTTTAATGGGAGCGAATTGTAAAAGTTCTGAATTTTGAAGTGAGTGAACTTGTGGTTTAATCAAGGATTTTTAAAAGTTTGTTTGTGTTCAAATCTGAAGGAGTATACTGACAACAAATATAAGGTATGGGAACTTAATAAAATTGTTTACAAAACAAGTGGGAGGATAGAATCTTCCGGGGTTATGTGTGCCTAATAAGGCCAGGCGGGAATTTCTGGACTGGCCTTATTTGGTGCATTGGGCTTATTAGGCACACAAATTTGTTTGAGTTTAGAACGTTAATAATTCTGTTTTCACCACCTAATCGAGGCTAATCCTCAAACGCGACAAAAGAAAAAGAAGGAAGATAATTGGTACTGTTTCCATGTGCCAAACTGATGACCAATTAAGCATTGTGTTGGTCTTACTAAAGAAGACAAAATTGCATACATCTGTCCAGAGTGCAAAGATTGACTATATATATGTTTATTTTAAAAATGTAATAAATAAATCTTGACAAGAAAGTCTATTTATTAACTTTTTCCTCAATTTTTCAGACGTGGCCTTATAAAGTACAGGGTGTGCCTAATAAGGCTAATTGACACATGGTCGAAAAAAAATAAAAATTTAATGCTAATTTCGATAAATTTAAAATATTATGTTATTATTATGTTGACAATATCCCAAGGTAACAATGTATATAAGGCAATACTTTGTTTCATAATGAATAAAGTTTTTATAGGGCTGCAAACCCTTAAGGTGGCCTTAATTGGTACAGATACCTTATACTATTTTATTCACAATCATTTCTCTTCAATAATAGAAATCCAGTAAACAATTTACCAAATTTTGAAATTGCACTTTTTATTAAGTAGGCAATAAACAAAAAACTGTTATGTCAATGAACAAGATGAATAAATGTCAAAGTAGCATTGTGTGTTTGTTCAAATATATAAGCTGACAGTCAGGTGTTTTGTGGTTTGTTCCTTGCAAAGTTACTTGCAAACTTCCTTGCTCGTATCTGTTAGAAAATATCCATATTCTATGATGTATTATAGTTTATATTGCCTGCAACTAATAGTGTGATTAGGCATCCAAAGGAATATTGATAAGACTGACTGAAAAATTTTCTTGATCGTACCTAGAACACCAATAAAAAAAACAGAGGTTGGGAGGTGGCTACTATCCAACCCGAAAAATGATAATAAAGTTACCACTTCCCAATCTGAACTGTCATATTTCATTTCAATTGTCAAATGATGTTGAAATTGTTTACTTTCCAACTTTTGACATATAAGGTAATATGATTCTTACTTTATGATTGTGAATAAACTTTATCACACAGTGTCTACTTTCCACAAAGTCAAGTCAAGTTGTAGTTGTTGCAAGTTGCAACATTGATTTTTTTACCAAACTGCAGGATGGTGAAAACTGTGTCGGTACGGCAGTCGGGGCCGGCCGAAGAACTGACAAACAACTGTAGCTAGTATTTGATAACATTTATTTAGAGTGTTTAGGAAACCGAAATTTTGAAGAAATACAATTGGCTTGCAGTTTGAGTGCAGCCCGTGAGCGACCTGTAAGCCAGGCATTAGACTGAGGTAAGTATTGATGGCGGTAAAAATTGTTTGGGGTCATTGCAATTAGAAATAGGTAAATAAATTTTTCCTTCTAAATTCATTTAAAAATGTCCAGTTCAAGTAAGGGGGAAGAAATGGTGACCGCACTTACCTTTTTACTGGAAGCAAAACAAACGCACTTTTAAAAAATTGGGTTACCTACGTTACTTCAACTCACCCTGCGTAATCTAAAATTTGGTAATCAAAGTGCAAGGTAAAAACGCAATTGGTAATGCTTTCTTTATTTCAGAAAAGGAGGAGGTACCTATACAGGGCATCCGAGACAAGATAATTTACAAGGAAAAATCTGGCTACGTACACTGTAAAAAATGCCGGTAAACTTACCTAAAGATATTTGGGAAAATAGGAGTATTACTATTAAAGGCGCCGAAAAATTTTTAAACTTTCGGTAATAATAATAAATGGAAATAAATTTATTTCAAGAGTAGTAAAATTAGCAAAATTTGAAAACTTATTGAGTATTTTTACCGTAGATAATATTTGTATTTTTTCCTAGTAACTTTACATTTTTACTATCTAAAGTTACCTTAAATATGAAATATTCTGTACCATTGGATGTAAGATTCGTGCATTGTCGTTACGATTTCACAATATTTCATAATAATATGCAATATTGCATTATTAACGTTCATTGCTTGAGGTTGCAATAGTGAATAGTGATTGTGAGCGTTACGCCTTAGTTTGGTTTAAATCGATTACAGAAATATCTATACATCAGGTTATATAGTATTTCGTTTTCAAGTTGCTACTTTCTGGTTACTGTTGTAAATTTTGTTAAATTTTAATTAATGTAACATTAATTTTTTTGGTTGTACCTACTCTTTGTAATTTTTATACTTAGGTAGGTAGTTCTTTATTGAAGTATAATTAATTATCTTTGACTAATCTTTGATGTCATTTGTTATAATAACTATTTTATAATTCAATTTTGATTTTATCGCTTACAATTTTCTGTGTCGCTAAATTTTTTACCCCTAAAATATTTATATTTTGTTATCAATTTAATTTAACTTTTTGATTGGGGTCTTGGATCTTTCTTTTCCTCATTATTTAATTATGTTATTTTAATATTTGCTTAATTCATTTTCATCATTAAACTTGTTTTTAACTGTTCACAACTTTTTTAATTTTATAGTGTTATAATCATTTAATAATTAAAGTAAGCTCTAAAAAGTAATGTAATACCTACACTTTTTTGTGACTTGTAAAATGTATGCTTTTGTTATTTTTCTATGTTCTGTTCAGTTATACCACATGTAGTATTATATCTATACATATTTATTATCTATATACTACTTCTTAAGTTTAAATCTTGAGTTTGTTTTTATATCTAATAGTCTAATACTAATAACGACAGCTTCGAGACTGAAGGACTGAATACATAATATATAATGGTAAAAAGCTATTATTAAAACTGTATTTTTAGGATTTGTTAATATTACTACCTTATAATTTTTCGAGAGAAATATATATGCTACCGTAAATACATCCAGTAATTTTGGATCTATTGTTAATATTCCCGTGTAATTTTACCAGAGAAATATACATTGCCCAGGAATTTTCAAATGTCTATTGAATTTACTATGTAGTATTCCATGGTAAATTTTGCATGTGTAGGTAATATAACTGAGTAATATTCATATTTATGGTAAGATTACATTTGTGTGTAAGATTCCAGTATGGATTATGGTATAAGAGAATTTATTGTCCCTTATCCAGACAGGAATTTTTTTTATCAGTGTAATTCTGAAAATGGTTTAGATTAGAAAGTTTTAATAGTCGGAGTTGAATTCGCTGTTTCTGCTTGTGTGATAAAACAAAGTTTCAATAACTTTTGTAATCGCAAGTCGATTTTGATAATTTTTGGGGCTATATTGGGTATCCGGAGAGTGCTCTGTCGCCGTGCCCCCAAGAGTGTTCTCCAATATTCAAATACATTTACACAAAAAGTCATACAAGACTCACTTCAAGAGCGACTATCTAGGTAGGATTAGCTAAGAGAAACTGTTTTATCCTGTGGCATTAATTGGATCTTGGAAATTACTGAATCTACCGAAATCCGAGAGATTGGCCACCATTTCTAGGACACTCCTGTATAGTAAGGTGTAAACACACTCTTTGTTTATAATAATTGCATACTTTATTGTTATTTGTCTAAGTAATAATACAGAAAGTGAAGGTGCAACTAATAATTCCTTTATGGTACAGATTAATAAAAGTTTGGTATAGTTGAGGCAGGCTAAGGGTGCATCTACGGCATCAATTTTTTAATGGCGTCTATGAAGTCATGAATTACTCTGTCTATATTTATTTATTGTTTCTCAAAACGTCGTTTGCTTTAATGTATTTCTCAAACGGTCAGAGTGACGTCTGAGCAATATACACACAACAAAAAAAACAACGATCATGTGCTTGAATAGAAACTTCTAGGACGAAAACAAATAATTAGTAAACGTTTTCATTTTTTGTAGGAATAATATGAATAGGTACAACTAATTAATAAAAATAATAACTGTAAAATAACATTGGCTTATAAAACACATACTTTTAATATGTAATTCACAAAAAAATACAGTTTTAAACTGTTTCAAGATTGGTACTAAAAAATTACCAGAAAATGCGATTGATGACGTATATGAACCATTAGCGTGTCCCAACTATAAGTACCGGCAGTACCCCCAACAACATCAAAATATACCAACTATCTACACAACAGTACAATTCGCATCGGCACAACTCAAACAAAATTGCCGGGAATAGTAAATATTTTTAATATGTTTTAGCAAGTAAAATAGAACAAAATGTTGTATGTGGGCTGCTATGGGCATACTTGTGGTTGATAGCCCTCAGGAAATTAAAACAAAACCTCTCGTTCGTCGGGCTTTAAACGTTCCCCCATGCCATAAGATAATCTCCCAATGATGCCCTTAATACATCAATAACCACTACTAGGATTAAAAGTATGACCTTTTGGGCTGTGCCTGTACGGTTTGCGGAGGAGAGTCATCGAGTTCAATAATTACAGACGATACCTAAAAAGCCTCACTTCTGATCCTAGGTACTAATAGTTATTTATGTATTAGGGGCAGAATAATTTATTATAAGATTATGGCATCGGGGAATATTTAAAACCCGACGAAAGAGAATTTTTATTTGAGGGTCATCATGCCATTTTTCTTCAAATGTAGAAAATGCGTTTTTAATATGGTTTTAATTTTTAGATTTATATTTTATAATTAATCTGAAGAAGCCTTTTAATAGCGAATTGTTATAATTTTTATTAAAATACTTTGACATACTAAGGAAAATTTTGGTTTACTTCAAAAATATTTCTACATTGTTAGCTGCTGCTTCAACTACGTCATCGTCAGACCCAGCTGTATATTACAAATTTATTAATATTTCTTTGCTTTATATTAGGTACAATAGGGGTTGAGGTCATTAATTAAAATGTAATCTCTTTAGGAAGCTAACTCTCAGCATTTTAGGATCTATATGCTTACAACGGTTTGTCTTTATTTTTTTTTAATATCTACCATCTATGGTTAAAAGTTGACTATTATGCTTAGATTATCTTAGTGCAGTGTGTACTACTCTCTGGCCATGTCATTTGCGAACTGTCTTCTATTTGTTTAATCTTCTCATCACAGTACAGACAGACCATGCTGTTTTGTAGATCTAAAAATGAATATGTTTAATGTTATCAACAACACACGAAGTAAGACAAATCGGGGTTTGTCTAGACAAAATCAAAAATGTCTACTCGTAGTAGACAAAGACCAAAATATTATATCATTTCGTGTTTTGTCCGGACAAAAAACGTTTTGTCTGTGTTAAGCTAGACAGAAGACGTTCAGACCATTTAAATCTATACCCCAACCTCACTTTTACGCGTGTTCGTGAAGAATTGAGTTCGGATTGTCTCTGTTAAACTTATCCTATGTTATAACTAAGTACTTTCTGAATTAATAAATTAATAAATGCGATGAGATTATAAATTTGACTATGCGTTTATTTGTTTGACGTTGCTTAGACAAAATGTGTTTGGTCCTGACAAAGCTCGAAATAATAAAATTATGGATGCAGTTCGCGTATTGTCTAAACATCTTAGACATTTCGGATATTGTCTGGACAAAACGCGAATTGTCTGCATTTTGTGTCCGTGTCCATAACATATATACAGGGTGTCTTAAAATAACGTTTAATAATTTATCGGGCGCGTAGTATGGTCGCAAACAAGTTAAAAAGTCTTAATAAACATATAATTATCCCAAAACCAACCGTTTCCGATATAACAGCGGTATTTGGTACATTTGCTTGTTGGTAAACATAATGATTTTGTTTGCTGAGCAGAGTTGGCTTTGATTCACATTAAAGAATCTGGTCCAATGTTGTCCTTCTACATCTAGACAGGATCGACATCTTCGTTCAAAGGAAGCCCCCACCCATAAACTCCGGGATTTGCTTTGAATTATCTGGCAACAGCGTCCTATTCGTTGGGGAAATTTTTAAAGACTGTTTATAGGTGTTGCGTAAACTAAACTTTCAATACTCAACATAAACATTAACTTCAAATTAAGCTGACATAAAACAAGGTATATGTAAGTCAAAGCTAACTCTGCTCAGCAAACAAAATCCTTAAGTTTGCCTACAAGCAAATATACAAAAAACCATGAATCCATCGGAAACGGTTGATTTTGGGACATTTTAAGACTCTTTTAACTTGACTTCGACCATACTACATGCCTTATAAATCTTTAAACGTAATATTGAGACAACCCTGTATTTTAAATTAGGTGTACATAAGTATAACCAGATCGGAAGAGGTGGGGCTAGTTTCACACATATAATTTCGAAGTGTGTAACCTTCAAATTTATTAGGTATATTGTAGAATTTTCCTAATAAAATTGGAAGGTGTGAAGAAAGTTTCGAAAGAAAAAATCAAAAAGTAAGTACCTACTTACAAATGTTAATGGATATCAATGTCAAGTGGATTCTTACCGATAATACTGTTCTAGCATTAATTTGAAATCCAACTGCCGTAAAATTAATTTCTTGTTGAGATATTTGCATTATCGATATCAACGGCTTTCGTAGAATAGGAAAAAAATTGCTGTACCAGTTCGAACTGTATATGGCAGATGAAACTTCCAAAGCCTGAAAGAGTTAAATATAAATTTAAAAAATAAATAAATAATTCTATTGCGACAGGGGATATTTATTGCATAACATGAGGGTAGCTTTTATCGGAAGACTTACAAATTTCCTTAAATTTTGGATTTTGTCTCCCATATTATTGTTAGAGTTTGTAACTGCAATTTCAAATAACTTTTGTTCTATTCTAAGAATTATAATTTTATTGATATGAAAATCATGTTATGCATAAAATTTATAACACTCTGTATAGAGGGTGCCTAAATTTAAGTGGTGTACTATAAAACAGTAAGAGAACAATATCGGTTAAATAAGTAGACATATGGTACTGATGATTTTCTTCATACGAAACTCGATTTTGTAACGGAAATTCTGAAATTTTTGAAGAATTTTCAACCATAACTTTTAGTTATTTGATGTACTTTTAATTTCGAAACAAAGTTATGTAGGAGATTGCAAACTCTAAAACTAAGGCGTCTTTCAAAAATGTTTGGTAAACAAGTTTATCCTGAAAAGTCTGGAAGATTCTGAAAGGAGGTATCGCATAATAACTCCGATTTCAGGCAAAACGTTCCAGCATATTTTAACTGTTAACCTACCCCCTCAAGGGCGGATCTCGAGAATTTTTCCCTGGGGCGGAGTAAATGATCCGGTAGGTACGGAGAACGTCCATATACGAAGAACGTCCAGACGATGATGTTAAACGCGAAAAAAATTATCTAATAATGTTAATACCTAGCCTCTGGTGGCGGGGGATAATTGCTCCTATTCTCCCTCCCATAGATCTGCGCTTGCACCCCCCTCGCCAATGTATTGTAATTTTCTAGTGTTTTTTCAGGACATTTTGTAAAATAGTTACTTAAGTAACATGTCACGAAAGTGATATTTTACAGGACGAGGAAGTTTGTTGAAATTCGAATAGTTTAAACCTCCATGATCGCGTCATTTATTTCTATCAAATTTTCACTTACCGGTCTGAGTATAAATTTCTTCTAGGCGATTTTGGAAAATGGGATAAAATAAAAAGATTGTGATGCTTCACCACCGGTAACTGATTAGTGGACTGTATTTTTGAATGAATTTTTAAGTTTTCAGTTTGAGGCCTTTTGACACTGAACTTATTATGAATAACCAACTAGCACACGACTACAACTTACTCTGAATGACCTTTTATATACAAAATTGGGCACCAAAAACAGCAACACTTTCGGGACCATCTATACTGTCATCTATTTTACGAATATCGCGGATGATTATTTGCTATAACACTCAGACGAATATAGATACATAATGGAGCAAACACTTGGAATCCTGTAAATATACTTTCGTGACATGATAAGTATACTATTTTTCCTGAAAGCGCTTTTTATGCAACAAATACATTTTAAGTCTTCAGTATACATAAGCTACGATCAGATTTTCAAAATTCTGTTTCTGAAAAAAATGCTACCAAAAATACATATATGTCTAACATCCGCTTCTGGTTTCGAATTTTTTGAAAAGCTAATTTTGTCCTCGATTTTGTCGATGAATTTTCGATATACGCTTTCATTTAAAATTTCATCAAAATCGGTTCATTAGTTTTTGCGTTAGAGGCGTCACATACACTCTCCTAAATTTATCGATTCGGATTAGATTTTGTTTAGCTACCGGAAAGAATTTCTTAGGTGACTTGATTAATTTGTTGTTCTTAGTACCAATCGGTTATTATTTTTTTTCTGGGGAAGGTGTAGAAATACATTTTCGAATTCAGCAAGTTGAGTTGTACATGAATCCGTTAAAAAATATAGGGGTTCCATAAAAAGAATATCCGATGACGTCATTACGCGAAAACAAATGAACATCGGAAATGCGCTGGTATACGAACAAGGGTCGTTTTAAAAATCAAAATCGACGTGTCCGAGGAAATTTCATCGTTTTAGAAAATAGTAGATTGTTTTATTAGGATGAAAAGTGTCACTTTTTTTGACGAGCAAATTTTGCATTTGTGAGGCGAAGCGTAGCGTAGCCGAACGGATGCAAAATTGCGAGTCAAAAGAAGTCACTTTTCATCTGAATGAAACATACTATTTTTTCCGCAACCGGAACAACCGGATTCAAAATAATAAAATTAAGATGCGAGGAATTAGAGAACACTACTACTACTAAAATCAAGTCTTCTTAGCTTTTGTTTTCAATTTTATTTATTCTGTCAAACCCAGCCAAACCATCGAAAATGTTTGAACAAGATAATGGTAACGAAGTGGTAACGAAGATACACCACCAGAAATTTTAGACCGTGCAAAAGAAGTTGTATCAAATCTTCTGCCCAATAAATCTCGAGAAGTATACGAAGGTGCCTACAACAAATTTTTAAATTGGTGTAACGAGAAAACCGTAAAATCGTACACGGAAAGCGTACTATTAGCGTACCTTTCCGAATTGTCCACTAAAATGAAAGCTTCTACTCTTTGGGCGCAATATTCAATGTTGAAGGCAACATTAAGTTTAAAAAATGGGGTAAATATCGAAAAATTTTCAAAACTCCGTGCCTATTTAAAAAAAGAAAATAATGACTACACACCGAAGAAATCGAGAATTCTTAATAAACAACAGGTGGATCGATTCTTGAAGTGTGTTCCTAATAAGCAATACTTGATGATGAAGGTGTGTTTTAGTTTTAAAATCGAATATTTTACGATAATTAAATTTGGACGTTTGTAGGTTATATTAATTTTGGGTGTTGCTGGAGCTTGTCCCTGCGACGAGTTACTACATTTAAAGATTAATGATATTGAAGATCTTAAATCAGTCTTACTGATTAAAATTCCTAAGCTCCTAACACTAAAACTAATAAGGCTAGATCATTTACTGTGATGGGAGATAGCTATTTAAATATTTACAGAAAATTCTTTGTCTAATATCTTTGTAGTGTTTTTCTTAAATAAATGTTATTCACATAACAAACCAAAATCTTAACCAAAAAAGTTAAAAGTAAAAGTTCCTAGGAAGTAAAAGTACTTTTACTTCCTAGGAACTAAAAGTGTTGCCTAGCAACACACACATTTTTTTACTAATAACAAAAACATCAACTTCACTGTCCGTTTTTGGTATCAAAAGTGATCACTTTTGAGTCGGTTGCGGAAAAAATGAATTTATTCCATACTTTTCTTCCACCTGTATAATTGAATGCAAAATTTAATTGTCTATCACATAGTATAATGTATTCATATAGCTAAAATGTACGGTTGGATTTCGTGAATATGAACCGCGTTAGACTCTGACAGAGATGGATCGTGCGCGTCGGTCGGTAGCGATTGTCCGGCTTCGCCAGCAGTAATTTCAAGCTGGTTACTACAGATAGACAGATGTGTGTCTTTCTTCTGTACACATCGAACCTGTATAGTCTCCCTTTTCTTGCTACACATTCAAATGATTTCCAGGGTCTGCCTCGCGAACTATACTGTGAATACTAAAAAAATTAAATGTTTATTTTTCGTATGGGAAAATCCAGGGGAGGTTTGCACTTTCACTTTTTTATATTTGGCTGCCAGAAACCATTAGAAACCTAAATATAACCTCTCAGCTGTTTTCTCATGATAAGGTTATGCTTTACTACTAAAAAATTTTAAAATATGTCATGTAAAATAGGAATTCCATATTATGTTTAATTTCTGTTTCTGGTAACACCTTGTTAACGACACGAAAGTAAAATGGTACTTTCGTACCCTAAAACTGTTTAAGAATGTTTAGCAGGGAAGTTTAACGTAATTATTAAAGAATTGATCTTAGCTTAGGTATTATTAGTTGTAAATGTGTTATTAAGTGTAAATAGCGAGGTGCTAAATAAATAATCGGCAGGAAAATTATTTTTTCAGAAAAACTCTATTGTAGGTATTGTATAGTACCTCATCAGTGATGTAATTTACGGTTACGCAGTAGAATACCAGCTGCATGGTAAACAAGGCGATTACTGCAAAACTGTTTATCTGGGTTGTTGGATTTGAACTGAAACATAAAATAAAAATACAATAAATTAGATTGTTCTATTTTTGTTTTAGTAGTCACGTTTTAGACTTTCAACAGCGTGGTTAAAAATCAGCAACACAATGCGTTTACGCTTCCTAAACTACCGCAAGGCGTTTGATATTTTAAATTGGAACACATTAGGCAGTATAGTGTCAAAAATGGATGTCCCTGATTATCTAACCAGGCAAAATGAAGAACAATATAGTAATAGCAGAGCAATGAGAATGGTCAACCACTTATCCAACCCGTCTCCTATCAAGAACGGTGGTAGGTAAAGGTACGAACTGTCATGCGGTTCTTGAACATAAATAGGGTGAATATATCCTAAGTAAGACATAGAAATTAATAACGAAAAGACAAAGAAAACAGTATATTTTCAATTGTACTAGGTATATACCGCGGGGCAGAAACACCGTCAGTCATAGAACAAGAAATAAACAAGACATTAAATGTCGGCGAGGTCGTCTCACTTAAAACAAAAGAAGAAACTAACGTAATAGTTTCACTCCTTGTTGGTAGCTTTGATGTTGGAGTGGTCAAGTACTGAGCAACAACCCAGCAGTCGAAAATCGGGGAAAGATACTTCGTACATTTTGAATGGCGGAGTGACACTACTCTTCCTGTAAGCTATTAGTATACTGTAGTAATAGTGAACCAAGCTAGCAGATATGGAACAGAGAGGGAAAGGTGATGAACAATTGATAAATATTAAATTAATTTTTTGCACGACGTCTATAAATAATAGTGAGCAATTTTAATCCCTAATAGGAGATAGTAAAGTGACTCTTTTACTCCCTTGGTAAAAACAGCATAGCCAACTCAACATATGAGTTTTATGACCCACATTTATTTAATATTAATATTTACATTAATATTACTACCGTCGCTAATACATAATAAACAAAGATTATAATCGATCAGCATAATTGGTTGGCACACAAATATCCACTTGATTTAACGAGCTGGAAGTTGACGGTCGACTTTCCTATTCCGAGTCATTCCCCATAAAAATTTTCTGGGCAATCATCTTATTAGTCAATGAATTTTCAAGTACCCCTCTACGCCAGTGGTGGATTTTCATCCATCGTGACGATTTAAAACGATAATATGCATCGGCCAGCAAAGATGTCGATGAGCGCAAAAAGCAGTGACCCGAGTATGAATCGGGTAATTTGAGGTATAAAGCTATTTTCAAAGACAACCTCCCAAAAATGGTTTGCCTACGGGCTGTGTGGAACATTTTTATTCCTATAACCGACAAAAAAAACGTTTATGATCTGTTTTTTCTTTGCGCAGAACTATGTATGTTTTGCAAATGGCAACAAAACCAATCAAACAGTTTTCTTTGGAGATTATTGTAAATACTCTCTCTATTAATATGAGAAATAATATGCTACAGGTCAGTTCCATTTTTTTTAGAACGCCCAAGGGCTCTTATAGAATTTATGGGCGTGGCCAATGCACTTTAATGCTACTTGCTAATAAAAGTATCAAACGGATTTTACTAGTTGCTTCAAAATATGAAATATAGATTTAAAGATATATTACAGATACTTTTTTCAATATAAAACTGCGTAATATTCAAAATAATGCCCTAGAGCCAATTAAAGGAATAATCGACCTAGACTAGAGTATTATTTCTCAGTTAATATATCTAAAATAAGGCGATTATTGCAAAATAACAGACTAGTAGGACATTAATAACCATTTTGATTTTGTGATTTTGTCTGGCCACAACCTTCTTGATTTTCGAGACTGAAAATCTAGAAGGCCGTGTGTGTCTGCCATCCATAACAGCCGATATGAATTTTATGTTCATAAAATAACAATGTCAAGTTGACAGTTAAAAGCGGTTAAAAGTAATTTACTCGGTAATTTACAAATTTCCGCTTTTTGTAATTAATATCGTTGGGTCGGTCGTGCAAAAACTGGTAGATACACCCCGGGAGTGAATGCTTTTAAATACTAGGAACACAAACCCCTACCACCAAAATATTGAAGTAAAACCTAAATACGTATTTCGACAGCTAAGCTACCATCCTCAGTATGAAAACAGTAACTACGGTGTGAGGAAAGACCTCAGAACCAAGTCAACAATGGAAGTCTAATAACAGAAAGACATCTGACCGATTACGGTAATGACTCTTAGGGCCGTGCCGGTTTTATAAAGTCCGGTTGACCGACGGTTATCTCAACCACGATCAGTTGTCATGGATACGATTGTTTTTTAAGAATCGTATCCTTGACAATTGCTCGTCGTTGAACCAACCATCGGTCAACCAAACTTTATAAAACCGGCCCTTAGTACCTAAATGAATTAAATCGGGGGGCTTCGGAGTTTGGAATTGGCCCATTTTCTGAGTTTAAAAGATCCCCCCTATTTTTAAAAATGTGAATACTCTCGCAACAGTCGTAACAATATAATTCTTTAGTTGAAGACACTTTCGTTAAGAATTTTAAATTTTCAATTTTTATACCATGTCCGTTTCGAAAATATGTCGATTTATAAAATCTGTGATTTTTGAAGTGAGCCTTTGAAGTAACCTAACTTCAATGTTACGCTTACTTTGCCCAATATATTTACGATTACAGTGGGAGCAGTTAATTTCGTATATTCCAGACTTTTCCAAAATTTTCACTTTATCTTTAGGGTTTCCTAGAACGGTATACAATTTTAGAATTTACTTGTTTACAAATTTTATCAATACCCTTTGTTAAGGGGTAAAAAAGAATTTTAATAAACTTTTTGATTTTGTCTTCTGAGTTGAAACTTTGTAATGTAGTGGAATTACGAATATTTAATCTAAACTTACGTTTCCTAATTAAATTATCAATGACCGGAGGAGAGAAATCATTGTAAGATGCAATGTTTTTGATGTACCGGTGTTTTGAAATATATCTGTTGTGACTTAGAGGGAAAGTGATTAATCTTTGATCAAAAAGCCGCCATTTTGTGTTGAAAACAATGATTGGAGTCATGGGTAATGAATTTGTTTACATTGGTTTCTTTCCTATAAACATCGAACTCTAACCTTTTCCAGTTATTTCTTATGACTAGTACATCAAGAAATGGCATCTGTCCGTTGTTTCCGAATTCGTGGGTGAATTTTATAGATTGAAATTTGGAATTTAATTCATTTATAAAATCACCAATCTTACTCTTGGAGGTGTCGAAAACAGCAAAAATGTCATCCACATACCTGATCCATACCCCAGGGAAATATTATGCATGGTACTTAAATTCCATTTTAAACTTACTCATAAAAAGGTCGGCGACGAATGGTGATAGGCTATTACCCATTGCAGTACCCTCATGCTGTTCATAGAAGTTTCCCTCTATTTGAAAGCAGTTTTGAGACTTACAAAGAGTAGTTAGTCTAACATATTCGTCGATTTGTGCAGGATCTTGTAGATAAATGTAATTCCTGTAGGTATGTCATGATTTGTGGAATCGATACGCTGCAAATCTTCGATTTTGTTAACGAAATCCAGTGAATTCTGTACCGAAAAACTAATTTGTTGAATAGGTAAATTTTTAAATTCTTTGACCAATCACTTCGCAAACAAATAAATCGGTGAGTTAATACCTGACACAATTGGTCTGATTTACCTGGTTTATGTATTTTAGGGAGACAGTACATCTTGGGAATTAGAATTTATTAATTTATATCTAAGAGCTGGTGTAATGAGTTTAGGGCAACTCTTCAGAGTTTATTTAGTTTTACTAATCATACTTCTTAAAGTATTTTTTGTTAATTGTCTCTAAGGACCGGAATTGAGCATAACAATTACTCTTTCGAAATAATGGATTTTGTGTGTTGTGTAATAGGCCAGGCGCTAGAGGCCAAAAAAGGACGTATTCGGGAAATAATTAGAGGAAAGCTGCAAATGGATTTAATCGCTTTATTTAGGGTTTAGAATGAACATATTAATTTTTCCCCCTCGAAAGACCTGAGCGTTGGCCGCCATATTGGAAAAAGGGAGTAAACTTGGAGTTTTTCGCCAATATCTTCGCTTTTGTTAGCCTGAGAGTAAAAATACCTATTACCAATATTAAAGATAATTGAATTCTCTACAAATATGGTATTTTGTACGTTTTTGTTAAGACTTATAGTTTGCAAGCAATATCCGTGAGAAGTGTGTTATCTTCGCGCAACCGCACGAAATGTCGGCTTTAGGACGCCGTATTTCGTTTTCTATGTTAAATAAATAAGACGCTGTTCGAATATTTTAACAAAAACCAACACATTTTTCAGTTAATATTCTATCAAATTTCTAACCAGTTCACAGTTTTTGTCCCCTTTATACACCACCATCAGTTCTTCTAAGGTAATTTCCTTCGTTCCGAAGTTGATGGTCGGCAGAGTTCTTTCTCTTGGTCGGATTTTTTTCATTTAGATCTTCTATTTTCATGTTTGCCAGTCCAGATTTTCCGGTTTTCTGAAAAGATATTAATGGAATATTGCCAAACTGTCCTACAGAATGCGCACTTGGAATCTCTTTTAATCTTGTAATTTCTGCACCCGAAGAAACAGAACTGTAGGGAGTTACGTGAATCCCTCCCATCGCATGAAAGGTATTGGATCCATCTATCGTATTGATATTAACACCGGCGTTGTCAAACACAAATTGCGAAAATGAGTCGGGGCTTACGGCTCTTTGTGGATGTTCTAAAGCTGATATCTCGAATTATTTGGCTTCTTTATACATAGCACAAAATCCTAAGGCCGACAATAGGTTCAACAGGTCTCTGGAGCCATATTTTTGCACAAGATCGCTGCAAGACCGACTTGTAAAGAAGACAAAAACGATCTTGGCCTAACAGCAGCAATAAGTAATTGCATGTGCAATAGATACACACACTACGCTTGCCACTTGTTCACTTCTCCAGTTTTATTTTTCATAATAACAGAATTTATCAAAACTTGAAGGGATTCAGGAACGTCAGTTTCGACGTTTTCCAAAAAGGCGTTTGACGAAGAATATGTACTTGTATCATACACGGTGGATCTAATGTCTTCCCGTATAATGTCTGCTGCTGCCTTAACAATCCTGATCCGTTCCCCCTGATCATTCTGGTTTCGTGTCTCATACCAATATTGACAATATTTTATACCCGGTATCCCGGAAACAAATTATAAGCTGCTCCTTGTGTTCATTAGTGATGATAATGTCATTACCATATTTTTCGATGAGCTTTTTGTTAATAGTTTTTACAGAGGGGACGTAGCCGTCGAACCCTTCGAGTATCTCACTTAATGAAAACTGGCATTCATCTCTATTTTCTTCGATATATGAACTGATGTATTCAATCGCTGCTGTAACATCTTCGTCTTCTGGTCGGCCGCTTTTCTCCACTAATGGAGGAGCTTTAATGAATTTCTTAATGCATTTGTCGTGGTATACCTGCCCTCAGCTGCAACTAAATCAGTCACATTTCCAATACATCACAAGTCACAAAAGTGACCTTTCCCAAGACGAGTAGGATTGTTGAAGAATACGACGACGGAGGAATTGTTGTTTTAACTTATATTACCTTAAAACACCAAAATTTTATGTTGTATTGAATTAAAATGTTCATATCAACACAAAATTTTGGTGGACCTCGTGGATATTTTATTTCTAACAGTGTACCACACTTCTCGCGGCTGTTGCTTCCAAACTATAAGTTGTAGCACAAAAGTATGAAGGACCTTTCTTGCAGAGAATTCAACTATCTTCAATATTGGTAATAGGTATTTTCACTGTCAGACTAATAGAAACGGAGATATTGGCGAGAAACTCCAATTTTGCTCCTTTTATCCAATATGGCGGCCAACGCTCAGGTCTTTCGAGGGGGAAAAATTAATATGTTCATTCTAGACCCTAAATAAAGCGATTAAATCCATTCGCAGCTTTCCTCTAATTATTTCCCGAAAAAAACCTCTAGCGCCTGGCCTATAAGTTAATAACTGTTAAATTACTGCAATAACATCAAATGTGTACAAATTCATGTGTTACTGTTTTACGTGGATATTTCTTTCATGTTATGCCACACAGCCTGCATTTTCTAGATGTTCTTTAGATTGTAGACACATTAGGGACTGGTCTGTTAGGATATTTTACACTACAATGATCCCTAACAGTAGGTACCTAAAGATAATCCGGAGTGATACAATATTCACATTTCTATTTCTTTTTTCGTCTGTATAAATCATGTTTTAAGTAAATCGGTAGATATTCTTAAATCTTGTTCTTTATTAAAAATTAAAAAAAAACACATTGTGTAATTTAACAAGTGACATAGAATAATTAAAATCAGTAAGCAGGGGCAATACCGACATCAGTGTATAATAGGTTGCCTATATTCCAATGATAAAGTGGGCGGACTATTTAACTTACAATATGGCTATATACGTATCTATTATATACAATAAATGAACTTCACGGTATATAATATACTATTCTATGTAATATTTAAGAATTCAATTGTAAAGATAATTTGTTAAACTTACCTTTCTAGTATGGTGTACATTTCTACGCATATCAAAGTGGATTTAGTAGCAATTTCATAAAACAATATAGGTGCGTAATACTTCTGCATCTCTTTTATGAACCTTAAACATAAAAATTTCAGTGAGAAAACATTTTCTATAAGAAACAGTAGTAAGAACGTACACCTCGATACCGAAAGGTATAAAAGGTTGGGATTAATAATAATATAGTAAGTAGAAGTGAGTTTGTTTTGGGGGAATGTATTATTTCCCCATACACGTTACGTTACTGGTTTACTTTTTATCTTCAGTAAGAATTTCCTTGCCTGTGAGGAACGTATTTCTAGTGATTATTGTTGCCGTTTCCAGTGGTGGTATGGGAATGTAAAAATGGGTTTGTGCAAAATCGGTCGGATATGTCAACAGGTTTGTATTAAATTCTAAATTTTTAATGCTTTTGTATTTTTTCTTGCCCCTTTTTTAACAGCTATAACGTCATCGACTTTTTTAAATGATAATCCTATTTTTATTAATACGTCAATCGAAGAGCATCTTTTTTTACAAAAAAAATGTTAAACTTCTTTAGCTCGAATATTTATTATTTTAATTCCTGTAATAAAGGGAATTTATTTAGAAATCGGAAATACAAAATTTTGAAATTACAAAGCGGGGATCTGCCCCGAATCTTATTACCTTGGGGTTGTGATTCAAAGCCTTAATTTTTTTTTATTAAAACTCACTTAAAGCAAAACTAGAAAACCTGTGGAAAGGTCTTATACTTAGGAAATTGTGATATAAACCTTTAATTCATTGTGTTTTGAATTAATTTCTGCTGCTACAGCTTAACACTGACCCCAGAATAATAATCCACTTAATAAAGTCGTATTTTCCGTCACTCCTTAAAGTGAAGTCTAATTATTGTAAATCCTTCAAACAAAATTTGTGTAATGTATTTTTTTTTTATTTATCACAGAAATCGGAAGAAGTTCTATTGTTACATGAAAAATTTCAGATTTATGAATCACAACACTACATTTAGATAGTTTCCTAATTTTTATTACATTTTATTTATTAACGTAGAAATATGTAACGTTATTTGAATGTTATCACCTAATAACAGATAATTGTTCCGATGACCAAAAGCTCAGAATTTTTTTTTATAAATACATAATTTTTAATATAAATTCAAAAATCCTTATCACCCTGTAGCAGATTTTATTTTGTAATTGTAAAGCTCCGTTTAAGTTCGAATATTATGCTCGTTTTCGTATCCGGGAGTGTCTGTGTAAGTGATGGTAACAATATTGCGGATGCATTGTCGTTTTATAGTTTGAATATTTTATTTTTTTGATCGATCCTCGTATATTGTGCATTTTGCATGTTAGATAGGTAGCGGATGCGTTTAAGACCGAGATTTTCGCTTTTGAACGCTTTATACGAAATGTTTTATTAGGAATAGGATTCGGATTTTTTTTCCGCGGACTCAGGTGCTTGTAAATTTTCGCGTAAATCGGAAAAATTCTGTACAATATTTCAAGCCTAACGGAGCAGATCACAGTAAAAACACGTTGGTGTACTTCTACATAACCAACTTGATCATGTTTCTCTTTTCCACGTACACTCGAGAAAATATTTTTTCATGATTGAGTTTTAAGAATGTTTTTCATAAATTACAGGAAGTACGGTGAGCTTTAACCGAATAGGTTTCCTTTCTCAATAACATTTTGTTAAATCATACTTTAAAATTAAGTAAAAGTACAAACCTTGACGAAAATCCAGAATACGTTTCGGAGTTTCTCGTTCTTGGCAAGTCTTTTTCCCTCTAACCTGTTCAACCCTGGCACTGCTGCTCTGTTTTTTTTATTCCTGGGCCATTTTAAAAAGTTTAGAAGCAATTTTCTATCTCTGGCGATCTTTACAGGTCGAATATTATTTTTGAAATTTTGGGTAAATTAACGTGGGTGTGATTTTGTTACATCCTCGTTTCTAGTAAAATTTCTATTCTTTTTTGCAAACAATGATATTTTTAAAATGGTCCGTCTTTTGTTTCTTTATACAGTGTGTCCCAAATAGAGTAGTATTGCATGGCTATCTTTCTTATTAATAAAGATACGGATTCGGTTAAATGGGCAATGTTGTGCAGTTTTTCATGCTGGTTTAGATACTGCTTAGAAATATCAAACATTCCCAACCCTTCAAAAGATATTCGCAAAAAACCACAAAATCCATTTTTCGAAAAAGTCGATTATTTCGCTTATTATAAAAGTTACAGAAAATTGTTTTATACAAAAGTCACTTGATTCATTAAGATAAACAAAAATATGTTTGCAAAAAAAATATCGCAAAAGCCGTTTTCGAGATATTGATAGCAACTTTCTTATTTTAAATGGGCGCCATCTTGGATTTTCAGATGAATAAATTGCATTTTTTTTTCTGCATTCAACGATGTATAACAATCTATGTTAAAAATAAAAAATAACGGCATACTTAATAGTTTTTGTATTAAATAAGTTAAGCCATGAAAACAAATGAATTTTACAAATCTTGTTAAAACAAAAAATAACAGTCAAATCTGTCAATTTTAAATTATTGTATTAGTTTGTTGTGTTTTGTGAGTTATATTTTATCAACTTTGAATTACTAATAAAATTAATCGTGTTTATTCCGAATGGCCACTTTTCCCCTAAATGTTTTATATTTTATATGACATGTTTTGTACTTATATCAGATTTAATAAAAATTCCCGCCTTGCTGCTCATGACTAAGGAAATAACTTCCCAGAAAGACGACAACCAGATGTTAGAGTATTTAACAGACTCGACATAAATATGCAGCAGTATGGATGTTTAAGAAAGCCTACTCGTGATCGTGAAGCAAATGAACGTGACGAAGACGAGGAATTAACACTGGCTTGCGTAGCAGTTGATCCGAAGGTATCTACTCGACAAATAGAAGTTCTAGTTGATGTGAAAAAAACTAAAGCTTGTAGAATTCTAAGAAAACATAAGTTTATTCCTTATAAACTGCATGTTGCTCAAACTCTAAGACCAAATGATTATTTACGTAGAAGAATATTTTGTAGGTGGGTTGTTAATAAAATGGCAGATAATGATGGTTTTATTAATAACATTTTATGGACTGCGGCTTATTTAATCGCCACAATGAACATCACTATGCCCAAGAAAATCCACACATTGTCATAGCACGGCGAAACCAGGTTCGTTTTGAATTTAGTGTTTTTTGTGGGATATTGGGCAATCGTTTAATAGGTCCTATAATTTTTAATGGGACTTTAACAGCGCCACGCTACCAAGAATTGTTGGAAACAGCACTAGAAGAGTTGTTAGATGAACTACCCTTGGCACAAAATTTGGCAATCTGGTATCAACAAGATGGCGCACCTGCACATAATTCCAGGAATGTTATTAATTATTTAAATAACCGCTTTAATAACAGAGTGATAGCTACTAACACACCTATTAGATGGCCACCCAGGTCGGCAGACCTAACACCTCTTGACTTTTTTCTGTGGGGTACCATAAAAAATAAAGTATATGGTAGTAATTTTAATTACAACAATGTAAACGAATTGGAAGAATCTGTACAAGAAGCGTTAAATAGTATTCATCGCAATACATTACGTAAAGTAACTGGAAGCATTTTAAAAAGATGCCAGTTATGTTTGGCTAACAATGGCCAACATTTTGAACATTTACTGTGATTAAAATTAGCTATTGTAGATTTAAAGTTTGTTGTCAATATCATTAATAACTGTAAATAGATTTTGTTCGAAGTTTTCTTTGTTAAAATTCACTTGTTTTCATGGCTTACTTTATTTAATACAAAAACTATTAAGTATGCCGTTATTTTTTATTTTTAACATAGATTGTTATACATCGTTGAATGCAGAAAAAAAAATGCAATTTATTCATCTGTAAATCCAAGATGGCGCCCATTTAAAATAAGAAAGTTGCTATCAATATCTCGAAAACGGCTTTTGCGATATTTTTTTTGCAAACATATTTTTGTTTATCTTAATGAATCAAGTGACTTTTGTATAAAACAATTTTCTGTAACTTTTATAATAAGCGAAATAATCGACTTTTTCGAAAAATGGATTTTGTGGTTTTTTGCGAATATCTTTTGAAGGGTTCGGAATGTTTGATATTTCTAAGCAGTATCTAAACCAGCATGAATAACTGCACAACATTGCCCATTTAACCGAATCCGTATCTTTATTAATAAGAAAGATAGCCATGCAATACTACTCTATTTTATTTGGTGTGTAGTATTCGATAAACTGCAAAAATGCCCAAAACCAAGGTACTTAAACATAGATATGCTCCTAGCGCACAATTCAGTTCCTAGATGCCCCTCGCGGGAGAGGGTGTAGCACGTCACAAGTAGACAAGCTAACAGGCTTACAGCGAAACTGCGAAAGTACGCGTTTGACTGCTATTCCGTATATCGTAGTTCGCAAAATTCTTTACCCCTTTATTATAGTTTAAAGTTTTTTATATTTATTATAAGCATTTTATTATAGTTTACATATTTTACCATATTATATTTAACGCCATGCAAAGTATGTTGAACGGATGTTCGTAGTTCGTATTTTTATGTCACTGGATATGGGAAGAATTCTTTAACAAGTATTTTGGTAAAGGAGTAAACCATCGCAAAGGAATTAACAGTAAACTATTGAAAAAGTTTAAAAATAAAACAGGATATTATAGCAGTGTATATTCGCCAAAGAATATTTATACGAATAAACTTTTTGAATAGTAAAAGGGAAGAAGAAAAGCGCCAATTATACAAACGAAAATGGGAGGTCTTTTTCTAGGGCTTTTTCTTCCGGTGCTTTTTTTTCTAGGACTTCTTTTTCCGGGGCTTTTTTTCGGGGGTTTTTTTCCGGGCTTTTTTTACCTAGATTCAAGAATGAATATAATATTAAATTAACACTGATTACAAAAAGACTTAAAAAACATTTGATTGGTGGGCATTCCGAGCAATACTTGAGATTATGTAGTGGTCTTTCTCATTTTTTTTGACAGTTTACAGTCATCCCTCTCCCGTTTTCGTTTGTATAACTGGCGCTTTTCTTCTTCCCTTTTACTATTCAAAAAGTTTATTCGTATAAATATTCTTTGGCGAATGAATCTAGGTAAAAAAAGCCGGGAAAAAAAACCCCGGGAAAAAAGCCCCGGAAAAAAAGCCCTAGGAAAAAAACCCCGGAAGAAAAAGCCCCCTGAAATTTTTTTTGAAAGTTTGTTAAAACTATTGGGGCATAACATAAGGTTTCGTGAACAATAGATATTTATTTACCTACCTGTAATTTTTCGGTAATTTTATTAATATTGTTTTATTTAATGCACCGATTTTTATTTTGAATAAATTTATATAAGTAAATAGGTATGTATAATATAGTAAAATAAATAAATGTTGGTTTAGAATCGTGTGAATTATAAAATTACTTCATGGTGGTTTTAAACTTCCCCCTCGATATCAAAGTTGAGACGTAGGGTTTTTTCTTCCAGGGGCTTTCTTTAGCGGGGCTTTTTTTACCGAAGCTTTTTCTTCCAGAGGCTTTTTTTACCGGGCTTATATTTTAGGAACTTTTTCCCGGGCTTTTCTTACAGCCACCCATATTCTTAATAGGTACTAATTTTCTTTGCTTCCTGTGTCAATATATTTACGCATATCCAAAATTTGTTGTTGTTTTTTACATTAATGTAATTACTCACAGGAAACTTATGTACCTACTCTACAGAAATATTTCTTTTACACAAAATAATATATTACAAATATTGTATGCCTAATTGGTGATTTTCGCAAATTTATTGTTTAGTTTCTACATAAAAATATGTATGAAAACAATGTAGGTACTGAAACATATAATACATAGGCCATGATTTCGTTTAGAGCAAGATATAGGATGATGGAAGCATTACTTTATGAGTTTAATAAAATTATAGTGGCAATATACCACTACATCCATTGCAGCGGTGACCGCCGCTTCTACTTGTGACGTCACGGTAACATTAACACAGCGCTTATGGGAAACCGCCGAAGTAGCATACCTAACTATGTTTAAGTACCTTGCCCAAAACAATGCTTTTTGCAATCGGAAGATGTTCTTCTTCTTGAGTTTTTGGTAAAACGTTGTACTAATTTCCCCCTCACTCTAATTATTTACTAACATTGAAGAACGTGCATTTCCGATTATCGATAACTAGTGCAGAATTAAAAGATTCATCAATTGTTTGGTGCAACAATACTAAATTTCAACTGCAACTGTATTGTATAACTGTTACCTAAGCCAAAAAATAAAATAAATTCTAATAAATGAGATCAATCTTTTAAATTCTGTACCATAATGTGTATGTCTACTGGTCCATTTTTTGGCACTGTGTTTCCGCTAGCGAGATATTAGTGCAAGCTTTCTGAATTGTTGTTATTGTAGAGGAAACGCGTCAGTGCTATTAACTTTTTCTTCAATCTCAACCTATCGGTTATTAATTGTGATTCCTCAATAGTAGTAGGAGGGGTTGTATATTTATATGTTTAACTGATTCTAGTAATAATCTCTCTGAGATGAGTTTTTGTAGTACTTGGAAGTACTTTGCGGTTTATTATTGTGTACAATGCGGATTGGGACTACTTTTGCGTACACTACGTAATAATTTTGCGCACCATGCGAGTTATTCTTGCGCATAATGTGGAATCTTTTTGCGTACAATTTTTTAAACGCAATATATCGGATTTTTTGGGAGTAGGTTTTCTATAGATATAATAAAATTTATTATCATAAGAACTAATAAGGAAATTATATTATAAGGAATTTACCTTTCTTGAGAATGTCAATAAATACCTTTCTTAGATCTCCTTATTAGTTCTTATTAGATCTAAGAAAGGTAAATTCCGGTCACGGTAGGTGTTATTTAGATATTGAGGAAAATAGGTTGGTTCTGTCAAATTATCTTAAAATTTAAAAAAGTTAGAGTGAATATTTCAAATGAGTATTGAATTTTACAAATCATTTCCCATTTAACCGGTGCTTTATGTCTTCTACTAACCGAGATACCAATGGTGAGCATCGAAATGTGGACAGATTGTATATAATAGTAATCTTTATTAACAGATCTATACAATCTTTATACACATAATGTAGGTATGTATGGTCCTAATTAGAAAAAGATGCAGTGAAAAAATAATAAATAAAAAACTACACGTATCTAGTCAGATAATAATAAAAACAGCGGGTGAATTCATCAAAAAAATAATACAAATTGTATTATATTGAGGAATCAGGCTATTAAGAAATAAAATACAAGTATCATTGGTAAAGATTTGTTGTAAGCAGTATTGTTGCCCAAAGAATTTTTTACTACATTTCCCATATTCAGGGAATGGTCCTCGATAGTGTCTGTGATGTGTCTCGGATTCTTCTCACACCCTGTACAAGAATAACGAATAATGTGATGGATTCAGCATACGGCGTCATTTTCTCTATCATTGTATTGTAAACAATAGCGCATTATCACGATTGATTTAATTATTGAACATTTCATTGCCCCTAGATAGTTACAATTACCTATAGCCAAAATCTCCGAAATAATGCAAAATGCAGTTATTAAAAACAATGAACGTGATCGACACCAATCATCGTGGTGGACACAGCCGACTAAGGCATTAATGTGACGTGGATCTTTGAATGAGCATTTCGCCCTTTATGTTTGGAGTACTATAAATGGGTTCTTAATTCGTATCACGTGCGGATTGATCAGAGCTTGACTGCAGACAATGTGATGTGCCTTGTAAGGCCAGATTTAATGCGTATCTAATGCAAAGAAATCAAGAACAACCGAATTCTGCCAAAATGATATTAATTAGGTATTCCAATGAGATTTGGTCACATGGCCTTACTGGACGGCAGCACAAATAAACTATGTCACAGTAGTATCACGTGGCGCTCATGGAGCGAGTTGATTGGCTTGTTTCGTTTGTTTTTTGTATCCACAAGGGTCACGTTAGATTGTTGGTACTATAAGTTAATAGTCAGGTGCTATATGGGAAACAGTCCGTATATGATATTCGTTCAGAAACGGCTAAATGAACATGCAATAAAGCTATAAATCTCACAACAATCCATCTGCAAAAACTGGACAACACAATAGTTGTGTAGACTTCAGTACATCTTCCGCTCTCATATGCTTCCCTGTCTAAGCTTTGATGCATGAATGTATAACTTGGGCAAATGTTAACAAATAGTTAACTGCGGCACACATTCAATATGTAGGTACACTGCCTAGCAATTGAAATGTGCGCGACTCTTGTTATGCGATTTGCTAAATTTACACATGCTGTGAAGCGATCTTACATTAAATTAGTTATCCGTACACATTCATATGCTGGTCAGTGATAGATGCGTATTTGACAGGGGGTCACCTATCGTCTAGCACGTTGAGTGCCACCATAAGAGGTGAAAAGTAGGGCCATGTTGGCCAAAAACATTTTTTTCCAGATAATGTTATCGATGACTATTTTTATCGTAAATATTAATAGCGAGACCCTATTTTTGAAAATAAACATACATATACAGCAATATTATGAATTTTATAGTTTTTACGTATTTCTGGAAAATTTCATCGGCCAAAACTACTTTTATGCCCTACCGGCCGATCTAAATAAAATCCTATTACTAGATATGGCAGTCGTGGCACGTATGCAAGAGGCAAGACCACGATGTACCTCGATGCTCGAAAGTCCCTAAGAGGTGAGACACACATGTTGACCCACGTGACACTCAACGTGCTAGAGCCGGCTTTATAGTTAGCCTTACCTTAGAATAAAATTATGGTGATTTATGTAGCATTTAATTTCTCCGTAGTACTTCTTTTGGTCTTCCTCAGAATTAATTTCATTTACATTCAATTTACTTAAACAGAAGTTTAGAATTTTGAATTGTATTATTATGTGAATAGCAAATGCGAAGAAAATGCAATCATAAGCAACTATAGAAAGTCCACCAAGAAAAGTGCTGATTTCTATGGGGATTAAAGCAACAATGTGGAAGGCGGTATAGCGTTCCATTACCCATACTCCATATGGCAATCCCCGTACCATTACAGTGTATGTTGTGCTGATCATTAAAGCCAAAATAACACTGCCTATGAAAGTTTTCTGTAGATGGCAACTAATGATTAAAAGTGCATCTAATTTTCTTTTTACTGCATCACTACACATGTCTGTTGTCCAAAAACGATTAGTGTTTTCAAGTAATTCATGAAGTTTATGTTGTTTAAAAGCAGTAAGGTGTATTTTTACTATCACCTAAAAATAATAAAAAGGCTTCAACCATTGTCACAATCAAAGCCATTAAATCACTTACTTGAACATATCCAAAGATACCTTCTAGGAGATACGGAATGTCGTATATATCTTTTATATAAAGAAATTGCAGAATTAAAACAGATTCTATAAAAATTACCATCGATTCAAAAACAATGGCCCATACCAAAACGTTACTAGTTTTTTTCTTGGAATACAGTCCAAACAGTTCCCAAACAAATATCGGTACCTTCCATACATCCGTAGTGTTTACCATTATTGCTCGCCGGTTATTTTCAAAGTTACAAATCTTTAGTTCTACTGTAAGTTTACTCTTTTTTTCTAGAACAGAAGATGCAGTGCTTATGAAGTGCAAATAGATAATTTAATATAGCAAATGACTGGGTCAATTAGACGGAGAGTTGGCGACGAATGAGCCTAGAGAGGTTAAAATAAACACAAGATATAAATAATAAATAGCTAAACTTTTATTTAATTTTGAATAATGAAAACAACCCACAGAATAAATGTTTTCCGTGTATTATAACTTAAATTTTTAATTTTGACACTTTTGAAAATGGCTTGCCGCATTAAATAAATTTCGCAATGTAGATAAAATGGTATATTATACTTGTTTAATAAGAGGCATTGTAGCATTCGCTTTATTGAAGCACTCCTCGCTCCGCTCATCCGTGATCCAACTCACTCACACTGGACCCTCTTATTACACTGTCTTGTATAATAATAATAATATAGTATTTCGAAACATCTCTTGTGATAAACTTTATTCGGGATGTTAGACGCAACATTTGTCATTTTAAATATTTGTTACGGACAAAGACGATAATCTGGTCAATGTCGTTATTGGCCGGTTATTGACAATAATGCCCAGTCATGTTGGACACTAGAGAGTTTTAGAGCACTATACGCTAGAGTCACGGAACATAGCTAGAGATACAGAAGCGACACTCGGCGCTACAGCGTGGCCCTCGGTCTGTGACGTCAACATAATCGGTGCCCGCCTTTCAGCAAGTATTTTTGCCAGTTGCAGCTAGCTCTTTAATGTAATACTGCATATTAGTTATGCTTATTTTTTTTGTGGTACTATCATGAGCGCCGCCGTTGAGATAAAGAAGGGTGGTAATTGGTGTTCAGCACCAATGTTCAGCAAAAATTGCAAAAATAATGGTAAACTAAATAAAAATTAGTTATTATTTTGCGCATTCCGACAATGCCAACTGTGCCAGAGATTTTGACCAACTAATAACAACCATAAACGATGTTAGTATAAATTTTAGCAAGGATACTATAATATCGACCACAAAAAATACATCAAAGGCACTAACAATTCAAATAAGTGATTATCAAAATACGGTAGTCCAGCAAAATGCATTGTATTACGTGTGTGGATATTTAATGAAAAAATCTGAATCCATACACACTTGTATAAAATGTGACCAGTTTTCAAAATTAATTCATCAACTTTCGCCTACTAACTTATTCGTTCATTTCAAAGCTTACGAAAATAAAAATAAGGATGTATTTGCATTTGGCAATCTGAAATCCCCTGCTACATCGTTTTACAAATTTGTCCAAGAACTCGAGACAGTGTTTTTGGGTAATATTGAAAACTTAATTCTAAACTCGAATATTAGTAAAAATATGTACCTATGCTATTTTCTTCGTACACTTAGCCTACATTATAAAATTATTTATTAGATTAAGAATTTTTTACATTTTAAAATTTTCGACTAGAGCTTTGAAGACTGCAAAGAGCACAGACCCAAAAAATAGAAAATGCATTATACTTCGTGATTTATAATAATGATTATAATATGGGAAATCGAAATAAAATAATGAAAACGGCAAAACTCGTTTTATGCTTTTATTACGTGCTCCCAATAATTATTTATTTTGTATTGTATACGTGTTACACTTACGTGTTTGATATTTAAAATAAAATATGTAATTTGTAGCTCAATAAAAAAAAATCTTAGTTAAAGCAGTTAAAGTGTGGTTAAAGCGCTGCAGAGTTATATGTAAATACCTACACTGTCCAGTCCCAGTTACTTGCCAAAGTAATGGCTGCGTCGGGTACAACCGGAGTAGAGTTGCCCCACGGACTTCAAAGTGCCGCCGCTCGAGTGTCGCTTCTGTATCTCTAGCTATGTTCCGTGCTAGAGTACGCTAACGGTAACGTCTTTGCTAGGCAACATACTGCGTTGCTAAGCAACATATTGTTATGCTTAGCAAAGACGTTAGTGTTAGCGTTACCGTATTCTTAGCGTACGGTGCTCAAAAACTCTATTATCCATAATGACCGGCCACTAACGTTAATGTCCATGTGATTTGGACAATGATGCTAATTCATGATACGGGCGCGCTGTTAACATCCTCGTCTGAGAGATGTCGTCATTGGCCGTTACATAACGGCTAGTGATGATAAATAGAAAGTTGGGTTATGTTAGGTGTTCACTTTATCTGTTTGTGTTGTGTAATTTGTGATATTGAAAAATGGACCACGCTTCCTCGATTGCTTTTTTTGAGAAAAACTCAGTGATGAAAACCGAAATTAATTATCATCTTTTGTTTTTGAGAAACAAACATTCTAAAGCCCGTATGACACGGTGTTAAATTTGAAACAAAATTTGCGTGTAAATTGACACGTAAATTTGATGTCAAATTTAACGCCGTGTCATACACAAAATAATTTTTTTAATTTTCATGCAAATTTTTATGAAATTATTTTGAACATCCCTGGTAAACTTAGACACTTTTACGTACCTAGTCTTGAAAGACTCTTACGATAGGGAAAAGATAGGCAAGGCAGGAGTACCAGGGATGTTCAAAATAATTTCATAAAAATTTGCATGAAAATTTACAAAATTATTTTGTGTATGACGCGGCGCGCGGCGTTAAATTTGACATCAAATTTACGTGTCAATTTACACGCAAATTTTGTTTCAAATTTAACACCGTGTCATACGGGCTTAACATATATTTTTGAAAGTTTTCATAAACCATTTTGCACTTAATTCAAGCTGTAATATGACAATTAAAATGTGATGAATGAGTCGTCAGCAAATGTTAAATCAAATGACATTCGCCTACTACGAAAAATACGAGAAAATAAAAAAATTTCGTTCTTCTCAAAATGTTATGAGAACGATAAAATAGACCCCACATATTACCTATATACCGTGTGTCCCTGGGAAGACGGAACATAGGGATCTTATAATGCTAATTTTTTAAAATGATCCACGAGTGCTTTGAAGCATTCGCCTTGAAACAATTACACGAATGTCACCGATCGTTAACGATTTCCATGCCGATCATGTATGATCGTCTCCAGATCAACATTTTTGTTTGTGTTTTAAATGTCAAAGACAATAATTAAAGGTTATGTTCATGTTAATTTTTTTTAAATGGGGTCCTACCTTAACTGAAGTACAGTTTAGAGCTGACAATCAATAATCCCAGTTAAATTACATGTGAAATGTGAAAATTTACTTTAATAGGATGATCTTGATGTATGAACCGAAGAATTTGATGACGACAATCAGCTTTATGATGAAACATGCTACAATGCATAAGACTGTATTAAGATGAAATCAAGGAAAAAGCGAATATTAATATCAGTTAGTGTAATATTAGTGTACGAATATGAAATCTTTATTTCTACGGCAATTTAATGTGATCAAATAATTGTTACATTAAAAGTATTTGATTTTTAAGGAGCCGGATTCTTGCATACCACAAAGGAAAGTTTTCCAACACAGGTCCACAGCATTATTTTATGCACCTACTAGTATAATCTTCGTAATTTCATTTTCAGTTTCTAATAATGCGTAACTTGCGAAAAGCCTTAATTGTTCACCTAATCCATCATAATCTGAAAAAGATCTTAGAACCAAACGTCAACTGCAAACAAATTATTTTGTATTTATTACCTTTATAATGATACTCAGTCTCATTTAATTTAATTAAAACACTATCTAAATTTACATGAACCAATTTGAGCAAATAATTAATAATTTTATTTCTAACTGATTTTCAAGAGCGCGGCTGTCAATTCGTAGGTATTGTAAATAATTGTTGAATCGTTTGTTAGTATAACGCACGCACGTATTACATTTGTATTAGCAAGCGCGTTAAACAGCTGACATAACGACGTCGAAGCTTCCACCAAATAGAAATTCAAAGCACTCGTGGATCATTTTAAAATATTACCATTGTAAGTCCCTATGTTCCGTCTTCCCAGGGACACACGTATTATTCCAAACGGGAAAAAAAAGCTCTTACTATCTAAGTCATCGCCAATTATGGTTTCCATTTAAAAAATACAACTTTATGTCATAACTTGAAATTTAGTAATATCGGCCTTAATCGAAAACTTGAAAAACCGAACTTGTTTGTTTTCACCAGTATTATAGGTACCACTGAACCCGCTTTTCTAAGACATATAAGAGATAACATAACGCCGTTTTTATTGTTTAAGTAGGTATGTTGGTACGGTTGGTAACGCTGATAACAAAGCCAAATCGAATATAAAAAAATGTTATACTTCTCAGTAAAGCGGGTTACAGTGGTATAAGATTGGTGAAAATGTTTGTCACTGACTGTACGTGGATCTCAGGTTCTTGTTGGCATTGAAAATGGTATTAATGGCCCTAGTGACACTGAACAAAATAATAGACGTTCAAGAATTAATAATATTTTAACTAATTACACTATCAAACACCTATTAAAAATAAATTACCTTTTTCAACTTTCTACTTTAATAGTATTCTCATTAACAAATTTAACAAAACTAAAGATTTTCTTACTGCTAATAAAAATATCGTAATCACAAATGCTGAATAGTATTCTTGAATTAAGGTATTCACAAAATCATGAGTTCTTCTGTTTATAGCGAGCAAAGAAAATAAAAGCAAATTGCTTTGTTTAAATAGTGCTTATTATTATTTCATAAGATGTACGGATCGCTCGTATTTAATTGGCGAAACCTAGTTATACCTATTACCTACTTTAGTTTACAAAATTTTGAAGTGTGGTCTCTAAGAGAGGGGTCGGGTAACGATTGGCCGGGGACGATTCGCCGGTGCCCGATTATTTGAGGAAGGATCATGCTTAGGTGGGGGTTAAATTTTTGACGGCGAATCGTGCCTCGAAAAAGGCGATTCGGGCTTGCCGATTAATCTGGTTTTTCGTGCTGTCGGAAGATTAAGCGGATTGTTCTCGGCGAATGGAAACCGACGAATCGTAACCGGCTAATCCTTCCCGGCTAATCGTACCGTTCCCCTGAAAGAGCTGCTTAACAACTACCTAACTATTTCTACTAAAATTTTCTACCCTTAAGTTTGCTGCATTGCGTTTCCAGTTCCGTTCTTAGAATAAATCTTGATAAAGAAATCAGTTTACATTTATTACTCAGGAAACTAACGCTGATTCAAAATCCTGAGCTTGCAGCTTCCATGGGATTGTCAATCTAACATTATGAAATTCAAAGAAAATTTAATGATAAACTAACTAACTACAATTAAAATGATAGCTAAATCTGAATTTTTCGATGCTTTAACTTTTGTACATGAATCCCCCAATTTTATTTTTAACAACCAAATTTATTCTCAGACTTTCGGTGTCCCTATGGGTTCTCCCACATCATCAACTATTGCTGAATTGGTTCTTGGAGAATTATCTTTAATTCAAAATACTCCTTTAATCCAAAATACTCTTTTTAAAAACGCTATGCAGATGACATAATTATTAGTGCTGACTCAACTAATTACCACACCCGTCTTGAATTCACTTTAGAGAAACAAAATCAAAACAATATTAATTTTCTCTAATTTTTCTCTCAAATTGATAAAGAAAAACTGTAAAAACCACAAGAAATCTTAATTTCCATTCGTATACTACTACCAAATACAAAAAAAGTATAAGCAAGCTGAAAATTGGTAGTACCTAAACATCCACTTCAGGGGAAGACGAACATTCTCAAAGAACATTTTCTGCGCTGTCGGCCGTTTCCAAGAAAAACGCACTTTTAAGCATGTTCATGTACGAACTAACATTTAAGTTACCATTTCTTAGCTAATTATACTTTACACACTTTACGGGGTGTTAGTAGAGATCAAAACAAGAAGAAAATTCTTATAAAACCACACTCAAACAAGTTTTGTTCGCCCAACCAATAAATTGTTGAGGATATACCTACAAATACGAATCTGTTGGGTTTACAAAAAAGTATGTTGCCATGTTAATATTTGTTGTGTGAGCAAAACCAATTTGTGACAGGAAATAATAATAACATGGTACCCTAACATATTTTTTGCGCTACTACACTGTTTTTGGCCATTTCCCGGTTGCTTAACTACCACGGAAAAATTAACTTACCGATTAGGTACTGTTGCTAACCTGTTATGAATCATAACGTATCTCAAACGTATCTAACGGTTGTTAAATGATAATAAAAGTTGTAATCAAGTTATCTGGTGTCTAAAATTCTGAATGATTGACAGCTGTTACTTTATTAATTTATATTTATAAAAATTGGTTTTTATTTTTCGTAGCGCAAAAAATGGTAAGTATACGACGCGTGATCGTTAAGTGCTTACAACAGATCTCGAAGAAATTTGGAAAATCTCGACCCTTCGGGTCTCGATTTTCCAACTATTTCTTGATCTGTTATATGGCACTTACCGATCTTGCATCGTAATATACTATTTCGTGTTAACCCTCAACAAACAACAAATTCGTATTTGTAGGTAGGTATAGCGTCAACAAATTATTTGTTGGAAGAACAAAACTTTTTTCACAGTGTAAGGCTAATACTCAACGGGTTTCAAGATAATGGGATTATCAATTTATTATATTTAACGTAAA
Source organism: Hemicrepidius hirtus (assembly GCA_963082805.1). Taxonomy (NCBI): domain Eukaryota; kingdom Metazoa; phylum Arthropoda; class Insecta; order Coleoptera; family Elateridae; genus Hemicrepidius; species Hemicrepidius hirtus. Next base: position 34,492,856 of record OY720159.1, read on the forward strand.
CATTTCAGGCATGCGTTGCACCGTTCTAACTTCTTCCACGCGTGAAGAGTTTCAATATTGTTGGTATAGGTAAAGCGAAATTTGTCTATGTTCTTTTTTTTGTGGATTACAGAGTAAGCTGTAACTCAATAACGATGCGTTATAGGTCGTATTAGGCTCGATTGCGTATTGCAATAGTATATTACGATGCAAGATCGGTAAGTGCCTTATAACAGATCGAGAAAAAGTTGGAAAATCGAGAGCCGAAGGGTCGAGATTTTCCAAATTTTTTCGAGATCTGTAGTAAGCACTTAACGAACACGCGTCGTATACCATTTTTTGCGCTACGAAAAATAAAAACCAATTTTTATAAATATAAATTAATAAAGTAACAGTAACAGCTGTCAATCATTCAGAATTTTAGACACCAGATAACTTGATTACAACTTTTATTATCATCTAACAACCGTTAGATACGTTATGATTCATAACAGGTTAGCAACCAGTACCTAATCGGTAAGTTAATTTTTCCGTGGTAGTTAAGCAACCGGGAAATGGCCAAAAACAGTGTAGTAGCGCAAAAAACATTATATAATCGTTTCTTTGCCGACAATCGTTATCGTCTATTTTCTGTCAAATATGAAGTATACACATGTTAACTTACACTGGTAGGTATACGTATATATTCAGATACCTATGTACTGTAACCGAAGCTATGCCATAAGACAAAAGACAAAGTTTTAACATGAACTCCATTATTTCTTCGAAAACTAAACGATAATTACTATTGAGTATGATACGCAATAGATCCAAAATGAGTGTCATTGTATAAACGATCATGATACGCCCGAATAGCGACATGATAAATAAATCTTTTTTTATAAATCTGTACGATATTCTACTACTAAAAATAACGCAACTGAATATTTTCTAAAATGTACATACCCTTCAATATTTATGTAATATTTTAATCTTTTTCAGAAATTGGATATTCAAGTCAGATATCACTAGTATTGTCACCAGATGCACATTCTAGACTGCTAGAGGATGTACAGTTGTACGTTCTAAATACATCCCCTACTAGTAGCACAATGGTTATAATATTGTAAAATTAATGATAAAAACTTAATAGTAGGTGTCGCTGTAGTATGTCGCTTAGAAACGTGGTTTCAAACAATTTTATTTATTTACTATGTTAATCATTTCACCATCTCACATAAACGTATCTCTTTAAATAGATGTTCTATTACATCACATCGTATTATTTATTAAAAATAACGTAAGCAGTTAACCCATAACTTTTCGTGCTACTTTTTAAACTGTTTCGAAAGTGACAGTAAACCATTCATTTTCCGAGAGGTTTGATATTCAGTTGATTGAATACCATAGGTTAATAAGTAATGCATTTATTTGTATACTAAAGAGTATTTTCCAATACATAGCATTTATTAAAAATAGTAAGTGGTGGTATGGTTTATTAGATTAGTTTTCTGTGTCAAATATTTGTTCCTAGTAAATATTTTATGAACAGTTTTGTATAATTATGTACAATTTTTCCAGTAGAAAATTACCTAGTAATAAAAGGTTACAAATTGTACCACACAATTCACTTTTATAATAATTCATAAGAATACATAATAAAAGAAATCGTTAAATATGTCAGGAAGCCAATTACGGAACCTTCTAGGCACAAGTAACAGCTATAAAAATTCTTAGAAAAACTTCGCCGCAGTATAATACTGCACAGGTAGTACCAAAGCACACTGGAAAAAATTAATATACAGGGTGTAGTAAAAACCTATCATAAACTTTAAGGATACATAGTACTCATGAAAATAAGACAAACTGTTCCTATAAACATATGTCTAAATAATATTATCCTTGGTACAGTAGCTGCAGTCCCTTGCGACCATACATGGAGTGGGTAATTGCTACCCTAACCTTTTTTGCTACAGTTTTTTAAAATTCTGATTGAAAATTATTAATTACTACAAAGATTGTTGGTTGTAATAATTTTTCAATTAAAACATGCATTACCATTAAATTTTAAATACCTTTTTATCGAAAACGGTTACATTTTTTGACATTTTGCAAGAGTACCTTCTTTATGCAGGAAACTGTGGCAATTTTTAATTTTAACTCGGAATTTAAAATAAATGTCGCGTAAGAAATTTAAAGAGACAATTAATAACACGCCCCCCCCCCCATGTAAAAATATTTTAACGATCGTATGATAATAGGTACCTATGCTAATGCTTGTATGGGCAACTTGGTTATTGGAAAACTTGCAGAGTCTAGAAAGTCTTAGAAAAATTGGGTATCATTCCAAGGGAAATCTAACGCCGTTTTCGTTTTTGATCAATATCGATGCTGCTAACTTTCTGAAATAATCTGAAAAACACTTTAATTTTCAGTTTTTACAGATTATTTCATAACATTTGTAACATTGGTAAAAAACGAGAACGGCGATTTGTTTTGAAAATTCTTCTTAATTTTGCTATCGTTCCTCCAAAACTTTCAACAATGAGAAAGATATCTGTCCGATCGTGTTTATTATTTATTTATTTAGACTCCATAGATGCGCAAAAATTCATGTCCATTTTTAATATACATAGAGGGTGAGTCTGCAAAAAACAGTCCACTGGATATATCTGTATACTTAGTTGTTTCGCTATGATCTTGATAAGCCTCGTTCCCCTGTAGTTGTGTTTTGCATTGAAATCTCATTTAATTATGAAGTAATCTAGCGTTTCGTAAAATCGTATAGAGGGTGTTATTGAAAAAGTATCCTAAACTTTAAAGACGTGTAGTACGTATAAACTTATATCCAAAAACCTATCCTAAGCCTAAGGGAGAGGTATATAGTCCCCTAAAAATGAGGTAGAACATAGTTTTATATGGTGAGTTAACTAGAGAACGGTTAAGAATAAAATAATGAAAGTTTTTACCTAGGCTTATCTTTTTATGCCTAATTTAACAGGAAAAATCAATTTTCTAAATTGTTGTCCAGAGTCTTTTTCTAATACTACACGTAAGACTCTCTCTTGTATACTTTTTTTCTATCTGCGGCGGTTACGATAATATTTTGATTTGAAAATTTAAGCGTTTCTAGTTTTTCAGTTTATTTCAGAAGGTTAGCAACATTAATTCAGAACGAGAACGGCGTTAGATTTGCCGTATAATTTATTGTGCTATTGCTAATTTAACCGATTCCGCAAGTCTACAATAACAAAGTGGGTAGCTTACTGTCACCTTGTATACTAAAAGCTGCACACTCTCCTTCATTCGCATCAAATGTCATGGTGAATTCGTCTTCAAAACAGAGAGAGAGAGATTCTATTATGTATTGCTGTGACCAATACCTTATATAATTTATTTATCAATCAATATTGATATCTTGTCACTCACCTTTAAACAATACACAAGACCCTTGTATTCTTTATCTCAGTGTTCAAAATATAATGTGGTTTCCTTCTTCAACTTATAATAATACACAAACCATCTGACATAAAATGTTTATAATTGAAATAATTATTTTACGTAGTTTTTATTATATATTTATTATTTAATTATTTTATTGATATTATACAAATATATTATCTACCGTATCAATCTTTTTTAAACCATTTTCTACAGTAATTTCTAAAAAGACAATATTTTAATGATTTATTTACTTTTCAATATAACTCTTAAGCCCCGTTTTCCTAGCTGCGTGATACGCACGACGTGTTACGCCGGCGTGATACGCAGTGTACTCGTCTAGTGTTATTTAAATGCACCTGTTTTCCTACATTGCGTATTACGGAGAGTCCAACGTATTCCGCCAGCGCATTACGCAGACACTGCTCCGAGAGCAGTCAATGACGCGACGCAGTGCGTGATAGAGCCTTGGATAGACCACTACACCAGTTTTGATCTATGGAAGATTCGGCAGACATGCTCGCATCAACAGTTTGAAGTAACCTTCTAACTTCCCTGTTTGGAAAAGTTTGTTTTCACCGTGTCTTTCCTCTCGCGATGAAGAAACAGGTAATAATAACTTTTCGTCTTCCCCCTCCTCCAGATCCATCATGAAATCCATTAACATTTTTAATTTCTCCTTTTTAAATGAAGCCGTTATGCGAACATGTCTGTCCTATGAATTTCTTTGCACCCAACTGATTTAAAAAGACGTTGCGTTACACCTTGAATCGCGCAGGTAGGAAAACACTATCACGCTTCGGAATTTGGAAGCGTGTTACGCACGCGTAACACGCCGTGCGCATTACGCAGCTAGGAAAACAGGGCTTTATACCTATCTTAATAAATTCTGCTACGTTCAGTTGCCCAGAAACCTCCACCTTTCTTCAAATTCATCTGGTATTATCTTCCGTTCTTTATATACCTATGCATCCGAATTAAATTCCAACTTCTCGTATGCGATGACCAAAATTAATCGATTACATTGTTTTCAGTTATAAATTTTATAATTATTAATTACAACAACTCAGAGTAGGTATTGTACCTTTTATGAATCGATACAAATTAAACTGTTTATTTCTCCATAACAGCTCAGTTAGGGCCGGTTTTATAAAGTCTGGTTGACCGATGGTTATCTCAACCACGATCAATTGTCATGGATACGATTGTTTTTAAAAATCGTATCCTTGACAATTTCTCGTGGTTGAGCCAAGTGTCGGTTAACTAGACTTTATAAAACCGACCCTAGCAACCTAAATTTTCTATAGGAACCTGCTACCTAGATACAGTGATTTTGTTTTTCTTTTCTTCAAATTTTCCAAAACGTTCTTTTACAGTTTTCTTTAATATAGGTACTTTGACATTACGAAATAGTTTCAGAGTTTACACAATTTTTAAAATTCATCAGAATTAATATCCATTCCTAATTTCAATTGAAAATTAATAAATTCAAAATTGAAAAAATCGCCACTTTAAACCATACCTACCTATAACAGTTTATCAATTTTTTAACATCGTCAAAATCTTTATAAATTATTCAAAATTAACTAACTTAACTCATAATCATTGCTACAAAAACTTTAACTATACCTATATGTGTACTTACCTATGTTTCTTATTCTCTTTATAGTTCATTCAATATCGATAACCTCAAACATTGTAAACTAATTTCCATTTTAAATTAATTTTAATTAATTGTAAGGACTGCAGCCTGCAGCCCTTGGCCGACCGGTAAGCTATAGGCATTAGCATGAGCATTCAGAGCGTCGACCATCCACGAACAGAGCATAATATCCAAAACTTTTAGTGGTTTCAACTAATTTGTCAAGTTTCTGTTGCCTATATTGCAAGTCAGATGAATTTTTATTATAATTTGCCTGCAGACCTGCCTACAAGACAAACGATGCTAGGTTCTACCTTCCCATGAAAACCCAAAAACTGCAAGCCATTAAGTACAAGAGCACATTTTATTCGCAATTGGATGAAAAGATGGAGCACAAGAGTTAATTAAAATATATCAGTTCTAAGTAACCTTCATTTTACGCCGCCAACTATGCCCACCAAGAATAATGTTGCTCAATGCTTAAAGAAGATGAACAATACGAAGCAGGATGTGGCGACTGAAAATACGGATGCTGCAGCACCACATTAAACTTCCAGTGTTAGTTAGGATGATTAATACGCAAATGAAAATCCTAGTCCAGATAATCCAAATTTCTCTTATACCTAATCTAAAATTTGCTAATCACAATGCAGAATAAAAACGATATTGGTAATGCATTGTTTATTTCGGGGAAGGAAGAAGGTACCTACACAGGGTATTGAGATAAAATAGTTTACATGAGAAAAGCTGGCTACGTATACTCTGAAAATGGTTTAGCTTAAAAAATTTTAATAGCCGGAATTGATTTTCCTGTTTCTGCTTAGGCCAGAAAACCGAGTTTCAATATAACTTTTGTATTGGGAAGTCGATTTTGATAATATTTGGAACAATATTGGGTATCCTGAGAGTACTTTGTAGCCGTACCCCAAGAGTGTTCTCCAATGTTTAAATACATTTATACAAAAATTTACTCAATACACACTTCAAGAGCGACTATCTAGGTAGAATAAGCTCGGAGAATTGTTTTATGGTGACATTATTTGGATCTTGGACATTACTGGATCTACCGAAATCCGAGAGATTGAACACCATTTCTAGGACACCCTGTATAGTCAGGTATAAACACACTCCTTGTTTATAATCACTACATGCTTTATTGTTATTTATCTACGCATTAATACAGAAAGTGGTGCAACTTATATTTAAACAAAAGGTGTAACTAATAACACCAATCATAACTAGGTGCCGGCTAGAATAATATCAAGTACAACATAATAACGAAAAAGTGGGTACGTACGGCAATACTACATTATGGTACAAGTGTATAATTAAGCTTTACCAGCACATAGAGACGAGTTTAAAAGTAGAACGTGAAGGCATACGCTATTTTTCATTATACATAGGTAGACCTGTATTATAATTTGAAAATACTATATCGTTTTATTCTGTCAATCATAATCTTGTGTATAAACACCCAAATGCGGGGATAAATTGGCCTTTATGGTACAGATTAATAAAAATTTGCTAAGCAACGGTTGGATTAATTGTATAAACAAGTTTCGGCATCCAACACAGTATCCCTAACCATAGGCTACCCTAACTGTTTATAATCTTAAAAACTTTTCTTTTATTAATTATAATAGGAGATTCTTCTCCTCTACAGCATAAAAATAACTTGAGTTACAGCTTTAAAAGGTTTGACATTCGTGCTTTAAAAATAATCAAACTTATGGTAACTAGTATCAAAGTTAAACGTAAAAGTAAATAGATAAACGGTAAAAAAGGCAAGATCGAACACTAACATCAAAGTAGCCAACTATCTACATAACAGTAAAATTCGCATCGGCACAGCTCAAAAAATTGCCAGAAATAGTGAATATTTTTAATATGTTTTAGGAAGGAAAATGTTGTATGTAGGCTACTACAGGCATAATTCGTCGGGTTTTAAACAGTCATCGAGTTTGATAATTACAGATGAAACCCAAAAAGTCACACTTCTGATCCTACTAATAGTTATTTACGTATTAAGGGTATAATTACGAGATTATGGCATGGGCGAACGTTTAAAGCCCGACGAAGGAGAATTTTTAATTTCAAAATATTAGAAAATTAGAAACTTCAAAGATGATATCAAACTGAATGATTTCTAAAAACTTTTCTGTAATTGTTGCCTGAGTGGCAGGGTGGCAGTAAAAGTAATATAACGGTTAGGTTAGTCTAGTTTCTTTGACGTTTGAAGAACAACACTCGACAACAGTACCTATTTTGATTTTGATTAATTTTATAAAGTAGCCAATGATATAACCTAATATCGAGGTGGTTATCAACTATTCTTTGTTATTATTTAATATATTTACGAACTACAGGTACCTACATAAAATACTTGATCAAGTTTGTTTAACGAAATTATTTATAAAATCAGATTTTGCAAGTGGTTTGTGTAAACAAGAAGGCACCAAATAGTCAGGACATAACTTAGTACCAGTAAATGCTATACTTTCTAATAGTAGGTATCCAAATAAATTAGTTAAATGTTCTTTGACAGCTCTGCCTTGATCAAAGTAAGATAGTAGCATTGTAGCATCTACCAGTACTAAATTGGATGTTATATTTCTTTACTTTGTACTATAAGTGTTGAGGTCATTAATTAACATTTAATCTTTTCAGGAAAGTACCAGCTCTCAGTGATCTATATGCTTACAACGGTTTGTCGCTTATTTTTCTTTGAACATCTACCATCTATGGTTAAAAGTTGACATCAATGCATAGATTATCTTGTGCAGTGTGTACTACTCTCTGGGCATGTCATTTGCGAACTGTCTTCTATTGTTTTAATCTTCTCATTACAGTACAGACAGACCATGCTGCTTTGTAGATCTAAAAATGTATATACAAGGTATCTTAAAATAACGTTTAAAGATTTATAGGGCATGTAGTATGGTCGCAAACAAGTTAAAAAGTCTTAATAAAAATATATACAAAAAACCGATATAACAGCGGTATTTTGTATATTTGCTTGTCGGCAAACTTTTAAGGATTTTGTTTGCTTGAGCAGAGTTAGCCTTGAGTCACATTATAGACTCTGTTCATAATGCCGCGTCCTTCTATATGTACACAGGATCGACGTCTTCGTTCAAAGGAATCCCTTACCTATAAACTCCGGGATTTAAATTATCTGGGGTAATTCTTAAAGATTGTTTACAGGGGTTGCATAAACTAAACTTTGAATACTCAACCATTGTAAACAGTAACTTCACATACAGCTGTCTTAAAACAAGGTATGTAACTCAAAGCTAACATGTGCACAGGAAACAAAATCCTTAAGTTTGCCGACAAGCACATCTACAAGAAATTGCTGTTATATCGGAAACGGTTGATTTTGGGACCTATATATAGGCTATTTAGGTATTAAGACTCTTTAACTTGTTTTCAACCTTACTGCATGCCATATAAATCTTTACACGTTGTATTAATTCTGTATTCTTAATTAGGTACATAAGTATAGCTTTTGAACTATTTCTGAAAAATTTACAACCAGATTGGAAGTGGTAGGGCTAGTTTCCAAAATAATTTCTAAGTGTGTAGCCTTCAGATTATATTCTGAAATTTTCCTAATGAAATTGGAAGAGGTGAAGAAAGTTTCGATAGGAAAAGTCAAAGACTGAGTACTTACAAATGTTAATGTAATGTTTATTAAGTGGATTCTTACCGATAATACTGTTCTAGCATTAATTTGAAATCCAACTGCCTTAAAATTAATTTCTTGTTGAGATATTTGCATTATTGATACCAACGGCTTACGTAGAATAGGAAAAAAATTGCTGTACCAATTTGAACTGTACAGGGCAGATGAAACTTCCAAAGCCTGAAAGAGTTAATAATTATAAATTTATAAAATAAATAAATAATTCTATTGCGATAAGGTATTTCGTATTATTTATTGCATAACATTTGGATAGCTTTTATCCGAAAACTTAGAAATTTCATTAAATTTTGGATTCTGTCTCCCATATTAGTGTTAAGAGTTTGTAACTGCTATTTCAAATAAATTTTGTTCTATTCTAATAATTATTCATTTTTATTGATATGAAAATCATGTTATACGCATAAAATTTACTCTGTGTAGAGAATGCCTAAATTTAACTCGTATAATATACGCACTATGTAGAAAACGGTAAGACAGCTATATCGGTTAAATAAGTAGGCATAGGTATTGATGAATTTCTTTATTCGAAACTTGTTTTTGTAACGGAAAACCTGAAATTTTTGTAGAATTTCCAACCATAACCTTGTAATTAATTATTGGATGTGATTTTAATTCCAAAACAAAAATATGTAGAGGTTGCAAGCTATAAAACTAAGGCGTCTTACAAAAATGTTTTCGGTGTCTGATGTGTTCAACTGTACCTGTACCATATGGTAAACAGGTTTATCCTGAAAAGTCTGGAAGACTCCAAAAGGAGGTATCGCATAATAGCTCCGATTTCAGGCGACACGGTTCAGCATAATTATTTAACTTTTAACTATTAAAGAATTGATTTTAGCTTAGGTATTAGTTGTAAATGTGTTATTAAGTGTAAATAGCGAAGTGCTAAATAAATAAGCAGTACGAAAATGATTTTTTGTGCAACCGTACGCGAAGTGAGCGTTTCGCGTAAGCTGTTCAGGACGCGAAATCTAATTTCGCGGCCGCTGCTATGGTAGCGTCCGCTAAAGTAAAAATCATTGTAATTTATACAAAACGAATTGTTTTATTTACTCCATATCCATAGTAACGCACTAACTGAAAGCCGTTTTTCTATTTACAATGAATTAAGCTGTAGGTTTTCTAAAAGTAATAACATTTACAATTACACATTTTTTACGGTTGCCCAAAAAATATTGTGCATACCTTGTCCGCGAAATTCTTTAGCGCCCTCGAGATTGTCTTTCCTCGACCGCAAGCGTCCTCGGCGACAATTTTCTCTCGGTACGATAAAGACACATTTCGCGTCCTTGGTATACAAATAACTATTTTCAGAAAAACTGTATTGTATTGTGTACTACCTCGTCAGTGATGTAATTTACGGTTACGCAGTAGAATGCCAGCTGCGTGGTGAACAAGACGATTACTATTGAGCTGTTTACTTGGGCTGTTATATTTGCACTGAAACATAAAATAATAAAAATACAACAAATTATTCTGTCACGTTTTAAACTTTCAGCAGCATGGTTTAAAATCAACAACACAATGCGTTTACGTCTCCTAGACCACCGTTTAATATTCTAAATTGGAACACACTATTATCTAACCAGGCAAAATGAAGAACTATATACCAGTAGTAACAGTAGATCAATGAGAATAGCCAACAACTTATCTAGGCAACTCCGATCAAGCAAGGTGGTAGGTAGGGGAACGACAGTCACCAATAATGATCTTGAACATAAATACGATGAATATATCCCAAGTCCGACATAGAAATTAATAACGAAGAGACAAAGATCATGTCATTTACCTAGCGCAAAATAATACACCAGACATTATATTATAGGTTAACTTCGGACAACCATGTTGTATATCTGGAAGCACTCATCACAAACGAAGGAAAAGTGCACTAGAGGAATAGACGTAGATTTGGAATGGCCTAGCGAAATGTTCGGGGCCTAGCAAAAAACGGGGAGAGACACTTAACACAAACTTATTATAAAGTTATTATAAAACAGTAGGTATATTTCTAAATACTATATCGCGGCACAGAAACACGGCTAGCCAAAGAACAAGAAACAAATAAAACATTAGGTGCCTGTGAGATAGTCTCACTTAAAACAAAGAAGAAACTAACGTAATAGTCTCATTCCTTGTCGGCACCTTTGATGTTGGAGGGGTCTTTGTACTGCGCTACAACCCAGCAATGCAAAATCGAGGAAAGAGACTTTGTACATTTTGAACGGCGGAGTGATACTACTCTTTCTGTAAGCTATAGCATACTATGGTAATATTGAACCAAGCTAGCAGATATGCCACAGAGAGGAAAAGACGGTGAACAATAAAATTGATAAATACTAAATTGATTTTCTATGTAAAGTTTAAGAATTAAATTGTAAAGATACCTAATCTGTTAAACTTACCTTTCTAGTACGGAGTACATTTCTACGCATATCAAAATGGATTTAGTAGCAATTTCAGCAAAAAATGCAGGTGCGTAATACTTCTGCATCTCTTTTATGAACCTTAAACATAGAAATTTCCGTCAGAAAACATTCCCTATAAGAACCAGTAGCAAGAACGTATACCTCGATACTGAAAAGTATAAAAGCTTGGGATTAATAATAATAGCCGAAGTGATTTTGTTTAGGGGAATGTATTATTGCCACATACAATGTACATAATATTATAACACACAGGTTACTACCAACGGGATAGGCGGATAGGATACAGATAGCGGCAATGTGTGGGTCAACCTGTAATATTTGTAAGCGCCTAAACAAAATCATTCCGATTATACAGTCTGTCCACATTTCGATGCTCAGAGTAATTCGTATCTCAGTTATTAGAAGACGGGAGAGTAACGGTTAAATGGAGAATGTTTTGCAGAATTCAATACTAACAACAATTCTCATTTAAAATTCACCATAATTAAGTAAAATTTGCAGATTTCAATTTTCGATAACATCTAACGTAACGGCTTCTAAAGTTTTACAATGTTGCGACACGTTTTGAAGACAAATTGTTTAATGCATAAACAGACACCCCCGATTGTCATTTGTTTTCAAGTCATTAATGCTATTTTTATTTTTCATTTCGCAGTCATATTGAATTTTTGGTTAACTAGATAGTCTTTATAACAATCGGAGGTTTCTGTTTGCTTCAAACAATTTGTGTTACAAAAGGTCATGTGTCCATAGTACTTTGTATTTACTTTTAACTTTATAGTGAGTCTTACCTTAACAGAAAATTATGGTGACTTATGCAGCACTTAATTTCTTCGTAGTACTTCTTCTGCTCCTCCTCAGAATTAATTTCATTTAAATTTAACTTATTTAAACAGAAGTTTAGAATTTTGAATTGTATTATTACGTGAATAGCAAATGCGAAGAAAATGCAATCATAAGCAACTAAAGAAAGTCCACCAATAAAAGTGCTGATTTCTATAGGGATTAAAGCAAAAATGTGGAAGGCAGTATGGCGTTCCATTGTCCATACTCCGTAGGGCATTCCCCGTAGCATTACACCGTATGTCATGCTGAACGCTAAAGCCAAAACAATAGTGCAGAGAAACGTTTTCTGTATATGGGAAGTAATGATTAATAGTGTATTCAATTTTCTCTTTACTCCATCAGTACACATGTCTGTTGTCCAAAAATTATTACTGTTTTCAAATAATCTTTGAAGTTTGTGTTGTTTAAAAGTAGTAAGGTACAGTTTTATTATCACCTAAAAATAATAATAGACTTCAACTATTGTCAGAATCAAAGCGATTAAAACAAACTTACTTGAACAAACGCGCAGATACCTTCCAGAAGATAGAGAATGTCGTATACATCTTTAGTATATAGAAATTGCAGAATTAAAACAGTTTCCTGAAAAATTGCCATCGATTCAAAAACAATGGCCCATACCAAAACGTTACTAGTTTTTTTCTTGGAATACAGTCCAAATAGTTCCAAAATAAATATCGGTATCTTCCATATATTCGTAGTGTTTACCATTATTGCTCTCCGGTTATTTTCAAAATTACAAATCTTTAGTTCTACTGTAGGTTTACTCTTTATTTCTACAACAAAAAATCCAGTGCTTATGAAGTGCAAGTGGAAAATTTATAGCAAACGACTAAAGAGTTTTCTAATTAGGCTACGCAAATATTTTCCTGGTCTTTGATTTTACTATACAAACTGTCAAATTAAAATAAGGTTTAATAAATGAAGTATAAACTTCATGAAAAAACGGCTGTTGGCTTTAATAATAATAAGTTGTGGTAATAAAGCAGCCAATTATTAAGTTACATTTAATGTTTATGTTGGATGATAATATTTAAAAGGAAAACCTTTTCCTTATTTAAAAGGAAAACCTTTTCCTTTTAAATATTATCATCCAACATTAAATGTAACTTAATAATTGGCTGCTTTATTACCACAACTTATTATTAATAAGGTTTAATGTGCTGACGTTCGAAATCAGAATATGTTTTCATTATTACATAAAAAAAGACACGGCACGCGCAATATCCAGTATAGCCAACCCTAATTAGAAAACTACTTGCTCACTCGTTAGCATTCTATATGTCCTTAATAATATCTAATCCTTCCTGCCTATAATAATGCACAAAATCCCGTTCAATGAAAAAAGTGCCGAAGCGTTGAACGCATCCATCCACTTAAAAAATGATTATTAATATTAATAATACCAATATAGTGGCATAAAGCGTAATTAGGTACTTATTGCTAATTGGAATTTTTGGCCCCATGCAGTTGCTTATTAAAGCCTAGGAAATGATTATTTTTCACTTCAAGTACACGAACGCACGAAAAGCGTAATACACCTCACAAACAACGTTTTGTCACTTTCGCATTGACAGATCGTGTCATAGGCGTTTGAACATAATTTGGAAACCGTTATTTGTGTATCACAAATTATAAACAAGAAAAAAATCTGTATATACGAGTTAGTGTGTACGCAATGTACCTACAGGAATAATCCCGAAAAAAGTACTAAGTGAAAATATGTTTGTTGTTGAGTTTATAGTGTTTGAACTGGATTTGGAAATTCGATATTTGTGATTGTGAAATAATACTACACGTAGTTCTAAGCACTTGCTACTACAGACAGCTTCTTTGTATAGATGAACCTTTGTCTGCAAATTTTGAAATCATTTGCTTGAAAATGGTCCTTGCATAATGTAGAATACCGTGTAATTTTGGGAATAACTGCAATATAACAGCTTTTTTTGTCTTTCCACTGATATAAGGTTTGTTGAATTTATTTTGAAAGAGAGAGGAAAAAAGAGATCTTTACAGTGGTGGCATGGCCGCCTTTGATGCGGACCTATATGAAAAAGCAAAGTTAATATCAATATCTCGATAAGTTAGTGACTTAGAAAAAATCTAGTTATACAAATTTGAAATCTGCATTACGAAGTGCCTTAATAATTTCAAAGCCATCTTGCGCTATTGCCTGTACAGCTCTACCAGGCTTACAAAGTTGAAAGGTGGCATGTCCGGAGCTGATATAAGGTTTGTTCGTTTGTCTGCACTAAATGGTACTAACTGAACTGAAGTGACGTCATCTATGCACTCTCTGCACCTACTCTAGAGCAGGTGTAGAAAGTTCATGTTCAGTACAGACAAACCAACAAACCTATAGTTTTTCAAAGTACAGTCAAAATAAAAACCTTTAAGCGTCAAATTTAAATAATTGTAAATATTTTTCATTTATTATTATTACTAATAACGGGTATTTAAATAATAAGACTACAGTTAGGAACAGATTTTAAACGTCAAAACAATCTAACAAGCACTCAAATTATTAAAATTGCAAATGTCAATTGGATTTTTCCAATAAATGTAGTTTTGAGTAGCATTGTTTGCTATTGGTTGACGTATTGCCGCGCTTTGTCGTTTAAAATGTAGCTAACATATTTTCCGGGGCATTTGTAAGCTTGGTGAGATTATTGGTGCGCAAAATTTATAGAATTTAAATAATGATCATAGTAGTCCTTAATATGCTGAAATTAGGCTTGTCAAAAACGACGCGACTTGACATCATTTTTGAGCCTTATTATTAGTACCTATAATTTCGGTTTTGTCGGTTTCGCTCCTTCTTTACGCCACACTCTTGAGAGTTCGTCCATTGGTTTGTGTATCCCATAATGATGAAAATGTAAGTGCAGATTTGCAACATATTCCATCTACTTCGACCTCCACGAGAGCTTCACCGAACAACTAAATAAACACGCGCACTTGTTCGGTTCGAATCCGTTCGGTTCGGAACGGAATTGTCTTGTTCGGTTTGAATCGGTCCAAATATCCGCGCACTACGCCAGTCTCTGTCAGGCTTCAATTCTCGAGGTTGGTTAAATTCATTTAAAAGATGTGATGATAGCCATTGCATGCCATGTAATGAAAACAGCAACTCCCAGGTTCTGGGTTCATAAACCTTAAGAGAAGTACATATGGAGAGTTCGTGCATTTACTTCCTGACTTACTACATGATGAGCAGAAGTTTTTGTAAATATTTTAGAATGTCCAGTGACAAATTTTTTGAACTTTTACATCTAATAGCTGCGTTCAATTCCGTCAGCGACAAACAGCAAAACGTTCTGAACAGCTTGCTGAGATTCAATAGCAGCAATTTGCTGCCAATTGCTAGCAGCGTTCGCAAGCGCAAATTTCACTTGCTACTTTCTGCGACCAGCGGAATCAACTGTCAAAAACGCGAATACATAACCTTACTCTCAAAATTGTACATGCAAATTTATTGAAAAACAATAATTCTGATATAATTTTTATAATAATGAATAAATACACTTTTTTAGATGAGAAAATAAACATGATTCTTATTATTTTAGATATTACTGGCAAGCTGGTCTCGTTTGAGGTTATGATTATAAATCAAAACAAACATAATGTACCAGCAAAGCGTTCAAATGTAAAATTTTTCGCTTTCAGCACGCGTAAGCAATTGCTACTCTCTGCTCGTGGAATTGAACGCAGCTATTGCCTCGTCAAAAGCAAGATTTCTTACCTGTCAATATCAAGGCACCCTACGTGTACCTATCGGTTGATCGGCCTTTCGGAATTTTCTGCCATCTGTAGTATATTTAGACTGAACCGAACGGGACGAAAAGATGGTGCCGTACCGATCCAACGCGAGCGCTGCCATTCATTTTCATGTTTTTTTATTTTTGCTGATCGGACGGTTCCGAACCGAACCGAACAAGTGGGCGTGCTCCTTAAGGATGTATGGCGAAAAATGGAATCCTATTGGCTGACGTTTCGGATATTGCTTAGTAACTACTGTATGAGAACTTTTGTCAAATCAATACTTTTTTTGTACACGCTCTCCAAAGTGGTTACTTTGGACACTGTTTGTAATCCGCAAAATGCCACTTTAGGGGACTAGTCCCTTAAAGGTAACTTAGCAACACTTTAAAGGACTGAATTTGTTTACTAAAAACATTGTACAACACAAAACAGCTATTGCTGCAAAAAAATACAAAAAATATATAAATTAACACAAGATAATGTACTTTGATACATGAAAATGGAAATTACAGTTTTTGGCATATTTAAAAATGTCACCAGAATGCAGATAAGTCAATATCACATCTTCATTCACGACCGTCACACGATTTTTCTGCTTCCAATCATTAAATATTTCGCACTCCTTCTCGTATTGCTGCCTAGACTTGAGTGGCAGCAAATCTAGTACAATATTTCTGGCTTTTTCGGTGATTTCGACCGGAACATCAACCATTTTTTTTAGAATTTATTAGGTTTATTATTTTTTCACTTAAAAAACAACTTGTTAAACAAGCTGGTTACCATGGTTGTCACGATCACAGGCTACCGAATACTAGATTTTCTATAAATGTCACAAGCTATTAGCAGATGTAGAATTATTCTAGATACTAATTTTCAATTTGGAGAGCTTATACAAAAAAGTATTGTATGAAACACGTACGCAAAACGTTTTAGCGGACTCATCTGATATTACATCTGGATTCGTCCGCTAAAACTGTGTTTTGCGTACTTGTAATATAAATAACTATTATTGATGGTTATCGATTGGCATATTTTTCTTTTTAACGCTCTAGTTTTAATAAAGTGAGTACTGAAGCAGACACCTAATAAAATTTTCAATTCTGAATTAATTATTTCCATTTATTGACATTCTCAAATCCATAATTGTACAAATAATAAATATTAAATAAAATATGGATTTTAACGATATTTTATTCAATATTTATTATTATTTTCTATAATTATTTTCAATTTAAAATTGTTTAGTCTCATTTTTAAATTGAAAAATTATAATTACATTATTGCACACTATTGCACCTTTATTAGTCAAAATATAAAAGAAGTTTAAATATAAAAGCTATTCAGTATACCGGGTGGCCGGTCTCAAAGGTGTACATAGGGATTTAACATTGTATTGAACGTTTCTGCTGATTCCTGTTCGCCAATTCAACTTACAGGAATGGTAATGGTATTAATTGAAAGATAAAAGATTGCGCTTCAAATGGTGCTAATAATAAAATTAAATGTGTTATATTTATTTTAAAATAACAATTTAAAATTTTACTTTTTTTAAATATGACGTGCCATGATTTTTAAATTTTTTTCGGCATTTGTCAAAAAATTGTTAAATTAGTTGTCATTTACAGAAATCCACTAATTTATGCTAACTAACTATCAAATTTTTTGACAAATGCTGTAAAATTTGAAAATCATGGCACGTCATATTTAAAAATCGTAAAATTTTAAATCGATATTTTAAAATAAATATAGCACATTTAATTTTATTATTGGCGCCATTTGAAGCGCAATCATTTTACCTTTCAATTAATACCATTACCATTCCTGTAAGTTGAATTGGCGAACAGGAATCAGCAGAAACGTTCAATACAATGTTAAATCCCTATGTACACCTTTGAGACCGGCCACCCGGTATAATAGATACTGCATTCTCTTAAATGTATATCACGTAGGTATACAGGACGTTTTTTGCTTTCCACAGTACAATAAGCAATTTTGTTATTTTAAATAAAACACCCTGTAGTATATTATTATATAATTGAAAGCAAAATTTAATTGTCCATCACATAGTATAAGGTATTCATACGGCTAAAATGTACGGTTAATGAGAAATTCGTAAATTTTTAATATTTTGGTTGATGGACTGACGGAAACGGATCGTCGGTCGGTAGCGATCGTCCGGCTTCACCAGCTCTAATTTTAAGTCGGTTACTACAGATAGATGCGTGTGTCTCTTCTTGTTCATGTCGAACTCGTATAGTCTCGTTTTTATCGCCAGGCATTTAAATAATTTCCAATTTTGCCGCGCGAACTACTGTTGAATGCCAAAAACGAAATGTTTATTTTTAGTATGGGAAAGCCCAGGGGAGGTGCGCACTTCCACTTTTTACCTATATTGCCCAAACAGGTTTACCTGCTGAGCTGCTAATAGAATGTTTTGTCATCGACCAGCGTCATGAATGCTATCTGTAAAGAAAATGCATAAATACCTATATTATGGCACCAATGCCGCAAAGCCATAACAATGAAATAAATCTAGTCAAAGATCATTGATTAAATGAGTTTGTACAGTTTGGGACATTTGTTATTGGTATTAGTCAGCATTTCAATAATCATTAAGTAGGTAATTAGAAACCCCGACATTATTCCATGATTGTCCGGAGCCGAAACTTGGTCCGGGACCAGAGCGACAGGATGCATAGTGTTATAGTAGTTTATTCACTTGAAATGCTTTACTAGTGTACCCACTCTTTCAATACTGAAATAAAGGTATGTACCTATGATACTTATCTGCCAGGTCAGCTGGACGGCGACCTCGCAGAATTTATAAATTTACTTGAGAACTAGTGTAGCGAACACGTCTGCACTATGAAATTCAAAAGAATAGTTTTGTCGTCAAATATTTAATTGTTCAATTTTATTATTTTAATTTTTAATTTATTATTTAATATCCTTTATAAAATGCTACGAAAATACTTGTGCTGTATCGATATAACATTAGCTGCAAGATTTATAAGCTTTATCGGTATTGTAAGTATTGGTCGAATATAATTTTTAAATCTGCTCTTTGAATTTTGTTTTAGACAATATCACTTGCATTAGTTACTGTGCTACTTAACGACAAATTTGGTAAAAGCTATGATAACAGCAGGTTTGTTGCTTTAGCTTTAGGCTTAGATTGGCAGCATTTTCATTCTTCAGCGAATGCTACTAAAGAAGCTGATCCAGAAGGTAAGAAACTACTTAATCATTTTTATCGATTTCGTAATATCCAAACACCACAATTATTACATAGGGTGTTTAAACATGGAGCATAAACTCTGCAGTAGCGTTGAAGAACAACTCAAAATATAGAGGTTGTCTCCTAAAAAAACGTTCTGTATAGTTTTATTTATTTGGATTCACTGATTCAGGGGGAATTTGTGCATACAATAGTGTGCCTCAGTTATTTTGTTGATGCTCAGAAATTTTAAAATTTTTTTTTAGTTAGGTATATGGATTAAAATCCTATTCTAATACCTATAGATTATATCTAGGTATTAAACATTTGTTGAAGTATTACAACTATATGTTGTTTATTTATAGGTAAACTTATATCCTCCATTGTCATAGTATACTCATTTCTGTTCATGATCACAAATTCGATTCTTCTATTTGGGACAATTATGGTAAGTACCTACTACACACAGCGAATCAGAGAATCGGGACTAAAAATCAAAATTTAAACGTTAATAATGTTTTTCTATTGTGACACTGAAAACTGCACAAAATAGTTTCACAATAGAGACTATACTGTTTTTGGTAAAAGTTCTTAAAAGTGCTTCATGTGTCAAATTATCAAAAGTCATCAACATCAAATATCAGTGGCATGCAGAGAGGTTAAAATAAACACAGAAATTATAAATACTTGAACTTTTAATTGATTTTGAATAATGAAAACAACTCAAAGAATAAAGATATCTTTTAAAAAGTTTATTATAACCTAAATTGTCAATTTTGACAGTTTTGAAAATACAGTTCCACCAAGCTTACAAATGCCCCGGAAAATTGACAACTAAATTTTAAAAGACAAAGCGCGATAATACGTCAACCAATAGCAAACAAGTCTATTCAAAAGTACATTCACTGAAAAAATTCAATTGACTTTCGAAATATTAATAATTTCAGTGTTTTTCAAATTGTATTGATGTTTAAAATCTGTTAAATATGAATGTTAAATCGAGGAAGATAATTATTCATTCTGAAACCAGAAATATCATTCGTAAGGTCAGCAAATTTTTCGAATGAAAAGTATTTACAATTATTTAAATTTGCCACCTAAATGCTTTTGTTTTGACTGTACTTTGAAAAACCATATCAGCGCCGGACCCGCCTCCTTTCAACTTTGTAAGCTTGGTAAAGCTGTACAATAGCTTGCTGCAGTATGAGGTACCAGTTTCAATCGAAACTCTCTAGATAGTAAATTTATTAATAATTCAAATTTTTGTTAAATAAATATCGTAAAGTAGAAAAAATAGTTTATTATATTATACTCGTTTAATAAGAGGCACTGTAGCATGAGTGCTACAATAATTTGAATAATTGTATAATAACATACTGTTAATGAGAAGGATGTACATAAACTTACAAATCCTTAAATTAAACAAATCGTTTAATTTTTTAAACATTAAATTTATTGTCTTCTTTATTTATAATTACTACGACCGAACAGTAACCGCTTACAATTAATTGCACATCTTGAAACATTTCCTATATTTTCATTATATTCCTAAACTTAATTTGTTAAACTAAAATGACCAGGGTACCAGATGGTGTGCTCTCGTGTGGATGATATTCGAAATTTTTGGAACTGCTTCTAAAGCAGGGGCTTTGGTCTACCACAGTATCGTGGACAGTGCAACTCTAACTAAAACACTACTAACAGGATCTATTACATATATAGGTAGGTAATGGTAGTTAACCATTTTTATTTATTATATTGATTACCATTTGTAAGTAGTACTAACTTGCATACTGACAAGAGCGGTATGTGGAGAATTGCTTGAATGCAATTGCTCGAAAACCAATTGCTTGAATTGAAAATTGCTCGAATATAGCAACAAATATTTAGATAGATTTAAATAAAAAATACTTTATTTTTTTTTAATTTTTAAAAACCGTGTTGTGTGCGTATTGAGCAAAATTTTGAGAATGATGGGGAGATACAAACAGACATTCTCAGCCTTCCTCACAACGTAGGTTATTAAGATAACTTTGTAATAATAATAATAATAATAGGATCAGGATACTTGCTATATTCGAGCAATTATCAATCGAGCAATTTTCCATTCTTCCAATTTTCCATTCGAGGAACTGTCATTCGAGCAATTTTCACCAAACCGACAGGACCTGATACTGAGCATAGATATCCATTAAATTTTTTGACTTTTATTACAGTTGTTATATCATGGTGCCTTTTAATAGTTTACACAGCTCAGTTGACTTGGAAATATCGAGAAAGAAACTTCCCTATAGCATTTTCAAGAAATCTAAAAGGTGTCACAAACATACAAGAGGTGGATACTCAAAATGTAACAATAATGTCACCAAAACCTTATTTTCCAAATCAATGTTATAATGTTATTTAATGTCAATGTTTTCTATTTTTTAGAATTTTTATTTGTTTCTTAGTTTGTGAATATTTAGATACTAAAATAAAAAATGAGTTTATAAGTAATAGTTATTTATACAGGATGTTAATAAAAACGTTTTACATACTTTCAGGGGATTTAGTAGAGATCAAAACAAGAAAACAGTTCTAATAAACTCAGGTATAAAAGAGCTTCCTATAAATCCTATATTTCCTAAATAATTATTATAGCGTTTTAAAGAAGATAAAAGTGTTTGTAATATTGAGTATATTTTAGAAACCAATTAGCGGGGCAAGCGGAAAATTGGTAAACATCCACTTCAGTGTAAGACGACCATTCACAAAGAACATGTTCTGCGCTGTCGGCTGAGTTTTTCGTATGTTTTTGAACATAACTTTTTTGTTATTAACATTGTTGTTCTCCTGAATAAAATTTATGATAAAGGAGATATTTTTACATTAAAAATGTGTACTTGATAAAATGTGCCGTTTTCAAGAAATATGCACTTTTAAACATTTCTATAACATTTACGTTAACATTTGTCACGCTAATACTTTACACACTTTAGGGGGTGTTGGTAGAAATCAAAACAAGAAAGAAATTCTTATAAAACCACGCTCAAACAAGTTTTGTTCGATCAACCAATAATTTGTTGAGGATATACCTACAAATTGTGTGAGCAATACCAATTTGTCGCAGGAAATAATAACGTGTCAGCATATTTTTTGTGTTAACCCGCAACAAACAACAATTTCGTATTTGTAGGTAGGTATAACCTCAAGAAATTTTTTGTTGGGCGAACAAAACTTTTTCCACAGTGCAGGTCCAATGCTCAACGGTTTTCAACATATGAGATTATCAAATTTATTTCTTACCGGGTGAAGCGTTTAAATATCGTCGATATAAATGCATGTTAACACTGATAGGTACTTATCGTGTATTTTCGGATACCTATGTATTGTAACCGCAGATACCTATGTCAAAAACAGAAAACAAAGTTTTAACATGAATTTTTTTTTAAACTAAACGATAATGACTATCGTTAAATAAACGAGTACTATTCATTATGGATCTTAACTAATTTAAATGAGTAGGTATCATACGCAATAGACCCAAAATGACTGTCATTGTATAAACGATCATGATGCGGCCGAATATCGACATGAAAAAAATAGTTTTTTATAAATTTCTACGATATTTCTACGAGTAAAAATAACATAACTGAATATTTTCTAAAATGTACATACCTTCAAAATTTAGTTTATATCTATGTAATATTTTAATCTTTTTCAGAAATAGGGTATTCAAGTTGCAGGTATCACTATTTATTGTCACCAGATGCACATTCTCGACTGTTGCAGGATGTATGTACAGTTGTACGATCTAAATACAACCGCTACTAGTAGCACGATGGTTATAATAATTGTAAAATTACTGATAAAAACTTAATAGTAGGTGACAGTATGTCGCTTAGAAACGTGGTTTCAAACAACTTTATTTATTTAGTAAGTTAATCATTTCACCATCCCAAATAGACTTATCTCTTTAATTAGATGAACTATTAAATTACATCGTATTATTTATTAAACAGAAAGCAAGCACTTAACCTACAACTTTTCTTGCTGTTTTAAACTGTTTGGAAACGACATTAAACGTTTCTTTTTATTAAAGGTTTGATGTCCACTTCAATGAATACCGTCGGTTAATAAGTAATGTATTTATCCAAATAGGAATTTCCATTTTAAAGAGTATTTTCCAATAGCTTTTATTAAATAGTAGTGGTATGGCTTTATTACAGACTTATATAATCATTTAAAAATTTTAACAAGATATCTCAATAGAAAACCACCTAATAATAAAAGATTAGAAATTACGCTTACCACGCAATCCACTTTTATAACACAGCAAGGGGCGGTTCGGGGCCGGGGGTGATAATAAAAGCAAACGTTAAGCTCCAATTACGGAACCTGCTAGATACTGCTGTGATATCAACCAAGTTTGATTATGTCAAAATTAATTTAACAGAAGTAAACGTCACTATTTTTTTTTAAATTTAAATTATGGCGCTTTTTTAATATTATATATAAATAAAAATAAATGTAAAAATTTGACAGATAAAATTTTAAAATTATGACAAAAGATAAATTATTATAAAAATTGATAAAAATGTTTTTGATTTATGTAAATTAAAGTATAAATTGTTGTTAGATTAAAATTTAGTTATTTTGGGTAATTTAGAAAAACAATGTTGAATAAGATTAGTGGGGTTATAGATGGTAGTTTTGTTTAAAAAAGAAGAAAATAAAAGAGGACGATAGATGGTTAGTATCACGTTAGTATGGAGATGAAAAAAGTAAACAACGGGTAAAAAAAGAATGTTTGGAAGTGAAAAGACGTGTTTTTGATGAGATAGTAAAAGGAAAATCTTAAATTGGAAGTAAAGAGGTTGAAAAGAACGTGTTTGAAGAGAAAATACGTGTTGAGTGATATAATACAAGAAAAATATCAAATTGGAAGACGAGAAGAAATTTGTAAATTAACAGTAGATGCCATTGAAGAATTAGAAGACTCATTGTTGGTACATTATAGGTATCGGATTCTAATCTAAAACTTTGCACTCAACGTAGTTTTTGCATTGCTGGAAGTTACATTATTTATTACCGTAAATATTGTGCATTGTGTCCACTTAACGTTACTCATCGTCGCTTTTTTCTGAAATATTCCAACAATAAATGCACTGTCCAACCAGTGGGAATAAATACCTTTGGTAAGATGCCATATGAGAATGCTGAATTTCTGAAATTACCAGATGCGAAACTGTTTACTGGCCACTGCTTCCGACAGTCGTCGGCATCTTTGGAGGAGCAAATATTACAACAATAAAAAGATTAGGGGGATGGAAATCATCAATTGTTGCCGAGGGGTATATCGAGGATTCCATTGGAAATAAAGATAAAATTGCTCGCAATATTTTACCTTCTACCAGTTCCGGTTCTTCATTTACGATTGAAGATTCTTCTGTATTAGCTACACTATCATTAATGAAGTTGGCCGTGGTTTGCCGCAAACACTAGCGCCACCTATCGGTGTTCGGTATAACTACCTAATGAATACATAGTTATGAAAGCCATAACATAAGTTATGGAATGATTGTATTGAGAAACCAGTCTTTGAGTTATGGGTAACATAAAGTTATCGATCCAATTGTTATCGATCCTATAACTGACGCTTCTAGAAACCGGGCATAAGTGATTTATTTATAGATAGTTTTGTGTTATTAAATAAATTGTGTATTGCTGTGTTATTTTAATATTTAGAAGCCTTATAATAAAAACTTAAATATTAACTCACGTGAGTTAGTTTAATTCGTTTACTAAAGTTTGCGTATATTGTATATTTATTGATTCTATGGTGTTACCTATATAAGTTGGTTGGTTTTATATTTCATTTAATCTAAATTTCAGGCTTTTATTTCAATTATAGGCTGTATTCATATTAATTGGTTTCCTCCGATAGGTATAGAACGTTTTTTAAATATTTCATTTCGTAAAGTTATTTTAAATATGGAATTGGACTAGGATTGAAAATAAAAATAATTTTTTTAGTTTTGTAAATAATACCTATAAGTGTAAAATTTAGCTAGTTATTGTTAATTTAAAATAAGTTTAAATTTACAGTACTTATTTGTTGACGATACTGATAATCGTTCTTGTTCCTTCCGTTTATCATTTTATTTTGTTTAATATGGTAGTGTTGTTTAATGTGTTTTCTTTTCAGTAAATTATTTAAGATGAGTTAGCTATTATTGTTGTCCATTTGTGTTTATAGTTGTAATGATTTGTTTAGGACTGTAATCAGAAAAAAAAAATGTAAAATCAGGTAGTTGATCGTCGGAAGGTATATTTTTGAGGAATGTCCTCAATTTTTAACTAGTATTTTATTCACCAATGAAGCAAATTTTTCCAGAGAAGCTATAAAAAATTTCCATAATAACTATTATTTGATAAAACAGAGTTTTAATAACTTTTGTAATCGCAAGTAGATTTTGATAATTTTTGGGGGATATTGGGTGTCCTAAGAGTGCTCTGTCGCCGTGCCCCCAAGGGTGTTCTCCAATATTCAAATACATTTACACAAAAATTCATTCAAGACTCATCACTTCAAGAGCTACTATCTAGGTACCTATGTATTAGCTGAGAGAAACTATTTTGTCCTGTGGCATTATTTGGATCTTGGACGTTACTGGCAGTGGCGTCGGAACCACGGGTGCAACGGGTCAGTTGCACCCGTAAACAATTTGTAGATGGCTCTTTGCACCCTTTACTGTTTTTGGTATTTTCAGTATTTCAATGCAATTTTAAAAAATGCATACGTAAAATTGTTGAAATTTTGATTTTTTTAAATTTTACATTAAAATAGCCATGTGCTCGTAAAACGCTTTTAAATTGACCACGCCCACTTTTGAAAAAAAAATTCTCACTGCACCCGTAGTTGAAAAATAGTTCCGACGCCACTGGTTACTGGATCTACCGAAATCCGAGAGATTGACTATCATTTCTAGGACACCCTGTATAGTAAGGTATAAACATACTCCTTGTTTATAATCATTGCGTGCTTTATTTATTTATTGTGCCTAAGTAATAATACAGAAAGTGGTGCAACTTATATTTAAACAGAAGGTGCAACTAATAACACCAATCATAACTAGGTGGCGGCTATAATATTATCAAATACAACATAATATCTAAATTATATTAAATACGTACGGTAATAATACATTATGTTACAAGTGTATAATTAAGCTTTACCAGCTCATAGCGACGAGTTTAATATTACAACGCTAAGCTATTTTTTATTTTACATAGGTAGATCTGTATCATAATATGAAAACAGTATATCTTTTTATTCTATTTTAGAATCATAATGTTGTTTACAAACACCCAAATGCGGGCATAAATTGGCCTTTATAGTACAGATTAATAAAAAAATTGGTAAGTAACGGTGGTTGGATTAATTGTTCAAATAAGCTTCGGTATCCAACACAGTATCCTCAACAACATCAAAATAGCCAACTATCTGCACAACAGTAAAATTAATAATAATTAATACGCAAATGAAAATCCTAGTCCAGATAATCCAAATTTCTCTTATACCTAATCTAAAATTTGCTAATCACAATGCAGAATAAAAACGATATTGGTAATGCATTGTTTATTTCGGGGAAGGAAGAAGGTACCTACACAGGGTATTGAGATAAAATAGTTTACATGAGAAAAGCTGGCTACGTATACTCTGAAAATGGTTTAGCTTAAAAAATTTTAATAGCCGGAATTGATTTTCCTGTTTCTGCTTAGGCCAGAAAACCGAGTTTCAATATAACTTTTGTATTGGGAAGTCGATTTTGATAATATTTGGAACAATATTGGGTATCCTGAGAGTACTTTGTAGCCGTACCCCAAGAGTGTTCTCCAATGTTTAAATACATTTATACAAAAATACACACTTCAAGAGCGAATATCTAGGTAGAATAAGCTCGGAGAAATTGTTTTATGGTGACATTATTTGGATCTTGGACATTACTGGATCTACCGAAATCCGAGAGATTGAACACCATTTCTAGGACACCCTGTATAGTCAGGTATAAACACACTCCTTGTTTATAATCACTACATGCTTTATTGTTATTTATCTACGCATTAATACAGAAAGTGGTGCAACTTATATTTAAACAAAAGGTGTAACTAATAACACCAATCATAACTAGGTGCCGGCTATAATAATATCAAGTACAACATAATAACGAAAAAGTGGGTACGTACGGCAATACTACATTATGCTACAAGTGTATAATTAAGCTTTACCAGCACATAGAGACGAGTTTAAAAGTAGAACGTGAAGGCATACGCTATTTTTCACTGTACCTACATAGGTAGACCTGTATCATAATATGAAAACAGTATATCTTTTTATTCTATTTTAGAATCATAATGTTGTTTACAAACACCCAAATGCGGGGATAAATTGGCCTTTATGGTACAGATTAATAAAAATTTGCTAAGCAACGGTTGGATTAATTGTATAAACAAGTTTCGGCATCCAACACAGTATCCCTAACTGTTTATAATCTTAAAAACTTTTCTTTTATTAATTATAATAGGAGATTCTTCTCCTCTACTCTCTACAGCATAAAAATAACTTGAGTTATAGCTTTAAAAGGTTTGACATTCGTGCTTTAAAAATAATCAAACTTATGGTAACTAGTATCAAAGTTAAACGTAAAAGTTAAATAGATAACCGGTAAAAAAAAGTCAAGATCGAACACTAACATCAAAGTAGCCAACTATCTACAAAACAGTAAATTTCGCATCGGCACAGCTCAAAAAATTGCCAGAAATAGTGAATATTTTTCATATGTTTTAGGAAGTAAAATGTTGTATGTAGGCTACTACAGGCATAATTCGTCGGGTTTTAAACAGTCATCGAGTTTGATAATTACAGATGAAACCCAAAAAGTCACACTTCTGATCCTACTAATAGTTATTTACGTATTAAGGGTATAATTACGAGATTATGGCATGGGCGAATGTTTAAAGCCCGTCGAAGGAGAATTTTTAATTTCAAAATATTAGAAAATTAGAAACTTCAAAGATGATATCAAACTGAATGATTTCTAAAAACTTTTCTGTAATTGTTGCCTGAGTGGCAGGGTGGCAGTAAAAGTAATATAACGGTTAGGTTAGTCTAGTTTCTTTGACGTTTGAAGAACAACACTGGACAACAGTACCTATTTTGATTTTGATTAATTTTATAAAGTAGCCAATGATATAACCTAATATCGAGGTGGTCATCAACTATTCTTTGTTATTATTTTTACGAACTACAGGTACCTACATAAAATACTTGGATGAAGTTTGTTTAACGAAATTATTTATAAAATCAGATTTTGCAAGTGGTTTGTGTAAACAAGAAGGCACCAAATAGTCAGGACATAATTTAGTACCAGTAAATGCTATACTTTCTAATAGTATCCAAAAAAATTAGTTAAATGTTCTTTGACAGCTCTGCCTTGATCAAAGTAAGATAGTAGCATCTACCAGCACTAAATTGGATTTTATATTTCTTTACTTGGTAGGTACTATAAGTGTTGAGAGCATTAATTAACATTTAATCTTTTCAGGAAAGTAGCTCTCTGTGATCTATATGCTTACAACGGTTTGTCGCTTATTTTTCTTTGAACATCTACCATCTATGGTTAAAAGTTGACTATTAATGCTTAGATTATCTTGTGCAGTGTGTACTACTCTCTGGGCATGTCATTTGCCAACTGTCTTCTATTGTTTTAATCTTCTCATTACAGTACATACAGACCATGCTGC
This sequence comes from Hemicrepidius hirtus, assembly GCA_963082805.1. Classification (NCBI taxonomy): domain Eukaryota; kingdom Metazoa; phylum Arthropoda; class Insecta; order Coleoptera; family Elateridae; genus Hemicrepidius; species Hemicrepidius hirtus. Next base: position 34,521,640 of record OY720159.1, read on the forward strand.
TTTGTAGATCTAAAAATGTATATACAAGGTATCTTAAAATAACGTTTAAAGATTTATAGGGCATGTAGTATGGTCGCAAACAAGTTAAAAAGTCTTAATAAAAATATATACAAAAAACCGATATAAGAGCGGTATTTTGTTTTGATGTTGTTTGCTGAGCAGAGTTAGCCTTGAGTCACATTAAAGAGTCTGTTCATAATGTCGTCCTTCTACATCTACACAGGATCGACGTCTTCGTTCAAAGGAATCTCTTACCTATAAACTCCGGGATTTAAATTATCTGGCAACAGTGTTCTAATCGTTGGGGTAATTCTTAAAGATTGTTTACAGGGGTTGCATAAACTACACTTTGAATACTCAACCATTGTAAGCAGTAACTTCACATACAGCTGTCTTAAAACAAGGTATGTAACTCATAGCTAACATGTGGACAGGAAACAAAATCCTTAAGTTTGCCGACAAGCACATCTACAAGAAATTGCTGTTATATCAGAAACGGTTGATTTTGGAACCTATATATAGGCTATTTAGGTATTAAGACTCTTTAACTCTTGTTTTCAACCTTACTACATGCCACACACGTTATATTACCCTGTATTCTTAATTACAGGCGCGTATTCAGGATTTTTTTTTGGGGGGGGCTGGTGAATTTTTTTTTATCAAAGTAGGTAAGCTTAGATAATTAGACAGATTCATTACTAAATTGTAGAAAAAGTTGAAAACATGTTTACCTACCTCTACTCTAGACTTTACTATACACTACATATAATAAAAAAATAATTAGTCTAAAACGAAAATTGAAAATTTAAATCACAAAGTTAAGCCTTCTTGGTTTATCACTTTCAGCAAATTTGTCAATTACGGCATTGTCCGAAATTTGAATGTTCCTATGAATATATATACCATCTGTACCGTACAGATGGTATCGGTACATACTTACTGGTTTATGAATGCAAATTCTAGCTTAAGGATTTTCAAGAAATATTTGTGTAAAATTGCAAGGGTAGGTAAGCAAATAGCAGCTCCTGTCCCCAACAAAGTTCCATCTTGGAAATTTGTAGTTGACCAACAGTAGGACCAAGCACATTAGCAGGTATACGCATCCATCTAATCCGTTAACCTGTTAGGGTTACTATTAGGGATTATAAAACTATTTACATAGCCCAAATTGAAAACAGATGCCTATTGAATATTCCAAGTTCAGTCTACCTGTCTGAGCCGGATGCTTAATAAACATGCAAAACAGCATTTTTTCTAAATAAAAATTTAATATATTATTTGCAGCAATACAAATTTTATTATAACTAACGAGATATTTCGGGGGGGGGCTGCAGCCCCCTCAGCCCCCCCCCCTGAATACGCGCCTGCTTAATTAGGTGTAGGTACATAAGTATAGCTTTTGAATTATTTCAGAAAAATTTACAACCAGATTGGAAGTGGTAGGGCTAGTTTCCAAAATAATTTCTAAGTGTGTAGCCTTCAGATTATATTCTGAAATTTTCCTAATGAAATTGGAAGGGGTGAAGAAAGTTTCGATAGGAAAAGTCAAAGACTGAGTACTTACAAACGTTAATGTAATGTTTATTAAGTGGATTCTTACCGATAATACTGTTCTAGCATTAATTTGAAATCCAACTGCCTTAAAATTAATTTCTTGTTGAGATATTTGCATTATTGATACCAACGGCTTACGTAGAATAGGAAAAAAATTGCTGTACCAATTTGAACTGTACAGGGCAGATGAAACTTCCAAAGCCTGAAAGAGTTAATAATTATAAATTTATAAAATAAATAAATAATTCTATTGCGATAAGGTATTTCGTATTATTTATTGCATAACATTTGGATAGCTTTTATCCGAAGACTTAGAAATTTCATTAAATTTTGGATTCTGTCTCCCATATTAGTGTTAAGAGTTTGTAACTGCTATTTCAAATAAATTTTGTTCTATTCTAATAATTATTCAGTTTTATTGATATGAAAATCATGTTATACGCATAAAATTTACTCTGTGTAGAGAATGCCTAAATTTAACTCGTATAATATACGCACTATGTAGAAAACGGTAAGACAGCTATATCGGTTAAATAAGTAGGCATAGGTATTGATGATTTTCTTTATTCGAAACTTGTTTTTGTAACGGAAAACCTGAAATTTTTGTAGAATTTACAACCATAACCTTGTAATTAATTATTGGATGTGATTTTAATTCCAAAACAAAAATATGTAGAGGTTGCAAGCTATAAAACTAAGGCGTCTTACAAAAATGCTTTCGGTGTCTGATGTGTTCAACTGTACCTGTACCATATGGTAAACAGGTTTATCCTGAAAAGTCTGGAAGACTCCAAAAGGAGGTATCGCACAATAGCTCCGATTTCAAGCGATACGGTCCAGCATAATTATTTAACTTTTAACTATTAAAGAATTGATCTAAGCTTAGGTATTAGTTGTAAATGTGTTATTAAGTGTAAATAGCGAAGTGCTAAAGCTAAATAAATAAGCGAAAATGATTTTTTCAGAAAAACTGTATTGTATTGTGTACTACCTCGTCAGTGATGTAATTTACAGTTACGCAGTAGAATGCCAGCTGCGTGGTGAACAAGACGATTACTATTGAGCTGTTTACTTGGGCTGTTATATTTGCACTGAAACATAAAATAAAAAAAAACAGCACATTATTCTGTCACGTTTTAAACTTTCAGCAGCATGGTTTAATATCAACAACACAATGCGTTTACGTCTCCTAGACCACCGTTTAATATTCTAAATTGGAACACACTAGGGAGTATACAGTCAAAAATGGATGCCCCTAATGGATTATCTAACCAGGCAAAATGAAGAACTATATACCAGTAGTAACAGTAGATCAATTAGAATAACTTATCTAGACAACTCCAATCAAGCAAGGTGGTAGGTAGGGGAACGACAGTCACCAATAATGATCTTGAACATAAATACGATGAATATATCCCAAGTCCGACATAGAAATTAATAACGAAGAGACAAAGATCATGTCATTTACCTAGCGCAAAATAATACACCAGACATTATATTATAGGTTAATTTCGGACAACCATGTTGTATATCTGGAAGCACTCATCACAAACGAAGGAAAAGTGCACTAGAGGAATAGACGTAGATTTGGAATGGCCTAGCAAAAAACGGGGAGAGACACTTAACACAAACTTATTATAAAGTTATTATAAAACAGTAGGTATATTTTATAATTATACTATACCGCGGCGCAGAAACACGGCTAGTCAAAGAACAAGAAACAAATAAAACATTAGGTGCCTGTGAGATAGTCTCACTTAAAACAAAGAAGAAACTAACGTAATAGTCTCATTCCTCGTCGGCACCTTTGATGTTGGAAGGGTCTTTGTACTGCACAGAGACTTCGTACATTTTGAACGGCGGAGTGATACTACTCTTCCTGTAAGCTATAGCATACTATCACGCATACTATGGAATAGTGAACCAAGCTAGCAGATATGCCACAGATAGGAAAAGACGGTGAACAATTGATAAATACTAAATTGATTTTCTATGTAAAGTTTAAGAATTAAATTGTAAAGATAAACTCACCTTTCTAGTACGGAGTACATTTCTACGCATATCAAAATGGATTTAGTAGCAATTTCAGCAAAAAATGCAGGTGCGTAATACTTCTGCATCTCTTTTATGAACCTTAAACAGAGAAATTTCCGTCAGAAAACATTCCCTATAAGAAACAGTAGTAAGACCGTATACTTAGATACCCAAGCTTGGGATTAATAATAATATAGTCGAAGCGATTTTGTTTAGGGGAATGTATTATTGCCACATACACGTACGTTGGCGCTGGTTTACTTTTTATCGTCAGTAAGAATTTCCTTGCCTGTGAGGAACGTATTCTAGTAATTATTTTTACGTCATTATGAAAATATTCGTGTCTGCGGGTAGTGAATCAGAGGAATATAGGTACCTACTATCTATTCAGAACCCATAAAATCAACATCCTGTTAGTTATGGAACCTAAGTTACTGTTTTGTAAGGCAACGAGACAATTGTTTTACTGGTAATTAATATTCCGATCAAAGTAGCAATGTCTTGCACCAAAATAAATTTAATTCATCTACTTACAAGCGTACTTACGCGCAATATTGTAAGAAGAACATAGCAGAAGAATTAGTAATAATTAGGTTATGGAACATCAAGCACTGGACCGGGGTGAATATACACGGGTTATTTAGAATAGCAGAAAACGGAGAGGCTTTCAACATAGTTGTCGCTAACTTCTGATAGGAGAAGGCACCGATAAGAAGAAGAAGAAGAAGAAGAAGAAGCGGTTTTAAAAAACTATAAATAATGAATATGATGTTATACATTTTAACATACAAATTCAAAAGTGTAGGTATTTAAGGTAAAATGTTTATTGGTCTCGTAAAGTTTAGAAATCTTTCTTGGTAATTCTTCCTTTAAAAAGTAGTCATCAGGTTATTCTGGTAATTCTTCTTTTCTTACCAGTCACGGAGTGCGTGGAAATATCTTCACTATTAAGCAAAAAAGCGTCGTCGATCGGTAGCGATCGTCCGGCTTGAAATTACAGCTCACGAAGGATACCTATAGCCTTCCGTATTCGCACATCCCCACTCGCAAGGTTATACTTGGTCAGTTAACAGTTGTAATTTAAATGAACAATGTAAATTGACAGATGAAATAAAATGATAAGCATATTCACATACCGAAAAAAATTTCAAAACCTTGGTTTTTCTTTTCTCTCAGACAAAATTTTCTCATCTTGCCCGGTCGAGTTCTTTATTCATTATTTCGTTTACTAGCTGGGTGCCCGCAACGTATATTGCATTTGCAGTATAGGTATTATTATTAAAGAAATGATGTCTTGAAAAAACTCTCCCCTGGAGATTTAAAGAAGAAAATTTTTGAATAGGCTCCAGGCTGCTTTCTTGCATACTGGATGATGTCTTCTTGTTTCCATTTTAATGTAAAATGCAAATTATTGTTATAATGTTGTAAATCCGCAGTTAATGGAAATGCAATAACTATACCTTTCCAATTTCGCGGCCATTGTTAATGTAACGGCCGCTAAATTAAAAGTCTTTGTAATTTTTATAAAATTGATTGTTTTATTTATGTTATTTCCATAGTAACTCGCTGACTGATAGTCGTCTTTCTATTTACAATGAATTAAGCTTTTCGTTTTGTAAAAGCAATATTATTAATTGTAATTACACATTTTTTCCGGTTGCACAAAAAATTTTGTGTATATCTTGTCCGCGAAATTCTTGAGCGCCCTCAAGATTGTCTTCCTCGGCCGCAAGCGACCTCGGCGACAATTTTCTTTTGGAACCATAAAGACACATTTAGCGGCCTTGGTATACAAATAACTATTAAATTAGGAATAATTAATTCAGAATTGAAAATTTTATTAAGTACTCTCTGCTGCAGTAATCACTTTTCTAAAAATAGTGCGTTAAAGAGAAAAATATGGCAATCGATAATAATCATCGATAAAAGTATTGATTTGAAAAAAATAGTTAATGCCAAGGCCAGTGAGGATAGAAGGCCCTTTCGGATTGGCGCATTGAAACACTGTTTTGTTACTCTCCTTGACGCAAGAGGCACTGCTCCAGATTTATAGTACTGTACTTCACATGGATAAGGTGGCGACCGAGGTGCAGGAAACAAAATTGTAGTATATTGTATAACTAGTGCTGAAAATTCGTATGTTTAAGCCACTCGCCGAGGCTCGTGGCTCAAACTTTCATACTCGTTTGAAATATCCATTCAGCACGAGTTGTACGCTGTACTTTTCCGATGACCACAACTTTTCCGACCACCACTTAATTCTGTTTTAAAAATAATAAAATAAAACAATTTATTAATTATAACATTTTATTATCCATATTAATTGTCCATATCAACAGCAAAACTAAGTAAAATATAAAATTATGTGAATTAAATGTATTTACCCCTTTTATTTATTACAATTTACCAATTTTCTTAATAAAAATTCGGCTAGTAACAGGTTAGTAGGTACTGCACTTCGTTGCATTTGCTACAATTTGACGTTTCAATATTTAATTTTTAATAAAATGAATGACGATTTTCAAAGTGGCCAACTATTTTTTATCGTCTAGCGTGTGAAATATATTGCACACGATCATATCACACGGTTTCGTTGCCATGCGAAATATACAATTTTCAGTAACAGTAAACGGTGCGAATTTGTTCACATTTCATAGTGGTCGTCGGAAAACCAAATTTTCACGTTTGCGCGTTATGTTTTCTAGTTTTCTACCAGTGTTTGAAACGTTTGAAAATATTTGCGCTTTGCGTTGTGGCATTTTTAAAATTTGAAAACGTTTCATTGCTTCAAAGTGTTTATTCAGGTAAGTTGACTTTGAGTTTAGTTTTTTAGTAACTACTACATACTACGTATGTGATTTTCTCGAGAGAGATGTATACAATTGTATTGATTCAAAGTACCAGAAAACGGAATATTACATTACGTCCACTATTTTACGGCTCCGCTTTCCTAGGAAACCCACGTTTAAGCGCAGTTAATGTTTTTATCAACGCTTATCAACTACGGTCACAATTTCTGTTTTGTAAGATTTTCAATTCTTTTATGGAAAACAATAAAGTAAAGAGCTTCAAGTTTTAGCATCAATATGCTTTTTATGGATATTGGACTTTAACGAACAACATTAATGTTGAATTATTGAAAGTTTCAATGACAATTCATCTGACACTAGTTACCAAATTTAAGTACACTTTAAAAATAAAAAAAAGTATTCGAATCATAAGCGAAAAAACACACAATAGTTTATGAAATTTGTATGTTGGGTTGCATATCACCTTAGGCGGTGATTTTATAGGTTCTGAATAGATTAAATGATTAAGATCCATTGGAACACAAAATGGGTTAAGGATGAAATAAAACGAAACGTTTTATTTCTGAATAGGTGGTAGGTAGGTACATAATATTATATCACACAGGTTACTACCATCGGAATAGCCGGATAGGATACAGATAGCGCCTAAACAAAATCATTCCGACTATGCAGTCTAGTCTGTCCACATTTCGATGCTCACCATTGGTATCTCGGTTATTAGAAGACAGAAGAGTAACGGTTAAATGGAGAATGTCTTGCATAATTCAATACTCACAACAATTCTCATTTCAAATTCACCATAAGTAAAATTTGCAGATTTCAATTTTCCTTAATAACTCTATAACATCTAACGTGACCGCTTCTAAAGTTTTACAATGTTGCGACACGTTTTGAAGACAAATTGTTTGATGCAAACAGATACCCCCGATTGTCATTTATTTTCAAGTCATTAATGCCATTTTTATTTTTCATTTGGCAGCCATATTGGATTTTTGGTTAACTAGATAGTCTTTATATCAATCGGAGGTTTCTGTATGTTTCCTTCAAACAATTTGTGTTATAAAAGTGACATCATGTACCATAAGACTAAAATTGCTCGTGTCCATAATAATTGTTATTTACTTTTAACTTTATAGTGAGTCTTACCTTAGCAGAAAATTATGGTGACTTATGTAGCACTTAATTTCTTCGTAGTACTTCTTCTGCTCTTCCTCAGAAGTAATTTCATTTAAATTCAACTTATTTAAACAGAAGTTTAGAATTTTGAATTGTATTATTACGTGAATAGCAAATGCACAGAAAATGCAATCATAAGCAACTAAAGAAAGTCCACCAATAAAAGTGCTGATTTCTATAGGGATTAAAGCAAAAATGTGGAAGGCACTATGGTGTTCCATTGTCCATACTCCGTATGGCATTCCCCGTAGCATTACACCGTATGTCATGCTGAACGCTAAAGCCAAAACAATAGTGCCGAGAAACGTTTTCTGTATATGGGAAGTAATGATTAAAAGTGTATCCAATTTTCTTTTTACTCCATCACTACACATGTCTGTTGTCCAAAAATGATTAGTGTTTTCAAGTAATTCTTGAAGTTTGTGTTGTTTAAAAGTAGTAAGGTACAGTTTTATTATCACCTAAAAATAATAATAGACTTCAACTATTGTCACAATCAAAGCGATTAAAACAAACTTACTTGAACAAACGCGCAGATACCTTCCAGAAGATAGAGAATGTCGTATACATCTTTAGTATATAGAAATTGCAGAATTAAAACAGTTTCCTGAAAAATTGCCATCGATTCAAAAACAATGGCCCATACCAAAACGTTACTAGATTTTGTCTTGGAATACAGTCCAAATAGTTCCAAAATAAATATCGGTATCTTCCATATATTCGTAGTGTTTACCATTATTGCTCTCCGTTTATTTTCAAAATTACAAATCTTTAGTTCTACTGTTAGTAGGTTTACTCTTTATTTCTACAACAAAAAATCCAGTACTTATGAAGTGTAAGTGGAGAATGTATAGCAAACGACTAAAGAATTTTCTAATTAGGCTACGCAAATATTTTCCTGGTCTTTGATTGAACTATACAAACTGTCAAATTAAAATAAAGTTTAATGTGCTGACTGTTCGAAAAAAGATATGTTTTCATATTACTTAAAAAAAGACATGGCACGCGCAATATCATGTATAGCCAACCCTAATTAGAAAACTACTTGCTCACTCAATAATCCTTGCTGCCTATAATAATGCGCAAAATCCCGTTCAATGAAAAAAGTGCCGAAGCGTTGAATGCAGCCATCCACTTAAAAAATGATTATTAATATTAACAATATAAATTTTATTGCATAAAGTGTAATTTCGTACTTATTTCTAATTGGAATTTTTGGCTCCATTAAGTTGCTTATTAACGCCTTGGAAATGATTATTTTTCACTTCTATAAATTTGTTCATATTAAAAGTAGGTACACGAACGCACGAAAAGCGTAATACACCTCACTATACTTTGTTTAACCAAGATATGCAAATAGACTCCGCCCCATAAACGCTGTCAAAAGTTGAATATAATTTTTCAATTGGTCGTATTTTTAAAACCCACAACAGACAACTGCGCTAATTTTCAGTGACGTTTACGAACCACTTCCGGTTGTTTCTTGTCAGTCTTGTCAGAACGTTTCCGAGCTGAAAGATATTCTTTAAAATAATTAAATCTCATATACTGACACTAGAAGTGTTATCATTTAAAATAATAAAAAATTAAATTAAAAATGAATAGTTTTTGAATTTCCCGCTTTGTACCATGTACCATGTGAAACTGGCTTTAGTGTTCATCACGCTCAAGGGGTGGAGTCTATTTGCATATCTTGGTTAAATAAAGTATAACAACGTTTTGACAATTTGCTTTGACAGATCGTGTCATAGATGTTTGAACATAATTTGGAAACCGTTGTTTGTGTATCAGAAATTATAAACAAGAAAAAAATCGTATATACGAGTTAGTGCGTACGCAATGTACCTACAGGAATAATCCCAAAAAAAGTAACTAAAAATATGTTTGTTGTTGATTTTATAACGAGAGATCAGTAAAAAAACCAATTAGGGCAGGCTGTGAAATTGAATTATATTAAATTGGTACTGTAGCCACATCCACAGAATGACATTTCTGACATGAAAATTTAAAACTGAACGCTCTTGTCTAAGTTTTTAAGTATTTTATTTGATAATAATATTTTAATAATTTAATAATCAAATAAAAAACTTAGACAAGAGCGCTCAGTTTTAAATTTTCATGTCAGAAATGTCATTCTGTGGATGTGGCTACAGTACCAATTTAATATAATTCAATTTCACAGCCTGCCCTAATTGGTTTTTTTATTGATCTCTCTATAGAGTTTGAACTGAATTTGGAAATTCGATGTTTGTGATTGTGAAATAATACTACACTTAGTCCTAAGCACTTGCTAGTACAGACAGCTTCTTTGTATAGATGAGGCTTTGTCTGCAAATTTTGAAATCGTTTGCTTGAAAATGGTCTTTACATAATATGGACTACCGTGTAATTTTGGGAATAACTGCAATATAACAGCTTTTTTTGTCTTTCCACTGATATAAAGTTTGTTAGATTTATTTTGAAAGAGAGAGGAAAAAAGAGGTCTTTACAGTGGTGTCATGGTAGCCTTTGATGCGGACCTATATGAAAAAGCAAAGTTAATGTCAATATTTCGAAAAGTTAGTGACTTACAAAAAGTCGAATTATACAAATTTGAAATCTGCATTACAAAGTGCCGCAATAATTTTAAAGCCATCTTGCGCATGGTGGCATGTCCGACGCTGATATAGTTTTTCAAAGTACAGTCAAAATAAAAACATTTAGGTGTCAAATTTAAATAATTGTAAATATTTTTCATTTATTATTATTACTAATAACAGATATTTAAATAATAAGACTAAAGTTAGGAACAGATTTTAAATGTAAAAACAATATAACAAACACTGAAATTATTAAAATTGCAAACGTCAATTGGATTTCTCCAATGAATGTACTTTTTAGTAGGATTGTTTGCTATTGGTAGACGTATTGTCGCGCTTTGTCGTTTAAAATGTAGTTAACATATTTTCCAGGGCATTTGTAGGCTTGGTGGGGCAGTACTAATAATTATACACATGAAAATAGAAAAGTGAAAATTTAATTTTAATTTTTCAGCCTGTACTGAAGTCTGCCCAAAATGTATAGAATTTAAATAATTATAATAGTAGTCCTTAATATGCTGAAATTTGGCATGCAGATGTTCATCTCAAAACCGACGCGACGTGACATCATTTGAGCCTTATTATTAGCACCTATAATTTCGATTTTGCCGGTTTCGCTCCTTCTTTGCGCCCCACTCTTGAGAGTTCGTCCATTGGTTTGTGCATCCCATAATGATGAAAAATAACCTAATTCCATCTACTTCGACCTCCAGGAAAGCTTCACCGAACAACTAAAGGAACACGCGCACTCGTTTGGTTCGGAAGAGAACCGTCTTGTTCGGTTTGAATCGGTCCAAATATCCGCGCAATACGCCAGTCTCTGTCAGTCTTCAATTCTCGAGGTTGATTAAATTCATTTAGAAGATGTGATGATAGCCTTAGCATGTCATGAAATGCAAAAAGCAACTCCCAGGTTCTGGGTTCATGATATAAACCTTAAGAGAAGTACATATGGAGAGTTCGCGCATTTATTTCCTGACTTACTACATGATGAGCAGAAGTTTTTGTAAAAATTTTAGAATGTTCAGTGACAAATTTTTTGAACTTTTACATCTATTGCCTCTTCAAAAGCAAGATATCTTACCTGTCAATATCAAGGCACCCTACGTTTACCTATAGGCTGATCGGACAATTCGGACTTTCGGAATCTTTTGCCATCTATAGTAGGTATATTTGGACTCAACCGAACGGGGCGAAAAGGGCGGTGTCGTACCGAACCGACGACGACGCGACGTAATGCGCGGGTTGCCATTCATTTTCATGTTTTTTTTATTTTTGCTGATCCGACGGTTCCGAACCGAACGGAACCGAACCGAACAAGTGGGCGTGCTCCTTAAGGATGTATGGCGAAAAATGGAATCCTATTGACTGACGTTTCAGATATTGCTTAGTAACTACTGTATGAGTGCTTTTGACAAATCAATACTTTTATTGATGATTATCGATTGGCATATTTTTCTCTTTAATACTCTATTTAAAAAAAATGATTAGTACTGAAGCAGACACCTAATAAAATTTTCAATTCTGAATTAATTATTTCCATTTATTGACATTCTCAAGCGTTACTTTGTTAAAATCCATAATTGTACAATGTACAAATAATACAAAATATTAAATAAAATATGGATTTTAACGATATTTTATTTAATATTTATTATTTCTATAATTATTTCCAATTTGAAATTGTTTAGTCTTATTTTTAAATTGAAAAGGTATAATTACATTTCCATTAACTATTAACGCATTTACAACATTATAACAATAGTTTGTATTATACATTAAATGGAAACAAGAAGACACCACCCAATATGTAAGAAAGCGCAGCCTGGAGCCTATCCAAAAATTTTCACATACCTATATCTTAATAAACTTTCTCTTTAATAATACAACCTATACTGCAAATGCGGTATATGCTGCGGGGATTTAGCTGGTAATAATAATAATCACCATATTTTGAGATACATTACTTCTCAACTCTCCGCTGGCGACGTGTGAGCCTACCTCATTTTATAAAACCCAATTTACGTTGCATTATCTATTCTTGTTCATGTCGAACTCGTACTATAGTCTCGTTTTTATCGCCAGGCATTCAAATAATTTCCAATTTTGCCTCGCGAACTACTGTTGAATGCCAAAAACGAAATGCTTATTTTTAGTATGGAAAGTCCAGGGGAGGTTTGCACCTCCACTTTTTACCTATATTGCCCAAACAGGTTAATTTACCTGCTGATCTGCTAATACATGTTTTGTCATCGACCAGCGTCATGAATGCGATCTGTATTGCAGAGAAAATGCATCAATACCTACACTATGGCACCGATGACGTCGCAAAGTAACATAATGAAATTAATCTAGTCAAAGATCATTCATTAAATAAGTTTGTACAGTTTGGGAGATTTGTTATTGGTAATAGTCAGCATTTCAATAATAATAATTAGGTAATGAAGGTGAAAGTAAACCCCCACATAATGCCTTGATTGTCCGGAGCCGGCACTTGATCTTGGACCAGAGCGACAGGTTGCATGATATGCAATTTCGGATTTCACTTAAATGATTTACTAGTGTACCCACTCTTCCAAGTACTGAAATAAATGTACTATGTACATCTTATTATTGACTTATCTGCCAGGTCAGCTGGACGGCGACCTCGAAAAAATTCTAAATTTACTTGAGAACTAGTGTGGCGTACACGTCCTTGCACTATGACATTCGAAAGAATAGTTTTGTCGTCAAATATTCAATTGTTTAATTTTAGTATTTAATATCTTATATAAAATGCTACGAAAATACCTGTGCTGTATCGATATAACCTTAGCTGCAAGATTTATAAGCTTTATCGGTATTGTAAGTATTGGTCGAATAAAATTTTTAAATCCGCTATTTGAATTTTGTTTTAGACAATATCACTTGTATTAGTTACTGTGCTACTTAATGACAAATTTGGTGAAAGCTATGATAACAGCAGGTTTGTTGCTTTAGCTTTAGGCTTAGATTGGCAACATTTTCATTCTTCAGCGAATGCTACTAAAGAAGCTGATCCAGAAGGTAAGAAACTACTTAATCAGTTTAGAGCAGAAATTAAACGTTAACAGGTAATCGAAATATTATGGATTTCGTAATATCACTGTCTCCTATAAGAAAACGTCCTGTATAGTTTTATATATTTGGATTCATGGTGAATTTGTGCATACAATAGTGTGCCTCAGTTGTTTCGTTGATGCTCAGAAAATTTTGAAATACTTTTTTTAGTTATATCCATTAAAATCTTATTCCTCGTTAATTAAGATAACGACAACAACAAATGTTTAATATCTAGATAAAGTAACTTAGATTATATCTAGGTATTAAACATTTGTTGAAGTATTACAACTATAATATGTTGTTTATTTATAGGTAAACTTATATCCTCCATTGTGATAGTATACTCATTTCTGTTCATGATCACAAATTCGATTCTTCTATTTGGAACAATTATGGTAAGTACATAACCTACTATTACACACAGCGAATCAGGGAATCAGGAGTAAAAATCAAAATTTAAACGTTAATAATGTTTTTCTATCGTGACTCTGAAAACAGCATTATTCTGAAACTGTTTTTGGTAAAAGTACTTAAAAGTGCTTCATGTGTCAAATTATCGAACGTCATCAACATGAGATATCAATGGCATGCAGTTCCTCTCTTCTATTACAGAGAGGTTAAAATAAACACAGAAATTATAAATACCTGAACTTTTATTTGATTTTGAATAATGAAAACAACTCACAGAATTAAGATTTTTTTAAAAAGATTATTATAACCTAAATTGTCAATTTTGACAGTTTTGAAAATACAGCTCCACCAGGCTCACAAATGCCCCGGAAAATATGTCAACTAAATTTTGAAAGACAAAGCGCGACAATACGTCAACCAATAGCAAGCATAATTCTAGTCAAAAGTACATTCACTGGAAAAATTCAATTGACGTTTGAAATTTTAATAACTTCAGTGTTTGCCAGATTGTTTTGACATTTAAAATCTGTCAAGTATGAATGCTAAATCGAGGAAGATTCTGAAGCCAGAAATATCATTGGTAAGGTCATCCAATTTTTCGAATGAAAAGTAATTACAATTAGGTATTTAAATTTGCCGCCTAAATGTTTTTATTTTGACTGTACTTTAAAAAACTAATCACCGTCGGACACGCCCCCTTTCAACTTTGTAAGCTTGGTAAAGCTGTACAATATCTTGCCCCAGTGTGAGGTACTACCAGTTGTGTTGTTCCAATCGAAACTCTCTAGATAGTAAATTTATTAAAAATTCTAATTTTTGTTAAATAAATTTACTCGTTTAATAAGAGCACGGCATGAATGAGTGCTACAATGGACCTTCTTATTATACTTGTATAATAGCATATTATTAATGAGACGGATGTACAGTCAATGACAAATGTTTTCACCATTCTTATACTACTGTAACCTGTTTTACTGAGAACTATACCACGTTTCTCTATTTGCGTTTTATTTTGTTAATGTCCTACTAGTCTGTTATTGTAACATAAGCACTCTATTTTGAGATTTATTATATGAGAAATAATTGCCTCAGGTCTATTATTTTTTTTAATAGGCCCTAGGGCTCTTATAAAAAAATAATTGACCGAGAGAGAGAGAGAATTTATGGGCGTTACTTGGCGTTACCATGGAAATACAGAATTATTCTAAAATATAAAGTAGTCTTGATTTAGTGTCAATACAAATTAAATGTCAAATTGACAAGCTTAAAAATAAGAAAAATCTAATTAAATACCAGACTAGTAGGACATTAAATGTTGAAGGCACCACGGGTATTATAAGAATAATCACGCCCTCGGTCGACGTACAACCCTCGGGCTAAAGCCCTCGTGTTGTACACCATCGACCTCGGGTCGTTATTATTCTTATAATACCCTAGATACCTTAATAACTATAACAGCCCACCGTTACCAACATACCCATGTAAAACACTAAAAACCTAACCTCTCATATTTCTCAGAAAAGGGGGTTAGGTGGTATAAGACTGGTGAAAACATTTGTCACTGACTGTACATAAACTTACAAATCTTTAAATTAAACAAATCGTTTAATTTTTTAAACATTAAATTTGTTGTATTTTTTAATTACTACTGCAGAACAGTAACCGCTTACAATTAATTGCACATCTTGAAATATATCCTATATTTTCATTATATTCGAAAACTTAATTTGTTAAACTAAAATGACCAGGGTACCAGATGGTGTGCCCTCGTGTGGATGATATTCGAAATTTTTGGAACTGCTTCCAAAGCAGGGGCTTTAGTCTATCACAGTATCGTGGACAGTGCAACTCTAACTAAAACACTATTAACAGGATCTATTACATATATAGGTAATGGTATTTAAACATTTTTATTTGTTATACTGATTACTGTTTGTAAGCAGTAGGTACTAAGTTGCATACTGACAGGACCGGTATGCGGAAAATTGCTGGAATGCAATTGCTCGAAAACCAATTGCTGGAATGAAAAATTACTCGAATGGAAAATTACTTCAATTGAAAATTGTTCGAACACAGCAACAAATATTTAGATAAATTTAAATAAAAAATACTTGATTTAAATTTTTAAAAACCGTATTGTGTGCGTATTGTTCAAAATTTTGAGAATTATGGGGAGATACAAACATACATAGATACATTCGCACCCTTGCTCACAACGTAGGTTATTAAGATAATTTTGTAATAATAATAATCATAATTGTCATTCGAGCAATATTCCATTCAAGCAATTATTATTCGAACAATATCGCTATTGGAGCAATTTTCACCAAACCGACAGGACCTGATACATAGCATAGGTATCCATTAAATTTTTTGACTTTTATTACAGTTGTTATATCGTGGTGCCTTTTAATCGTTTACACAGCTCAGCTGACTTGGAAATATCGGGAAAGAAACTTTTCTATAGAATTTTCAAGAAATCTAAAAGGTGTCACAAACATACAAGAGGTGGATACTCAAAATGTAACAATAATGTCACCAAAACCTTACTTTCCAAATCAATGTTATAATGTTATTTAATGTCTATGTTTTCTATTTTTCAGAATTTTTATTTGTTTCTTAATTTGTGAATATTTAGATACTAAAATAAAGAATTAATTTATAAGTAATAGTTATTTAAACAGGATGTTTAGTAAGAGATCAAAACAAGAAAACAGTTCTATTAAAGTCAGGTATAAAAGTGCTTCCTATTAATATATGGGTGTCTCTAAACCTAGTACCATAAATTTACCAGCCGCTTCCTGACGCAAAAATAAGTCGAAAATGTCTATAAAAATTTTGTCTTAAACCGCAGCATAAGGAAGCTACACGTCTTTGAAAATGGTGTTGAAAAACGGAAAACAATTGCATTTTAAAAACGGTTTGAGATAAAAAAAATCGAGATTTTGCAGGTAGCCTAACCTATTGAAGGTATACAGTACGAACACTTACTGTAACTATTTTTATTTTAATTTATTTTTCAATAAATTAATTTACATACAAATCCAGCATTCTAAATTGATTTTGGCTAAACAGAAAACCTGCATTTTAGAGGAAACGGTTAGTCCAAGCGAGTTTAAACAAGAGTACCTTTTTTGTTAATTAGGCAACAGGGAATACAAATCTCTAAACTAAAATGGAAAAAAACAAAAGGTTAAGAAAAACGGGTTACAAGAAGAAGGTGATAACCCCCATTTGCGCCGCCCCTGGTTAATTTACACAAAAAAATTGTAGAAAGTTTATAGCTTTAAAAGGTTAGGCTCCCTGCAAAATTTCGATTTTTTATCTCAAACCGTTTTTAAAATGCAATAGTTTTCCGTTTTTTCAACACCATTTTCAAAGACGTGTAGCTTCCTTATGCTGCGGTTTAGGACAAAATTTTTATAGACATTTTCGACTTATTTTTACGTCAGGAAGCGGCTGGTAAATTTATGGTACTAGGTTTAGAGACACCCTGTATAATATTGAGAACCTATAATATTTTAAAAACCAGATAGCGGGTCAAGCTGAAAATTGGCAAACATCAACTTCAGAGTAAGACGAACATTTTCTGCGAGGTCGGCGGGGTTTTTCATATGTTTTTGACATAACTTTTTTGTTATTAACATTTTTGTTTTTGTGGGTAAAATTTATAATAAAGGAGTTATTTTTACATCAAAACATTTATGTTACCATTTGTCACGCTAGTAGGTACTTTACACACTTTAGGGTCTTGGGGGTGTTAGAAGAGATCAAAACAAGAAAGAAATTCTTATAAAACCACGCTCAAACAAGTTATGTTCGCTTAACCAATAATTTGTTGAAGATATACCTACAAATACGAATCTGTTGGGTTTACAAAAAAATATGTGATAGGTATGTTAATATTTGTTGTGTGAGCAAAACCAATTTGTGCCAGCAAATAATAATATCGTGGCAAGTGGCAACATATTTTTTGTGTTAAGCCACAACAAATTCGTATTTGTAGGTATGTATAACCTCAACAAATTTTTTGTTGGGCGAACAAAACTTTTTCACAGGTGCAGGTCCAATTCTCAACGGTTTTCATACATGGGATTATCAAATTTATTTATTAATTTACCATAAACATTTCAGACATGCGTTACACCGTTCTAACTTCTTACACGTGTGAAACGTTTCAATATCTTCGACATAAATGCATTTTAACACTAGTAGGTAAGTACCTATCGCGTATTGTCGGATACCTATCTCCTGATATGTCTAAGACAAAAAACAGAGTTTTAACCTGAACTTCATTTTTTTCTTAAATTAAACGATAATGACTATCGTTAATTAAACAAGTGTTCATTATGGATCTTAAAGCATTTAAATGAGTATGATACGCAATAGACCCAAAATGACTGTCATTGTATCTAAACGATCATGATACGGCCGAATATTGAGATGATAAAAAAATCGTTTTTTATAAATCTGTACGATATTTCTACGAGTAAAAATAACATAACTGAATATTTTCTAAAATGTACATACCTTCAAGATTTAGCTTAGGTGTATCTATATAATATTTTAATCTTTTTCAGAAATTGGATATTCAAATCAGATATCACTATAATTATTGTTGTCACCAGATGCACATTCTAGACTGCTAGAGGATGTACAGTTGTACGATCTAAATACATCCCCTACTAGTAGCCCGTTGGTTATAATTGTAAAATTACTGATAAAAACTTAATAGTAGGTGACCAGTATGTCGCTTAGAAACGTGGTTTCAAACAACTTTATTTATTTACTAAGTTAATCATTTCACCATCCCAAATAGACTTATCTCTTTAATTAGATGAACTATTACATTACATCCTATTATTTATTAATAATAAAGCAAGCACTTAACCCGCAACTTTTCTTGCTGCTTTAAACTGTTTGGAAACAACATTAAACGTTTCTTTTTATTAAAGGTTTGATGTCTAGTTCAATGAATACCGTCGGTTAATAAGTAATATGTATTTATCCAAATAGGAATTTCCATTCTAACGAGTATTTTCCAATACCATTTATTAAATAGTAAGTGGTATGGCTTATTATTACCGTCTTGTATAATTATTTAATTTTTTTTACAAGATATCTCAATAGAAAACCACCTTATAAGAAAAGATTAGAAATTATACTTACCACGCAATCTACTTTTATAACACAGCAAGGGGTGAATCAGGGGTGATAATAAAAGAAAACGTTAAGTATACCAATTACTGAACCTGCTAGATACATAAGCAACGCAACAGCTGTATAATACAGTCTGTGCACGGTGAATTGTCGCAATACCCCTAAGAAAGATTTTCATTGTTTACAGGGCCGGCGGAAGAAGTGGGTACGGTGGATAGTACTACCCACCTGAAAAATCTATAGGTGGGTGATTACCCACCTGAAAATGTGAGGGAAAAATAAAAACGTTAGACCGATGTTCGTAATCGAATTTCATAATACGCGTGCTGTTGTACAGGGTGGGCAAAATTGAATGTTTTCATAGAGTACTAACTCGTTAACCATAAAAGAAATTGAAAATTGGTCCACGCATCCTCGATTGCTCTTTTTGAGAAAAACTCAGTGGTGACAACCGAAATTAATTATCGTTTTTTTCTTTTTGTGTTATGGCCGAAAGTTCGGTTTTCAAGTTTTCGATTAAGGCCGACATTTCGCTTGTTTCTGGAATTAGAGAAAAATAATACATGTTCTTATAGCACTTTCTTGAGTAAAATATAATGGTCTTAACAGATTGTTATTCAAAAGTTGAATTTTTTTAAATGGAATCCTGACTTAGATAGTAGAAGATTTTTTTTCTCGTTTTCAATAATATACAGTGCTTCCCGAAAGAAACGGATAAATTCAATAAAATCGTTGAGAAAAATATTTCAAATAAATACTCGGATACGTCGATTTTTATTTTTTAATTATCATTTAAAGATGTAATTTTCAACCCCCCCCCTAAGCGCTGCCAACTCCAACTTTAAAAATTCAAACAACAAAGAACCCTTTCTGATACCTCATCTGATAGCTTCTTATATGTTGAATACAATAAAAAAATGGTTTTCAAAATCGATTGATAAATAACTGAGATATTTACCAAAATGTATTCCAATGAAAGTGCCAATATTCGAGTAGGCGTTGGCACGGCTCTAGCAATGGGTGGTAAAAAACAATTGCAACTTGTTTGTAATTGAATGTAAACAAAATATATTGACATTATAGCCCGAGAGCTGGCGTGAAAATGACTCCCTCATAAGAGTCCAATTTCTAAATAGTATGAATCGAAAGTATTTATCATTGTGAACAAATACCCCCTAGTCTGCCGTTCGGCAACGGTAGCGTTTAGGCGGTAGCGGCTTTTGGATTTTGATTTGTTTTTTCGCAACTCCCTCATTCAGTCCAATGGCAGACTATCATAAATGCATTCCGAAATATCTAACTAACATAAAACTGAAATAGCAGACGAAAAAAGTAGTAGCGTTTTGTAATTAGACGCAGTAACAGTTATTATAGTCGAGGAGCGAGTTGCTTATGGGTGGGAATGAGATAGCCAAATACTTGCTTCCGCGCATAAGAATAGGATACACTGATTTAGGTAACTCTCAGTTATTGCAATTCTAATAGTATTAGGCATATGGAATTAATAATAGTATTTTGGCTGTTTGCTACATGCATATCACTATATTGCACATATTTGATTCATTCTTTTTATTTTTTGTAATAGCACTATTTTACACGGCGGCATCAAACTCGCATCTAGATTTTTAATTTTTTCCAAAAGATTGGATTTCTCGCTTTTTGGTTTATAGCAATCTAGAAATATTTCATGCTGAACTTTATTAATATTTTTTTGTTTCGGTTTTCCGTATAACGTGCAAACAAAATGCTCAACTACGTTAATTTGAGTAGTAGTCAAAATAGCGTCCTCCCCAAAGGTTGAAAATGTATCTTGAAATTCTTCATTTTTTTCCAAAATAGTAAACGGCTTGATTTTTCCTTTTCTGGAGAAGGAAGAAAGTCGTAGCCGGTAAGGCGGTAAGGGCATGCAAAGCTGGTAACGCTTTGCACATTTGGGGACCCAACTTCTTAAAAATTGCATTTACATTTACAAAACGTAATGTATTTTTAGACATAATTCCTGAAACCAAAATAATTCTTTTATGAAATGAAACGGTTGATCAATATTCTGATCTAACCGTTTCTTACAAATTCACCTGTTTCTATCCAAATAGAAATGTTAGTAAAAAGATGACAATTTCCTAGAGCAATGATAAGTACATCTGTATCAGAAGTTTTAATAATAACTCCGGTTATTTCTTTTAGATGACGTGATAAATGAAAAATCATTCTACTATCCGCTTCTTCGTGCAGGCAGTTTAAGTCTGTCTCTTCTTCTTTTATGATTTTAGTATCTTAATATCTTTACAGGTAATTTTAAAGCAGCTGTCTAGGCGGTTCACGTATATTACCTTATCACAGATGACCTTTGAGTAACAGTCGGAAGCAGGGGCGGACCGTGAATTTGTGGGGCCCTGGGCTAACACTACTTGGAGGGCTACCTAATTAATCAAATTAATTGCCATTTTGTCAAAAAACTGTTTTCTATAAATTCGTAATGTTGTCCATTGTCTTCAATGGGAGCTGGGGGCCGTGGGCTGCAGCCCAAAAAGCCCATATGTAGATCCGCCCCTGGTCGGAAGACCACTCTTCAACTAGAAATTCAACTAAAGATGTCTTGAAGCTGTCACCTTTTTTTGTAGTAGTAATTAAAATAAAACAATAATTCAAAAGTATTTGTATTATTACCTTTGAGAGCTTCAAGGATGTTTGATGGTGTACGTTGTTCAGGCCCGCTAATAAAATAAGTTGCATCTCTTTGGGAATTAGCGCACGTTTATCCCTCTCACAGTCTTTGATTAAGGCCCGGAATTACAATCTCAGTTTAAACCACAGCGTCCCAGTTAAACTTCAGAATACGAAGAGAAATCTTGGGAAAATCCGAAGTTAAACTCCACTCTGTGGTTTAAACTGATATTCGATATTGTAATACCGGGCCTAATGGTTTGACAATTATATCAAAGATTATGTCAATCCTGGATCCTCTCAAATTACAAAGCCATTTTAGAATGTGCAGAGCCATCTGACCGAATGTTTGTGGAATGCTGTTACCAAGAAGATGCAAAAAATAAAAACCATCCACAATGGTGCACTGTACAGAATCGGGGATTTCACTTCTGACTTTACTTTCCAAATATGTAAAAAGACTAGACTTGGCTGTTTTACACATGGTTCCATCTATATGACTTAATGCTAGTGGAACCGGAGTTAGCGGATATTGAAGAACAACCTCCAAGTCAACTTTTCTTTCCAATGCCACCACCAATAATCTTCCCAACAAGTTTCTTTCAAATTTAGTTTCAATCAGTTTTTCGTTAACCTTTTTCACTACTTTCTTTCGAGTCGGAAGCAAACGTTCTTTGTTTTTTAAGTGGTTCCTCAAATCTGGACGATCGTTGTACACATTCATCTATGAATTTATCACGAGCTTCCTCCCCTCTAGTTACAACATTTATTAAAAAATCAGTCGTATCTTTGCTGGCTGCTTTCCCAGTACTAACATTAAATAAGCAATCTTTATTAACATGACGATAATCAAACGGATTCATAGTATTTGCAATGCCTTTTACTATTTCTTGAATAGCGAAGTTATTCTTTTTCACTATGTGCGGCCTTAGTTCTTCTGTTACATCTTCAGGTTTAGTTAAATTTAAACGATCCAATAAGTGAGTAATTAAGGATGTTCTTAGAGAATGACTTATAGACCATCTTTGCCGGGCAGAAATTGAATTAATACCTAGTGCTGGTCGATCTTAGCACATTTATAAATTCAGAACATTAAAAACAAATAAATAATTAAATCTGGGATAGCTACGAAGGCGTAGAAGGCTCATGATACTTGTGGGAATTTAGATAAATTGCCAGTTCGAAGTCGGAATTTAGTTAAATTGACAGTTCGAAGTGGGAATGTAGTTAAATTCCCAGATCAAACTGGGAATTTATTAGTTAAATTTCCAGTTTGAAGTGGGAATTTAGTTAAATTGCCAGTTCTAAGTCGGAATTTAATTAAATTGTCAGTTCGAAGTGGGAATGTAGTTAAATTCCCAGATCAAATTGGGAATTTATTATTTAAATTTCCAGTTTGAAGTGGGAATTTAGTTAAATTGCCAGTTCTAAGTCGGAATTTAGTTAAATTGCCAGTTCTAAGTCGGAATTTAGTTAAATTGTCAGTTCGAAGTGGGAATGTAGTTAAATTCCCAGATCAAACTGCGAATTTAAGAAAAAAAAAGTATCATGAGCCTTCTACACCTTCGTAGATAGCAGCCAATGATTAAATAAAATAATTTATAGTACCTATAGTGAAAAATAAATTATTTATTCATGTTACAAAAAAGAAAACAAAATTTTAGTTAACGTTTCGCCACATAATTTGAGGCTTCTTCAGAACATAATATAAAATATAAATAACATTAAAAACAAAAACACTACATACTCTTATTATCAGAACCTCAAAACAAACACGTGCTGATATACTTATTGGCATTGCAATTTAAGGTTGTACTGCAAAGAGCTTGCACCTATCCTATGCTTATGCGCGGACGCACGTATTTGGCTATCTCGTTCCCACCTATAAGCAACTTGCACGTCGACTCTAATAACGGTTACCGAGTCTAATTACAAAACGCTACCATTTTTTTCGTCTGCTATTTCAGTTTTATGTTAGTTAGATATTTCGGAATGCATTTATGATAGTCTGCCGTTGGACTGCATGAGGGATTCCGAAAAAACAAATCAAAATCCAAAAGCCGCTACCGCCTAAACGCTACCGTTGCCGAACGGCAGACTAGGGGGTATTTGTTCACAATGATAAATACTTTCGATTCATACTATTTAGAAATTGGACTCTTATGAGGGAGTCATTTTCACGCCAGCTCTCGGGCTATTACTTAGTGGAGTGTGTGTTAAGCGGCCTACACACGATGCAATCGGTCGTACGATTCGTTCTACAACTCAAGTCGTTTTCGTAAAATACCCCAATAATATTTTATTTGAATCACTTTTTTTCATTGCTTGTTTCCACATTCACAGTCATTTTGTTACTTTTTTTTTAATAAAAAAAATTTGAGCCATGGTGTTAGTTATGTAGTACGACGGGTTGTACGACCAATTGCATCGTGTGTAGGCCGCTTTACTTATTAATAACGATTGAAAAATAAGATAACAAAAATGAGATTTACTGAAGCCGAAAGAATCGAAGTTTTAATGATGATTGGGGTTGGAGATAGATAGATATATTATTTTGTTTACATTCAATTACAAACAAGTTGCAATTGTTTTTTACCACCTATTGCTAGAGCCGTGCCAACGCCTACTCGAATATTGGCACTTTCATTGGAATACATTTTGGTAAATATCTCAGTTATTTATCAATCGATTTTGAAAACCATTTTTTTATTGTAGTATTCAGCATCAAAAGAGCTATCAGATGAGGTATCAGAAAGGGTTCTTTGCTATTTGAATTTTTAAAGCTGGAGTTGGCAGCGCTTAGGGGTTGGAAGATGAGGGGTTAAAAATTACATCTCTAAATGATAATTTAAAAAAAAAAATCGGCGTATCCGAGCATTTATTTGAAATATTTTTCTCAACGATTTTATTGAATTTATCCGTTACTTTCGGGAAGCACTGTATAATATGTGGGGTCTATTTTATCGTTTTCATAACATTTTGTGAAAACAAACGAAGATTTTTAATTTTTGCACATTTCTCCTGGTAGGAAAATGTCATTTATGGTTCAACAAATTTCTGACGATTCATTCATCACATTTTAACTGTCAGGAAATCATATTTTAACTTGAAAGTGCAAAATGGGGGACATGTGAAAGACGATTTATACAAAAGACATTTCATTAACTTATCAGAAGAATTTATTTCTTGTCTCGCTCTTAAACCTCATAAAGTACTAATATACATTAGAAAAGTTCATACAAACGGAAATCTCATTCACCGTCTGCTAGATAATACTTATCAAAACATTAACAAAGAAAATTGCTCACCAGATTAATCCTAAGCATGTCATCTACAAAGACAACAAAATTACCTTATGTAAAGTCTTATGTTTATAATATTTCGATTTCTAATATAAGTATAACACAAGAAAATTAACGACAAGACGTGTAACGCATTGAATTTCAAACCACAAACAATGTTTTCGGGAAAATTATAATTATTTGTTGAAGATAATGCCATCGTTTTTATTATGCTGATATGGAAGGTAATGAGATGAGTAAATGCGTTAATCTTCTTTGACGTTACACAAAAACGTACAACAATAGAAAGTAGTCTATCAAAAATAGCATTTTGAAAGCGAATCATTTACATCATCTAATATAGATGTAGAATTGTAAACACATCAATGTGTTTTCTGTTTTGATTCACTAAGCAGTTCCATCCGAATACGAATTCGGAACCTATTTTTATAATGCTCTTCTCTTTACTGCGTCCCAGTTCAAAGTAAGGTATTTATTTTCTTTCATTTCTATTTTTCAGTATTTAATAGTATATTTATAATTTTCAGAATATGCAGGACAAACCAATAGTTACTTATTTATGTAATTGCGTTAGGCCATATTTCTACATTGTATGTGTACAATTTAAACTACCCCTCATGAAATCTAACTCCACCTTTCTTATTTTGTCCCTTAATATGTTCCTCATAGGCCTATGGGTCTACAGCGTAAGTTACTGTTTTTAACAAAGTATTAAGTAAGGAAAAAAAATATTAATAAAACCACGAAGTCTGATCGTGGTTTTATTAATATTTTTTTTCCTAATTTATGGTGTGTAGTAATGGACTTTAATAGATTGGTATTAAGTAAAAGAGTAGTTTAGTAAGATTTCGGTTCCTGACTGTTCCATATTTTACATCTTGGTGTGATGTCGTTTGATTTCTAACTCCATAAAGTGTGTATCAATGTTCTTGGTTCGATTTTTTCGGTTACCTGTCCAATGCAAAAATAGGTACTACTCGTATCGGCGATGCATAATATATAGTAGAATAGGCAACCCATATAACAAACGGAATTGCTGCCTGAAACAAGAGTTTATCGGTTAATCGGTTTTACCGTTTTACGATTGTGATTCGAAAACTGATAATAACCAATTTATCGAAAATAGTTTACACAAAGATTTCTACAAGAATAAAATCAAGACAAAATGGAATGAACTCGACAGCATATTCTTTTTGGTTAGCAGGCGCGAATTGGACACGATGGGTAGGCGCCACCTGGGCCAACAGGCCAGGCCGGTGGGGCCCAAAAATCAGAAGTTTGTTTGGTTCAAGCAACATTTTTCTAAATTCTAATCGTAATTGAATGAATCGGTAAACACGACATCGCGACAATCGTTGTTTTCTTATCGTAGTTTCTACCTGACCCAAAAATCTAATCCATAACATCGCCCTTTGTCGCCAGCTCAATATGCAGAAATATAAACATGGACACGTCACTCGTCTATTTTTTTAATGCAATATTGGGTATTTATTGTCTGATTTAATCACGATCAGTCAAGTCGTATCATGCTTACTATCTTAAGGTTCCCATCTGTAAAATTTTTAAACCAAGACAAGAAGCTCGACAAACCCAAATTTTTGAGCTGGAAAATTTTCATCTTACTCATAAATAAATGAAGCTCAAATTCTGATATGATATACAGCGCGTTTATGATGAAAGGAATAAATTCGATAAAATCATAGCTATTATTTTTTCGCAAAAACGATCCGACCTGTCGATTTTAGTTTTTAAATTGACATTTTTTGATCTATGCGTTGACCTTACGAGTATATCACTTCCGGTATAACCGGAAATGGCAGCAATTTTGTTATTTTAAATGAAACACCCCGTATATCTTTACAGCCTTGGATAGAGAAGGAAAAAGTGCGTTCAGTAGACCCAATATCAACATTAATTTCATTTAAATAAAAGTAATAATTAAAAATGTATTTCTTTCTAAAGTAGATAATGAACAAATTATCAACTCGGCGCGGCGTGTATGCAAAATAACGTCAAAATGTCTGACGTATACGAGTATATATCAAAATTTTTCAGAATGAAAAAGATTGATATTGACTGAACGGGCGAAAAATTTTTGTAAAGAGGCATTACATTTGCGTAACTTTTTTCTAACTTTACAAAATTTAGGGCCAGTTTTATAAAGTCTGGTTGACTGAAGTTATCTCAACCACGAACAATTGTCATGGATACGATTGTTTTTTGAGAATCGTATCCTTGACAATTGCTCGTCGTTGAGCTAATCCATCGGTCAACCAGACTTTATAAAACCGGCCCTAAAACTATAAAGGTAATCGAGAGATCCCCATGTACAGTCAGTGACAAATGTTTTCACCAGTGTTATATCACTGAATCCGGTTTTCTAAGAAATATAAGAGGTAACATAACGCTGTTTTTATTGTTTTACATAGGTATGTTGGTAACGCTGTTAACAAGATGAAATCATATAGAGAAACGTGTTACACTTTTCAGTAAAGCGGGTTACAGTGGTATAAGACTGGTGAAAACATTTGTCACTGACTGTACATCATCTTATCTCGGACACCCTGTAGTATTGCAATAGACAAAAAAAGTGGTTCGAAATTAGAAGTTCAACGTCGTATTATCTGTCGAATCAACGACATAATGTTATTCATATTATCAGGGAATGGCATATAAAGGACACCGTTAGGAGACAAAAAAACTTTTTTCATCTAATAACTGATTCAAAAAAATGTACTTATGTATGAAGCATTTATTTAGCGATTTACCACATAGCCACCCGGATCAATCTAGCCCAGTCCGCCCATGGAAAATTTTAAAAGGGGTGACAAACTTGATTAGAATTTGCCACTCCTTCGTTGTTGCAGCTCCTAATAATAGGAGTTTCTCCTTGCAGCACAGTTAAAAATTATTTTTTAGGAGATTAGGCTGAATATCGTCTTACATTAGATGTAATTGTCCATAAATCCAACCTCTATTAACATAAATGAATCATATTATTTGAAAGACATTCTTTTAATGTATAAACACATTTTTAAAACTGAATGTTATCAGATTCTTTTTGTTGAGTCTGTTTTATCTAAGGTGTTGGTTAGATAATATTCCAGTTTACAGACCGACCTTGTACACGTTTTGGATTTTGATATACTACTAAAACCCTCAGTTAGTTTATTTTCACAGCTTAAATACAACATCTGACTAAAGATCTGCTATTTTATTGTACAAAATGTGTTAAATTGTGTGACTTAGAAATTATACGTGTGAGTGTAAGTGTTGAACTATAAATATAATGTTGAACAGCTTCCTTATTCTACAAGAATTATCTGCAAACTGACAAGTAAGTGGTCCAATAATCGATACATTTTTGTAAAGATGCATTACATTTGCGTAAGTTTTCACTAATTTAACAAACTTTGTATCTCTTAAGGTATAAAGGTAGTCGAGAGATCCCCATAACATCATCTTATCTCGGGCACCCTGTAGTATTGCAGTAGCTGTATGTTTTTCTTTTCTTTTGGCAAGAATTATGCTTGCACCGAAGGAATCAAAATAGTTATTAAACATTTTTACAATCAAGTTGCAAAGCATGAAAACTTCGCATCTCAAGAAAGTGCGAAAAGTTCTTTAACACGTCCTCGAAATAAACAACAAAAATATATGGTATCCAAAATCTGCTTATCAAAAATTTAGTGGACAAAAAGTGGTTTGAAATTACAGTTCGATGTCGTATAATCTGTCGGATCAACGACATAATTTTATTTATATTGTCAGGGAATGGCATATAAAGGACACCGTGAAAAGACAAAAGAGCAAAAAATTTGCAACTTTTTTTTATTTAATACCTGATTCAAAAAAAAAATACTTGAATGAATACTATGAAAACATTCATTTAGTAGTTTACATTTTCTCCGACCGGGGCCACCGAGTCACATAGCCACCTGGACCTATCCAGCTCAGTCCGCCCCTGTTGGTTAGTACCAAAATCATGCACAGGTATCTTTTTTGATCATTACTAAAATTATATTCCATGCAACTATTTCCTTTATTATTTTGGTTTCCTATTCAACTATTTTTTAGTTTGACTAGTTTGATTTGATACCTTTATCACTTCTTCTCTTCATATACGTACATATTTTTTTTTGACTATCTATCAATTATCTACCTTAATTTTTCTCTGACAAATTGTGTACATTGTTGTACTTGTAGTATATAAATTAGGAGAAGAAAATACATTTTTAATAAACTCAATCAGAATAATGTAAAATTTGGAACAGCAAAAAATATAATAAGAAAAATTCAAACTGAGACGCAGTCAAACTTGGGCATTTGGGAAATGGGTTGGCAGTCCACAATCGTTTTAAATTCGAACATTCGAAAAGTTAGGCGGAACCTTTTACCCTATTTCCATATTTTATATTTCAGTAAGCTTCTTCAGTCGATAACATCAAAACTAAATTGCTCCATATTTATCTTTTCAAACATTTTTATAGGCTTTTTATTTTTCTAAATTTGCATGACAGGTTTGAAAACAAAATATTCCAGCATAGCTGAATCCTTTCTGTTGATACGCTATAAAAGACGATTCTGTAAAAGCATTACTAATAAATTTGAATATTCCTTGTATTAATATTATGGTAGGCAAACCTAGTAAGTGATACTACAT
Organism: Hemicrepidius hirtus; assembly: GCA_963082805.1. Taxonomy (NCBI): domain Eukaryota; kingdom Metazoa; phylum Arthropoda; class Insecta; order Coleoptera; family Elateridae; genus Hemicrepidius; species Hemicrepidius hirtus. The sequence goes on from OY720159.1 coordinate 34,551,074, forward strand.
AAACTTATTGTTCTCTCTTTCCTGTAGTATGTTACAGTGCATAATTCAGTATGTTTTAAAGTACGCTCTTCATTTCCTTGCAGCTTTTTAGAAAGTTTGTTTCTTTATAGAAAACTGCTTGGTAGTGTCGAAAGATATCTTGTTTGTACAAAAAACGACACATTATACTTTTGGTTCTATTTCTATAAACAAATATTTATATTTTAAAATGATTAATCCAATAGAAACCGTTAAATTGTTTAACCAATTCTTATTACACAAATTTGCTGCTTCGAATCTTGAATAGTTTTGAACATTTCGCACTTAACTGATTTTTGTTGGATCCACCTGATTTACATATTGTTTCATCTGATTTTCAGATTTTTTTGTGTAAAATATTCTAATATTCGAGTACAGTCACTACTATGATCGTATAAACCTACCCTGTTCCTTATATTTATTTAAGGAAAACGTAACACCATCTAAATTATTTTTAATCTGAATAAAAATTCATATATGAACAAACCTACCTATACGTTTCGCAAAAAGATGTAATAACAGCGTAACATAAAATTTTCGCATAAATTCATTTTACATCACTGAGTGTACTGTAGTATATTCTATGGGAGTCAATGAATCACTGCGGGCGGGCAAGGATTTTATTATTATAGGAAGTAGGGTATAGATAATACTATTAGCATTCATTGGGTTTATGGTCCATGCATAAAAGTTTCCGCAGACAGGGAAATCTACGTAATGCTCGCATTATTGGCAGTCGTCTGAAACCTACCCCATTATACGCGATCATAGCTGATTATTTTATTCCAAATCACGATTTAAGTTTTAAGCTGCTGGATTTTTTATAACAGCCCTGTGATTTTCTAGATATATGATCTTGTTGATTAATAGTTGTATATACTAGATAATGCAAGCTGACTAAAGGTATTATAGTTAACATTAGGAAGTGCCGAGTCAAGGCATCCCTTGACCCTTTGTTTATAATATTGGTCAATCTCTATTTCTTGATACTTATTTTTAAAAATGTGGGCTAATTTTTATGATAATGGGTACGAAAATAATGATTTTCTAGTGTGTCCATGACTGAAGAATATTAATTACGGGATTCTAATTTAGAAAAGCTGACACTATAAACAAATTCCAGAATTTGACCTTTCTTACAGTATTTACCATTAAATTATGTAATTAGTACTACCGATGATTCAGTAAAACATAATGCAAGGTTTAAGTTATATACCTAATTGTTAAATTACGAATTTATCGAAATAAAACCCTAGTGGTGTATTATTTTAATTTAAATCTCAGGATTTGTGGAAGATTTTGCCTTAATAATCATTTACGTACTACAAAGACGGCTTAATCTAATTTAATTTCATCTGACTGTAATATCAGATAGTCGAACTGAAACGTACATTTGCACGCTTTTAATTAACTTAGATGAAAGCGGCACCTTCAATCGTAATTAACAAACTTGTCATTGAGTTAATCAAGGCGATACCCGTCGAATTCAGTTATTAAAGGTATATCTGTCCCCTTTAGGTATTAATTAGAGCCAGTCGGATATTGTTCAATTGAATTAGTCTAACTTTCAGGTTTCAATAGCTTCCATGATTAGTTAGTACGAGTTTGTACAATATTGATGAGATCCTGCACGAATAGTAGAGTTACCAGAAGTTACGCTAATCAAATAAACTTTAGTTGGAAAATCTTCACTTAACTGATGTCTAAGATGTCTTCATACTCTTTCTAACAGACGTGACTATAATTTCTAGTAAATAATGGCTTATTTGGAGTTCAATCTAAGATTAGATAAAGTAAAATATAAATAATAACCTTCTTTAAAAATTTAACAGTATCAACTTTATCTAGCAATTAATTAGGTATGTTAACAAAATTCAAGATTTTGTGTTGAGTGCGCTTTCCATTAGGAGCTTTACTGTTTAATTCATGTATTGCATTGAAATTTAAATTCGTAAAGTAATAATCGTTTCAAAAAATATTCCCCATCTATGCGGCTCCCTAGCAGCTTGAATAGAAAAATGATTTATGTATGTTTACACGTCCATTTAAAGTTTAAAACGAGCATTTGAAGACTTTTGCAGTTTCACGCTGGAACAAAGGTTTGTATTTAGGGGCGGTATTGTGTACTTTACATGTTAAATGCTCAATAGACGCTGCTACTATACACATGTCAGCAAGATCATAACTCTTGAATTTTTATATAACTAAATCAATACATTTACTCAGGCAATATTTTATATAAATATAATACCGAAATTGTTAAACATAAAAGATGAAAGTATACATAAAATGTTAATAAACAACGTTTTTTTTTATATATAGAACAACTTTCCCATACCACCAATGATATAGAAGTATTGATAACATGAAAATTTTGGAAAATGAGACTTTCACGGAAATACGTGTTTTGGACTCCCAGGAACCCAAAAAAGTGGTCTAGAAAAAATGGATCATGTCCTTCTTTTTATATTAGTCAAACTGCTAGAACTTTTAAAAACGTTTCTCCGAACACTTAGCCCTTACAAGGTATAATAATATTTCCTTATCTCCCACTACATCCAAATCAGCTTTTGCTGTTCATATTTTATCTTCTGATCATTCTTTTAATGTTAATTCAGATTTTGAGATTTTACATTTTTTTAAAAAAGGTAGGTAACTTTTTGAATCTCTTAGAAATTTTTAAAATTGTTTCTCATAATAATAGAGATTTGTGCCTTAATGAAATCAGAGATTTTGATAATGATTTAATAAGTTTAAGATTATTTTGTAATTCTTAATTTTATATTTTGTATTTACCCGCCTCTCGGGTTAGTTAGTTTGTTACTTAAGTTTGCTTTCTTACTTTATCGTCATGTTTGAGATTGTTGGCCACTTTGCTTATTACTTAGTTTTCCCTAGTTTACATTTAGTAGTTATTTAATGATCTTGCGTCTTTTCAATTGTTGGCTTGTTAAGCCGTTTTTCATTATGATATTTGCTGTGTTTTAATATGTTATTTTTATAACATGTTTTCTTATAATTTTTCAATAATGTTATTACCTGATTTTTCTTTCCTTTGGTAAGTATCTAGTTGTTAAATTTTTAATTTTTGTTGATTTTCCTCTTTAGATTATATTGGTCTTTTAAACAAGCCTGATGATGGACTTTGTTGTCCGAAACATGTAGCTTATCGCCTAATTTACTTCAATTTTAAATCATTATATTCATGGGAATGGGATCGACTTCGTGTTTTATTTTTAATTAGACATGTTTCATTTATGGTAAAATTAATAATTTTGTTTTTTTTTCATTAAGATTTGCAGCGAAGTTTTAAAAATTGTAATAAAATCGAATGGATTGTCTTTGTTTGATTTTTAATTCAAGAAAATCATGTTTCGACACGAAAAATTTGCTTAGGTAATAAAATGAATCATCTTGCTATTAAATAGCTATTGTGTTACAAATGTAAAGCCAGATGTTCTTATCTGCTATTCATTATTAAGAACCTTTGCCAAATTTATTATCAAACCAGGTGCGCCATAATAAGTAAAGTAGTTTTCCGTTTACTTACCCAATTTGTAATCAATTATGCCTTTAAATGATTATAGTAGAAAATTTCGTTTACCTTGAATGACAAAAATACAATTTCGTGACTTTATTTATACAGGATGTCTCAAATGGAGTGGTGTAATAATTGATTAAATGGGAAACCAGGTGCATTTGTAAGGCCAACCTGTATATCAAACTAAAATTCTAAAAAAATTCGCCAACGGCTACTGCACTTAATTTTAGACGCTCTGTATACTACATTTTAGAATTATTTTATCATTCCGCAGTCGTTATTTGTTTTTTATGCAGTCGATACTAAGTAGCATCTTTGGTCAGACCGAAGTCAATTTTTAGCGAAATATGACTTGCAATAACTTTACATTTTCAAAAAGAGCTTTTGAAATTTTTCAACCAAAATTTTGCTGTGGTGATTTTAAATTTCTGAAAAAGACTGTGATCTAGTCTAATGGACAAAGAAGAGTGAAATAGGATAGGTAGTTAATTTTAGATTTTAATATCCGGCTCTATTTCAGATATTCTTCAACCGTAATTAATGACTTGGGCTGCTGAAGCACCTAACTGTTGATATCTATTGGACAACACCAAGAAGTATAATATAGTTCTACTTCTTGGACAACACTAAGGAAGGATTATATCAGCAAGTGTAGTGCTGTGTACTGAACTGTACTGTACTCTGAAGTATGGTGTAGTGAACTATACTGTACTATAGTGTAGTGTGAGTGATTGACATTGTTTTGGTTTTTGGACAGTGTTTGGTTCGGGAAATGGATGGATTTCGTTAATTCGCAAGAGGACGACGCACTACCTACCTATTATTAAAGGTAGGTTCGACTACCAACGCTGGAAGGAAGACATTGAGATGTGAGTCCTATTTGGTTGAGGGATTTTGATAATATTTGAAAATTATATATGTACTTTGAAAGATAAACATTTGCTGAATGTTTAATGGGTATTTTACATTACCCGAAGAAACGTTCGCGATTGCGTTACGTTCGTTCAAAAGTTCGTGCAACTACTGCTCTTGTACCATTGGCGTTCGGCAGCTCTTGTGCTCGTGTAGTTTGATAACATAAAGAATTATAAATTACTTTTACGTAAGTAGGACTTTAATAATTTTAATACATACAAGTACAATACAAGTACTTAACTATTATTTGCTTAACGGGTTCAGACAAATTTTTACCTAATTTTCCCAATGCAAGTTTCTATCTATTCCCGGCTACATTAACAGAGCTTAAGGATACCATACAAAAAATAAAAAACAAATATTCCTCAGGATCTGATGGTATATCTGGTAAAATTTTGCAGTTTTTACCTAATTCGGTACTTGAAATTCTTTTGCATCTAATTAATGAATCGTTTACGTTAGGACACTTTCCGTCCATACTAAAAACGGCACTAGTTGTTCCCATCCATAAAGGTGGGGACCCACAAGATCCATCTAATTACAGACCCATAGCTCTTCTGTGTACTTTTGCAAAAATCATAGAAAAAATTGTGAAAACTAGACTTCTTGCCTACTTGGATAAATTCAAAATTATACACAAATTTCAGTTCGGTTTCCAAAATAATAGAAATACAAATGATGCCGCGTTTAACCTCCTACATGACATTTATTATAATGTTAATAATAAGCGAATAGTTTCAGTAATGTTCTGCGATATCTCTAAGGCCTTTGATTGTGTTAATCACACCTTGTTACTTCAAAAGTTAGAATTATATGGTTTTCGTGGCGTACCTTTTGACTGGTTTAAATCATATCTTCATAATAGAACACAACTAGTAAAAATTTCAGGAGAATTATCGGCTCCCTCGGCTGTTACGCGTGGTGTACCGCAAGGATCGGTCCTAGGACCGATTTTGTTTCTTATTTATATTAACGATATATTTCAGCTCAAAATCAATGGCAATTTTACAATTTTTGCTGATGATACTTGCATTCTTTGGTCAAACAGCCAGTCTAATATTTTGAATAATATTATACATAGAGATATGATCAAAGTAAAAAAATGGTTTGACTGTAATCACTTATGTTTAAATGCAGGGAAAACAAATATCTTAACGTTCAACGGAAAAATCAATGAAATTAAATTCGACAATTCTTTCATAACTCAAACAAACACTGTTAAATTTTTAGGTTTATTGATCGACAACAAATTAAAATGGACAAATCAAATAAATAAACTTTTGGAAAAATTGTCGAAAAATTGTTACGCAATTCGTACCATTTCTCACGAATTGGGCTATATCTCTACCCGTCTTGCTTACTTCGCTATTATTGAATCACACCTAAGGTATGGTATCGCATTTTGGGGTTCTGTATCACAGGAGAGTATCAACTCTGTTTTTGTTATGCAGAAGAGAGCAGTCAGATACATGTGTGGTGCAGGGTCAAGGGACTCGTGTAAACCACTTTTTATAAAATATGATATTCTTACAGTTACTTGTCTTTATGTGTTGGAAGTATCTTGTTTAATTTTAAAACATAAAAATACTTTATCTTCAGAACACCCTACTCTGCTTAACACTAGGTCTGACGAATCTAATATCTATTTACCGAGGCCAAAATCACATTTGATAAAAAACTCAATATTTTACAATGGTAAAAAAATTTACAATAGCTTGCCCAACAATATAAAGAATATTACAAATCTCAAAAGATTTAGGAATACCTTACGATCGCTCTTACTTAGCAAAGCTTACTATACGCTGCAGGAATATTTTGTTGATAGTAGTATGTAAAGTTTTGTTTGTTTGTTTGTTTGATAATTATTATTATAATTTTTTTATATTCTGTACTTGTATTTGTTATTATACATTTATATTTGTTATTGCATGTATATTTATTTGTTGCGTCTTGAATTTTTTTGTATTTTATATCTCTATTGGTAACATTTTATTTTATACTGTATTTTTAATATCTATTTATACATTATGTTCGTTATGTTCAACGCCACTGGTATTTGAATTTGAATAAATATCTATCTATCTATCTATCTACTACAGACTTAATTATTAGAAATCTGTAAGTAAATAAATTGCTTCTATAAAATTCAATGAAACATTTATACGGTGTGTTGAGACTGAAACGAAAATAAGAAAATATTCACTATCACTACAAATTCAAGTTCTTGTAGAGTCATCTCAGATGAATTAATTATTATCATTATAAAATGTTTTTAAACCGTGGATATCGTTCTGATACCTTTTTAAGTAGAGATTAACTTACTAGCATTTATATTCAGAATCAAACTATAGTTTTTTATTCAGGATACATTTGAATATAACGTCTTTACAATTTTACAGAGAGTCTTCTACTTCAATGAGCTTATACGAATTCGTTTTGGTATTGAGTAATTTAAACGACTTCATTTAATATCTGGTTTTAACGTAGCAAGCAACTAACGATTAATCTAATACATATAAAAAAAGGTTAGTAGCTGTGATAGGGTATAAACTAAATTGTCACCATGACTTTTGCAAAACTGAATAGCGCCATTTAAAAAATAAAAAACACACATTTGAAGCGCAATTAATTATTTTTCATGGTGCTTGATCATGAAGAACCTCTCTAAACAACACTTCCTGCGTTCGTAGTGGGTAACTGAATGCTTTCATACCCCATACAATGAACCCTTGATGATAAATTCATACAGTAGCTTGAACTGCGAACATCATATTTAACTTTACTGTTCATCGACTACAATGATGTTGCACTTTTGCCATCGTCATGTGTTTGCCTATGAAATCTATAAAGCGGAAAGTATTTTTCTAGATTGTGCATACTTGATTGTACATAACTAACCTATGTGGGAAAGTTAATGCCAGAAAAATTTAGTTTTTGAAAACTTAATTATTTAAATAATCGCATTTGTATAATCTGTAGAGCCTAAAAAGAAACGCACTTTCAAATTAATTACTTTTCGATGCTCCAGTAAACTTTTTAAATATACAATTAAAAAGTTTTAATGAAAAGTGCTTGTGTATTATTTTCTCCTTAATAAAACAAGATTGACCGATTCAGTCAGCTCAGAGCTAAAAGATCCATTTGAGGGGAGAACTTTTATTTTTAACAAATGTAAGCAATTCGATTACACCTCAACTTCGGTAAAAATGTTGAAGGGTGCTTGACGACAAATTTAAAAACTCCTAACTCGTGTTTTAAAAGTTAGCGAGTGCCATTTTAACAAATTACACTTTCGTTTCTTTTCATTTCTTCTTAAAAGCTCGCTCAAGGAGATAGATTAAGCGTGCATACAGCTAATAAAAGTTTTAGGATTTTAAAGAATTTTAAAATCTTCACAAAATGTTCCAAGTGTTTTAAAAAGTTGATAATTTAGTTTCAGACAAACATAATTGCCTTGCTCTGCTTTAACAAACTTGATTTATTGAGAATATATAATAATTTGAATATTATTTCCAACATATTTTTGTCTTTTTTAAAATTGGATTTTGCTACTAGTACTAACTTTATGCAGGATGTAGAATTATTGTTTCACGCACCATAAGCAGATCTTTATGTTCGTTTATCTGCTTCCCTAATTATTTTGGAGGTACACAGAGTTTTAGTTTTATAGAAAGAAAGAAACTATAAAAATTGATTGATATTCCACCATCTGCTATACACATGTTAGAAAATTCAAATTCAACTATGTCTATTAGCAAAATATTTCATACATTTTTGCAAGATATTTACAATATAGTAAGGTATACAAAATTTAATAGAAGGTGGCCGTTCTAGGATGTTGTGTTCTTCGCGGTTCTGGTATGTTCTCGTCTTGGTGGATTCCTGGTCTCCTTTTGGGCTGGTGGATTGGGGTTGTTGGTGGCTTTCTGAATCTCGATTTTCTTCATTCATCTTGAATTCTTGATGTGGTGGGTGGTGTGTTGTGGTTGGTGTGCGACTCTGGAAATTAAAATTTGATGTAGTATGGGAGTATTGGTTGATGTTTAGCCCATCGAAAGGGGGGTGTCTTTAACTAAGTCTACGAGGTCCTCGGGGAGGTCCGGATAGAAGAACGATAGGAAAATGTTTAAGCTTAAACTTCGGTATTCACAGGAAGCAGTTGACAGGAATAAGGTTCTGGTTGAGGGGTTTGTGGAAAATTTTCAGGGTTTGTAGGGAAATTGGATTTTGGTTCTGTTGAAGTAGGAGGCGGCGGCGGTCGCGTAAGGGAGTTCTTTGGGTATCTTGGTGAACTAGGATGCTAAGATGGTGTGTCGGTCAAGGCGGAAAATTAGACGGGGGTTTGGCGTTCACAGGAGAGGATTTGTTGGATAAGGTGGGAGTGGAGGGTGAAGTAGTTGGGAACTCGGTATTCAATGACTGGACGGATGAAGATGTTCTAGGTGTGAAGGAGGCTGTTGGAATCGCACCCTTGGAATATTCCTTGGATGCAGTGGAGAAGGTTGGAACGGTTTCTGACTTTCTGGGGGATGGTACGGAGGTCGTGGATAAAGGAGCAGGTGTGCCGCAAGGCAATGCCGAGGTATTTGGCTTGGTTAGAGAGTGGGATATTTTGGGGATAGGTTTATGGCGGTGGGATCAAGTCTGCGGTTTCGGACGGAGTTAGGAAGTCGGAAGAGGATAGCTTGCGACTTAACTCTGTTTATGGTTATCCTCCATTTGCTGATCCATCTTCGGATGTTATTGAGTGTTGTCTGCAGCTCGTGGATGTCCTCTGGTTGGTCCATAGGGGGGGCTTGGTTAAAGGTGGATGGATTTAGGTTAAGATTGATTCGTTTTTTGATGAGACCGTGGTGCCAGCCCTTGTCAAATGCACACTCTATGTCCAGAAAGACGGCGACCGCGCAACCAATCAGGTTGACACTTTTGGTCGAGTCGGTATGTTCAAGGATGGGGTATAGGATGGTAAAGACTTTTAGAATTTTTAAGGCATTCCTACAGATACGAACAAGGTATCTAACCTTTGGTATCGTATGTAATAAAAGCAGTAGAATCAGGACGTATTGAAGTAGGGACCTACTGGAAAGTATACAAGAAATAAATGAAGCTTTCTTCTATTAGAAATAAAATAAAAGTTATTTAATATTAATAGACAAACAATATAGTCAGCAAACTTGATTGGTCAGCATCATCTTTAAACTTTTTGTGCAAATTGTACAAAGGACGTCAAAGATAGGCCAAACCGTTGTATTCAGCGGCCAAACTAAGATTTAATGCGTATTTCTATAATTTTAAAGCGGCAATACTCAAAAACTTGACTTGAATGAATGAAACAGAATGATTTTTTGGTGTCGGTGATGGTGTATCGGTTTCAACCGATTACCTGATAAACCGATTCCTGAAAACTACGAGTGCCGAGGTCTAGGGTTAGAATCCCTACAACAGTGTTACATTTATGTGCTGTGCGTGTTAGATGACAAATCATGTAATTCTCTTGGCACCCCACACAACTGTAGTTTAAAAATAAATGTTTTTATATCATTTTTATATATGTATATAATCAATTTTGTTGACGTTTTCAAATGATCTTTTATTTAATATTTATTATTTCTCTATAATCAATTTGTTTTAGTTTGTAACAATAGTATGTTTCTTGTCGATTTAATAAATTGTCGCAAATAACAGTTTTATTTTTCTTGCTTTAATAATTTTCAAATTGTTAGTCCTTACTTAAGAAAGGTTTTATCAAACAGTAACCATGACCGACTAATATAACATGTAATTTACCAAACTTGAAACTGTCACAGACTAAGCACGAAATCGTTCGGGTTTGCCTCTATAATTATTTTAATAATGAGAAATTTAAATCTATTTTCTTTATAACTTACGGAAACATACAGGAATAATATATATTTTATTCTCATTAACTTCTAAGAGAGTAATTTTCAAAGTTTACCAAAATTCTGAACCTACTTACCTATTTCTTTTAAACGCAAGTTTTATCAGTCACATGCATATACGAATGTAATTGACTAAATTGTAGGTTTTCTCTGGTAAATTAACTCAATTTAAGTATTAAAACGTCGTATTTATGCCTTTGTGAAATTAATAACATGTCATTTCTTAAAGCAAATTGTGTTTTTGCCGAGGGAATTGTCTATGGAGTGACGTCTCATCACGAAATTATAGTCCCCGTGCATAATAGTTGCACTTGCTAATTGCATCCTTTAATTACTTAGGTTGTCCTCAAGTGGCGCAATTAATGAAGGGAAATAAGCACTTCTCTTCTTTACATCCTTTGTTATTTTTATAGGAAAGCGGGATATACATTTGTATAATTTATACTTGCACGTAGGTATCTAATGAGAAGACTCGTTTCGCGTAAAAAATACGTGTTTCCGTTTTGTGAAATGGATAAACTTAGTTTTATACAAAATACGATGTAGGTAAATGTACTTATCCAGCGTTTAAAAAATGATCAGTTTAATTCACATTTTAATATAAATATTAGAATAAAATACAATTAGGTATTTTCTGAACATTCCGAGTAGGTAGTAGGTGACACACCTGTCAATTATTTCTACGCAAAACTAACATTACGTGATTACTTTTTAATATTCAACGATGCAGAATATTATCTTCTTTTATTTGTTGGCGTTTATATTTTTGATTTACGGAAAATTCTTGGAATGCAATTCTTCGAACAGCAATTGTTCGACAGTAATTGCACGAAATTCAGTTTTTCAACAGCAGCTGTTGGAAACACAATACTTGTCCGACAACAATTGTTCGCAACACAATTTTTAGAAGTCACATTGTTCGATTTTTTTACAAGCTAAAAAAGTTAGTCAAGGTGATTATAGTACTATTTCCAGCACTTAAATTTTTTTAATTTACAGGTGTTTCATGGAAATGCGTTTTTATATGAAGTGCCGTTTAGGTCAGTTTTGAGTTTGATAATGGAAACATTATTTTTATTTTCGGTAAAATAAATTTTTATTTATACAAAAAAATATTTTTTTGATAAATTACTACAAAAACATTTTCTTTATTTCAGATCATTTGAATAATAAGAAATTTTGAATACGAGTAATGTAGGCACTGCGATTTTGTTCTTCTCGATTATTATAATAGATTGCCATGGTTGTTTATTACCAATTAGAAATTACTATTTATTTCCCGTTGCTTAGTGATTTAAAATATTTGACTCGGTTATGTAAAAAGTGAGCGTGGTACTAAGCGACAAGAAATGAATTCAAATGTCCGTATTCAAAATTTCTAGGGACAACGTGTATTTGATCAAAAATTTTTTGGATAACGGTTACTGTGGAATATAACTTTTGTATCTATGAAATTATTTTGTCGTAGGTACCTACTTGTTTATAATATTAAAAATGTAATAAAACTAAATTTGCATCACGATTTCTACTCCAATTTTATCATACATTTTTTCGGTTCCCTTTTAAACATGTTTAATGACAATGTACTTAGATGACGCCTTGCACAGCAAAGCAAAACAAAAACTTTTTGTTCATACTATAATAATTCAAAACTATACTGTGTTGAATTGTAGGTAGTTTCCCATATTCAGCAATCTGAAAGAATTAGAACAACCTGGCTAGGCTACGTTTCCAACAATTATAATTTTGAGTAGACGTCGCGTCGAAAAATTGCGAGCCATGGTTTGAACAATTGTGGGATCGAAAAATTGGTTTCCAAACAATTTCTATAGAAAAATAATTGTATTTCGAATAACTGCTGTTACAAAACCGCATTTCAAACTATTGTCGTTTCGAACAGTTATGGCGTCGAAAAATTGCTTTTCGAACAAAATTACTGTTGAGCAATAATGCTATTTGAAGAATTGCTGTAATGCTACGTAATCTAAACAGTCTATGTGCAAAGGTATGAACAACCAATCACATAGCAGTATTCACCACATCTCAATTTCCAGATTACTCTACCTTTCCAATCTTTGCCTGTTAGACCTATTTTTGTATTGCGGGATATGCGTCATCTTTCGGATTTTTGTAGGTCTTCTTCTTTTCCTTCTAGCGGTTCCCTAGAAGAGTTTACTGTTTTATTTTTGGAGTGCATAAGTATGCTTGATAATTGATCGTGGATCAGTTGAACCAGGATACGAGGTTTTAAGCAATAAAGGTACGAGAACCTATTTGTAGGTGCTTACAGTCCTTTACACTATGACAGTTCATTAAAAACAGCATTCGACGAAAGAACTGTTAGCAATTAATTGTATTAAGTGCCAATAAGAAATGTTTTGAAAAATGAAGAAGATGTGGCAATTATAAAATAAAGTATTATTGTTTTTTTAACCAGTCGTCAAAGGGCTGTATTCAAGTTTCAAGGAAGGTAAATACAATGTCAGATATACGTTTTCATATTTTTGAAACCCGCACATGAATATATGTCGTATGTAGGCAAAAAAGTAGTAATGATGACCTTTGTTTTGTTTGAAGCTATTTGGGTTGGATGTATACATATTATAGTATAGCATAATCCAAGAAACAACTTAAAAGGACGCGTTTATGCTGGAGGTTACTGTAATTACTGCTCATTTTAGGGTAAGTAGGGTGGTTCTAAACATAATAATATATACATTTGATATCAACTGTCACGACGATCTACGCATGTGACGTACTTCCGTTTTGCAGCGTAGATATTTAGGTAATTTAATCATACCTCATGATCGCTGCTTCCGGTAATTACTTCACGGTAAACATGCCATTACTCGCACACATTATTAAATATTAAATGGAAATCATGACAAATACGTTATAAATGAGACAATGCAATACCAACAGACCGTGTATAAGTGAAACATTTCATGCGATTACCGTTCATTTGCGGCCGTTGCAGTTTGCAGATGCTGTTTGCTGTATGCCATTGAATTGTTGGGTATTATTATTATTTTTATTTTCGCGTTTGGTAACATTTCCTTATATAATTGTACGTGTACAATTATTATTAAATTAAATGATTATACAGTACACATTGTTGTGTGTATGAATTTACTTGCGCTGCTTAACATTTCCCATTGCATAGTTCAACTTCTTATCAGATAGGTATCATGAATGTTTCTTGTTTTAAAACAAAGTACCTGCTATAAGTACCTGTAAAAAAATTTCTAATTTTCTATGTAAGCTTAGAAATAACTATTAGATATTGTACTCGATAATTATTAAGTTTTTTTATTGTTGTTGAACAGTATAGTTGTGACTGCTACCTCAAATGTTTTGGATTAGGTACCTACTCATAAAACTCTCAAAATTGTCGGTGAAGCCACCGTCAAAAGACTCAACTCGTTTTACTTCATTGGTTCACATGTGGTTCACATAAAACGTTTGATTAGGATAATTTAAATCTATTTTTTGTGCAACCGTACGCGAAGTGGGCGTTTCGCGTCCGCTATACAGGACGCGAAATCTAATTTCGCGGCCGCTGCTAATGGTAGCGGCCGCTAAAGTAAAAATCATTGTAATTTATACAAAACTAATTGTTTTATTTACTCCATATCCATAGTAACGCGCTAACTGAAAGCCGTTTTTCTATTTACAATGAAAAAAGCTATAGGTTTTCTAAAAGCAATAACATTTACAATTACACATTTTTTACGGTTGCACAAAAAATATTGTGTATACCTTGTCCGCGAAATTCTTTAGCGCCCTCGAGATTGTCTTTCCTCGGCCGCAAGCGTCCTCGGCGACAATTTTCTCTCGGTACGATAAAGACACATTTCGCGTCCTTGGTATACAAATAACTATTTTGTGCAACCGTACGCGAAGTGGGCGTTTCTCGTCCGCTGTTCAGGACGCGAAATCTAATTTCGCGGCCGCTGCTATGGTAGCGTCCGCTAAAGTAAAAATCATTGTAATTTATACAAAACTAATTGTTTTATTTACTCCATATCCATAGTAACGCACTAACTGAAAGCCGTTTTTCTATTTACAATGAATTAAGCTATAGGTTTTCTAAAAGCAATAACATATACAATTACACATTTTTTACGGTTGCACAAAAAATATTGTGTATACCTTGTCCGCGAAATTCTTTAGCGCCCTCGAGATTGTCTTTCCTCGGCCGCAAGCGTCCTCGGCGACAATTTTCTCTCGGTACGATAAAGACACATTTCGCGTCCTTGGTATACAAATAACTATTTTGTGCAACCGTACGCGAAATGGGCGTTTCGCGTCCGCTATACAGGACGCGAAATCTAATTTCGCGGCCGCTGCTAATGGTAGCGGCCGCTAAAGTAAAAATTATTGTAATTTATACAAAACTAATTTTTTTATTTACTCCATATCCATAGTAACGCACTAACTGAAAGCCGTTTTTCTATTTACAATGAATTAAGCTGTAGGTTTTCTAAAAGCAATAACATTTACAATTACACATTTTTTACGGTTGCACAAAAAATATTGTGTATACCTTGTCCGCGAAATTCTTTAGCGCCCTCGAGATTGTCTTTCCTCGGCCGCAAGCGTCCTCGGCGACAATTTTCTCTCGGTACGATAAAGACTCATTTCGCGTCCTTGGTATACAAATAACTATTAAATCGTTGACATAGTATTATATTACCTTTAACAAATGTTTACAATCGAAGTCATTATCCTGTAGCCAAATTAAATTAAAGCTTGTGATTAGCTCAAAGTATATATTTTGATGTCACTTTTTTTAGAAAATGGCGAAATAATTGTAGGTATCTAAATGGAAAGCGCTAAATCCGCAAAAATAAAGTAGGTAGTAAAAGAGAAGTACTTTTTCTTCGACATATAATATATGACTATTGTTTACATTAACTCTACACATATATTCCATATTCCAACTAATTTAGTTTATCTGCACTGGCTCCGCATTTGAATGACAAATTAAAAGGGTTCTTGATATTAGGCTTGTTTGGTACCAGTGGCGACATTAGCTTCGCTCTAGCGCCCACTCCTTTCTGCACTGCATGTTTTATTCATCGTTCGTTCACTAAATTATCAACTTAGTTGACTTAATGTTGCTAAAATCTAGCTTTTATTACTTTTTTGCATTACTACCCCTGCAAATTTGATACCTTTTGTCTGTTCATTTTTAAAATATAACGACTACAATCTAGCATTTCGACATTTTTTACCAATGTTGATAGATAATGTTCTAGTTTCGGTTTTGCTAAATGTTCTTAGAAATAGTCAGGTTGATGAATAGATTACTATAAAAACGATAAAAACGGACAAAGAAATATGTTTATCAATTTCAGCAGACCATTTGAACTATTTTGTCTGAGTGACGAAAGTAAATACTATCCCACATCAAGTTGACGGGTAGGTATCGCTTTTTTGTTTGTTTGTTTGCAGTTTGACGCATAGATAATAAATATATAATTAGGTTTGACGTTTTAATTCTAACTTGTCACTGACAAAAACTTATTTTAGATATTAGTCAACATAAACGTGGTCGTGAAGAAGGAAAATGATTTCCATTCTCACATTCTCTTTGGTATTTTAAAAATCGATTCTTTGTGTTTTTTGATAAAGAATTATTTCTTGTTTCTTTAACTTACAGACAAAATATAAATCATACTGTTATTATTTAAGGGTAGGTGATAAAGGTAACTTAATTGTAGGAGTCTTCCTAGAGATTTTCCATAAAATTGAAACAAAACGATACCATACGTGAAGTTGTTGAAAGAACTATTATTACTGAAAGAAAGCCATTTTCAGTGTATTCTTTAACAGGTTCTATATGCAAATTAGTGTTTTGACATCGGCACTTGTCGAATAAAGCATTTCAAAAGCCCCAGCTATTTATATTTTAGCTACTTTCAACATTCATCAGTATGCTTGCGAAGTAATACTTTTGTACGTACGCGTCAACGAAAAAAGTCTTCATAAATATGCATGTGTATTAAATATTAAAACAGCTTACTTAGCGAGCACAACTTCAAACGCTTATACTAAGTGAAGCTACTGGGAGCGCATACTTTTCGTTGCTCAAATTGGATCGCGATAAAATTTGCACTTTATACAAATTAGCGACACCTCGGTTGACGGCTTCGGAATGGGGGAGGAACTGTAGACAGACGTTGATGGAGACTACCAAAGCTTTTTATTAACTTACCTAACTACTTTCTACGTTGGTGTACTTATTAATTTTGATACTCTTTATCAATAGCTAATGAAACGTTGATTAAAAATTTACCTATCTTTGACAGAAATGGTGATTAAATTTGTACTTTGATACCTAAACAGTTATACCTTGTATAATTAAAAAAATTCATGCGAATCATAACTACCTACATAAATCTATAATTAAATCACATAACATATACCCATAATTCTATTCTAATAATTTATTACTTTATAAAACCATAATAGAGGTATTGAGTGACCGATTTCCGTAAAGGCGGAAAACAGATGCTTCAACCCCTTCGTGAGGGGGTTCCTAAAATTTCTAAAACCATGTTATTAAAATTTTGTTTAAGTATACTTCATCAGTTGTACTGCTCTCCAATGCGATGCAATTGTGCGGCTCGTCCGAACCACTGCGTGCATTCTAGTTACTTATAGGTAGGTACCTCTTTCTTTCTAGCTAGGTTCATACATTAGACATCGCCTAGGAAAGGTAAACAGATGGCATTTTTTACCTGCAGAAATAAAGGGAATTGTAGTATATTAAGCTTTTTAACGATTTTATCAAAATGTTACATTGTTTTGTAGCCTTTATACATTATTTATAAACAATGAGACATATAATAAAATTTATAGGTTGTTAAAACCTACGGTAAAATGATTTAATGACGTATAGATAGATGAACAAAGCTTAGCATAAAAGATAGATGCAGCAATGCTTCGTTACAAAACTGTAACTCCCTGTGCGCTTTAATATTAAATTAATATAATTTGGCATAAAGTTTAAGTCAGGGATTAGTAATACGGAAAAAGGAATTTATTGTGACAGAGGCGATTAGTGAAATCAATATGATTTAGTAATTACTAGTAAGTGCCATAATCCTATAGCATCGAAATAAATTATTTAAACCAAAGACGTCCCAAAATGGAGCCACTGCGTATTTTTCTTAAATATTTTTATAATCATCATTTGTTTATAGGAATTGGATCATTCGACGCCGGCTACTGGAAAATAATTTAAAGTTAGGGGCGGGTGCAGCTCAGCGATATAGAGTAGGTCAATTATTCTAAAACTCATTTCCAAACATTATGGTTGTAACCTACCTATATGCACTACTGAAGCATATTATTCTATCATGTTCAACAACCTCAATGTAAAGTGCTTTCTTTACCTGTTTTGAAAAGACAGTTTAGCAAATTCAAAGTCGTAGGTAAGTTGTAACATTCATAGTAAACAGTGGTAGTGCAGTGTTCTTACTGGGTTTTTCGACCAAATATTAACATAAGTCGTCAGACAAATAAGCTAGTTGTCACAACTTTTTCTAAGAAAAATATCTATTTGTGCCTCCACGTTGCTTTAAGTAAGTAGTATATATACTAAATATGAAATTATGAGGAAAATAATGCAAAATAGGGAATAATATTTAAAATAAAAGCATTTCTCATAAAATATTGCCGAAATACCTAGGTACTTCAGTACTTGCAGGCATTTTAGGCCTTCCGGACTCTAATGATCAGATTTAACATTTAAACTCTTTTGCCTGGAAAAATTTTATTTAATACCGTTTTGCGATTTGAATATTTAATTTCGTTATTATTCCAATTAAGATAAAATAAATAATTTAGAAACTAATAAAAAACGGGTGTAGGTATTGTTTAATAATTAGGGGTAGTACTTATTAACAAGTTAAAAATTAAATTTTATAGGGTAAAGAGAGGAGAGATGGACCACCTTTTAAAGAATCTAATGTATTTATTTTATTTTTCAATTCAAGAGTTCGTAATAATAACAAAAACGTAAGAGAACATTTATTATATAAACTAAATTTAATATTCGGCATAAAACTTGACATATTAACGTACAAAATTAAAAAAGATTCATCGCTGCATTGGTCCAACTCTCCTCCCATGAGGAGGATAGTTGGACCCCCTTACATAGGATAGTTGGACCGCTGGTAGGACAGGCGAACCATTAGTGTTTTTTCTTTGCTATGGTACTTCCACAGGTCTGACAAAGATTTTCGTACGTAGTGCATCCTTCATGTAACCACCGTTGACATGATACACACTGAAGCCATCCCTCTTTCTTCTTCGTCTTTCTGTAATCCTCCCCGCATCCAACGCATTCGTTTTCATAATCACTTAGTCGCTCTCCTTCGTCTTCAGAATCATTAACGACACACTCGTCCGAATTAGATGAAGACGATGCTTTCCGTTGCTTTTTAGAGCACTTTAACGATGTACCGCTGTTTTTTTATTTGTTTGTGGTTTTGTGCTTGGTGGTAATCTTATCTGAAGACAGAATACCTTCAACTCGACGGCGGACTTTCTTTACAGAGGGAGCAACTACTGCAGGCACTTTGAAGTTTCTTTATGTGGTTTGCTAGCTTTTCTTCCGCTTCGGCACCCAGCATTGAATCAGGACCTAATCTAGTATTTTTTTCTGTAAGTATTATTCTTTTTTAGCCTGCGTTTAAGCGTGGTTTTAGGAATACCGAAACTTCTAGCGGCCTCATTTACTCCCATGTTTTTAGAAGTAACTGCCTCAATCGCCGATTTTAAGTTTTCGTCCAACCAAAGACCTCTTGGTGCAGCATTTGGTTTTCGTGTGTAAACATTTGGCATTTTCTAATACAAAAACAATGGTCCATCTCTCCTCTTTATCACTGGTCCGTCCATCCTCTCGTGGGAGGAGAGACGGACCAGCGTTTTCCGCCAATACAACTGGACAGAATGTTACTAATTGAGGTTAGGTATCATACCTGACAAATAGTTATCCATAATTCGATACAAATTTTACGTCTAAACTTACCTGATTTTCGATACACTTAATCACGAATCACTATGCAAAAATTTTTCACACGATTCAAAGTGACAATGATTAATAATTCATATAAAACGTTATAAACAACCAGGTTATTACAATCCCTAGCATGCACGCAGTCTACTGACGCAACGGTCTGCTGCAGGATCTCGCTTTTGCCGGATTTCGTGAAATATTTCTTGCGGTCCGAGTGTCCTCCCGGTCCAACTCTCCTACCTTTACCCTAACTAGCACACTATTAGTACCTACATATACCTACCTAAGAACTTTTCCTAGAACTTATAGTTCCTGTTTAGCGAAAATGTGAACTTTTCCAGGTCTTGTTTTAAAAGTTTATAAAAGAAAAAACTTCCCCAACTCTGGTTTTAATAGTAGGTATCTATTATAAGAATTATAGAATTATCAGAGAACACTCCTTACAGCGAGAGTCTCGACGAGAAATTCTCGTCTCGTCTCGTTTCTCTTAAAATAGTATTTCTCGTCTCGTCTCGGAAACATGAGACGAGAAATAGAGAGAGTCTCGTCTCGATTCTCGTAAGCGAGACGAGACGAGAGGAGACATTTCTCGTTCTCACCACCAGCAGTATACAATCAGGCACAATGACAATGGCGAATATTCTGGAAGGAACATTAGGCGGAAATAGCCTTGGAAAGATTTCGCTTGCAATAATTAAAACAAGTCTAGATATTATAAGAAATATAGGTAGGAGCTGACAATTATTACGCATCAAATAGAACGAGGCCAACCAATATGAAGATTAGGCGGTTAGAAGAACATACTGAGTTACTAATTATAAATATGATTTAGAACATATAGGTACCTAAGCATTAAATAATTGAACAATGCAATAATATATGAATACATTTTTCCAATTTATTCATAAAATTTAAGGAGCCCATTATTTTATTTCGTTTATTAATTGAATTGAATTTATGATTGCTGGGGTGCTTAAGCTGGTACATCGACATCCATATGAATTTTACCTCTTATTCAATTGTACGTGTACCTACCCCACTTCGTACTAATTGAATCATTAAAACAGTATATAATTGGTAATAACGAATAATGTGTAGATACACTAAGTACTGATATGGAAGTAGGTATATTCACCGATTGTTACTTAACAACGAACCGAATAGGCACAGCATATTCTGCAAGTCTGTAAATTCTCTTAAACCAAATTAAGAATGAATTATTAAGATTATCTATTAATCGGAAAGGGTGTAGGTAGTTAATATAATTTTCATATTAACAAATTTTATTTGTATGTACTACTTTAATATGTGCTACTTATAGTGTAAATTAGGTACAGACTGTTTAATTTAGCACAGTAGCTACTACTACTACTTACAGTAGTAATATTAATGAGGTAGATAGCATTCACTATCAAAAATGTTCAATTATGATTTATGATGTTATAGGATACGTGACTATAATGATTTTTTTGCTTAATAGATTACATTCCGATTAGTGTAGTAGTACGTATAAAAACGAAAGGTGTAGATTCCAACTAAAAATTAAAATAGTGTGTGCAATATTAGAATAGGCATTGGCCCTGCAGCCATTGGGTGTGCACTATCCCGCCCGCAACGACCTATTGGTTGGTAGCAACGGTTTCATCAACCTCATTCTGCTGGATGCTCAACATAAGTCGTAGGTTACTGGCTACATCTGATATTATTTACCTCTGCCTCTTTACTTTTATTGTTCTTATGAAACCGATGCAGATTCTCACAAGCTACGTTAGATGGTACCTATACCTAACATGTTTCCATTCTCACTAGTAGGTATATAGGTAGGTAGGTAGGTACTTGAGAATGTATGTAGGTACAAGAATCTGATGGCAATATTATATTCATGTTGAACTTTTCCACATTAGACTATTAATTAACAATAATCTGTTTTGACTACTGGCTTTAAATATTTAAATACCTATGGGTAATATTCAATACCAGTTTTACTCGGATATACCTAGCATCTTCGCGGTGTTGTTTTATCATTCACTTATAATATCTACAATAAATCATTGTTAAAACAAAAATCTGAATTACGATAAATTATAGCTACTACAGAACATTTACTTTGAATAGACATTTTTTATGCAGCAGCTAATATTACATGTTCCATGTGTGACTTTTGGCAAGGACTGTATCATGAATAATCTGAGAACACTTTAATAGCTTACATTTACACATACATATTTATAAACATTATCTACTTTCACAGAGAACCGAGGAGTATAAAGTATAGCACAGCTTCCGCTCAGAGGAGCTTTTGAGAGCTTTTATAGCTCAGTTTTACTGTATAAGTAATATAAAAGCTCGCGATTTGCAGCGCTCCATGAATATTTAGCTCTAATTCTAAAAGCGTTTCCGAGAGACGCTTTATATATTCATACTTTATGCTGGCCCGGATTTTAGCGCCTCAAATGGAAACAACTGGAGTGGGTTATTTCATATTATGAACGCCTTTGGTTTTTATATAGGTACCTATCTAAACTTATTCCGTCAATTTAAAATTTAATATCGTATTCATTAAAATAAAATTAGTTAAATAAATCAGATACTCATGCCTAACAATCGTATATAATGGGTTAAAGAACAATAGTTCATGGTTAATAAATTAATGTCTTTCACTCTTTCGTCAGGTTATTGTTGTAAACATTCTGCATTCTGGTGTCCAGTACAATCAACTTATATAAAATTCCCATGAGCTTGTTTATTGTTTGTTATTATAAAAGTTTAAATTGATTTGTACTTTTCAGTATGAGGTACCTACCAACTAATTAGTGTAGGTATGTATTACTCGTCTTGTCCTGATGGAGAAGTAGATTTTGAAATAGATTTATATTTTTTAATGGTCATTGTTACAAATGTTAATAATCGTACCGAATCCCAAATCTGGAGTCCTGATCATTGATGCAAGATTTAAGATTATAGAACTTAATTTATTCCTTTGCATAAATTTAGATTAAGTAAGTAGGTAGGTAGTAGGTACCATATAGATCTATAACAAAATGTTAATTATAGTTTTTGCTTTGAGTATTAAAAAAACGCAAAACTCTTTGATTACTTAATGAACTTTATACTGCGGTTAGCATTATATTCTTGATGCAGTTAAATTCAAAACAGTCAAAGGCTGCCATTAAAATATAATGAAACCATCTCATAAGAAGTTATTTATCACTGTTAAGTGTATGACAGGAAAATGTACTAAAAACAGTAGCCCTAAACAAAAGATTGTGTCATTGAATACAAATAAAGCGGCTTCTTTGAGTGTGGGTCTCGTTCAAAAATTTATTACCTCTTTTGTGCGCTTTATGTAGTTCTCATCTCCTCTATCAAATTTTGAAAACAACACAATTCAGTAAGCGCCGGGTCCTTTGTGTGGCTTGAAGCCACTAACACATTATCTCACTTTTGTGTGAGGATAAAAGCCGAGATTGAGAGCTGTGCGCCTCCCCTGCGGATTCGCAGCGATCGCGAACTCCTAAGCGGCTTACCATGCCACAATAGAAGCTCATGCGGCCACTTAACGCCTCGCATATAGCAGCTTATAAGGTTATATGTTTCATACATTTAAAGGCAGTTTACTCCTATAGTTTACTAGTCGTAGGTATATGAAAACCTGCTTACACAGAAAAGATAATATGAAGTTTATTTGTTTTCATAACTAACCTGGTAAAATTTATTCTTTATTAAAACATTCCTGTATTAGTTTCATGTTTGTTAATCGACTACTATTCTCTATATCTCTGTTAAACAGTTTGAACACAGACATAAAACTAAATACGCAAATCTCAACAGTAGCAATTCGTCTGGAGACTCTATTCCCATAATCGATTATAATTCGAGCACAATATTCGTCCTCTTCATGCTTGCACGCCTAATTAGCATAACAACCCTAATACATATATAGGTTTAACTTAATACAGAAGGGCACTCCCCTACAATAAACACATTAATCCATGCGGCTAGCGATTGTATTACAAGGGATACTAAGACTAACATATTAAAAGCAGGGGCGTAGGTAAGACTTGCATGGGTAGTATAACTTGTATTATCTGGCGCACTATCTTATTCTTATTAAAATTATATCCATCACGATACCATTCGTTTGCGTCTTCTTATATTAATGTATCTATATATCTGATACCTATTCTTCGTTCATAATTATTATATCACCTCCCCGATGTTGAAATATAGCGTGGTCAAAAGAAAGACGATCCCTGCAACTTTTTTCTATTGTCCAATAGGCCGATAACCGGTTTTCCTTCTGGCTTGGATCCTTTATGGAATAGAGGCACTGTTTAAGAAGAATTTGTTTATTATAGAGAAAAGGAAAAAGTTCTCTTTCTGGTGCTACCTTCAAAGCCTATTTTAGTATTGAGATTGGGCATTTTGTTTTAACAGAATACTATTCCAACAAGGATAACAGTGATAATACTATCCACAATAGACTGCGGGTATATTCATCAGTGAAAATGAAAAACAATAACATAACCTAATTTAGTAAAATATCACATAGAAATGATGTACAATATTAAATTTGATGTTTTACAGTCTAACATAATTTTTATTTTTGACGTAAAAGGTTGATTAAAATAATAACAATATTTATCTGAGTCCTGCGAAGACTGTGGTTTACAGCATCGAAGACAAAGACACATTTAAGTCTTTGTCTAAAGGAGGAGTATCGATAAAACGCATCTTTCTACTTCTAAATTTTATTAAAGATCAAAAGAAATCTCGGTAGGTATAGGTACAATGTCCTGCAAAGTAAAAGTTGTTTAATCAAAATGCCTTTCTATTATAGATAATATTACGACAATCTCAAATAGGGAAACACTTGCGTAATGTTGTGTTCTATGGTCAGTGGAATTCATGCACTTTAGGGTTATAGGTTAAAAGTCAGATGTGGCTTTTAGTAAATCCGCTTGTGTCATGCGTGTCATGTTCTCAACTGAATAGCAGTAAACTTACTGAATTCGAAAATGTATGAGTTTTCTACACAAAACATTGTATTTTAAAAGGCCAAACTTCGTTTAGAAGCTTTATACTGAAATCCCTCTAATTGCATTACAAAATGTGTATACGGAACGTATTAAATTACACTTTATACACAAATTAAGACATAAAACAACCACTAACTCGGCTCTTTATAACCCAAGCTCGTGTCTTTGTCCTTAAATTGACAATGTATTCATAGCCTCAAATAGTTCGGTTCAGTGGTGTGTGCTTATCAAAGCGCGCGCCTTTATAACTCGGATACGGGAGTTCGGAAGAGCAATTACGCCGTAAAGTGAATGCTACAGCATTGCCGTTTTATGGACTGAGTTGAGCGAATTGCCGCCTTACGCGGCCGTCAGCAGGAACTTCAGCCAACCACCCTTTTAAGCGAGTATTTATTAGCATTGATTGTCCTCATTCAGGATATTCAGTGGCGTAGGTACTTACAGTTTTATGATTTGATATCAAGATCTAACAACGTAATCTATAAACAAGTTACGAGGTATAAATGAACTTTTTTATTTCTCTAACAGAAAAATTGTATCTACATTCCATTACACTTACTTTAATATTTTCATTTTCCAGTATAATCAACATATTAGTATAAGACCTACATACTCGTACATAAGCCTTTGTACAGTGCCTTCATTAATGATTGATACCCACGTGACCACAAAATATAGGCAACCCAACTTACACAATTGGTAAACCTTTATCCAATAATTCCCTAACTGATTGTTTGTACGTAGATTGACAGTAACTTTAGTAACTTTAGTGACTTTAGTTACTTTGTTTAGTTACAACGAGTACCAATCCTACCTGACTTCAACATTTAAATCTGAACTCCCAAGGACACCACGGATCAAAGGTCACGTGGGTATCAATCATTAATGAAGGCACGGTACTTGTAAAGTGTAGGTAAGGTTAAATAAATAAATATATTCCACGATGCACAATCATAAGTATACCAATCCAGACGCATACTGTGGTGGGGTGGAGTATGTATATAATAACAGACAATAAAATACTACTAACAGAACATTGTTGCCAGGTAAAGCACTAGAGCACAATACGTTTAAAAAACGAGTGCATTAGCACGACTTTTTTTCGGTTTTGTATTGTGCTTGAGTGCTTTACCTTATATCAAAAATATTAAGGGCACTACTGTTGAAATTTGCCATAAGAAAAATACATGGTCGAATTATATCTATTTAACAATACAAAATCCCAATATGTATGCAAAATAGTTATTTTTAGTCGACTACGATAAAAACAGCGGTTTTACGTATCTTTTGACAGCCGAAAAGTGTCAATTTGTAGTAGGCATTTGTCAATTTCTATTTTGCGGCCGAAAAAGATCTTTTTGCACGATCGGTCTTATTTGTTTACTTACTAGATTCGATGCCAGAACAGTAAGCTGCATTTACTGGTTGTTAGGTGTAACAAAACAGTAAGTAATTCACTTACCGTTCTAGAACAGTAAGTAGTATAATTCATTGTATTGCAGACATGATAACTATGGTTACCGTGAATTTCAGTCAATTTATAAAAAAATAAGGTTATAGAGTTACTTTTATCATTTTGAAATATAACTATTTTAAATCAATTTTTTTTATTGCGATCGTGCAAAAAACGTTATAAGCATGTCGAACGTTAAGGGTTACCGGTCTCCGACAATAATTGGGGTCGTCGCTTCGCTCCTCCCCAAACAATTGTCGTCGGCCGCAAAATAGAAATTGCCAAATGCCTACTACAAATTGACACTTTTCGGCTGTCAAAAGATACGTAAAACAGCTGTTTTTATCGTAGTCGACTAAATAGTATATTAAGTATTAAGAACGGTAAGGACATTTTACCGATCGAAGACAATAGTTTGGAGGAGGAGCGCAGCGACGACTCCAATTATTGTCTGAGATCGGTAGTCCTTAACGTTCGTGATGCTTATGACGTTTTTTGCGCTACTGAATCCGGTAAAAAGAATTTTTAATAAATTAATAATTAATACAGATTCAAATGCGATAATTGTCAGTCTCCGCATCACGTTGCCGTATTGTCGATTGATATATTACGTTTCTATGTTTCTATAGCAATCTGTAAACAGTTACCGCCATTGCAGTTTTTTATGAAAATTATTTGGAGTTCCGTGCTAAAAATTAATGAAAATGATTCCGAAAACGAAATAGAAGAAGCTTGGAATGTGGGGTGTTCGGTTCTCATTCCTGATAAGTCTAGAGAGACGCTACGAAGGTACCTACAATCATTTTAAAAATTGGTGTACCAAGAAAAGTACAAATATTGATGAAAAATCTTTGCTGGCGTACTTTGTTACAAGAAATGAGAAATTAAAAGCTCCAGGATTTGTTTTAACTAACATTGGAAATTGCATTCATTTTATTTAACTAAACTGACATTTGTGACTGACATTCATTTATCAAATTACATGGCACATTCGTTTTGAATAAATTTACTTACCGTTCTAGAACCCCAAAGTATTTTACCGACGACTTTATCCTTAGCAACTAGTAAACATAACTTACTGTCTTGGAAACAGCCGCGGTAAACAATGAAATAGAGCACAGTAGCGCAAAAAAATAATAAACAGTAGTAAACAACACTCTACCAACAAGTAAACAACTCCCTACCAACAAGTAACCAACACTATAATAGTAACAGGTTTTTATCATAGGAAGCCGTCTTTTTAAACACGAAGGGGCATTTTTATAATGATAAACAATGATGCTCAGCGTTTATCGGCAAAAATGGAATTCTATTAGGGCCGACGTTTCGGTTGTTGCTGAGTAACTACTGTATGAGTAATTTTGTCACTGTAAAATTTTCCTTGGCAGTTTTAATAGTAAAGCTGGTTTGTAAGGATTGAAAAGTATTTTGCACTGTGATTATTTTATCATTGAGTCATCGATATAATTCTGACAGCGGTATATCTGACACAGGTATCTTTAATGCCGCAAGTAATGTCTGCTCCTACATCCACAAGCAAGGTGGCAGTGGTCAAGGTAGCATCCACAAGCAAGGTGACAGAAGATCTTCGAAACGAGTGTCCTGTATACACTTTGGTGGTGGGTATAGTTTTAAATAGACGGGAATTTGTTTTCTTTTACAGAAGACTTATTAATGCAAATGTCATTTACGCAATTCAAGAAGAGGGACTGTAATAGCAAGTGGGCATAACAACATAAATTTCATAAAAAATTAAGTTGAGAAGATGAATCGTAATTTATTAAAAGCTTTGTATATCAAAGTTTTAGTTCTAGTTCATGCAGGGTGCATTAATAAAGCAGGTCTTAAGCGAAATGTCAATGCAAAACTTTTGATAAAGCACTTCACTTTTCAGTAACCTTTCTTATTTGTTATGGTACTTTTATTAATTTATTATTAATATTAATTATTATTATTTATACTACTAACATCACTAGTCCGTGATTGGTTAGACGCGGTTTGCCGCGTGCCACACGCTGACACGCCACGTGACGCACCGGTTGCGGAACCACCTTTATGAGTCATCTTTTCATAAAAGAGTCATCTTTATCTTACAAAAAGTCTATTACAAGTTATTTTATACTGCAGTGATTGTAAAAATACGAAAATACAAATTGCAGAAAATAACATTTTCTTTAAGGGTTTTATTTATTTTAATTATACGTGCACTACTAATGATACAATTTGAAAACGTCTTGATCGCAATAAATTATAACATTTTCAATCGTTACGTCGGCTCACGGTCGTTATCGTTTCTTTGTTACCTACTATCATTATAAATTGTAATCGTTTACTAATTTTGAAAAAACAGTTGTGGCAATACAGGGCGTGGTATTTCTTTATACTGGTATCCCATACACTTTATGTAGTGAAGTGACCGTGATGCAGTCAACCGCAGCCTCCGGTTCCCATAGCGCTCTTATTACAGTTTTCTGAAAAAATGAAACCGCCCGTATGCTGATTTAATTGCGTATTTACGCTGATAAATATCAAATATCCATATTGCTAATCTGACAATTGTCCTTGCGGTTAACTCTAGATGGAATTATTTTGCATATTATAATCCGTGATTTTATTCGCAATTGACTTTCACAAAGTATCTACTCATATTGATGGTGTTCTTCGCAATCTTATGCTGTACTGAACTTTTGAGATTTAAAACGATTATTATGTAAGTAACCAAAATTCACATGACTATTTTTCTTATCTTTATCAACAAAAAAGAATAAAGTTGATAGGTACGTCAAATATCTAAGGATTTCTAAAATTTATGTTTGTGTTAATATATTTTTGTCTGTGGGTTCAAAATTCTGATTTTTTGGGTTCGAGAAGCAGCTTTCTCTAGTTTTGGATTGAATGTGCAGGGCCCGTCCTAGAGCACTCTTAGTAGAGGGGTGTCAATCTACCAATTGCCTACTTAGTTGAACAAAAAAACAACATTATTATCGTATTTTCACGCATAGGTATAGTAAAAACGAAAAAAACAAATATTTCTTTTTTCTTTGTGATTTACTCGAAAGTAACGCGTTTGGTAAACATATAACTTGGCAGATTGTAGAAGGACAATTAATTCCCTGTAGGTGATACCGCCAAAGTACAGTGTACAGCAGCAGACTAGTCGAATGGTAGATCTCTTCCGAGAAGGGCACAATTAATACGATTTGTTTATACAGGGTGATCAAAAATGATTGAAGGTCACATGACCGCTAGTCGGTCCAATTACTATCAAAAATGCATTCCGTTTTGTCAAACAGTCTGTTGTTTATCAATACTTACATCTGTTCAGTGTCTTGCGCATTATTTTCCATCTGTCATTTCCATCTGTCATTTAAATTACAATATCTACACCACTGAAATTACCAAGGTTATTTAAGTCAGTAAGCGGACAACAAAAAATCAGTATGAAGCGGCACGTTCAATCATTTTTGATCACCCTTACATATTCTCACGACTTACACACAGGTGACTCAGTCAATGAATACGAAGCTAATTGATTGTAGGGCTAATAATGTAATAGAATAGGCTTGAACAAAAATTATTTTGTTACACGGTGAATAATATATTAGAATGCTGGAAATGTATGGAACTTAAAAAATGTTGCGATTTGCCGACTTCTCTTTAAATGGAGGGGTGTGACCCCCCCTAGGTTGGGCCCTGTGAATGTGAGATCAACTCGTTTTATGGAAATATACGTATTACTATATCCATGAAACTATGTATTTTGTGACGAATAATTTAGCTCTTTTCAACGATACTTTTTACTCCCTAAGATTGCCTGAAAATATATGATTAAGTTCTGAAAAATTGTCTTCCTCTGCCTCAATCAGGAATATCCTGTGTCTTACTGATTACTCTGTATATATTTTTATATTGCACCATTATGACTTTAATAAGATTAAATTACCTACATTGGACCAATGGGCGATCGATTATTAATCGATTAATACTAAACGATTCACTAGCGTTTAAGGTAATCCTGGTATTAAGTAATTTTTTTCAGTTAAATATTGAAAAACCTCATTTGAAGCATGCCTTTTAGAAATTTATAGAAAAAACATTTCAAGTTATTTTGCAGTTAAAACCATGGATCTCTAACCAAGATTCAAGCATGCTGTGTATTTATTATCCTCCTAGTTATCTACCATGTACGAATTCTCGTTACTTAAGCTTTGAAAATACTCTCTATAAAATATTCTGATTAAATGCTGTTTCATGCTTGACAACTTTAGATAGCTGGGCAAAAACTAGCTTACTATAGGTAAATAATTTCTTCAAGTGGTAGTAGTCGTATTTTATATCAAGCAATTTTATATAAATATAACTTCCATCGATAAGGTCGCATTGATTGGCGACAAATATCCTGTTTACTGGTTGCATTATCGCGACCTGTTTGAGCAAAAAGCTCCAAACCACTTAACAAATTCAGGATATGAAAGCATTTGTAATAACTCATGTCAATACATAATTTAATTGTGTGAATGTTCAAGACTAAAATTCATTTGATGAGGAATTTTTAGAAATATGTAACGAATCGAGCAAGAAAACGCCTTCGTTTATTTAATTAGAAGGTAGATATATTTCTTAATTAACTGCGTTAGGAAAATGATTATTCAGTTTTATAGGTACAATCCATACCTACTACATAAACCAGCAATGAATATCAAATTACGTTTCGGAAATGCTCCCAACTGCTACAGTATCTATACATATTGACATTAACGAGTGGTAAATTACTTAAAAATAATGGTATTTTTAATTGAAAAAATTAATAGATAGTACTCGAACTAATCTTAAATCTTAATATCTGTTAATTATTTCCAACTTCAACTCCTAATTCATTGCCGAAAAATGCTGATAATAACTGAATAAGCAACTGAAAATCCATTTTAAATATTTGTTACTGGATGACAATATATCGTTTACAAATCATTTTATTACTTGTCGAGATCCATCAAAGGCTTTATTAAAGTTTTTGGTATAGCACCCAAGCACCGTTTATATGTATTGAACAAAATAATAGAATTAGTGACACAATATGTTGTTAATTGACGAACATAGAGTGAATAAATAATATTTAAACAAAACAACGTTTTCTAAAATAAAAATTACATTAACTTTGTATATTCAATAATAATCTTATAATTACCAAGGCAAACATAAAAAGCAGATTGACTTCATGCTTCGTCAGGTAACGAAATGCCAATTCTTCAGCAAATGCAATTACTGCAAGCTCAGAAAAACAAATCGTTTATATAATAATAAATGCGGTTACAGCGTCGAAGAAGAATTCCCAGTTAATGATGTCAATGTCACCGTTTTATGTTTTTACCAGAATAAGTCATTATAAATTTATCTAATGAATTGCATGACTGCATTTTTCACATACTCCGTCTATAGTTAAAAAGGGCAACGACAGTAATTATTAGAATGTCTTTAGTATAAGGAATCGAATATTTCTTTTCCCAGTTTAACAGACAAGTATAAAAGATTTCAATTCTTTGTTTTACATTAGACTTCAAATATAAAGAGCATTTTTGGTCGGATTATGAATGTCTTTAACAGCAGTCATTTGAATGAGCGTTAATTGAGTTGGAAAATACAGGACGACACTAATCTTGATCCAGTGAATCTGGATTAATGTGATGTCACCTTTACGATGCCTGGAATGTTTATGATGAAGGCAACCTTGGTTCACTGACACAAGACAAACAAGGGTATTTATGTAATTAAAACCACAATCGTGCAGCAAATTGCCTTAATACCCAGTAAATATGACTAGCCTCGGAGATTTTTGGACATCTGTTGTGTCTGTAAGAGGATCTAATAATTCTGTAACATTTGTATTGTTACCTATACTTTTTGTAATTTTGTCTGATAAAGTATGGGCAATTAGATAGCACTATTGCTATAATTAACCAAACCGAAGATATTAACCATTTTGGCAATATTTTAAGTGATCAAAGCATTCCAAGATCTTCAATTTCACATCTGTTGTATTATAGTATACGAAAAAAAATGTAAGTACTGAGGCGATGATACACAGTTTATTAATTAGTACATACAATGTACTATGTTTTCACCAGTCTTGTACCACTGTAACCCGCTTTACTGAGAAATATAACACATTTCTATATTTCATTTCATCTTGTTAACGGTGTTACCAACATACCTATATAAAACAATAAGAACGATGTTATGGTACCTCTCATATTTCTCAGAAAAACGTGTTCAGTGATATCATACTAGTGAAAACATTTGTCGCTGACTGTACATATTATTAGAGAAAAGCTAGCCTTAAAAAAACTAATAGAGAAATATTCCGAATTTCGAAATATTGAAGTAAATTAAAATTTGAAAGATGGATGCGAATACCCATCCAAGCCAACTTACTGTCGTGTTTGACCCATCCAAAGTCAGTCGATTGTTTGACCCATCATCGACCCGTCGCCCTTTGGTGGCGAAACATTTAACCTGATTCATGGACGTTATCTGTTATCTGAATAGTTTATAGTATATTAAGTATTAAGAACGGTAAGGACATTTTACCGATCGAAGACAATAGTTTGGAGAAGGAGCGCAGCGACGACTCCAATTATTGTCTGAGATCGGTAGTCCTTAACGTTCGTGATGCTTATGACGTTTTTTGCGCTACTGAATCCGGTAAAAAGAATTTTTAATAAATTAATAATTAATACAGATTCAAATGCGATAATTGTCAGTCTCCGCATCACGCCGTTGCCGTATTGTCGATTGATATATTGCGTTTCTATAGCAATCTGTAAACAGTTACCGCCATTGCAGTTTTTTGTGAAAATTATTTGGAGTTCCGTGCTAAAAATTAATGAAAATGATTCCGAAAACGAAATAGAAGAAGCTTGGAATGTGGGGTGTTCGGTTCTCATTCCTGATAAGTCTAGAGAGACGCTACGAAGGTACCTACAATCATTTTAAAAATTGGTGTACCAAGAAAAGTACAAATATTGATGAAAAATCTTTGCTGGCGTACTTTGTTACAAGAAATGAGAAATTAAAAGCTCCAGGATTTGTTTTAACTAACATTGGAAATTGCATTCATTTTATTTAACTAAACTGACATTTGTGACTGACATTAATTTATCAAATTACATGGCACATTCGTTTTGAGTAAATTTACTTACCGTTCTAGAACCCCAAAGTATTTTACCGACGACTTTATCCTTAGCAACTAGTAAACATAACTTACTGTCTTGGAAACAGCCGCGGTAAACAATGAAATAGAGCACAGTAGCGCAAAAAAATATTTGATTATCTGATTAATCTGCAAAGATATAATATAACTTTAACTTTACCCCCAATTAGGTTTAGGAATAGAATGTAGTAGATAGTTAATCGCCCTGAAAGGAATGCTAATAACTACATGCACACCCATAATTTATATATTTATTCATATAAAAAATATAATGTAAACAGATAGTAAGTTGTAATAATTGTCTTTTTATTAGAAATTGTAAACAATTTTGTAATAGTGGAATTTCCATTATGGCATACCTAATGCATATTTTGCTTCAGTATCAGTCCTGTACCTAATATTCTTTTATTATTACAAGCAATATAAAACATGGTTCGTAAATAACAATTAGTATACAGGTATTAATGGTATATATGTAATACATAGTTTATAGGACTAGGTAGGTTGTGAAATTAAATTACACTGCAATGTCGGCGATGCGATGAAAAGCTATATCAACTAGCTCTGTTATATTCAACGTACCGCAAAATTTCATAGATATGTATTATCTCTTGGCTTATGTTTTCGAAAAACCAGGTGCTTTTCTCAAGTTCATCATCTCTTCCCTTATCGTAATCGTAAATTTCCAGGCACAACATTTATATTTCCTATTTTTAAGAAGCATAACATTTTTCTATATTTGATTTCATCTTGGTAACAGCGTTACCAACATACCTATGTAAAATAATAAAAACGGCGTTATGTTACCCCTTATATTTCTCAGAAAAGCGGGTTCAGTGGTATCATACTGGTAAAAACATTTGTCACTGACTGTACATAACAAGTAGTCAATTGCGCTAATTCGGTCTATTTTAGAACACCTGTTGTACTAGTCTTTTAAAGACGTACTAAATGTTAAAATTACCACAATATATTAAAGCTGCTTCAGTAAATAAAAAATGAAGCCCTTTACTAATATTTCACTGATCTAGTTTTACTGCTGTTAACATAAATTGAAGTATTAATATAATATATAAAAATACTTAATTTGGTTTCGATATCCTTCAATTTTATTGAGAAAACCTTTAAGTGTGAAATTCGATTAATGTTACGTATTGAATTTCTGATCGTATAAGACCTCCCAGATAGATAGAAAGATGTAGTGGTGGCCCAAAAGAATAAAATACACAAAACGTACTTTAATGTTGCTGCAATGCTACGTCTCAGCTAATTTGGCCAACTAATGAGATTGTTTACCTGATTATTATTACCCGGTCAGCTACTTAATACCTTATACATGGTGTTTAGCTAACAGTTATGTGACAAAGTTCTCACAGTCACTGATTTTAATCCTGTTACATAAATTAATTATGACATTCCAGCGGCGCGACGCATTAATTACCCATTTAAAATTGACCGTTTACCATTTTTCTAAATAAAATGGGAAGCTGATGAATTTCCTGCTTACGATGTCGGTCGTCTATAAAAGACAAAACTGGTGTCAATGTATATTAGAATACGTATGTAGAAATTAACTTAATCATTTAGTAATGAAGTATTGGTTTTCTTTCTCACTTCTAGCAAGAAAGAAACATTAAATATTTTTTTTAACATACTCTCCTTACTACTTATCATAAATGATATCAGAAACGTTTTCGCGATATTATATTACAATAAGGTGTACTCAAACTTTTTATCCCGGCCAAATCAAGTAAGCATAATTCAACACTTTCCAAGTTTTAAATATCAGTGTTAAAGCTTAATCTGGGGTAAGTGAAGCCGAAGAGATACTTGATCTGACGGTTGGACGTGAATCACAGGGAGGTCCAGTCATTTATAAATTTTTGCCAAGCAAAGTAACATTTTATAGTATCTGACGGTTACTGAAAG
Organism: Hemicrepidius hirtus; assembly: GCA_963082805.1. Taxonomy (NCBI): domain Eukaryota; kingdom Metazoa; phylum Arthropoda; class Insecta; order Coleoptera; family Elateridae; genus Hemicrepidius; species Hemicrepidius hirtus. Next base: position 34,586,107 of record OY720159.1, read on the forward strand.
AAAAATATAAAACCCTGCAAGAGATTTTGAATAAAGGTGGCTACTAATGGGTACAAAATAATGCAGTTACCAGATTTGCTTTGATGGTAGATCAATTAAATTATTATTTCTCTCGCAATGAATTCTGAATAATACAATCACCTTAAAAAATTTTTTTTGTTTAATAATAGTATATTATTACACTAGTTTAAAAAGAAGATCTACTTTACTACGAGTGTATTTGAGACACGACGAGCGTAGCAACGAGTGCTCCAATGGAACGAGTGGTACAATGCCTCTTATTAAATGAGTGTAATATACTATTTTTTCTATTTTGCGTCATTTATTTAAAAAAAAATATGAATTTTTAAATGAACTCCTTACGTAGGAAGTTTCGATTGAAACGAGAGGTAAGACTGTGGGAAACTATTTTCAAAACTTTCGAAATTGACAATTTAGGACATAATAAATGTTTTAAAACATAATTTCTGGGTTTTACTTAAACCTCCCTGTAGAAGAGGAACTGCATGCCACTGATATTTGATGTTGGTGGCCTTTGATAACTTGACACATGAGGCAAATGCCGCTTTTAAGAACTAAAATTTTACCAAAAACAGTTACGCAATAGAGGCAGTTTTTAGTGTCAAGTAGAAAAAAATTTTTATGCTTGTAATATCCTATAATAATACATATAACGAAATTAAGAACACTATGATGCCTTTACTTAATTTATTTTATAGAAAAATTACTACCTATGCAGCTTTGTGGAAAAATAACGTGAATACGATGATGCAAAAAGTTTAATTGCCTATCTATCCCACACAAATGAATATAGTGCTAATGTAAGTGCATTTAATGGTAATTAAGGTTATCTGCAATGAATGCAAATCTATGTCAAGTTTTTAATCCGTAATATCCTATCAATATTTTTATAAAATAAATGGTAATGTATACATTAGCGTAATTGGTTCAAATACTGGTAGGCATTAATTATTAACCGTAATAATCAATCAATTTGCTTAATTAAATAACCTACGATAAAAAAGGCAGTGGCTATATTTGTAACTTAATATATATTTGCTATTTAATAAGTTGAAAAGGATGTATAACCATTAAAACATGCTTACCGATTAAATGGTAGACTTCCTATCGCATTGAAGGATAATTATAAGAAAAATGTAGTAAAATTGATAGAATTCTTAACAGAGCAAATGGTTTTTAAAATTTATAAATCAAGGTTTACTCAAATATAATTGTCTGCATTACAATTCAAATTTGTGTAAAGCACGAGGAAGAAAGTTCAATGTTCATAAAAGTTCTTTCCTAGTAATTTTGAAATGGACTTTCTTGCATCCAGTATAATACCTAACCACAGCCATATGCATAATAGATTCTTATATACAGGGTGGTGACTTGAGCAACGCAGAATAGCATAGGGATTTCAATGGTAAATTATTAATTTCAATTATTGGCTCCCCTAATTATTTTAGAGCAAAAGTGTGTTGTGGTTTTTTGTAGAGAAAAAATTCTGAATCTGTTCATACTATTATTTATAATTTTCTATTTTTCGGAAGTGTAGAAATAGAAGAAATTAAAAATGGTCTTTTTAAAGAAATCAGTGATGCCTTGGAATTATCTAAACAACCAACATTCGTATTTAAATCTGTCATTACGGTTTGCAGTTTATAACCGATTACTAAATTCTATTATTTTTAAAATGTATTCAACGAAAGAAAAAAGTAGAAATGATAAAGTGCCTTGTTTAGCGTAAAATATCCGAATAGGCAAATTCCAAATAATACAACGATTCAGATAAGTTTGAAGTTTGTTTTGTAAAATAAATATATTCTTGTTTCTTATTATCTACTCGTGTTATTGCTTCAAAGAGAAAAAAAAATGTAATGAGACAGAAATGTCAGTGCGTTTGTGTGATTTTATAATTCCATGGCATCACTGATTTTTTTAAAAAGACCATTTTTAATTTCTTCTATTTCTACGCTTCCGAAAAATGGAAAATTATAAGGGGAGAGTTGGGCAAGTCGGCATACTTTTACTTTGGTGTACCACAGCTACTATAAAAACGATTTGTTGTCCAATGTCTTTACACCAAATGAAACACTGATGGTTCGCTTATAATTTGCTTTATTCAAAATAGTGAATTTAAACATATATTTTTTGCAACATAGCATTTAAAAAAAAGTGTAAACTTGCCATCTTGCCCAACCAGTTAGGGTAAGATGGCATACATAATTAATTAAATAGTTTCTGCAACTTATGAACACAATTCGCACACAAAGTGTTTTGCCTTTTTTGGTAACCCCGCGCACTCTGCGTGAGACCACTTGGTACATCGTTGGCATTTTAACCAACCCTCCCCAGCCTTAGAAAAACAGAGCAGTACAAGGAACTCAGTTCAGATTTGGCCGCTAGGTGGTCATCAGTCAATGTTTGGTATAGAAACATAACCTAATTGTTCTGTATTGGTTTTGGCTGTGTTGTTTATACACAGAACATTGATTCTCTCATTAATTTTGGTTTATCTTGGTTGAATTTTGTTGTTATTAATATAGTTGATCTAGTTATAGTTATTGTTATATTTGAAAAGAAGGTAGAAGAATTAAAAGATGCCCTAAAACAACTAGGTGTAAACACTACTGAGCGAAAAGTAAATTTGGAGCGACAGTAAGTGCTACAGTTTTAGTAGCAATAAAGGGTGCTGTAGTAAATCTTAAAACGTTTATTTTAATTTCAGCATTGTCATTTGGCAACAAACGAAGCTAAACAAGACGTTGGTAAAGCTAGATCTAGTGCGGTGCCAGTTAAATGCTAAATAATTTCCGAATGCATTGCTCTTTCACCCGTTCAATATATTTAGTGTAAAAAAATAATTAACATCAGAAACATAACAAATGGAACCCGTCGTTTCTCTACCTCCTATCAGAATTTTGAAGAATTTTACTACTACGTTATATACGAAATTCTGTACAGTCCAAGATAACGTCATAGTGTTAAGATTCCAGAAGTCAATTTTATAAAAAGCTTAAATAAATAGTTGTTCAAGCTTTAATTATATTTTCCACCACTCTCGGAGATACATCACAAAAGCTTGCAAGAGTACTATTGTATAAATTCAATGTATACTTCATAAGCGTTAACAGTTACTCATCTGCGATGGTTAACGCAGGATTACTTTTACAATAAGTAATGCCGAAGTGTTCAGAAAAAAATTAAACAATTCCGTGAACAGCCCGTCATATGTTTTAGTTGTTTATCATTCAAAAAATATGCAGATATTAGTAGTTGTGAACGTTGAAATGTTAGTACCTACAATTTGAACGTAAGCATGTTCAATATTACTGTTCCTAATTTCTAATTGCTATAATCGGTAATTGGAATGGTGCTATTCTTATTTTCATTACTGCTATGAGCTAGAGCATTGACAGCAATATTTTGTATATCGTGCGATACACACGATTTTGTTCCTTGCGTTTGTTGCTGCCTCTTCTTTAGGCGAACATCCCTTTCAGTTGAACTAATGCAGGTTTATCAAATATTCTCATCAGTAAATACAATTTCGGTATAGCACTTTTATAATTTAATATTTTCCATTGATTGGCAGGAAACATGCATGTTACATTAAATAATCAAGTTGGAATTAATTTATTGTTACTAAGCGTATTATAAAAATATTATAGTACATTATAGGCCAAGGTAGAGAAGACAGTTTTCTCAACTGAGCAATATTATTTTCCGAGCTGCGAAGCAGCAAGGGAAATAAGTTGCGAGGTTGAGAGAACTCTTCTTTACCGTGGTCTATATACTATTTTTTTCACTACTAGAAATGTTATTTATCAAATTTTTGTAATTTACCATTTCCACATGATTTTTTAAATATTTAGTAGCCTGAAACTGGAGTTGTCAAACTAAAAAACAAAACCAATAACATCTGATTTATAGAACGTTTATTTTAGTATTTACCTAGGTAATTTTTCATTATCATTATTTACCTAGGTTGAGAAATATAACTTCTCATTAGATAAAAGGAGTACGTAATGGCGACTTCTCAGATTAGTAGTGAAAAAAAAATATTATTCCCAGTTGAAATTGGTATTTATTATTTATATGATTAGGGAATGATTTTTGTTTTGCTTAAACAGTTTTTACACTTGTATAAGTTTGTAACGGTGTATTCCGAAGGTGTAAAATGCTTTCGAACAAATTTTTGTGTGGGCCGTTTGTTGTTTGGCTGATATAATGGCTATCAGCCATTTCTTCACCATTTTTTTGTCTTTGGAAAATTTGTGGAACATTAGATTTCCGGTTTTAACCGTTATTGACGCATACTGTGCTACACAGAAATCATACGGCATGTTTAAAGTGAGAAATTAATTTAAAATAGTATAATGGCGGGATAACAACACATAGGTACATACAAAGTGAGGTTATATTGTTATACCAAACATTGACTAGAGCGCCCCCTACGTGCTACTGCTCTAATCTTCCTCGCTATCGTTTCCGTCTCCGCCAGAAAAGTCTTTTTCTGAAGAACTATCACGCACAATTTGTCGCTTGACTGCTTTCCTCTTGCTTGCCCGAATTGTTGTGTGTGTTTGTTTCTCATTTTTCTCACGCAACTCTTTTAGAAACGGACTTTCGGTCAAAACATCTTGGTAGATTTTTTTAATTTTTCTTTTTGTTTGTTTTTCGTCCCCGTGTGGCATTGGCGATATTTCCAAATGAATGATAACATAAATAATAACAATACCTATATAAAATCATATTAAAATAAAGTACGGGCAAGATGGCGTACACCTATGCCCTCTTGCCCGATGAGGTTAAACGAGGTCAAACTTAGATTTTAAACTAATAACGTATCCTCAACTTTCCCAAACCGGGTGTAAACTACAGTATACTAATACAGCTAACACTTCAAATACATTAAAAATTTCAAATGCAAATAATATTTTAATAAAAAAAATTATAAACATGTAGGTACTTACATTGATCTTGTATGTAAAAACTAAAACACGAAATAATTACTACAGCTTCACAGCTAGAAAGGCGGTTTGAAATGGGAACCCCCTATTGTGCCATAGGCACTAATTCTCGCTACACCAAGGTAGCAGATTGCGTCCCAATAACCAGTAATAACGCTGGTGCCGTCTTGTCCACCATGCCATGTATGAAGAGATGCAGATTTTTTTTCTTTACAAAAAGCCTCAACACACTTTTGCTCTAAAATAATTAGGGGAGCCAATATGAATTTACCATTGAAATCCCTATGCTGCGTCGCTCAAGTCACAACCCGGTATAGTGTATTTTTTTAAACGAGATTAATTACACAGTTTTTTTGAAATAAGTTTTACGTACTTACTCTATAATTGTATTTAAACGTTTAAATACAAAAACTATGTTAAAGGATTTAAGTCGGGTTGCTTATTAAATGTTATGTTATAATTCTCAGATAAGAAGGTATATATAAGTCTGAGTACAGCGGTTACAATGTCTATTCGATGCAAACCAACCGGTTGTGGGACCTAATTTGCTACAAATTTCTCATATCATATCATTTTCTTGCTCAATCAAGCTTTGAACATGTGATAAGTAAATATGATATCCCAGCAAAGTTTGGGCTCACATGTATGGATTGAATATCTTGTGGTCACGCACAGTAAGTCTTCACATTAACTTTGCTACACGGCGATCTGATAGGTGTTGGTATTGTTTATTTAGACGAATAACAGTTTTAATTGCAGTTTTAATGTGTCACATTTCTAGTTACAAATAGAATCATAATAATTTGTATTCATAGGTACTCCTATTTTTCCCTTTCCCAAACATTGATAAAATTTTAGTTTCTTAAAAACGTTTGAATTACCATCAACGCTCTTAAGACTTAAAAAACTGGGTCTGTGTGCGTCCTATTTTGGATTTAATTTGATAAATATTATAGTACCTACTTCCTTCTTCAATTATGGAAAATGTTAACGTGGTCAAACAAGTTCAACAATAAATGCCTAGGATGTTCCTAGAAATCAAACCACAATACACATAGCCACAAACGTCTATCAACAAGTCATTATCTTAACAGTTGCACGAATAGCTTTGAGGTATCTCCCCTAAAATAGTATATCATTACTTTAGGGAACGAATATTGTTCTGTGGTTAAAGAGTAATTGGTCATGGTGTAATTGCCGTTTTCCTTCTATAAGTACTAGTCTCTTTTTCTGAATGTAATAGGTTTGCGTAGTTAAGTTGAAGTCGCTATTAGGTTTACGGTTAGGTACATTTTACATGCAAATGAACACCGGCAATGTTTTAAAACGTTTTATTGGCTCTTCTACCATATTATAGTAAGCCATCAAATCGACGATTTCATAATTATGTGTTCTATTTTCTGGCTATGATACCATATGTACAAACTCGTGTTGTATTTGGTACTTATAAGTCCGATTTACAGTGTATTAATTAGTTAGTACTTAGCTAAAGCGAGTTACTAATAAAATATATTAATTTAGTTACCTCCGTCATGTAAACATTTTCTTTTATAGCATTAAATTAAGTTGCTTCTACTTGATAGTAGCTTCCGCTAACTACTTTATACACTAGGGTGCCTTGATTGATACTGACAGATTTGTATGAGAGGGTGTGGACAACTTTTGAGATATAAAAGCTTCTCTTTCTATGTGACATAACTAATATGTAAAACAATTGCACATTTATATTAAAAGTTACTACACGGATAGAGATGAAAATATTGTACTTCTTTTTCTAAGTTAACTTAGAAATAGAAAGGACGAAAGTTGTCCGCACCCTTACTCGTACAAATCTGTCGAGGCACCCTATTATACACGTGTAGAGCCGATGTAAAGCGGACATAAGTACTAAATAAATCAGGAAATACATTAAATAATTTGTGCGAATAAATCGTAACAATCATCCTAAGTGCGTTTATTTCTTTTTGCGCAATACACGCTGAAAAGCCTGAAAATGGGTTTAAAAATTCAAAATTACCTTAATTTTTGTAGATGGAGAATCCTTGTGGATGTTCCGCCCCCGAATCTCATAGACTCTTGGGTCAGTATTCGAATAAAATATCTTAAATAAATTCAAATATAATTTAAATAACACTTTAGCCAAAAACTATCAAAATCGACAGATGAGCGAATATTTTCTATGGTTATCTCCGGAAATATTTTTTTATTAAATCTGACGTTACTTTTACTATTATACTACTACCATTTATATATTACTTAGAATATTCCACTCATACATTGTTGTAACAGTAGGTACAGTACAGAACTAATAAGTGAAAGTTCCACGTTGCCAGGCCAATCTAGCGATAGTTCCACGTTGCCATGACATACTTGCGACCACAACATACTACTAAAAAAAAAAAACAAATTTTGTTAAACGTCATGAAACGTTTTGGAAATGTTTCAGAACGAGAAATTGACGAAAATGTTATTAAAAGTGAATGCAAAAATACGAAAAAGAGCAAGGACAGTGTTTGGAGACAGTCTACGTCATTTTGCGCCGAAAAAAAGTACACATTCGATCGAGAGACTCCAGTATCCGAACTTGCATTCATTTTGAAAAATGCTATTGATTTCGAGTATTTTTATTCGAGAAATATTCTCCCTAAATACCATTCGTGCTTAAAAATTAACCGGATAATTTTCATTCAAACACGTTGTCTAATTTCACTCGCTCTACGAGCTCGTGAAATTATTAACAACGTGTTTTCATGAAAATTATCGGTAATTTTTAAGCACTCGTGGTATTACCCCCGAATATTCCACTCATACATTGTTGTAACAGTAGGTACAGTACAGAACTAATAAGTGATAGTTCCACGTTGCCAGGTCAATCTAGCGATAGTTCCACGTTGCCATGACATACTTGCAACCACAACATACCTACTACTAAAAAAAAACAACACATTTTGTTAAACGTCATGAAACGTTTTGGGAATGTTTCAGAACGAGAAATTGACGAAAATGTTATTAAAAGTGAATGCAAAAATACGAAAACGAGCAAGGGCAGTGTCTGGAGACAGTCTACGTCATTTTGCGCCGAAAAAAGTACACATTCGATCGAGAGACTCCAGTATCCGAACTTGCATTCATTTGAAAAATACAATTGGTTTCTAGTATTTTTATTCGAGAAATATTCTCCCTAAATACCATTCGTGCTTAAAAATTAACCGGATAATTTTTAAGCACTCGTGGTATTACCCCCGATAATTATATTTACCCTAATTCGAAATATTTTGCCCACCATTTCTAGGACGCTCTGTATTTATTTCAACATTATTAAACTGTTTTTTTTCTCACTGCTTCCCCGCCCACTAATTTCTCTTCCTTATCCTTATATCTAATTCTTACTCTTTCCATTTTAATTGTTTTTTCTGTTATTCCCACCATGTTTTCTAACCCCGACTACGTTTTTTTTGTGACTTAAGAGTGGTTAAAGTTGAACTTTTTCCATTTTTTCAAACTAGCTACCTAAATGTTTATTGTATTATTTCATGTTTCTATATAAATTTGTTAATACTATTTTCTTCTGTGAAGTGCAAGGAGCTACATCTTCTGTTAATGGATTTACCCTTTTACGTTAAAGGACCTAACGCCCACTTTTGGAACAAGTTTTCGGAAAGTACAATTTGCTACACTAAATAGCAAAGCAATAAATTTGTCAGAAGTCAGTCATACGACCAAGAATTATGGTGTTTATAGCGTTTCGGTTTAGCATGTAAACGAATTGCTATTTGAAGATAAATGGTTTAACCAGAATAATAAAAGACGTAACGGTAAAACTTCCTAAAAGTTTTATGACCACATTAGCCTCACCTTATGAACATTTATTTCACAGTTTACTTCTAGGGGTAGGTATTGCTTTTATAATCACTGCAAAGTGCAATTTAATACAGAGTTTAATTGTTGTTACTGCATTGACATAAGAAATATCCGTTTCAAGGCTTCTATAAAAAGTATAAGTATATAAACATAAATGATTTTAGTTTTATAAATTTCAAAAAAGAAGACAAAAACAGTTTAAACAGTATCTTAATTAGAGCAGCTGTTGTGACAAATTATACCTTCTAGCTTCTAACGATATTACGTTGAGGTATAAACGGAGATGAAATAAGCTCTATTGTGCACGAAATGTTTTGTAATATTTTGTGTATTTAACGTCCACCGGACATCATTAAGAATTCGGGCAATAAGTAGTGAAGCAGATAAATGGTGTTAGTGACCAAGCCTGACCCGCTGCCCTAGGGAGGCCTCTGGAACAATTAGCGGCATGTTTGAGGTTTTACCGCAATGGCAAATCACAGACCAAAACCCCACAATGACGTATAGTTTAGCGACGTTTCCCTGTTACATGCCATTTTCAGCATTAACTAATCGAACTAACCACAAAATTAGAAAAGGTTTTTCCATAATCTCTGAGGGATTTCAAAAGTTTAGTCACGTAATTAACAACTTCCTAGTTTACTTATTTCTACGAATTCTACGAATAAATGAATCATTTTTTATAAAAATGTGACGTTCTATAAGAAACTAGCAAGGGGTTGATTTAATACTTATAAGAGTAAAACCAGGTCGACATTTTAAAATTTCTGCGGTTTTGTATTGTTGTAGTATAGGCAACCTAAATATTGAAGCAAAAATTACAAACATCTATTTCAAGTTGAGTTCGATTTTGAACGTGATATGAAACCGTAAACAGTCGACGAGCAAAACTCAGCTTTATGCAAAGTTCGTTTACAGTAACAGACTGAAAATAAATTGAGAGCGATTATTCAGCCCCTTGCAGTAAATTACAGTTATCAGTCTGCAATTTGCGTTTCTGGTTTTGCTTTGTTGTTCATTTGTGTTCTGCCATCATGATCTTCTTTCACATTTTTAAATGAATTCAAGCGAAACGCTTGATTTTGCTATTTATGCTGGTTGGCAATGACATGTCATCAGTTGCAAACAATAGGCAAATAAAAATTAGTTTGCAAACTATAAATAGTACACAGTATTGTAAATGTATCTATTATCCACTATCTTGAAAATATGTTTAATAGTGGCGTTGCTATTTCCCATTTGAAATATTATCTTTCCACTAGAAATAACTTAAGAATTTTATTACATTTGAAATAATTCTAGAATTTATGTACAACAGGTGCAAAAGCTGTTAAAACTCATGTTGCTAGATGTTACGGATCGCATTACACTTGAAAACTTTACAAAACATTTGTAACGCGTTTGGTCAGTTTTATCGTTAAGTACCTACCTAGGTAACATTTAAGACTCTTCTACAGTTAGATATCAGTTTACACTTACAATATTGGGGTACCTTGTTAAATTGTAATTTCTAAAACATACCTACACAGTTTCAATTTGCGTTTAAAAATCAGTCGAAGCGATACAAGGTAAAACACCGCAACTCTAAGGGCTGCATCCCTGAAGAGGTTTGCCTAAATTTGAATATTTTTTACTAAGTAGGGTAAACACGAGCTAATTTTTTAATAACGATGGAAGTGGTTTCACAAACAGTCTACTTGATTATAATGTGTTGATTATTTACGTTTTCCTGGATTACATTCTTCTCTCTATTTTCCATTTTTATTTTTTTTTTATGTTTCACCCCCGGTTACACCTTTGTTAGATTTTATTCTGCAATTGATTTATAGTTCTTGCTTTTTACATGTTATTTCTATGTCTTTGCTTTTCTTGGCTTTCTAATTCTAGTTTTTCTTCTGATCATTCATGGACAGTAACCTGTACCTTTTCGATCTTTTTTTGTACAATTTTTAAATTAGAATTATTGACGTGCGTCCACATCTGCTGATTCATAATAAATAGATAGAGTTATTTGCCTGAAATATACTATATTATAGACAAGACTTGCAGGTAATTACCTGTTATCTGTAATCTATCGCTTAAGACTTATATTGCGATGTGCTTTCACAAGTAATAGCATTCGCAGTAGCAAAACGATGTTATCTTTAGTACTAACACGTCAGAGTCACAGTAATTTGTTAACCAATACAACATAACCAAGCAATTTCACCTTTTATGTGGTCTATTCAGCGTCGTTGTGTATTACAAAAACTATTTGCAATATGAATTTATTAAAGTCCAACAAAAAAGATCAAAGTACCGTTAACGAACAGAAGCCGTCATAATCCATTTATCATGCAACCCACTGCCGTATCCTTCGACCAAAGCTTTATACTAATAAATGTTCTTTTCGCGTGAAAAATGCATACAAAAGAAATTACAGATGCTTAATTCCGTGTATTGTGCAAAAAAGTTCAAGAAAGCAGTTATTTTTTTGTTTTCCATGCACTAACCGCTTTCAAACTGCGGGATGGTGAGAAATTCTTACTCTAATTAGCGGCAGCCATTGATGGGGATAATGAAGCATAGCTAGCACAGGTAGCCTAATTGAGGTTCCACACTCATCTCCACCCAGCTGGACGCCTAATAAACTTATTTTGAACGACCCTTCATCTCGGCATAGCCACATCATTTAAGACCCTAGTACTATACAAAGTTGCCACTATGTATAATTATATGCGTATTGTATTCGTTAATAGTCCTGTAGAATTAAACGTATGGAAGTTAATATTCAATATTTAATAGTTACTACTAGAGTAGTAGTACGCACAAACCATTCAAAGTGTCGAAATTATAAAACAATTAAAAATTTTACAAACATACACAGATACAGAAAGAGTAGGTACCAGGAATTACTTGATAAGAGCATATGTGAATCCATTTAGTTTTTCTTAGATGGAACGGTCCCCGGCTCAGACATATACAAGATGTCCACGATAAGATGATGTAGGTATATAACCTACATGGGGATCTCAGCTACCTTAAGAGATACGAAATTGGTTAAAATAGAGAAAAGATGCGCAAACATATAATATGCCCCTTGCAAAAATGTATTCACTCTCAAGATATCTGCAAGCACTTCTGAAATATTCTGAAAAAGCTGAAATTTCCCCTTTTTGAAAATCTCGAATAAGTCTTTTATTATTAAACGTATGCAATTGAAACTCGGTATCCTTCCATAAACGGACACGAGGAATTCAATTCCGGCAATTAAAAAATTTTAAGCCAACTATTTTCCTATTTCTTAAGGTAGTTAAGATCCCTATGTCGGTACATCATCTTATCTTGGACACCCTGTATATGTAAGTGCATAATGTGGATTCTTGTTTCCAGTAAAATGTCGTGACCAAAATTTAATTGTGAAGTTTACAAAAGGGTAGTTACTAACTAACTAAACTAAAGTAAACTAAAATTTTATCAAAAACAGTGCAGCACAGTGCAGTGCTATGCAGTATTGAATGTCATAATGCTATTGTGAGCGAGAAGTACAAAAAAAATTATGAATCAGTGAACCTTTGCTAAACGGTAGTTTTTAAATAAACGGATTAAACGCGTACTATAATAAAGCAATGGCAAGGAGGATAATCTTCTTACAGAAAGTTTGTTCTTCTTGAAATACAATTAAATAATTTTATTTATTATAAAATATTATTCCAAGATTAATTTAGTAGGTACTAGATACCTACTATAAAATCATTCATTAGCTGTTACCCAAATACAATATGAAATAACGTTCATATATACCTAGGTTATTTTAACAAAAATATGAAACTTCGATTGATTAATGGTTTCAAAAATCACATGCAACTAATTTATTTAGGGTTTTGAAGGCAGTGCAGATGTTCATTAGTTCTGGTGTTGTGCTTATCCATTGTGGAACTTTATTGACTCATTCTACTTTAGTAGGTTAGATTGTTCTTTATATAATATTAATTTGAAAGTGATAGTTTTTCAACTTTCCTGCACAAAAAATAATAAGCAGGTTGTAGATAAACTTGAGAACATTAGCACAAAAAACCAAATGGACGATTCTTTGAAATCATTATGTAGCATAGGGGTGGAGTAGATCATCAGCGTAGAGGGAACTCATTCATTAGTGTCACGTCTATTAAGTTAATTAAAAGCACGAGTGCTTCTGATTTTGACTTAAATAAATTTGAATATTCTTAAACATTAATAATAATATTCAAGATTAATATTTCTATTGGGAACCTCCAATGACATTCTTTGTAGCTGTATTGTGTATTTAGTTGACTATAGCCTATCTGCTATAACAAAAAAGAAAAATGTTAAAAGCATCGGTTTAATAGGTTTCAACAGTTCGTTAATGGTTACTTAACTAAATACAATGTCAATATATGAAATAATTAAAAACTTGCAGTTCCCATCAGTGTAGATGAGAGGCGATCAGGAATATCTGGTTTTAATCCTGACGGTGCAGGGATTACGTCTTGCGCCACATTATAACTGTCATTGCAAAACATTCTCCTTGTTCCTAATGAGCCAATTAAACCCTTTTGCAATACCATAAAACATTAAATAGCTTTGCCATTTTCAATTAGATACTTTACACTGAGTTTATAAACACATACATAAACATTTATGGTAATTATTATATGCGTCAATTAATGTTTCTTATTAACGGTCAAGAGCTGAGATCAATAATCTATAGGAGCACATAAAATATCTTTCTGTCCTCACGTTTTTAATTTAAGATAGTTAGAAGATGAACCATTCTACTTCTCATTTGTCAACAGCAGGTACGGGTACCTGCTTCATTTATTAGTAGTCTTTTATGAAAGTATTTGTAGAGGTTTTAATTCAACTTAAAAAACTAATGATATAGAAATTATACTACAATTGGCTGGTATATATTCTTACGTAAAAGTAATTCTTGAAAACTGTCAGATTTGCATGTCAGTAAAGCTTAATACTATCAATTTGTTCTTTCATAGCTATTGGCTAGGTACTAGATGAAAATCATTTTTGATCACACTTTATTAGAAATTACCAAAACTAAAATCGAAAATATCTAAAATTTATGTAACTGCAAGTAACCATGTTCCTATATTTCCTAAAAAAGATTGAAAATCTTTCTTTGATGATTTGATTTTTCAGATTTAAAGTTAAAGTCAAAGTTCAAAGTTAAATGGACCTCCCACTTTATCATTGGAATATAGGCAACCCATTATACACTGCTAGCATTTGTTGCCCCTGCTTACTGATTTTTTTTTATAATTTATTAGATTAACCCAAAAGAGATTACACAGAATCTATAACAGGTAATAGTATACTAATTAAAATATGGTAAATGTCTAATTAAATTAAGTTTGGTTATCTAATAATAAGGACTTTACATTTCTTGTGAAACTGGCTATGTTCGAACAATTTTTTACGTCACGCGGTAGTTGTGTTGTGGGAATGCATATTATAATATTGTAGTTCAAATTTATGGAGGTATTTTGAATTAAGTTGTTTTTAATTTTATATATTAATTTCACAGAGTCATTTTTAACAATATTGGCAATATTTAGAATTTTTAGCTCAGCATATAGTCTATTTGTACTGAATCTATACGGTTTTTGAAACAGGATTTTTAAACTCCTGTTTTGGGCTATTTGTAATTTCTTTATATTTCCAGCACTTGCTTATCCCCAGAATGCTGCTAGATAATTTAAGTGTGAGTTTATAAATGAATGGTAGATTTGGTACTTCGTCTTTTTATTAAAGTATTGGGAGTTTCTTCTTAGATAATAACTGACGTTGTTGACTTTTTGTATTCAGTTTTTTATGTGTATCTCAAAGCTCAATTTATTGTCGAGAGTAATTCCTAGATACGAAGCATTTTGCACTTCCTTCAATGTATTAGTTCTCGATATTCTTAGGGCCCATGTATCGTCAGATTCTGGTTTGTTAAAGCATAAGTATAGTAGAATCAGAAAACATCCGTGACGTTTAATGTGCCAATTGGAAAATTTTGAGTGTACCTGATACACACAAAACCTGCTAATATACACCTGACTGTACTTAACGGTCAATAGCGTCAAACGTTGTAAGTAAGGTTATGGTTAAATTATTTGTCATTTTGCTCAATTCTAAAGATGATTTTCATAGAACATATTAAATAATAGTTTATCAATAATTTCAGAACCACGGATTACATTAAAACTAGAAAATTCAAGTTGATTAGGACATTTATTTTATTGCAATTAAATTGAAAGAATTAATAAAGAAACTCCTCATCAGAATCATTTTCAGAATCAGACTCCATTAAGGAAATAATAATTGGAGGAATATTGGTAAAGGTATGATTTCCCATTAATTTCTGCCAGTCAGCTTCAATTAGTTTTTCACAGTGCGCTACACTGTTTTTCCACTTTTCAGGTGTAAATTGGTCGAGAGCTTGTTTCCACACATCCCGAACTTTATCACGTGCAATGCTGGTTGTTATATTCACATCCCTAATATGCCTGTTATAATGCATTTTCACAGATGCCCATGCTAATTCGATGGGATTGAATTGGCAGTTATAGGGTGGAAGCCGCAGAACTTCATGTCCATGTGACTTTAACAATTCATCGATTACATACACCTTTTCAGATCCATGCCGTAACGGTTTTATTAAAGCCCATAGTTCAGCTTTGGTAGAATTTTCTGAAATAATGATGTTTTCCTTTTCCAACCACTTCTGCATATCGGCCTTACGTGAATTGGAATTTGGTGGCTTGTTTATCGTCACAGAATGGTATGGCGCATTATCCATTACAATAACACACTTTCTCTGAATTTTTGTTAATGCAGGTATAAGTTGTGTTTCAACCCAAGTTTGAAAGACATTAGCATTCATGGTTTTATGATAATCACGATCTTCAATCTTCGTGTCCAGCAACAAATCACAATTTTCGAGGAATCCTTGTTCACACCCTGCATGAAGTATTGTAAACCGTTTACCTTCTTGTTTTATTCGTTTCGGATTAGCTTGAATATCACTATCATGAATCCAACTACGAACCTGGGAACCATTTTGATATATCCAAGTTTCATCCAGGAAAACAAACAAATAATGTGTATTCGAATGTAAATACTGCAAATATTTTTTAATAAAGATCATTTTTTGAACCTTAACATGCGATTGTTCGCATAAAATTAGGCGATTATTGCATTTTTTATAGCGATAACCCATGGATCTTATAATTGCATATAAAGTTGTACGTCCTTTATTAAATTCTAACTCCTGTGTAGCATATAAATGTAAATTCTCAATGGTGATATGTTCATTTTTCTCATGCAATGAATAAATTTTTCTTTGCAATTCCTTTTTTAAAAAAACTCTGTTATAATCATCAATGTTGGAGGCTGTTCTTCCACCTTTTTTTGCGTCTTCCAAGTCTTCACCATTTTCAAATTTTGTATAAATTTCGTTAACTTGCGTTACACTAATCTGTAAGGAAGGAGATGAAGGATAGGAAAATTGGTTTGCAAGGATAAAAATGTAAAGCTTACTGAAAATATATACGCAGCTTTTTCAAAAATATTATATTTTTTTAATTGAGGACTAATCTCTTGTCGCTCTATACAATATTTACACACAGCTTCTTTTTCTCTAGCTGAAAGTAGATGTCTTTCTTGCTTTATTTCATTCATTACATTCATATTTTGATGAATTACTATGAATTGATCACAAAATGCTTTAATAATTCAAATGTCAAAGTAAACACCAGCACCAAACAAAAGATTTAAATTTAAATTTGAAGTGGGGCCAATATCAAATATAAAAATTACTAACACCCTAATAGGGATTTTTGTGCTAACCAACTGAATGTAACTTTTACGTCACGGGAGTTTCCTGAATGGATTATAATTACATTTAGTTTCATTTAATTTAATCCTGTTGTCTTTGGTCCACAAGACTATCATCTCTAGATCACTTTGCGCTTGATTGAAAACCTGATCAATATGACCAGAATAGAACAGCACTGTATCATCAGCATACAGTATAATTTTTCCCTTTAGGTTTATTTTAGTTATACTGTTGATGTATATTAAGAAAAGTATAGGGCCTAGTACCGACCCTTGCGGTACACCATATTTTACTAATCTTTTTGTACTGGTATTATTGTTATACATCGTGAATTGGTAGCGCTTATTTAAATAACTTTTGAATAGGTTAAGCGCAGGTCCCTCAATTCCCAGCCGTAGTAGTTTGTTAATTAGTAGCACATGATCCACAACATCAAAAGCTTTACAAAGGTCTAAAAAAATTGCTAGCACTGTGTTTCTCCTATCTACGTTGTCGTAGATGTATTGCATCGCCATTGTAATTGCACTTTGTGTACTTCTTTTACTAATGAAACCATGTTGATTATTTGCATCAAATTCCACATCTTCGAGAAATTTCACTAGTCTGTTTTTAATTACAATTTCGTATATCTTTGCAAACACCGATATGACTGTTATTGGCCGGTAGTTACTTGGAAGTGTTTTTGCGCCTTTCTTATATATTGGTGTTATCTTCCCAATTTTCAATTCATCTGGAAATGTGTTGTGTTTTAATTCCTTGTTGATAATTTTTGATAAGATTGGAGAGAGAGTATTGCTTAGTCGTTTTACTAGATTAGTTTTTATCCCATCATATCCTGGTGCTGCATTATTTTTTAGTGAGTTTATTATTTTCCGTATTTCTTCAGAAGTAGTAAGGAGCAAATACATTGTCGCAGTGTTATCAGGTCTTTCTGTACCTGCTGTTGTTCTTGTTGTTTGGTCTCCAATTACTGTTTCAGCAACCTCAGTAAAGTGATCTTTCAGTATATTACAAATTTCAGCCGGATCTTCAGTTTCATGGCCATTTTTTGAAAGTTTATGTATTAATCTGTTTTATCTTGGAACATAATAGAGTCATTAATAATGGTCCATTGTTTCTGTACGGAGTTAGCAGCATTCTTAAATTTGCGTTCCATATGTTCTTTTTTATTCCTAATAACTAGTTTTTTTACTTCAATTTTAAGTTTTTTGAAATTGTTCTGATAATCCAGATTGTTTGGATGCTTTTTCATTGTCACATACATTCTGTTTCTTTCCCTTACTTTATTGTTTAGATCTCTTGTAAACCATCCTTCATTTATATTATCTGTGAATTTTCTTTTTTTTGTTTTTGTGGCTTTTTTTATTTCACTCTGGATAGTATCAATCAAAGCTTTAAAGTTTAATTCATTCCATTTTGAATTTCCTAAGGTTACTTGGATATTTTGAATACATTTTTTTCTATTGATTAGGTTTGATATGTATATTTGTTTTTCATGCTTTTTTGCTGGTGTGTATTCTATGTTGATTTCTAGTAGCATATGGTCTGAAATATGATGTTGATATAGTTTTATGTTCGACTTACATACAAAGTTACTAAGTACATGATCTATTATGGTTCTCTTATTTGTTCTTGTATCAATTCTTGTTGCATCGTCTTCATTGATAGAATTTAAAATGTTAAACCCACTTGTTTTTATTAGATCACAGTATTGATTACATATTAAATTATTATTATCCAGGAGTGAAATATTGAAGTCCCCAATGCATATGGTATTTTTCCCTTGTATTGCTTCTTCAAGAATGTTAAAAAAGGACTGATATGGTGAATCAGGTTTTTTATATACACCAATAATGTTTAGGTTTAGTGCTGGTACTTCTATTGATAATTGTTACCTTCATTATTTATAGCGTGATGAACTTTACTTGTGTATGTATTTTGTATATAGATTGATACACCCCCTCCTCCATCTTCTCTACATACATGGGTTCCTTTGTATCCTTGAAATTTTATCGTTTCTGCTTCATTCTGGTATAGCCATGTTTCTGTAAAGATAATTAAGTTTGGTTTGTGTTGAGTTAAAATTATATCTATTTCATCTAATTTATGTCTGAGACTACGTATGTTAATGTATATTATTTGGACAGTATTTGTTTTTAGTTTTTTGGTTTAGGTAAATCCTTGATTGAGTTAATGTTGATCGGTTTGCTTGTTTCGTCTTTCCTTATCAGAATTTTCCCATTTCTTATCCATATAAATTTAAATTGATTCAGTTTAATCCATTCCTTAGCAGCCTTATATATTTCCTGATTGCATTTGGTTAATTCCTGGGAGAAGTATATGCGTTTATTTTCATCGTATCCAACGTCCTTTGTAGTGATACCCTTTGTTTTTGCACGTATTAGATTGTTTTTGTCTTGTATTGACTGGAATTCAATTTTTATTGGCACTGATTTACCTATTTCTTTTTTCCCCAATCTGTACGCATTGTAGTTGCTTCCATCAAGTTGTAAGGCATTGCAGATATCCTTGACAACTTCCATTGTGTCTTCACTTTCGCTCAGTATTGGTACTCCACCCACTATTACATTTTTTGCTAGTTCTGCTTGCTCTCTCGTATTTTTCTCATGTTTTAGTATTTCAAGTTCCGCTTTCATATGATCGATCTGCGAATATAATTGCTTATTTGTTTCTTCTTGTTGTGCAAATTTAACAAATAGATTAGCATATTTAGCATCCATATCATTTAATTTATTCATGAGATCTCGCAGAGTTATATTATCAGTTGGAGTTTCATTGTTTACTTCCAATCTAACCTCATTTTTCTGGCATGCGTTGCAATAGGTACCACATTTCACCGCCTACCTTTTTTAGTCATTTGCCATTTTGTTTAGTTCAGTCTTACCGTTGAAATGGTCTTACTAAGCCCTACACAGGCAATATGAAACCATTTATCACATTCCCTGCATTGAACACAGTAAGTTTTCTTAGTAGTTTGTTGACATGTACCACATTTGTCCGCCATCTTTACTTTCATTCAATTTTACTATAGTTCTGTTTCTCTTATTTCCAGGTATAATATAGTATAAAAATATGGTGGCATAGGTAAATCTGCATATGCAGTGTGAATATTTTATGAAATTCGATGCATATTTTCTTTATTATGAGTGCATATATAATATGTGCATATTTTTATTATATTGAGTGCATATAATTGCGAGCTCTAGTCGTAACTGCCCCCCTGCACCTAGTTTGTATCTGAAAAATATCTAGATCCTTTTAAACTATCTCGTATCTGTATCTAGGTACCCTTGGCAAAATGCATCTTGTATCTGTATCTATGTTACACTTTCTTGAAAGTATCTGTATCTGTATCCAGATACTTAAACAAAGTATCTTACTATGTATATGAAAGCATTTATTTGTTGTTTTTTTATTTGGCGCTAGTCCAATAAGTAATATGGTTATGAAATTAGTAGGTTTTTTAATTTTTTAAAAATTAATTTGAAGGAAATGCGTTGACGAAAGATGCCTATTCTCGTAATAACAGTTTTCGTAATAGTATTGGCAGATGCTCGTAGTGTCACACAATTACCTACTACTTATTTTATAGCCAATATGTATATTTGTTAACACATTTGATATGTTGATATGTATGCCGTTTAATTAAGTATTACCTACCTAAGTTATATTAAGTTTACAACACGAAAAACGTTATTTAATTAACTACACCTTGAGACTGGAGTATAGTAAAACGTTTTAACCTTTCAACGCTTTAACCGTCAAAGTTTAACCAAAGTATGTTCATATGTGCGTGTTAAATGGCTATTATTTTAATGCAAAAGAGACGCTTTAAATAATTTGAATGTTTTGCGGAAAGAATACCAGAACGATTAAAATACTTTTTGCATAATTATTGTTACCTTCATTGTTATTCCGATATAAACATCTAAAGTAATGAGCAATTATTTAAATTTCTAGCCATTCATTTACTTGAACCTCTTATCTCGGAATAATTTAAAAACAATGTTTTATTAATAATACCTATTGGTTTGACCAAGAAATTAATTAAGATGCAATCTACCATCTAGAAAATATTAAATTAATTAGGTAGGGTAATCTAAATTCGTATCTAACAATTGCTCAATTTAGTTAATGTTATTTCCCTTATTTATGCATTAAACGAACACAGAAAACATGAAACAGGCAACAGTTGCGGCTAAATTTATGCTTTGATGTCCAATTATCACAGTCGCTCAAAATGCTCCCAGTAAAAAAGTTGACGAGCTCTTTGCATATGCTTTTGTAACGGCGACACGTTTGTTGATAAAAACCACAAATTAGGGGCAACTAATTGTTACTTCCTGCGGAAGTGCGGACATCCTCGCACCTCTTCCACCGGCGCGAATTATATTGTATTTAGCCGGACACCTTTTTATTGTTATCTAATTTGTCCAGTCACTGTAGCCCAAGTGGATGGACGGCTGTGCGCTGTTAGCTGTTGCATATAAAATAACAATACGTTATGCCACTAATATTATGCTTTCACCGGAAAAAGCTCCTTTTATTCCTTGGTTATACTGTAAAATTTCGATGTCAGTTGTTAATTTGTTGTTATAGTTTGTGTTCGGCTTTGAATAAGTATTATACTCTAAAGTTAATTGAGTGACAAGCTACCGTTATGTTAACGATCCTCTAAGTGCCGTTTCAATTTGGTCTTTATTATTATAATTATTATTATGCAGCTTACACACTTTTTACCTCGTACAGAGTAACGTACATCAGGTCTTAATTCGACACTTTCAGATTCATTTCCTTACAAGAAATATATTGAACGCACCCAAGATATCAATGGATTTAAAAGATTTCCAATAAATAATTTCAAGGTTGTTGGTAATTTTACAGTTAAAATTGATTACATTTCACATGCAAAGATTAGAGGGTTAATTGGAAATTACTGTAACTCAAAAGTTATTGCCTTTACATTTGAAAGTAGATGTTAATATTAGACGTTAGTTAAAAGCTTATTTATGTTAAAAATTCAAAGTAAATTGATGAAACATTGATCAGTATCTTATAAGAAATAAGGGTGTAGGTATTAACCAAACCCTCAAGCTAGTATTTTTAGATCAGAATAATTACCAGCAGTAGATAAGAAATTGCCGATTATTTGTAAACGCAATCATAATCGGGATATTTTTTATTCTCTATTGAAACTAGATTGTACAATTTTTCGTCATTCTTTCTTCTCTATTCTCGAATTTTCTGATCCATACTCGTCGCACTATCTCTTCTACCCTGTTTCCAATAGTAGGTACCTATAACATTCTTTTTTATACAGGTTATACAGTGAAGTCAATTTATTGTGCAATATAGCCATATTGTAAGTTAAATGGTCCACTCACTTATCACTGGAATATAGGCAACCTATTATACATGGCTATCGGGTTTTGCGCCTGCTTACTGATTTTAACTATTGTTTGTCACTTGTTAAATTTGCTATTATTTTAACATTTAATACAGACCAAGATTGAAAACAACCGATTTATCTAAAACATCTTTTATTCAGACCAAGAGAAAAATAGAAACTTGTACAAATTCTTATGTTACTGTTTTACGTCGATTTTTTTTCATGTTGTGCCACACGGCCTGCACTTGCAAATTTTCTAGATGTTCTTGATATTGTAGATACAATAGGGACTCTGGTCTGTCAGGATATTTTATACTAAAATGATCCCTAACATTACCCAATGATAATCCGGTAATCCGGAGTGATACAGTATACAGATTTCTATTGTTTTTTCGTCTGTATAAATCATGTTTTCAATAAATCGTTAGTTTTAAATCTTGTCCTTTATTAAATACTAAAAAAAGGGTCTAAAATTTTGAGGTGCTTCTCGTTTACAAATATTTTCCATAAATTTAATTAGAGCATCTGAAACTCTTGTTTAGATTTGTCACACCTTTGTTTAACTTAACCGCTTTGGTTCCACTGTTCATTGTATTGGATAATAAGCACTCTCAATGAATACTCAGCATAGAGAATGCCATTTCTTTCAATTAAGTTTATCACTAAAATAATTTGAGTGGCGTGCGTAGCGTAGAGGTAAAGTCGCGAAACTTAAAATTAGACTACAAATGCTGGTGATTGATGGTGAAAAAAGCGAATAATCATTTCTCAAATGAAACGCCAATACAAATCCGCTACGATAAAAATAGGCGATCACTACCCCTACATAATTTTTATAAAAAATATGGTGTTTTTAACTACTTCATAATTACGTTTTGCTTTTACACGAATTATTTTCATTTAGTACATAGAAAATATAGTCGTCATTATTAAAATGAAAACATTCTTATTTATGCAGAAATCTCATAATCTAATAACACGCAGTCGTAGACAGGCATATTTCTGACCTGTTTAAAAGCATTTTTTAAATAAAATGATAATTAAATACTTCTAAAGCTTGTTCAGGAACAATGAAAAGTTTTATTACTCTTCACTGTAAAAAATAAGTGTAATGTTACGGGTGTAAAATGTAACCAAATCGTCCAAATCAGCAATTTTACCTGAAATATGGGTGTGATTTTACACCAAGTTGGATATAATGGGTAAATTTACTCTATAGATAGGTGTACTTTTTACGTAAATTTTAAGTAAATTTACCTCAAATAACGGTGGTAGAAAAGTTGCCACCGTTATTTGGGGTAAATTTACACCAAAATTTTTTACAGTGTTGATTAAGCTATACTACTATAGAAATAGCTCGGACAGGATTGAGCAAACAAATCGGATTGTTATTTTTCCTACAAAGAAAAAAAGATTTTTTATTATTATAATAACTTCTAGGTATTTCTGGAATAAATTCTTCGATTGACTTAGGCATGTCAAACGTAGGATTTTGCAACAATTTATCCTGTAATAATATTAATTAGGTATGTATACTACTTGGAAAGGCAAGAATAGCGTTAAATAAATTTTTGTTACCGCACGCGATAGTCCTGCTAAATAAGAATTCTGTCTGCGGTTTTTGATTGTGTATGCGATCGAGACTAAAAGGCATTCCAAAATTTCTTTTCAATGATGAAGTTTGTTTCATAAACAACTTTATGTTAATTCACAAAGTTATAGAATGTGGACGATTTAAAACTCTCATTTTTCTGCGTTCTGGAAATGTCTATGAAAAATGTTGGTCCTTGATGCTTGCACAGCTGTGACTTGTGAGTGCAAAACAAGAAGGTACTTAATTGAACAATTTTTATAAATTGTATGATAAAGTTCATCGAGAAGAAATATTACAACCATTTATTAATGACGAACTACGTACGAGGGGGTTGTTTCAATAAACCGGGGCAAAATCACATTGTAGGTAGGTACATCCGAAAGAAGGGTATTTCTTTCACTGACAACTGCCTTCTTAGAATTAGTTCTTTAATGAACAGACACACAGGAAATCCCTGGCCATCCGAACATTATGATGTGATTTTTAAATAAAAGTTTAATATTTCCAACCCCTATTCAAAATTTAGACCAATTAAGGGGACGAATTATTTACAAGTTCTACGAAATCTGCAAGTTTTGGAAAATGCACTGAAATGTTATGAAGCATCCTTTATCCTAATGAACAAAATAAAGTATCAATTCAAATGTAAATAATAATTTCTACTCTCTCATTCTAATGCAAATTGCTCATTTGTTTGGTATTTAACGATGATAAAGGTTTTAGTAAATATGCAGCAACCCGTTGAAACAGAAAATGTATGGATTGTCGAACTTGCGTTTCCAATTTACATTGTAGGTACAATTGGGAATCATGGCGAACAGCTGTTATAATTTATTATTCTCAACGAATTCGTTGCTACAGGTTTTCTAAGAGGAAGAATTTGACTACCTTATCAAACGTAGGGTGGCTGATGATATTGACAGATATATGGTATGAATTAGGGTGCGGACAACTTTTGACATAGAACATTTCTCTTTCTACCCAAAATACAGGGGGTTTCACGGAATGCGGGCCATAGGGATTTGACCATGCAATTTTGTTAAGGTTCAACGTAGGTCGTGTACAGAATATTATCAAGCTCTTTTTATTTATATTAATAACCCAGAGATAATTAGTAATTAATATATCTGTCATATTGTCTAGCGGTATAGGGTCTGGATTCAAAGCCAAGATAGCGAGTTCGATACTCGCGGAACCCTGTTTATTTTTTTAGTAAAGTAATTAAAACACTAAAGAAAAACATAACAAAATTATAAAAAAGATTTAATAACTGAAAATTAAAAAAATAAAAATAAAAAGGTTTGCCCTGGTACCGAACTCGCTATCTCTATCTTCGAATCCAGACCTAATATCGCTGCGCCACAGGGTGTTAATAAAAAAACTTTACACACTTTGGTATAGGCGATAATAGAGATCAATACAAGAAAAAAATTCTAATACACCGTGGTCCAATACTCAATGGTTTTCGCGATATGGAATTTTTAAATTTTTATTTACAACTTCAAATTTGAATGCGATGTCGCGTTATCTAAATGAACGCGATAAAAAATCAATCGGAGCAACAATAGATGTAATGTTGTGTCAACGGTGGGATTAATTATTGCTATTGAAGCAAGTTTATTTTCGCAATGGTTACATTTACATCAGCGGAATACGCCGATATGCATTTATATTATGGCGAAGCTCGTCTGAATTCGCGTGAAGCTAGACGAATTTACCAGCAGAGATATATCCTTTGAGGCATATTCCTTCTCATCCAACTTTTCAAGAAGTGCGCTAACTGTTTTGTTCATTGAAGATATCTTTAGAGTGCGCTGAATGTGTTGTTTATTTTATATGTAAAGAATTTGTAAGAACCATATCGCGAAAACCATTGAGTATTGGACCACGGTGTATTAGAATTTTTTTCTTGTATTGATCTCTATTATCGCCTACCAAAGTGTGTAAAGTTTTTTTATTAACACCCTGTATTATATCAGGGTTATTAATATAATTAAAAAAGTGATGTAATATTGTAGACAAGATGGTCAAATCCCTAGATGACCCGGACTCCGTGAAACTCCCTGTATACGATATGTGACATTTCAATTGACCTTATATCTATAAAGTCCTTTCCTGTAGCCGATTTTTCGTATTGGAAAAAACCCTGATTAGGTTAATTAAGGCCCAGGGGCTGTATTCTCAAAATCACTCGACATTTTGTCGTGCTCCACAAAAAAAATTGAAGCAATCCGAAAGCTATTTTCCAGAGAATACTGGTCCTGTTCTATAAAAGTATTTGAGTCCCAGTTCAGCCGAACCACGATCAATTTATCATGGATACAATTGTTCAAACAGTGGTTTTTGCTTTGCTCAATATCTTTATCCACTGATGCAGCCGTGCAGTGCAGCCTGGGGATGAAATGTGAATAAGACCTACATTAATCTAGTAGCTTCTGTAATAACCAACAGTGTTGGAGAAAATGAAGCAAATGAAGAAATTATGTGATGAAATTAAATGGCAAGCAAATACGGCAACGTTGTTTACAGCAAGTTACATATAAAATTAACTAACGTTAATCGAAGTTCGTCAAAATAATTCCAATCAAGAGCACATACCTGACTTATTCAAAATTATGATTTTTATATCTTTATATAAAAATGTTTAATAGTGACTTCTGTGCCGCTGCATCAGTAGTTAACACAATCTTTACAAAACACTGCACGGAAATTACACTTGAATGCTAAGAATATTCTTAAATGATAAATTGGAACTCGACAGGAGGCTTAACATATTGCTGCTGCGCTCTCGACACACACACATGCTCTAACACCTTTCTTAAACAGGACCGGTTCAAGGATTAATTTTATTTGTCGTTTACCCCTTTTTACTAGGTACATGTTTAATTATCGAATAAAATGCAAGGAATTAGAACTATCACTGTACAACGGATGCTTCGCCTCCATAATGACTAATCCTAATTTGATGCAAGTAACTTTTAGCTGGATAGATGTTTCCTCCCAAAAGATAACAGGCCATTATAACCAGCAAAGATAATAAATTAGGGTAATAAATTCTTTATTTATTTTTATATAAATATCAAATCATTATGATGCACCAATAGAAACGGAGGTTTTGTGACCGATACAAAGGGTTGATTTGTTTTTTAAAGTACCTATTTTAAATAAATCATAGTTTTAAAAATAAAAATAATTCCTACGACTGAAGACAGTGTAGGTAAATAATGAAGCTATGCTTACTAACCCATATCACAGATTATAATTATATATTTCCCCTGAAACAAATTTCATAATTCTTTTCTATGTTTACAGTGCAAGTAATCGTGTAATATCGAGTTACGCTAGTTAGGTACTAACTGATTACATGAACCTCAAACTGAAATCAATTTGGCTATATTTGTACGTTGCAAGCGCAAAGGTGAACATTGCCGATTGAGAGAATAGCGGAGAATAGCGGAAGCGTGGTACAACTTTGGTCTTGCTGGTCTATGGAACTTGCTAGATAGAAAACGAAACTTTTTATTACTGTAGTGTGACTCAAAAATATATATTTTTCCCTGGTATAGGCGACGTAGAAGCTGAAGTGGACGACTTTAGATAAATATAAGTAAAAAAAAAAAGAACAAAACTGAAAATCATATTTTCTTTATTAAGAACGATTTAAATAACTTACAGTGATTGTAGATGGAATGAGTTGTCCAAAATAAAGTAATCAGGAGATCGTCAGTAGCATCGAAATGAAACGGTATAATAAACCTCTGCAACATTGACAAGCTTTTACCTAATAAATAAAGTCACAATGGAAAGAATAAGACGTGTTCACATCTGGCGAACGTACATGAACAAAAATGAACATTCATTGCAAATTAATACACTGTGCGAGCACGAACCATCACCTGAAAATCGCAACGAATAGCTTTCGCTTTCCACCGCAAATCGGTAGTTCAAAGGAAATGCTTGTTCGTGTTTCTATGGTGTAGACGCTTCAAATGCTTAAGGGCCGGTTTTATAAAGTCTGGTTGACCGATGGTTGGCTCAACGACGAGCAATGGTCAAGCATACGATTCTTAAAAAACAATCGTATCCATGACAATAATTGATCGTAGTCGAGATAACCGTTGGTCAACCAGCGTTTATAAAATCAGCCCTAAGGATAGCTGGGACACAACGAACGTGAAGGAAAAGTCAATTGCTTACACGAAACGTTTACTTCTGTTGGCTTATGTTCGTTCGCGTGACTTAACTAAAGTTTTTATTCGTGTGCGTTTCTGTGCCTTCGCATTCGTTCGTAAGCGGTCGTCAAATGTGGACCTACCTTTAGGTTTTTTTAACGGGACACCGAATATTATGACAAATAAATTTAAAACTTTGATTTTAAACAAATATGACAGTTATATAATAATACAAACAATATAACAAAAAGGATAACAATTAAATACAATGTCCTGCAACTATTTATAAAATTAGCGATTGGAGAAGCATTACGAGTTTTGTTGTTTAGAAACTAATTTATGCAATGGCTTTCCCCAAAAAAAAAAATGAAACGGAAATGTGATGAGATGATCTGCTTTGTTGAAATCATCAATAAACATATATAACCCTCGTAAGCGATTTCCTGGAAGTTGGAATTTGTTCGGTTTTGCTGATAATGGCTATTAGTTTTACTGGTCAACTCATGCCTATTACTTTTTATAGCTGTTAATGTTAACTGTAACAAACGGAATTTTAATTAATTTCTTCATTGATTATGTTTTAGCGTTGTTGTTACTAAAGTACATGAACGTATTGGTCAAACTTTGGAAATCTGGAAAAGTAATTTCTGGCAAGAGTGCGTAGGTTTGTTTCGCTTTCGATGACGATTCTTTAAAAAACGTTAATTCTAAGTTAACATTAAAAATGCAATAAAAAAGTTAACATCAATACAAGTAATTTGTTCCGGTTATTTGAAAACCGGTAGAGTTTTGAAAAATGTATTGCATGAGGTAGTTAATTATTTAGGTGCTACTGAGAAGCGCTAAGTAAACTACTCAACGGTTCATTTTTCATTGCAATATACCTAGTTACATAAATAGCTAATAATTAAACGTAGCAAATTAAAATTATGGCTTTAAATTTGATATTCCGAACGATTAGGTTAAAACATTATTTTCATATTATATTTTTTCCTTTTGCCAATACAAAATATGGTCGGTCACGATAGCTATTTTCATAGTCAATTCCCATATAAATGTCGCGTTTAAACTATAATAAAGTTAGGGATATCTTAACAGTCATTTCAGTAGCTCTATTAACTCGACAAAAAAGGCGACTGTGCAATAAAAGAACGAAAGGCAGTAAAACGCGAGCATTATATAGATATGAATCCGGTCCTGACTGGTACGTTTAGTGTTGCGTATAATTTGATAGCAGTTCGGTTCTCATTAGCCTCTGTGGCTCCTAGCGGAAATGAATGCTAATCTAGAGATTAATATGCAGCAATTTACATAAGCGGACGAGTTGTTGATGTAATTAATAAGTCAAAGGTATCTTGATAATAAAAACATGCCTAAATAACCAAGGTGAATAGGTTGTTAGCGTTTTATTTTCCATTATCGGAAGACCTGTACAAAAAAGTATATAAATGCCAACTAATTCAAAACCTAAAAGGCACTTAACCTCTGATAAGAGGTGTAAATTCAATGCTCTTAATTTTGTATAGAATAGATTTTAGTATACCTCTTCATCCTCTAATAGATGAAATAAAAAGATGAGTTTCGATAATTTGAACACATCTCCTAGATGTTACAAGTTCAAATATTTTATAACTACCTACCTATATTAAAACTATAATAGAGTATCTTTAAATTAATTTTTACTAAGGAATAATTATTTATTCAATCATCTCTTAAATTGACAGAAAGATAGCATCACTAAAATATAGATTCGTGATTAAAATGTAAACAATACTATTTGCATAAATATCACTTTTAGTGTTGAAAACAGGTCGAACTAGTTTCAGTTTCTCACGTTCCGATATTGGTATAAGTATTAAAATTAAACTCAGGGAGAGTTGGGAACAACTAATTATATCTTTTATATTCTTTCTTTTATATTATTTCAAAATAAACAACCGGTGCTATTGGAGAAGAAAAAAGATAAAGGTGTGAAGATGAAGTTCAACGAATTATTTACAACACCTTTGGGTTCCATCTGATATGCGACAGAACAGGGTGAGTTTGCTAAGAACTGTAAGAAGAATCAGTTGAATTGTGGACATTATGTACGTGTTGTGAAATTTTAAAAATAATTCCTGGATAGATTATAATAGGGCATTCTCTGTATACAGGGTGTGTAAAAATGGTGGTGCAAGCTTCAAGTAAAGTTATTCCTTGAACAAAAATAAGGCAAAAAGCTTATTACAAAACAACTGGCAAAGGCTTCCTGAACTTACACGAAACCTTCAAAGTTCAAAATTTGTAACAGTAAAAAGCTGTCAAGATCAAGTTATTTGATGCGTACATTCAGTGATAATTGCTAAAATGTATTACCATCAATCGTTGAAAAGTAAAAAGAAATTAATAATTTTTATTATTTCAAATCATTTAATTTTTCTATAGGTATGCGCAAAAAATAGATTTGGCAATATTGCAATGTAATAGTGTTAGCTTTAGCGTCTTTCAGAGCGCCTTGATGCAATGACAGATAATAAATTGTGGTCATCAGTGATCAACTTATCATATAGTAGGTGGCTACAAGGTTGCCAAATGTACATTGCTTAAATTGTTATGGTGAGGGGTAGCCATGCGCCTACGAACTTTTTGTAATAAACTTTTTGCCTTATTGCCTTTCTCTGTACATTATATAGGTACATCTTCAATTGTTGGAACAGTTTAAATTAGAATTACAAATAGAAACTTAGATTATATCCGGACTTAATTACTAATTATACACAGTTTTTACCTGCACACAATTTTGGGGTGAATGTCCACTTGGCCCTTTACACATATTTAATGTATTCCAACATTTAAGCATACGATACGCTTGTGTTTGCGCAATAGAACTACTGTATAAATATTTAAAGAGTATAAACGATGCAAATTAGACAAATAAAGCTGCTGAAAATTTGGCTATAATAAAAAGTAGTGTTGAGTGGTGGTCGACGGGTGGTAATTCACTAATTAATATCTGGGACAGGTGCGCGCCGTGTACGCCTGGTTGCACCCATTCTAGCCCTCAACGCGTTTATTAATTTGCATTGTTACGAAGCAATTACGTTAACGGAATTTGTAACATGAGTAAAATAATACAAAGCTGCATAGGATGTGGTTTTGGTGGTCTATAGAAGCCTTTTAGAACAGTTTGTGGTTTTGTGCGGTTAAATTTGACTTCAGAACCATCGAAAACGAACGTTTCATGATACAATTACAGTTTAGAATTCCTGTTATTAAGTTCTACTTTCAACCCTCCCAACCGATTTGGGTACAACAATAATTGTTAATTAAATGTATTTCATGTATCAACTAACAATATTCGAATTCTTGAAATAAAGTAACTGAAACGCCCTCGTGTGATATGCCAATCCTCGGGCTTGCTAGTTTGATACCCTAGGTACATTATAAAGAACTGTTTTATAAAATTGGCTTAGGTATATTATATAAATGTAACAGTTGACAGTGTTGATGTAAAAATATATGCCAGCCAAATTTAAAAGCAGGAATATGTTCTTTCCAGGGTTCTTTCATAGACTCGGCTATTCTCGAGTTCAATCTTTTTCTGTTTACGCTGGCTACAGCGTGTGATTCTTTTATTAAGTTTACTTACTCTACAGGTCTTATTTTTAGAGAAAGATAAAACTAGTATTGATGTAACTTTAGTAGTGAGTTTCTTTTTTACAACACTGTAATATTATATAGGGTGTCTCTAAACCTAGTACCATAAATTTACCAGCCGCTCCCTGACGCCAAAATAAGTCGAAAATGTCTATAAAAATTTTGTCCTAAACCGCATCATAAGGAAGCTACACGTCTTTCAAGATGGTGTTGAAAAAACGGAAAACAATTGCATTTTAAAAATGGTTTGAGATAAAAAAATGGGAATTTTGTATGCAGCCTAACCTATTGAAGGTATAAACAGTACGAACACTTATTGTAACTACTTTTATTTTAATTTATTTTTCAATAAATTAATTTACATACAAATCCAGCATTCTAAATTGATTTTGGCTAAACAGAAAACCTGCATTTTATAGGAAACGGTTAGTCCAGGCGAGTTCAAACAAGAATACCTTTTTTGTTAATTAGGCAACAGGGAATACAAATCTCTACACTAAAATGGAAAAAAACAAAAGGTTAAGCGAAAAGCAAAAAAATAGTAGAAAATTTATACCTTTAATAGGTTAGGCTGCCTGCAAATTTTCGATTTTTTATCTCAAACCGTTTTGAAAATGCAATTGTTTTCCGTTTATTCAACACCATTTTCAAAGACGTGTAGCTTCCTTATGCTGCGGTTTAGGACAAAATTTTTATAGACATTTTCGACTTATTTTTACGTCAGGAAGCGGCTGGTAAATTTATGGTACTAGGTTTAGAGACACCCTGTATATTTTACCCTCGTTTTACCCCTTCCGGTTAAACTGAAAATACTACCTACTATTTTTTATTTAAAAAAAATTGTATAATAATACAATAAAATTGTATATTATGTATTTCATACTTTTGGGTGTAGTTGCTTCTCTTTTCAGTGAAGCAATACTTTAATTAAAGCAAATTAATAACGGTTCTGTGTTCATGGAATACCACCAAAGCTTACTTAATTCAAAAACAATTGACAGGCACAGTAACAGTATTTTGAGCGAAATCTGTAAATGAAAATTATTGATAATTGTCAGGGGAAACTTTGAATGGATTTATTTATATAAAACCATCTTAAATCCTGATATTCTGCGTGTAAATTATTTTATTCACAACCGGGCGAAAGTAAGCTTTACCGCTTGCATTGACGGGCGTAAAGTGTATTAATTCTTGCCCACGGCCGGTAATTTTGTGTTTCATAGTTGTTATGAAAATAAATCTAAAAATAGCTTTCTATAATTATTTAGATCTTTGTCATAGAAATATCAAATTTCTTGATATTATTCTATATTTTGAATTAAATTATTCCTTCAGTATGTTTAGTGGTAAATATTTCTGGTTGTGAATAAAATTTTGTATATAATCTCTGGTGTAAAAGATCTGTTCCAGCCTTCGTGTGTTTGACAGCCTTCGTATGGTTGACAACCTTCGATATAGTTGACAGTCTTCGTATAGTTGACAGCCCTCGCTTCGCTCGAACTGCAAGGTTTCATCAGAAAACTGCTTTAATTGCTCTCTTGTCTCTTGATACATAAATAACTGTTCCAGAAGTAAGTGGCAAATTAATATTGGTTGATTAAAACAAAAATATTAATAAGTAATATCTTTTTCATTTAGAAAATACGAACCCATAACTCATAAGTAATACCTTAATAAGTTATATCTTTAAAAAGATAGAGAAAATTATATAATACGAAAATTAAAAAAAACTTACAGGATGCTATTTAAAGACTTTTAAAGTAAATAGTATAGCTACTTTCGGTTGAACAGAAGAGTGAAAAAATATGTAGGTAATGTTAGTATTTTCTAGAACAGGCCGAGCTCATAGGGTAGATTTATTGAAACACTCTGTAATAGGTTTCGAAATCTTTAAATTCTGTAATGTTAAGCATCGATCTAATAATATGAAATTTGGTATTGGTTAACCACATACCTACCTAGCTACTTTATACCTACTTAC
The DNA here is from genome assembly GCA_963082805.1 of Hemicrepidius hirtus. Taxonomy (NCBI): domain Eukaryota; kingdom Metazoa; phylum Arthropoda; class Insecta; order Coleoptera; family Elateridae; genus Hemicrepidius; species Hemicrepidius hirtus. The sequence goes on from OY720159.1 coordinate 34,619,577, forward strand.
TTCGTAAGTATATGTTTTATTCTATTTTATCTACACCCTGTCCTGTATAGTAACGCACACAAAATTGAATGCAGTGAATATCAAACTTGTAATCTGATTTGCTCCATAAAATTTATGTATTAATCTTTTATAATCTTAATTTAATTCAATGACCTTCAAACACAGCTGCTGCCACAGGAAGGATGTACATAGGGTGAAAATTGGTTATAACTTGAAGTAAAAACATGTAATTCATTCTTAATTAAATAAAAAAATTGAAAATAAAGGGCAACTTCTCGCACATTACTGCACCGAAAAATATTTTAAATAATCTATAAACAATACAACATATAACATACCTTCTTGTATCGTACTTACGCTGATCTCAATGTAAAAGCTTTACTTACCTTTTGGATTTCTGGCCAAAGAAGTTAATCTAAAATGATCGTGTAATAAAACATTTAATGTGGTTTTTACAATTTGTTATCACATCATCGCGTGACTCTGCCGTTATTTCTTGCCTTTTTCCAGTTTGTGAAAGTTATAAAGTATCTTGATCACAATAACAGCACTTTCTTTATGTAATAAATAGCAATGTTTTTAAATGTTTAAATAAAGAAGATTTAGAGATTAGTGGACGAAACTTAAAAACCAGGAGATGTTTGGTTTATTCCTAATGTTTTATTAGTCTTCGAGACAGTTGATATAATGTACGAAAAACAAATAAAACAAATTCTTTCAACTTATGCTTTAATCAAGTTCTACCTAATTATTTTACATTTACAACCTATATTTATAGATAAATAATTACAGTATTTGAAAACCATAGCGTGGTGATGAAGTCAAAATAGCTACCTTTTACAGAGCATATCTTACAGACTCACCTACAACTACTTTTGATTGAAATGGTCAAAAGCAGCCAAGTACGAAAACAGCATTAACTGAAACTTTTGTTTCAGTTTTATTTTTAATTATTTACAAACTGTGTAATTGTTTATAACTTCACACTACCTTTTGTATTAAGGAGTTCGTACAACATCAGATAACTTTATTAAACTGTTGTTGAATTAAAAGGAAATACAGCATGATCAATCTCGTTTCTGTTTTAGCTGCTTAAAATTAACAGTCACGCGGAAAGCCCACATAAGACATCTGTCATGAACTTTCCTTACTTTTTTTACTGTCAACACATGTTAATTATTTTACAAGGAAAAGCGCAGCTGTACGAATTTCCGTCATAGGTATAGAAATAAAAACTTGTTTGTTACCTTTTGATTATCAGATCATGTACAGCTGTGAAAATGATCGTTGGTTTTCAATTAATATTATAAGTTAATTTAAATAACAAATCTTGAAATTATTAAAGTATTTGTTATTAAATGACTTTAGATATTTGACACATTTAACATGTAGACCACGTATGAAAACTATGTACGGTAAGAAAATAAATCAGAAATATCGCGCAGCCAGCACAAATTATACGAGTTACCCCCAGTTATCGAATTTTCCGTCGAAAACGTACACAGCTTTCTATAAGAAGCATATGCTTACAGAAAGTCACCAATATTGTCTACACAACACTTAAAAGCGATAAATAAATAACAGGTCCACACGTTCTGGCAATTATCACATATTTAAAGTTATCTACACTGTTTTTATACATGGATAGTGTCTTCATCATCACTAGGGGATCGTCTACCTGCTGTTCCTGGCGACCCTGGATCTAGCGGAGTGTCTGGACTAGGTGACCTCGCTGGGGGTGCCTCCGCAGATTGGCTATAATAACTGGACAGCGAACTCAAGGAGCTACTGGCAGCAAGGTTACCCAAATGTGCACTTGGTCCTGGCATTCCTAAACCAATACCTGGTGGATATAAGCGATACGGTAGAGGTTTCTGTAGAGTTGCAGCTGCAGCTGCCGCAGCTTGCCGATAGTAGATATCTGCAGCACTAGGGGCTGCAGCACTTGGACCGGTTTGTGGAGGATACCAACAACCATATGGAGGAGCACCGTATAGCCTTTGAAAAGCTGCATAATTACCAGCTTCTGCAAGAAGTTCTAAACCCACTGCTGTTTGTCGCTTCCATTTCGTTCTGTAATAGAAGATAGACAGTTTTAGTGAATTTAAGGATACTCCAGTTATAGAAATAAATCTGACAATTATGAAATGGGGCAATCGTTATCCAATACCGGAGACAAGAAGTTCTTCGAATAACCTCTTCATAGATTACAATTTTGAACGCTCCATGGAAGTGCAAATATTTTTAAAATTCAGTTCTTATAACCTTTTTTGTTTAGAGTAAAAAATACAATTTGTAGTTTGATATCCGAGTGCTTATTTCATTCTTGAATCAACTATTTCATATATTTTAGATATCAAAGGTTCAGGATGTCAAAAATTAATAGTTATGGTGTCTTTAACTTTAACAATAAACAATATAAATAAATATACTACTGTTATATAATTTGAAACGCCTATATCGAGAAGAATGAGAAGATGGTAATATAAGTCATAATATGACTTGCTATTGTAACAGTTTGGTAAATATAAAAAAATGAAGAATAATAGGAAGGTTCAGAAATAACTTGTTTTTATAAGTACTTTTTCTATTATACCCGACCCTCCTGTTAAAATTCGTGTTGTTGATTTTAGCTTCAGTTGGGTATTAAATCGGAATAAAAAACAAAGTGTTAAATAGTAAATTTATAAATGTAAGAGGTAGGTGTACGTGATGGTATTTTTGTTCTCTATCCCTAAATAGTCCCTACTTCAAAGGGAATTCAATCCTCAGCGGCAAGGTTGATTAAATAGAGGGAAGTAACGCCCACCCTATTACGACATGACTGTCACTTTCCACACTAATCTACTTATAATAACTTGTAACTGCAGCACTTGGGGAGTGTTTGCTAAACTTAACATAGGCGCCGGACGTAAAGCCTTCAATTTACTAAATGACTACGTCGATATTTTCGGCAAATTTTTAAAAACAACCAATTTGGACACATTTAATTTGATGTTAAGACACTTTACCACAATGAAATGGCAATTTTTAAAAAAAGGATCTGCTCGAGGTTATTGATTTTAAACTGAAAAATGTATACCTAAAGGTAATTAAATATTCGCTAGAAAATCGATTTGTATTTTTCTTGTTGGTCTTGAGATTAATGTTTTTGTAAGGTAATTAAAGCCAGCTTCTAAACAACGCTGTTTCATTGACGTTCAATTACAGTTAAATTGAAAACAATTTATTTGTAGGAAAATAAGTACTATTGTGAAAATTTATAAACAGTCATTTTATTTGTTTAAATGAAATTTTCATTATTCATGTTGAAAGTTAACGTTCAGATAAACGTTTCTGCTGGAATAATTCCTAATCATGTATCACGAATAATCATAAAGCCAAGTAAAATTACGGTGTGATGTGACCACATAATCCGATAAACTTTTTTAAGTCGAAATGCTAGATTACATGGTTGTGAAGGATGCTGAATATATTGCTCCAAGCTTAAATCATTATTGTTTGAAAGCATTTAGTCACCTAATTGTCGGGCTGGAGATCGTTGAAAGTGCTGACGTTGCATGTAGGCGCCGACAACCAATTACGAAGACTTGGATGGCGGCTCTTCTTCATTCTTTATTATAGCAAACATAAGGGAATAATTAACACGGTTTAATTTCTTTTTCCACCTTATAGTCAGATTCCTATGTTTCACCATTTCTTAAAATTTGAACTTATCTTCAGTCTAATTTTTCGGTGGAAGGTGTAAGACAGACTTATTTTAAATAAAATCAAGTCAACTGAGTTTAGAATCTTTTGGTTTTTTGACAAAATAACATGTTAAACTTACTAATAATGATGACATAATTTAATGGTTTAAAGAATGAACCTCTCGCGTATTAAAATATAAGATTGTATATAGGTATAGCTTTTCATTCTGTTGACTGCTGCCTAGTTTATTGTTCAGTTATGTCTATCAACGTTTGTGTAAAAGAGTAGCATTAGCAATTATCCCAATGAAGTTCTTCCGCTTTTTGGTCTAGAGAGTGTAGGGAATTTGGTACTAATAAGAACAGTAGCATACAATTTAGCTTTGCGTGTGAACATTCCGTAATAAACCCGATCGCGAATAAAGGATTAACCGGATCCGATTTGCGCGCCGCCACACAAAGGCCGGATTCTCATGCCTGCTTACAGGCTATTGGCCACGTTGGTTCCGCATGTTCTTGCAGACGCCAAGTAAACAATCGGCGGCTGCACAATACGTGCTGTCATGCCAACATTTAACGCCACATTATGTCAAAGAAATACTTGAAGAAGATGCTGAAGATGTGTACTTAATTGTTTTTACTTTTTATCGTCTTTGTTTAAAAATCGCTTGTGTAAACACGTTTTATTAAAAACAAACACGGTCAAGAATGTTCACGAAAAAGTTAAACGTTCTGGAATTTCAATTTCAGTCGATGTAAAACGTTAACGATTTATGATGCGCTGACTCATTTTCTAAAATGTATTATGAGAAAATACTGTGGTTAGTTTGTTGTAACTAGATTTGTATAAGAAAAAGTACAAGTACTAAATCTGATGGATCGGATTAAACCATGATAAAAAGGGGTTATTGATGCTTTTGTATTGCTATGTATCTTGAGAAAGACTCAAACTCTTCGTTCAAATTCTTTTATTTGCTTTTTTCTCACTCTTTTATGGATTAACGTTAACATAATCACTAAACCAGTTAATTTGAATTCGTTTTCAATGAATATTATAGGTACTAACTTTTTTATATTTAAACCACAGAACTTTGTTTGCATGGTTCCAGCTTTAAAAAAATGATTTAATTTCACAATAGAATCGGATAAACAGTTTTAAAGCAGAAGAATGAAAAACGTTTTGTATTAATCCGCAGTTTTTAACGCATCTTTAGCCATGTAAAAATATATACCAGAAAAAACCAAACACGACCGTTTGTGTACCTATGTATCCTTCTTTATATGATTCCTGTAAAAAAAAGTACCTAAATGTATATGGAAAATATCCTGAAGTATATTCAAGGAAAACCTGTTTTTTAAATTAAAAAGATATTGCAGCATGGAAATAACGAAAATAATTATAGATAAACACAATATTCTGATTTGGTGCAACGCGGTCAACATAGATCCTCTTGTTGATTATAGGCACCTGTTAAGCAAACAAAACTTCAAAACGGAAATCTTGAAAACAGAAAAACTAAAATGCAGCAAGCAAGCCTCCTGGTCAAATACAATCACAGCAGAAATAATAGAAGCTACTAAAGAAAAATCTATTGATGTATCCCAATAAAACTTCAATAAATTGGAGTGAAAAAACTCGCAGGAAAAACACGAAAACTATTAGTATTACCTTAACATCCCACGCCAGTAAGATCTGCACATTATCCATTAAGGTTTAAAAAAATTATGTAAACTTGGATATATATACCACAAGCACAAACCAGATAAGAAAATGTTTATAGATTATCACGCAGTTCAGCAGTTGATTAGGGAGATTGGGAATATTTATAGATTGCATCTTCTATATTTTGAAAATATTACAGAAAAACTTGAATCTTATACAGGTATATTGAAAGCAATATTGTAAAGCCTTAAAAGGAATACAAAAAGAAAATAAACTAGTGATAGGTAGGTACGCTTCTTCTACCACAAAATACAGGACAGGTAACGACATAAATCCTCGTAATATATCTTTAACCAGATGACAAATGTATATCAGAAAATATTATACATTCATAAAATACAATAGCTTGAAGAAGTACCGGAGTGTAATAATAAATTTCGTACCACAAATAAAGTCCCCTTGCAGATCTGGAATTCTAACAATACGCTAATACGCAATAATAGATGTAATTTCACATGGCATTACACATTACAACATATGTCGGCATCGGCAGAACATGTATTATAATCACATTAGACCGCTGCGATGGTTTTTGTTGCGACCTGAACGCTAATGTCCGCTTGGAATGTGCCTGTCAAACACTCTATTTGCAAGGTTCACTGCTTTTACCGCCAATTTACAACGGCATTCCTTCATAGGGCTCTATTTAGGTTGATCAGGATGAATGGGGCAACAAAAACATTTAAGCACCTTAATAATACCTCTAAAAATACTTTTTAATAATAAAAAGCACCACGCATAGCAATTGTAACAAAAACTAAAACGAACAATCACAATTACTATGTGTCCTTTGCATGTCCTAGTATCCGCAATTAAGGTGAACCTAATTGTTTTTACATAGCATTTTTTGGATCTTCGAGTTATAAGACATGGGGCCGAGCCCATTAGAAATCATCAATCTGAAGAACAAGAGAGGAGAGTGCAATATTCATTTTAACATTTTGAAATTATAAATAACGGAAGAACAAAGAATAAAATAAAATAAAAAATGTGATGTTAATGAAGAACGCGCATTCAAAATGGGCTCAAGACTAGTTGCTTAAACGAAGGTAAATTTCCCACACATTATCTTGAATCGGCCATCTGCTGAAAACAAACCACTAACCATCAGCGATTACTTAAAGTCCGGATATGATATTTGAGCTCCGGCAAGAAGGGCGACTTTCAGCCGCACACCTTAGTTTTGTGACCGTTTTGCCCGTACAGTCTCCGGACGGTCAAAACTGCTGAAAAAGAACGACGCCTGTGGAAGCTTTTAGACCTGTTCCTGTTCTTCTTGGGCCTCTTTAAACCACTTTTTGGGATTCTAATGCAGTTCCCTGATTTTTTGTGCTTCTTGAGGTTATGGCGACTTAAAGAAGAAGAGAATAGATATTTCTAACGATAAGTATATTTCGGACGGGGACGAGTTGGTTCCCGTTATCAGTACATAATTAACTTACTCATAATCCGGGGGTCGAGTTGGTTCCCGCTTGCAAAGGTAAAAGGTCTCCTTATCAGTAGATAATTAGGTAACTTATAAATCGAGTTGGTTCCCGAGTGGGCTATATGGGAATGAAGCCATTTAAAATAAACTACAAGTGCCACCCGACAGCACTTTTTGAAAACCAAACTTGAATTTGTCTATCACTAACAATTGTTTGCTTTTTTCACTGTACATGACATATAAAGAACTCATGTTTGTAAAGTGTAGATGACAATTTACAACTAACTGTTTCAAATTTACAAAAGCAGATAGCAAACCCTCTGTATTACAAATATACAACTATGATTGGTTGTAGACAACCTCCGCCCTTACTTAAATAGTTAGGTAATCATTAGCAACATTCTTTGAATGTTACCAAAATATCAAAATACTTAGAAATGCTTAAGTGCTCATGGGAACCAACTCGTCCCTCAATGCAAAAGCAATTAAGGGTCATTAAAGGAATTGGGAACCAACTCGACTCTGCCGTATATTTCAGACACAAGATGGAGGATCAAGCTGAAAATTGGTTACACATCCACTTCAGAGAAAGACGAATATTTTATGTATCAGCATTACTGCATCTTGTAGGCAGATCTTTATTGGCAGATTTTTATCATTCCGAAAGGGTCATCTACCATATGCAATAATGCTGATACATTGAGAATATTCTAATTCCCCTGTCGTGGATGTGTACCAATTTTCAGCTTGATCTGCCATCTTTTTACTGAAACTGAAATATATCCAGTAATAAAAATACGTGTTTTCAAGGCGCCATAACTTCTTAAGGAAGCACTTTTGTACTAAACTTCAGGTTTAATCGGTCCCATTTGGTCTCAGAAATCTGTGGTTATGTCACCACATTTTAGAAACACCCTGTATTTTTGTCTATGTCTTTATCGCCTTGTATCTTTGAAGCGACGAGATTTTCGATATGTTATCGAAGCAATAAAGTTGCTTAAAATGATCCAAGGCATTTTCCCTTAAATTTTTTACATAATATGTTTAAGATGCAGCTTTGTATGATTCGTCTCGGATTAAAATTAAAATAATTAACCTATGTGCAGGTTGCAAAAGAGTGTCTTCATTGTAACGTGATGGAAATGTTAAAGGATACTATGGTTACTGTAACATATTCGTTTTTATATATGTGTTTTGTTATCACAAGTATTAGCTGTACTCTTAAAAAAAACTCTTATTGAGTTCTGATACCTACACGTATAATACCCTTATCAATATTGTAAAAGCTATTAAGGTAAAGGTGTTATCGAGACATTAACATACATATCGTTGTTTACTTTACCAATGTTTATTTTCTTTTACGAACTGTGATATTATGAGCTGTGAAAACGAAATACAACAGCTATTACTTTGAGCGTCATTCCTATAAAAGACAAATTTTATTACAGTCGTAACTTAGATGTCGGCCTAAACAAACAAATCCATATATTAAACTGACCACCTAACTTGCCAAAACTTCTGGAAAATATACTAGACCATTTATAATATCTGCGGTTTCTGAGAGCTGGGACAATATTTCTCCACGGTTCCTCTTCAAAAACCACATTTACATTTTCAATAGGGACTATAAAATCATTAAAGTATCGTTGATTTATGAGCATGTATTTAGAGTATAATTTATTTGAAGTGGAGGGACGAAAGGGTGCACAATGGGGTGCTAGGGCTGAAACGGTTGCCGCCCGGGTTCGTAAAGTAGTTGCTTACTAATGATAGCGTGTTTGATTGTGGTATGGCTCCCGAATTGTGTATATTTACAAGCTGTTCACATTGCGGTTGTCCAGATAATTAAATGAGGGGAGAAAATAATTCCAATAAAAAAGCTTAATTCGTTTTTTGAATTATTAATAATTGACCAGAGTTAAGACTGTCGTGATAGAAGTAAATGCATTCTATCAGTTTAATTCGTTTTCAGTGGGCAAAAGAGGGTGGTTTGCATGAAGTATTATTTTACAAAGTAAACATGAAACCTTTTGTGAATTAGAAATAGAAAATCTGAGCGTAATTATTCTTAGCATAAAAAGTTATAAACTAATTATAAAAATTCTAATCCAGCACCGTCACTTCCGCTACTAATTGAGGTAGAAATATAAAATAATTAATCCAACCATCAAATATAAATGTTTCTGTTACGGTCTATAAAAATCAAGACAAAAACAGCTCGGAACCTTGGAAATAAGATTTGCTAATTTAGACAATTTGAGGCTAGAAATTTCCTGCTATTTCCCGGCGAGACAAGGTTTGTTACGTTTTATACTTCATCACTAGGAGTGAAAATATATCTTAGATCATATTTCACAATTCTCTGCTTTTCTCTCACCCTTCGTAGTTCTTATTGCGACTCTTAACGTGTTTTTTGTCGCATTATATTTTGATAATGTATTTTTTAATTTACTTATCCAAAATAAATAAATATCCATTACTGCATGCAGTAATGGATAACTGCAGTTAAATAAAACCAAAGCGTGGGCGATGGCATAGTTTTACTATGTTGTACTATATCTCATCATCGCTTAAATATTTCATTGATTAAATTTTAATTTATTCCCTTATAATCCCAACAATTTGGTTTTTGATCTTGTTCTGGTAGTCTTCAATCCAAATGTTTTTTAAAGGGTGATTCAAAAAGCATGGAATATCGTTTGATCATAGATTCCTTAGATTAACTGATTGTGATTAAACCTAATATATTTAGTAGAAAGTCCTCCCCTAAGAAGTTGTATGGATTCAAAGTTCAATTTTCAATTTTCTCTTTTATGGTACTACAAATGTACAGTTTGTAGGGTAAACGAACCCCTTACATCGTGAAGAATCAACACAGAATGAAATATATAACCCGACCCTTAATAGTGAAAGTGAAACGGTTAAGATATATGATAAGGTGCAGATTACTCTCACTGGTGTCTGAATTATATATAACAGACCACAATATATTATACATATTACTTTTAATACTAATTGCGAATCTACAATTGCAACTCCATTAATATTTATAGGAGCATATGGTTAGAAGCATACAATGCATATTTTAATAAACGGTTTGCAGTAAAGGTATTTTTAATTGTTTTTTCCATGAAGCTTAATAAGATGCCAGTTTATACGCACGCATAATGTTAGTTATGATATAACATATGGGGAACAATTAAGTTATTTACCTGACTGTGACTAATTTAACATTACGTAAATGAATGCATAATAGCATGTCATTGTGTAAAATATAATACGACAATTATACAACCGTATTGTTTATACTGCTATTCATGGGCAACTTTTCTAATTTACATTGCACTAAAATGAATATGTATGTAGGTACATTAACAAAAAATATAATATACAATTTACTCTCGGTGATGCCGAAATCGCGACCGGATGTGAGATTTTAGTTTTGTTTAGCTTTAACTAATTGCCTGTGGAATTTCCGGATTACAGAATTTATTCACAGAACACGAATGGGCAATTTAGCTCGACAATATTTAGAATTGCTTTTTACATTATAAACTCGTGATTATTTTAATAATTCGTCTTAGAATATTATTCCTGTATAATATGTATCAATAATATACGCACTTTACCTTAACATGTTTGTTTGTGTTGTCACTAAGAGGTAAGTTTGCTTAATTAATTTGTTGGCAATACTTCGACAAATCCATAGAGAAAGTGGACTCTTTTCTATTAAAATTGCAAACATCAGATTGTAACTATAAGCCAAACCAAAAGCAACTTATCAACCGAAAGGTTCAAGGAGTTGGTAGAGATTTTTCTAGCAGATAGCAGACTTTCCAAGGAAAATACTAATTAATTATCTGATATGAAAATATTTACTTTTTGGGGGTTGATATCGATCTTATCGTAGTCTGTGCTAATCCGGTTTGATAACAAGTGGTGACAAACTATTATGATGACGTATCGGTTACACAAAAGAGCACACCATTAAAAGTATAATTATGATCAATTTCGAAACAAATCTTTTTAAGGATGTAAAATATTATAACCGCGTTAAAAACACTGTTCTTAAGCATTTTGCAGCATTTAGTAATCTAAAAATACATAAAGACTCATTGTATGAACACTTATGTTTTATAGCAAAGTTAAACGTTGGAACAAAGTGTCCCCGGAGTTCTCGTTATTAGACTAAACTTATAGTTTTTTGCCGACTTGTTGTGAATGGTAATCTAAAACAGTAAGGACAGCGTTACTGGAAAGGATTTCTATTTATTTTGGATATTGTAATAAGGGGTACCTTATCTGTCAGAGTTTTACAAAAATTCAATTAATTTTTTTTTATTTGTAAGCAGAAAAGTGGCAAACTTTGTTATTAATTTATTATTATTGTCAATTACGTAGAAACTTGTAAAACTGGTGTTTCGGACCGAAAAAGAATTTCCCAAGCTAATTTACCAGCACTTAAGGGTAGTTTAGCATATATTACGTATCAGAGATAAGGCGGCTCTAAACACTTCCGACGGCCGCTTTCAATTGCGCTGCAGCATAGTGGCGCAGCGATCTGGATGGTAGCTAAGCACGCAAACCTCTACAGTCACACAATGCTTATTAAACAGTTTAACTTGCGCTTACCTCTGAAGAAACAATTTTATAAAGCATAAAAAATAATTTCCATTATCTAAATAATGAAAACAATAACTTTAGTCAGTAAGACTGTCCTCCTAGTAGAAGCAATTAATGTTATTTTTATTTTGTTCATTCAAATCTAAAGGATAAATTATCATTATACCCGTATTCGCAAGCAATTTAATTTAATATCCAGAAAGGTGTAAAAATATTTTTCCAAGTTAATTTGGAATTTAATTCTGTTACATCCAGTTCACGGTGAAAGTGCCAAACCAAAAATAAATTCTGCAGGTATATACCCACAACGTATTCCTTGAATTTTTACACTAGGAAATAAATCCTCTAAAAACTACAAATTGGTCTACTTCAAGGATTCCCTACATTACTAACGTTCTGAAAAATTTTCCTGGGACAAATATTATGAACGCAGTAGGTGCCCAATGCGCAAGACGAGAAAGATCTAGATTTTATCGTAACATAATTAACAGGATATAAATTTGGAACAATAATAATTCGAGTAGAAAAAGTAAAGATGGCCCAAGGAAATTAATACCTATAGGGAACAAACCAATTCAACCAACTGGGATTCAAACTTTCAGAAGAGGGGTGAGCAGAAAAATAAATGAAAAGTCCAATGGCGTGGGCCTGGGAGGAGGCAGAGCACCAAAAGGACTAAAACTGAAATATACAACACCGTGGAACGCTGTGTAATATATTGAGCTGAAAATTGAGTAATTAAGAAACGAATAAGAAAACAATAAATATTAACGGAAAGGAAATGTAAGCTTGGAGAAGAAACAGGAGAGTTACAAAGACAGATAGAATTAAGAACAGACTAATGCGGTACAAACATTGTAGAAGATTATGTAAAACTTGACGGATTAAGCGACAGCCTTATGAGCAGAAAAAGGAAAGAAAAAAATCATGAAGGAATAAAGTGAATGAAGTCACCAAAAGAAAGGCTCTTCAAGATGGTGGAGTGGACCTGAAAAACAACGACCTGGAAAATCGTAATCATACAATTGAATGATTTGGTCAAACTTTGTAACTCTATCTTTAAACCAATTTTAAAAATTCTAATAAACGTTGTGATATAATTTTCTCTAGTTATCTTTGGAGCCGTTAGGCATCAGTTTGAAGAAAACTGTTGATTGTAACATTTTTACCAAGTAGGTAGGTACCTACTGTTTAAAGCAGTGGTGGGTAAACTACGGCCCGCGGCATCATTCTATGCGACCCGACGAGATAAAAAGAAAGAAGAGAAAATTATTATTATAAATTATGTAGTGACTAATTGAAATTTTGGAGTTCTCAACATTCTGTAGCAAACTCTTGAGGATGCCGATTTTCCGCCAATTATGCCAATATCACCATTCGATTCTTCATGAAGGCTTTTGTAATAAAAATTTCTAGCCCGAACTCCAACGATTAATCGTTTTCGAAAAAAACTACTGATACTGGTGGTCTGACTCAGCCGGTATATTATAAACATTGTTTAGTTAGAGACTTTAAAATTAAAAATTTATTGGTTGTGCCATTTCTTCTCCAAATGGGATAAGGTAGTAAAATTAAATAAGAATTAACTCCTTAACTCCTTAACTTAACGGGATCGACTAGGAGTTGATCCTTATTTAATTTTAGAGACCTTATTTTCATCTTGAATAGAATATTTAAAAAAAAATTGGTTTGTTTGTGGCCCGCTTACTCATTTAAATTTTTTATGTGGCCCTTCAACTAAAAAGTTTGCCCACCACTGGTTTAAATAGTTTCAATTTTAGGATAATTTTTCTGTTAGAATTTTATTAAAGTGGAATAAACAGTAGTATTTACGGGGAAGTAGGTACATAGAAAATTAAGTACAATTACAAAAAGGATTCTTTTGGTAAACATTGGAACGGATCTTTCAAATTAAATCTTTCTGAATGACGATCCTTTCTACGGTTTATGGGACATTGTCATTCCTAATTTTTCGTAAAAAGACAGGAATATATTATTAGGTTAGTAATGTTAGAAAAATATGGTAAGCTCATCATCATCATTACTACGCGCGAATAACTTTATATCTTATAGTATGTTTGACATTTTCTATCGACTTTATAATAAATTTATTAAGGAGGAATACAATGCTATATCATTTCATTTAAAAAGATCATTCATAAACTTCCAAAAAGAGAAGTGCAACTGCATTGAAATACTTCATTACAGTTTTTGTACGAATAGTTTTAGCGTGATAAACTACTACTGCCATTAAACAAAAGGCCGCAATGCTGACTCTATAATAACCGGAAATATACAAAGATATAAACGTCAGCTACGGAGCAATTTACAAAGCTTTATACCACATGAAACCCGTATACATCCAAATAATAATTCATTCGACCTTTAAATACACGCCATGAAACATTCATTGCCCATTGTGGAACTAATGCTATATAGACGATACCCCTCTTAAGAAGGGGTTGTTGTTTGAGTAAAATTTAAGTTGATGACGTGTAATGTATCCCACTCAATTATTCAATATTTACGTTTATTAAGTTAAACTAGGGAAACTAATTATTATAACTAACGGTAGTACTACTACCACCGATAAATGAATTGAAATTTAATCAATTTAATGCCTTTCACAAAGTTTATGAAAAACATTGTATACTTTACAACAATGTAAATTTTTTCTTGTTCATAATAATTGTTCAACACGCAATTACAAATAACTTGCTTTAATGTGTTATTGATCAAAATAACTGTTTGCATTAAAAAGTAATAAGTAATTAAACGCTCATTTTAAATCGTAATTACCAGTTTTTAATTCGATAATGTATGTAGCTAGTTAAGGTTGCAGTGTGAAAAATAATTAACAGGTTTATTAATTATTGATTATTAATATTTAAATATTCGATGATATTTATATATTAATGCTGTTATGTTAATTAAGTACAAATACCTTCTATTTAATGTTAATTGCAGCATTTATCTGTTATTAACTTTTTATATTAATTTATACATTAATTTGTTGGACATACCCAGCAGTAATTGTATTAATTTCTTGCTTGTTATTATTGAACTATTAGATATCAATATGCAGAATGTTTACATTTAGTAGGTCACGATAGATTTTATCTTTAATTGAATAACAGCCTACTGTTTACATTAGCAATTATCTAATATCGATCTCATTTACGTTCCTATGATTCTTACTTTTCTTTCCCCAGAGTTTATTCTTCATTTCGATGCAACCGTTTCTTGCCAAACGAATTTTACGTATCAGACTATGGTGAGAGAGAGGGTGATAAAACATCAGCAAAAAAATTTTAAATGCAGTCAATGGATTTATCCTTTATTTTGAATATTTATTCCTAAAACACTGATACTAGTTATACCTTCAGTTAAAACTATTAAAAACTATTAGCACATTGAGTACCTATAGCTATAGGTAGTGTTTATAAAAACTAGAGAAACAAAATTTCGAAAGGTTATTTCTTAGATTATGTTTAAAAGGGAGAAGAGTTTCTATTAATTAAATGATCCTTAGGAAATTTACAACCCTTACGAAATGGGTGCATGAATATCCAGGAAAAAATGCCTCAACACCTCCATCAGTTCGAGAAGTCTCTGAATAAAGGGTTGGTGTTATACGTTCCAGATTAAAGCAGTTACTACAAAACGGATAGGAAATGTGAAAGTTTTATATAAGCATATCCGTTTTGGTGTACTATTTGTTAGTACAAATTTTAGTAAGCGAATTCAAAAGATAAAATCGCTTTATTTCGTGATCCATGTTCCGAGTTCACTCGTTGCATAAATGCATGATTTATATACACGAACTAAATCTGGTTTGAATAGTCGTAAGTATTCTACAATAAGGTAGATTTTCCACTTTCGTCTTTCTACGTTAAACACCACGCAATGCACGGCAATTAGAAGTAATTTCCACCCGTACTTTGTAAACTGCACATTTTCCTGTCATGTATAGCATTTGCATCGTCAAGACACGAAGAAACTTTCACGAATAAATTCAAAAAATAGGTCGTAGGTACTAACAGAATATGAAATTTCCAAGTTTTAAAATTCCAAGAAACTTTAATGCAAATGTCAGGATTTGTACGGATTGGTATAATTTCACTGATATTTGTGTTTTAATAGATACTTTCTGTTTTCATTATTTTTTTATTAACAGATACGACTGTTATAAATAAAAATTGCAGATAGAGCAACATTTACATAAATTCTAGATCTGAGAGACAATATGTTTCTATTGTACCTTACACCCTTAACGCAATGCTGCGTCGTGGTTACTTTTCAGGTGCTTACAATGTTTCAAATATTTAAATATGGACAATATTGATATACTCCAAAAATATTCAATACAATTAATATTTTGTGTTGGCCAGTTTACAAAGTTTCCATTTTCCGGAATTATATTGATTAATCAAATTACTCCTTGATTGTTAGTTAAAGACTTCTACAAAAAGAGTTAATGAAGACAAAATTTCGATTTTTATTCCTTCAATTTTAATTTATGTACAAGCGCGTCAAAAACATGATTAATAAATAAAAGTTTTTAAATTTAATGTTGAAAAGAATGAATTAAGGTTCTCATGTAATAGCGCCTGACACAAAGCTAGCATGCATTTTAATTAACCTTTGAGATTTCCATTGCCGATTCATTACTCAATCTGTCAGAAGCTTTTTATATTTATTTTCTGTTAGTTACGATTAAAAATTCAGAAGCTTGAAACTTACAAAGAGCTTTGATTTTGTAACACTTTGCACTTTCCAAAGATACAGGGACATACATTTATTTTTACAAAAGTAATGTAAAGTCTTTGTGCGAATTCCGTTTGAATGATCGACAAACCCAAATGAAAATTCCTGCAAATGTCTTAGAAAACTTCTCCCTAAAGATATACTAATTAACTACTTGTTGTTATTCAAACTGCACCACCAATGTAATGAATGAAATTTGCATAATATTTGTATAGAAACATTTCAACTGAAAGCTCAGTAGTATAAATATTTATTAGCACTTTATATGATCACAAACAATGCAAAGTTTATTTGAGGTTGACTGAGATAAATTACCAACAAGAGATTCCAACCGATTATAATTCTTAAGTAGTGCTACAATCAAGAATGCAATTTCTGTACGTTAAATTATGTTCTCTAGCAACTGCATTCAATTATTCATTAATTATTGGTAATTAACTTAATAAATTACCATTGCAAATGATAGAACGGGTTAATTTTGCGTTTAAATTGCTTTTGTGCACGAAATTACGTACCATGTGGTAAAAAGGTAATCAAGTAATTCAAGAACTATTACATTATGAAGGTTACCCTCTGGCTAAATCAACGGAAATAATTTTCAACCATAATGGTTGGACCACACTATTGTACATTATTCAATGAAATATTTCTCGATTTAAATTTAATTACCACTCAATTTTACAATGACTTACCTTCTATTTTGGTACCACGTTTTAACTTGTGTGTCGGTAAGACTAAGTTTAGCAGCCAGTTCCATTCTGTCCTGTACGCTAAGGTATTTTTGTCTTTCAAAACTTTTTTCTAAAGTTTGTAACTGAAGATCTGTAAACGCCGTTCTTGCTTTTCGCTGCTTTTTACTTAGTGCCCCATTTGAATTTTTTGACGAATTTAAAGATTCTTCGCTGTTTTGACCTGAAAATAAAAGAAAAATGTATTTCCGGTTAATCATCCATACTGTTGGAAAAGGTATGAATATAATAAATTAATCCATAACTATCCCCACGAAAAAAAATCCGAATCCACTCTAATTAATTAATGAAGCGGTGTTGCATAATTAAATGTAAATGTAACGCTACTAATTTAGTACTTAAAAAACTGTTTAAAAAAACAAAACCTGCTTAAAATATTATGTAAATGTTTTATGTAGGCTTAGACGTTTGTTAAGTAAATATGACTAAAAGGTTACGAATTAAAATGCATAACATTGTTAAAATATGTGTATCTAATTGAGTTTATAAGAAAAATATTTTGAATGTCAGTAAGGGCAGTAACAATGTCAATTATATGCAATAACTGTTCGAATAATTAACTGTGTGCCATATCGATCCGGCAATTAACTGTTATAAATTATTCTAAACGATTACAATTAAATTGATAGTTTTATGAATAAACAATCAAATACCACAATTAAACTCTAATAAATCTATGCCCGTTTTATGTTCCCTATTATTTTCAGAATATACCGGCGGCGAAGTTCCATATATCGAACTTCCATAATATGGATTTTCCATAATATCGATTTTCCATAATATCGAATTTTTATATACAGGTTGGTGAACTAATTCACGCACCATACGAATTTCAATGCAAAATTTTTAATTTTCAATAATTATACTACCTGCTTCCATAATTATTTTAGAGATAATCTGTATATTACATTTATCGAAATAAAAATAATATTGTAGATAAACTAATAGGTAAAGTGACGATTTAATTTTGGCAATTTTATATTTTCTAAAAATCTAAAACTTGAGTGAGAGAAAGAATGAATAACACGTAGGGATGCAGTATTTTTGCTGTACAAAAAATTATGTCCGCTTTAGGTCCAAATAATTTGGAAAGCTGATAAATCAAAATTAAAATTTTAGCTTTTAAATCTTTATGGTGCGTAAATCAATTCATTACCCATCTAAGGAATATTTTTCAAGATTTTGCGAAATTCTTACATTCTTATAAGTTTCGAAAGAAAACTCCTAGGTATTTTGACTTCGTTCTTTGGTTTTCTATTTTATATTTAAATATTTTCAATATCATTATTAGTTGTAAAAAATAGTTTTGACCATTTAAACAGCTTAAGAAAAAAACAAAACAGAGCACTTTCAGTTAATTAAAAACTATTACCTAAATAGCTATTGCCAATCAGAAAATCTCTTAATAGTGTGTTTTCGTGCCTTGCCATACAATTACAATATTCTCGTCGAGTCAAATTTAAAACACCTTTGTTCATCCAGACTTCGGAGTGGGCAATTACATGCAAATATTTTGTAATGAAGTGGGTGCAGACTCAATGAATGTTTTAAATGCATCGTAGCTAGTCGATGAGGCGACGGATTATTTCCTACGAGTGGTTATAGGATTTATTTATAGGTTTATCTCAAGTATTTAATTAATTTTGAGTGACAGGGAATTTGCATTGAAACAATTCACTTAATAATAAATTGCAATTGTATAAAACTATAAATGATAAACTGTATGACGCTGGGTAAGTGATAAATGGTGACTTTCAGTAGAATTCAGTTTGAACCACAGAACAGTCAGTCTCCCAGTTAAACTTCAGAATACAAAGGGAATAAAGGGATATCTTGGAGAAATCCCAAGTTAAACTCCAGTCTGTGATAAACTGACATTGTAATACCGGGCTTCAGGCTGTTAGTGATATAGTAATCTTAAGTTAACCATCTTCTAGAAAAGGAAGTCCAGTCCGCATTGGCATCATTTCCTTTACTCAATGCTGTTATTACAATTTTTGACAAAATAACGATTTCCTAGATTTGAATCTCCTCCAGTTCGGAAACATACGAAATTTAGGTGCTCAATGGACTATTGGCCAAATCGAGATCTTGACCCATCTACTACAAATATATTGGCCCTCCTTTATTTTCCAAAGAATCATTTTATAATTTTGGTAATTTTCACGTTAAATAACTTGGGTTTTCTTTATTAATTGAGTGCAGTTTAGTTCAGGAGGTTATATAGCCGTTCTCCCTGATAAAGGAAGATAAGTTCCACAGCATGGTTTTAGAATGTCGAAGCTCGAAACTGCATCTAAACCTCTTGAGTATATAATATAAACTCTTTGCTCTGGACCAAGCACCGACGGATTACCATGTCTTCCGAAACATGATCAGTTGCATAATATATAGCTCTCTATGGGTTCAACCATTCTATTACCTATAGGATTCAGACAGTTCAGAGCCAATTCTTCTGCTTCAAGAATACCATTTGACGCCAAACCTTGTTTCCTATGGCTGTATTATTTACTTTTAAATTCAAATTCTGGTATAAATATTTTTATGTAAAAGAACAACAATATAGCTGTACCTTGTGAATTAATATTTCCATCAAACAAAAGTTAAAAAGATGAAGCTTTGCGAGCATAATATTGCAAAATAGGAAGCAACAGGAATATTTTCTTTTTTGAAAAGGTTAGAAGTTTTTGAAATTACATAATTAGTTTGTAACGTTGTTAGTACCAATGTCTTATTAATTTAGCGATTAATTGTTTATTTCTTGATAGCAAATTTCGCATTAGTACTTGCGATGCATGGAGTCTTTAATATTCTGGTTTGAATTTGTTTTTTTATAAAAATTATGCAATAACCATTTGCATAGCGTATACGTATTATAATAATAATTCATGCATACATGCACATACAGCTCTGTTCTTATTGTTTCACAAAAAGACATCTTAATATGAGATACTCTTATCAAGCAATAAGTATTCACAGAAAGGTAATACACAACGCTTTAATATGATTATCTAACATCATAGTTTTGTTGTACACAATCTTTATTTGAATAAATATCTTTCATCACCACAAGGTATATCAGCGTTTATAGAAGCATCATATAAATTAGGAATTTATGTAAACGTTATGGTCAATCACTGTTGAAATATATTTTATGAGCGGATGTAGGAGGTCAGAGTCGACCTGCGGGGTCATCTTTGGTTTGCGATACGCCGTGTCGCACCTACACTCTACAAGAGAATGGTCGGTGGTCTACGTTAGCAAAGTGTTCACACCTTAGTACCCTTATCGCGCCCAGCCTAACCGCCGACCATGTAGCATTTTCAAATCGATTTAAAATTAAAGCTGTGTTCAAGATAACATAAATGTGAGTCTCGTATAAGGTTGTGTTCTTTCCTAATTCCACCTATCTTAATGCTGTATTATCAAAACATTTATTTAAATTAAGTATTTTGCGCTGTTTCACCCACTCTCGTCCTACGTATACCACAACTTATATTTTGTAATGTAGGTAAGAAGAAATCTTAAACACAACTCGTGTCACGTTTTATAACTTTTTGTCGCAATGTGCAGCCATTAGAACATCACCTTTTATAAGAATTCGTTCGTGGAGGTTGCATCAAATAAAATAAAAATAAATTAAGACTCTATATTGCCTATTCAGAGTATACAGGTACGCCACTGAAAAAATATTTTCCCGGAGAATTGTTTTTTCTATTCTAAGTCTAACACTGTTTTGATTTTGTTTTACATTAAAAGTAAAAATCTTCAAAACTTGTTTCTTCCAGACCTCTTTCTCTTTCGGTTTGATAAAACTAGCTCATGTATATATCAAAACGTTTTTCTCAGTAAAGCATATTACAAGACCCGTCGTTTCATTTTTAGCGGAAAAGTATTGAAATACGAGTGCCGCGCTCAAAGTGCACAAAATTTATAAAGCTACGTAAAGTGCTGAAGTAAAGTTGTGTTTAGTAGTGTAGACGGTAGAATAGGTAAGTTTAGGATGTAAAAGCAGTTCTCAACTTGACATCCCTGGAGAATACTGGAGTTACGGAACATAAGGTCGCCCTAAACCTAACAAACTTTGTGAAACCCAATGCGCCTCACGTTTCCGCCATATAAAACATTTCTCCACGAGATACGTTTTCTATTCCGAGATTTTTTTTGTTTGTGTTGGGAAAATGATGTATATATTTACAGAAACTGAGTAGATTAGGAAACAAATGTGAAGGGGAAACTTATGCTTTTTTAGTTAATTATATATGAAAATTTGAATACATGTCACGCAAGAGTTAAAAATAACAAACATACAAATCTATTGATGCTGCGATAACACTGATTGTCGTTAGAGTTTATTACTTTCCTTCATGTTGTATTCATTGTAATACTAATACCGTATGTACAATACGTAAATAGGGCACTATTAGTTACTTAGAGTTAACGAGGCGTAGAGTAATTTCAGGCAAACGATCGCAATGATATACATTTTTATGGAAACCGCGTATGAAATTGTATAGAATACGACTTTTAAGCGCACACTTTTATTCTAAATTGCTTGTCTGAAATAAAATTTATTGCAATTTAACTGTCATTACCCATTCATTTGTTGCATGTCAGCTACACGACCGTATTATTGGTAGCTAAATTGGAATTTAATGAATTTCATTGCTGTTCCTGTTCCCACTTGGGTACAATAATAAAATTAACCGGAAAATAGTTTCGATCTTGATATTCCGTTCTCGTTCGACATCATTTAACATCAAACAACAAAGCCAAAAATTACTGCAAAAACCGACGGTTTTAAATCCATTTAATGTTTATTTAATTTCGTTGCACAAAGAAATCTAGGATATATAATATTATTAAACGCTTCCAGCAGAAAAACCATTTAAACTCATACATAATGGCTATAAATATGTAAATTCAGAAAATGCGATAAATATTTCATAAGTGTATGAATAGACAGACATTAATTTTCGAATTATTCAACACATAAACTCTCTAAAATACCGCAGTAAACGACCATTTCGGGAGAGAATGGCAAACAGATATAAAAGGCATTGTGTGTTGGACGCATTGATCCCGGCCATTGTTTCAGGCGCCCCGACGGCGACGAGCAAGGGTACGGGTAGGGGAAAGAGAGGACAACGAGACACCGGAAGCTGGAACCAATCAGGGAGAGATGCAGGAGAAAAGCGTCGGACGCGCACTTTGGAGGCGTCGCGGTGACCATCCGCGTTAACACAGGTCGATAGCGTTTAATGAACGCGTTAAACCCTTAAACACCCCTTTAAATTTATATAAAGGTGGATATATCATTGAAAATACATTAATAAAGGCTTATTATTTTCGTGAACGTTTTATTTTCGGTTTAAATCAGTTTAAATCTATCTATGTTTTGTTATACCAACAATTTTTATGCATTTCTTTACAATTTTTGATATAGGTAGTACACCCACGTAAGAATAATTCAAGGATTAAACCTTCAAATATAATAATAGTATATTATTATACAAGTGTAACAAGTGTCCATTGTAGCATAAGTGAGTTTGGAGCACGGCGGTCGTAGCGAAGAATGCTTCAATGGAAATTTGTTTAACAATAATATGAATTTTTTTAATGAATTTACTATCTAGGGAATTTCAAGTTTCTAATTCCTGCACACATAAAAGAAATAGAAGAAAAAGCAATGAATAACATGTAAGCATATAGTGTGGAAGAAAACACCAGTAACATATAAATATGGTTTGCTACTGAGCATGGTATGGAAACTACGGACCATGACGTCAATTTTAATGACCATGTACAGGCAAATTCGTTAGCGATTAAATGCTCTAAATTTAGTGATTCATTGGGATGTGTTCATGAATTGTAAATTACGAAAAGAACAGAGAAATATTTTACTTTTAGGTACATATCTATAACCTAAGTGTACCTACTCCTGTACCCACCACTACTACCGAAAAAAGTTCTTGATCCAAAAACAAAAGATTACGTCATTAAACTCATTTAATCCGTAAACTGTTCTAACAGTATCTTCAAATTTTACGCTGAATATACGCAAATGCTTGTCCAATATTTGAAAAAAAAAATTAATATTCTTGCATGTATAATAGACAATATGCGTTACGTTAATAATAAAAAGTAATAAGCTTTTATTTACGATAATCAAAATAACTACATGATACTGCACAATTTTGAGGTAGCTGTTATTTATTCCTATAATGGTTTTCGATTTTTATGCTTGAGGTTAAGCGTTATTTATTCTTGTTCAAATTAAAATTAAATTATTATCAGGGAACCAATGATTTTATGATTTACTGTCAGATTATTCGAGATGAATAATGATTAAATCATTATGTCCATTTGAACAACAAAAGGTGATTAACAAGAGGAAGTGCTCATTTATGGTTATAGTGTTTGTATAAAAGAGTAGGAAATATGCCATTTCATTATGTTCATCAGTAGTAGGATATATATGCAGTAATTAGTTCAATGTCAGTTTATTTTTTTCTACACTAATGTTCTATACACACTAAAAACAAATATTATACAATTTATGTGATTCCATCTGTTTAATTATTTCCTTCATACATTGAAAACAATGAAACGAGAGATTTTGATGATAGCAGTTAAGTTGATTTTTTAAATTTTGGTACCTACAAAAAAACAGATGTTTAGGATATGAGTATCGTAACGCACATATTACGATACGAGTTGGGAAATTTTTCAGTTTACACCGAAATGACGTTTGTTTGTGAAGTTTGTGTATTTTCAAGGCTTATTCGAAATTTATTAAAGCACTAATGAAATCTATATCGACACTAGTAACGTAATAAGGTCTAGGACAAAACGACTACCTATTTGTTTTGTAATGTTGACTGTTACTAATATATGAAGGTATAAATAAAAATAAAATATATTTAATTTTCCGATGCGAACTTAAATAAACAGGAGCATTACGTCAAAGCAATTCCAAATAAGTAAAAGGTAACCTACAATCGTTTAGCAGCAGGTAACCAGAAACCATTGAATAGTAGGAAACTGAGTAAAAAAGATGAAATGAGAAAATAATTACGCTCGTGTGGTGTAAAGCACTAATAGTGGGTACTTTAAGTTATATTACGTAGAGACCATTTGAAATGGGCCATTGTGAATAACTTCCTTATTTTATTGAATAGAAGGAAACTATTAGTACATAAATTGTACATTATTAGGTAGGAACGCTATGCTATCGTGACAGCAAAACTCTAATACAGACCTTGTTTTTTTGTTGAAGTTTTTATAGTTTTCGTACTACTTAGAAAATGTATCAAATATTAAAAAGTTGATATTATATTCTCTAACACATGACTACTATTTCAAAGAGAAAAGAGTCGATGATGTTCAAATATTTATAGAGATAAAACTTTTAATTCAGTGTGACTAGCTATAACAGGTAAAAGTTACCTAAAAATTAAGTTTAATTTTTAAAGTTAGTTACACAATGGGTTGCAATTTGAAGCTTAAGCGACCGTATTAAATGAGTTTGCGTGGTATAATTAGAGTATAATATATGCTGTATTTTTCTGGTCAAGATTTGATTTAAAATACGTGCGTTTAGTTGATCTAAGTAGATCATTAGAAAATTTATACGCTTTTTGATAAGTATACATTAATAGCCGTCTTAAAACGGCGGTCACTGGAAATGGGACTATAAAAATCTCGGCACGGAATAGGAGTTATCGAATAGCGGATCTTTGTGGCTTTATATGCGAGTCATACAATTGCAAAAAACACATAATGATCAAAAACTAACACTCTGAACGACTCGTGCGACACGCGAAGCTCTCATAATGTAATTGCCCTATTACAGCATGGGGGGTGCGAACGCGTAACAACTCGCTGTTACGCCGCACTCAAATGCTAATCTAATACCGCACCACGTCCTGCTTTGTGGACGTGAATTCAAAACACCCTAATAAAAATGGATATTTTTCTTTGAGTATAAATGCCATTTAATTATGCCACTTTTATTTCTACATTTATGGAACGGCGGGCTATTTTGTTCGCGCACGCTGTGGACGGCATTTCTCGGAATCAAGTTGGCTAAATTATTATGTTAAAACCGCGGTACAGGTATGTAGAAGAGTCATTTGCTTTTAGGTGTTGAAATTGTTGTTGACACGAGACAAAACACACTGCTCCGAATTTACTCAACGAAACGATTATCTTAAATTGGCAGTTTGTGTTTCTTATAACATCTGAAGTCCCTTCCTAAAATATAGGTATACTTATCCGTTTGAAAAATTCTATCGCTTCTTTAAAATAATAGTAAAAAATATTCCTGATCTATAAAGAATATTGCTACTTCTAATTCAATAAAATTATATCAACGTATAATTCCTTATTAGAAGAAACATTCTTTACCGTATCAAAACGATTGCCGGAAACATTTAACTTCTGGTAACACAAGTGTTAAGGGGTGGAATATACTGTTAGCATAGTAGGCTATTACATTTAAATATTAATCCAGTAGATACTAGCACCATTTAACTTAATCAATAGAAAATACAAAAATGGTAAATGAAGGGTAAACAAAAATTTATTGTTCCATTATAATTTAGCACAATGTAACAGAAAATGTTGCTAACATTTACATATTATAGACAGTCATTCCTTATTGCAATTATACATTGTTCACAATTTTAACATTAAGCACCTATAACGTATTAAAACATTAATTCTTATGTAGAGTGACAGAAACAAAAGGTTTTTCTAAAGAAAGTCCATTAAAAACGGTGTGCATGCTTAGTTAAAATTAGAATCACACACTGAACACTTTACACAAAGACGCATTTTAACAAAGCAATGGAAAATAATGGCACTAATCAGGCGTAGATCTTTATTCATAAAGTTGTATTAAAAGCGCTGCGCCAGGATTCTTAGATTGGCCCTAGATTAGAACTTACAAAATGCCCGCTGTATTTATGTTTGATATACTTGATATTCAAATTATTCTTCCTAACACGCGAACAAACTGTTAACGGGTGTTGTTCAATTCGAATGAAAGAATTTATTTAAATCCTTGTAATAATTAGCCTCGGGTAAAACTGAAAAGAATTAGGAACTAGAAAACACGGACTGTAAAAACGAACCCTAATAACCACAAAAATTAGTAGCTTCGAATAATTTTTGCCCAAACAACTTTATGCCGTGTGCCGCCATCCAAAATTAAAGTATTAAGGTTTCTGCTCTAATTTTAAGAACTACTTAGAGGTTTATTCTTTATTCTTTATTCAAGGTTTTATTTTTCTGATAACACTTATTTTTTAACGTTTATCAATTCAGTACAAACTTTATTAGGGTTAGTATTCTATCAAAGTACTATTATAGTGTATAATAAATAATATTACTGTTTAATTAAAGCTTTAATTAAATCAGTTAAGTTACTTCGATTACATCTATTTGAAGAAATATTTGAACATAGGCTATAGGTAATAGGTACCTAAATAAATTACTTGATGAAGCATTCATGTAAAGATTAAATAAACTTACTTATAACGAAAGGTTGCTTTAAGTCTTTGATACACATTTCCATAGCCTGCATAATTTTACTAATATCAAAATCCTTATAGGATCAATCCTTACGACCACTACAATATTCTTGTTCAAAATTACTTTTAGGTTGATAAAAGCCAATACCGATGAAAGAAGCAATTATTTATTATCATACGTTCACAAATAAGGTAAATCTGTTGTAGTAGCTTCTTTACACTTAAATATTAATTTATTTTACTGAATGAAAATTGGATAGTTTGTTATCAAAGCTTTCTGTCGCGCTAATGGCTTCGTTAGCTTCGATAAAGGTAGCAAAAGCTTTAGAGAAGCCACATACAAAAGGTGTGAAATCAATCTATCAACAAAGGTTCAGGTTTAACCCTTTTGTACTATATTGACGTTAATCCTGACGTTATAACAGATTCTATTAAATTTCTTCCTTAGAAAGTTTTCGCACCTTTTCATTTCCTGTGTAGGGTCGCTTAAAACTACCCTTTACTTATAATATCTATCTGTCATACACCAGAAATAAATTTATTTTAATTTAAATAAATCTGATTTTAATTCGTAACTTCAAAATCATTTTCTGTTGTTTTACCAATTTTATATCCAGTACCTATATGCAATACTTTAGAATAAATCAAGTGGAAACAGTATGTAGCTATTTGTATATAGCACCTATAGTACACATAGAAAAAAAATATTTTTAAAATCCCTTCTGGATCAGGTTTGTAACTGAAATCCTAAGTTAATGCACTTTTCAATACCATACGTATAATCCCCTTATCCGAATGTGTATTGAATTGCTTAGGCTTCTTGACACTTTAATACCTAAACGTAAAAAGTTCAGTGTGTTCAGTCCAATTTGTTCTTTGGTTGGTTGCTATTTATCGCATATCCGATCTGAGCATATCCGGCCGTCGTTTCCACTATGCAGATTAATCCGAGTAGGAAATGAGTTTTGTTGTAGATCTTAATCCTCGAAACTGGTGCTGAGGGTGTATGTTCACTCAGGTGTAAAAAAATATATTGCTAACAACTCTAAGCTGATTGGTCAATTTTTTTTTCTAGAAATAAAATACTGCCAGCATGTGCTCAATTAACGAATTAAGCAGGCATGAAGGTTACTGAAATAGATTAGATTGTTTACAATTCATAGCTATTAAATGAACAATGATTTGATATTTGCCATTAAAATTTTAATTTATATTCTACCTGTTTTATAACCTTTTTTCTTCCTGTAAATAGATTAGGATCGTTACTAGAAATATTACTTATAAACAACGAAATCGTATTACTTTCCATTTCCATAATTAATTTCATAGTACTAATGCCTATGTCTAAATACACAAAAAATAATTCTTTCTACTTTGCGTTAACAATAGCTCCATTGTGACACTGAAAACTGCACAAAACAGTTTCATAATAGAGGCTATATTGTGAATATTTTAGTTCTTAAAAGTGGGTAGTGTTTGCTATATGTGTCACATTATATCAAACGTCATGAACATCAAATATCAATGGCACACAGTTGCTCTTCTACAGAAAGGTTAAAATAAAAACATTGTTGTTGAGCTTCTATTGCACTCTCCTTTGCATAGGTAATGTGTCTTTGAACCGAAAGTTTAGTTATTATCCTACTTCACAAACAGCTAGTCAATAAAATTATTGAAAAATACAACTCATAAAAATAAAAAAAACATACAAATAAACAAACCGGTAGAACGTAAATAATTATGAGACAAATTTTCAATCAGTACTTGGTTGTGACTTGCATATATTCTAATCTACCACAAAATTAATATTTGTACCTATTTCTGATACACCCTGTTTCAGAAATTATACCAGCAAAATCAAGAACAGACAGACATCTAACGACTATTTTTAGAAATATTATTATAAAATGAAAAGCTAATAAACCCTGAATAGTTAAAAGACGCTCGACCAAGCATTAGAAGCAAGTTGTATACTTCATCTAGAATTTAAAAATACTGCTTCTGACACTCGATACGTATTTCTTTTTAAACAATTTTAACTAATGGTATATAATAACCGAATAATAACCCATTTGAATAATATTAGGGAAACCATCTAATATGATAAATACTTCGATCAGTATCGTTCAAGTAATATGAGCAGAGTAGGTATACCTATAGGTACTTAATTATTTAATCATTCAAAAAAGCTTTTATATAGATTATTTAAATTTTAAACTAATCACCTTCACTTGTTTTCTACCATATTATTCTATATTTTTAACACTTAAGTTTACTAGAAATGCCACACCCGTTTAGGATATCAAAGTGATATGCTTATACGTCGCACAGATGAGACTCATGAAGTTTACCGGTAGAATAAACTGATCTGTTTTAAAAACTGGTAGTGATTTTCAGCGAGAGCGATCCAACACAAAGGGCGCGACACTCAAATGTCAAAAGTGACGAGATTATCCCGCTACGCTCTCACTGAACCACTTTAAAGTTAATCTACTTAACGTTTTATACTGGCTCCTGACTTTACAATTTTATTTATAAGTGTCCCAACGGATACTTTAAAATTATGGTTTGCCTAAAGGTGCCCAGAGACATTTAAAACATTTACATAAAATTAATCGTTGTATAATTTAAACATCTGCGATATTTAAAATAATAAATTGTTTCTCTTCTTCCTGAGTTGTATTAATTTTATAAATTACTATACAAATGATGTGTATAAGAAAAATTAATAGATTAAGGTTACAGAATATATCTTTTACGAAAAGATAATTTCTAGGTTTACACTTGCTTTGAAAGCATTCTTTTTTTCAAGTACTTAATGGTACACAATGGAAACTGTAAAGTCGAGTACAAAATTGATCTAATAATTGGAAATAATAACACGATTTCAATTTCACTCGAAAGTTCTCTATACTTTCAGAAGATTTTCCAAGTTCTGTATCATTAGTTATCATCAGCGCCGGTTTTACCACTAGGCATCATAGGCAATTGCCTAGGGGCGCCACGAAAAAGGGGCGCCCGTCCGTCGCTAAAAAAATGTATACATTTTTGTTTCATATACTTCTACTTCTAAGGAGGGCCAGTTGTATAATCTTGGTTTAACTAATCCATGGTTTAAGACAGCTGACAAGCCTGTGCTTAAGTTGATCGCACGCTAGTTCATCACTGAGTTCTCAGTAGTGACTCAAAGAACACTGACTATTGTTAACCACCTACAACTGGTCCTAATCTGAGAATGTGAATACGGCGGACTCGCAGACTACTGTGCCGTGCGCAAAGAGTCAGTTACGGAGTGAATAAAATTTTAACAAAATTAATTGATTTTCACTTATTTGACATCATGTACGGGCAGGGCCGGCGGAAGAGGTGGGTACGGTGGGTAGTATTACCCACCTGAAAAATCTATAGGTGGGTGAAAACCTGAAAATTTGAGGGAAAAATAAAAATGTTTATTTTTACCTATTCAAAATTAAAATAATAAACTCCAAAAGTGAACATTTCAGGATTTTTTTAAATTATGTCGATTGGTTATCACAAACTTTCTTACCTATAAAAAGTTTTGACATTTTCAGATTTTTTAATTTGATCTCAAAATTTACCAGATGCTCTTAAAATGCGTCGAATAAGCCACGCCCACTTTCGAAGAAAAATTTCGCCTGCGGCGCTATTTTCCTCACTTTGTCGTTTCTTGCTATGCCCCCCCCCCACCTTATTTCGCGAGCCATTACTGACACTACCCACCTGGATTAAACACGTTTCGCCGCCACTGTGTACGGGGGCACACAGAAATATTGCCTAGGGGCGTACCGATTCTAAAACCGCCACTGGTTATCATCGCACTATTACAAAGCTAAACAGTATAACGAGTTTACACTTATATACCTATGGGTTAAAGGGCAAACAATTATTTTCTTTTTATTGTAACAGAATAGTTATTTGTATCACAAGGCCAGAGACAGCGCATTTGCGAGTGCGAGTAAGGTTGCAGGGCGAGGCGGAACGCCGAGTCCTGCAAGTAGGAGCACTCGCAAAACTGTTTCTGGACGTGTAATACACAAGATTTTTTGTGCCGATGTTTGTTTAAATAAATTAAATTTACTTTTAAAATTTAATATTAGGAATTTTTTTTATGATTTTAAAATCAAGATTCCTTGTTTCCTGGTATTCATTAAACTTTATTCATTTATTTTCTTAGAACAATTTCCATTGACGTTTATTTATAAATTTCATTATCTTTGATTTAATAATGGATACAAAGATTATATTCAAATCACCACAGTGGCTCAAATAGGTAATCGTATTTGTAAAATTTTGCTAATTTATTTGTTTGATCGTCTCCGACCGCGATGCACAAATTTGACTTTGACAGATTGAGCCGATGCTGCCAACCAATAAACTTCAATTCTTACTTTTTGCTGGCCTAGGCCGGAGAAACCTCTGTTTCTGGCAGATTTCGCGATGCTGAAACTCAGTGATGCCGACCGGAGGCACAAAAAATGTATTACGTATCAATAAAAAAAAAGACTATTCTTAAATAATTAGTATCGATAAAGTAGGTAGTATATTTTTTATAGTCCTGGCTTTTATTTTGAAATTTCCTTCAGATTTAAAATTTAGGTTTTATTTTTAAAGTTTACTAAACATCATCGTAATTGTCGGTGTTGTCTAAAGGTACCTTTTATTATTAAATTGCTATTTATTTCGACTGATAAGTAGAATATTTGGCTATATTAGTCATAATTCGTTTCTCAACATTTTATTGTTTCGAAATTGCGTTGGAATAAAAACTATATCTGCGTTTAGAAAATCTTCACACTAAACATAATTAAAATAATTAAAAGAATATTTAAAATCATTGCTCGTTATAATAATGTGTTATTAAAAATAATTACTCATAAAAATTAAACATGATCTTCCTTCCTTACTCATTAGCTAATATTTTTATGGTTAATGTGATAATAAAATACCTTACACAGCGATTATCCATTGTGCAGTATATTATATTTCATAATTTGTATGTTATCTTTATGGAAGCATTATTTTCCACTTTTCTAAGATTTTTTCCACTATTGTAGATACGAGTAATAATTAAAGTTAACAGTTCGCATATTAAAAAAAATTATGATAATTATAATATTATTGAATAAAAAACAATACTAATCATTCTTAACTAGAAACCATAGAAAACGTAAAGTTTCAATTAACAACTGTTAATTATTTTTGGGGTAAGTTGGATAATTAATTAAATTTCCCAATAAAAACGGTAAGTAGGTATATTTTATTGGCACAAGGTAAATAAACTGGCTATTTAAATAAATTAAACGTGCAGAAAGGAACGACCATTAAAAGTATTCCAAGTGTTATATTAATACCTATCAAAACGGTTCTTTTTGTTCAAATATTGAACATGTAATGAACAGTTACAACCGATAATACAAACCAAATAGAAATCAGATCGTTTCATCATTTATTCACAATTCGATTACGGTTGTTCACGTTCAAATACAATAATTTAGATCAACACGAGCAAAAGACTACGATTACATCGGTAAATATTTGATCGGGTTATAATGGGATGTCATATCACGCAAAAGTAACCTTAAACGCAAGCTAGAAATAAAGATTTTATTGAGTTTACCGGGAAATGTTTTTGAAGCAAACTGTTTAAATGTGGATGTCAGGCTATATTGTACCCTCGAAACGTAGCAAATCAATACACGAGGTAATTCAACATTCTCATTAAATATATCTGATGGC
The DNA here is from genome assembly GCA_963082805.1 of Hemicrepidius hirtus. NCBI lineage: Eukaryota > Metazoa > Arthropoda > Insecta > Coleoptera > Elateridae > Hemicrepidius > Hemicrepidius hirtus. The sequence goes on from OY720159.1 coordinate 34,651,847, forward strand.
TTTGCGGTCGTTAGAAATCTCGCTATAGGTAAGAAAAGCTGAAAACCTTTAACTGAAACCTTTTAATTGGAACTTGTATTGTATGACGAACAAAGACGTGGTTCTGGGTTATTTTCTAAATTGCTAAGGTACATTTAATTACACTAAATTGCGCAAGTGGTCACACATGTTGCTATAAAATATTAGGAAATGTGTATAAATAGCGTAAACTTAAAAAGTATGGGTTCAATTAGTGAAAACGTACGTTATAATACCCTGCAATAAATAACGGGAATGGTGAAGAAATGGCTTTATTAAAACAGCCATTACGCAGTAAAACTTACCAAACAAAAATAAAAAATTAATGACCGAAACCTAAGGACTCGAACTGCAATTTTCCTCTCATATAATTGGAGAAGTGAAAAGGAATGCCAAAAACTGTAACATTAAAAAGACTCATTTTCGTAATCCGATGACCAAAATTAGTGTATAATTAAACAAAAAATAATGATCTTTTTCCACCCGGAAGATCTTGTAAACCGTAACAGCTATAGCTATACGTAGATTACACAATTATATTTATATGACAAATGTCAAGAGAAATTGTTACAGTTATTAAAATTATTTCTTTGTTTCGTCAACGAGTAGTTATTTTTAAAACCCACGACTAAATTAAGATTCTTTAAGCGGAAGACAATATATAACAACACGACTCAAAATTTCCATCTCGCTGAACTTTTTGATAGGATCCAAGTATCCAAACCACTTTAACAAATAATGTTCTATTGTCTGTTACTTTTTAACTGTTCATATACCTACGTAATTTTTACATATTTTTTATATAATTACGCCAAGAAGAAATTTCAGTCCTAAATAATGCAGGATTAAATGGCGGACAGGGAGCACAGTACGACATTCGCCTCCACTCCTCCAGATACTGATTGGAAAAATATAATACAATATTGCCCGTTCTTCGATAATTTCAGTTTCAATTCTTTTATCCTTTAGAACAACGGGTAGGTACCTAGAAAAATAGTTTACCCGTGTTCGATATCCAAAAGTAGGTTAGGTATCGAATAACAAATAAAATGAAATATAATATAATAATAATATATAATATCATTTGATAGGTATTTCGACTTTCGAATAACTATCGAAAAAATTTATTGAATAAAATTATTCGAATAAAATCGAGGAAAACTATTCCAATAACTAACATATTATTCGAATAAAAATTTATTTGAATACTTATTCCATTGTTCGAATACATTTTTATGCGAATAATTATTATTCGATAATTCGACTAAAAATATTAGCATTAGCAATATTTAGCATTTTCTATTCCAATTTTACACATCCATCTCCTATTTGCGCCCAGTTGTATCGACGCAGCTCCCTGCTCATCCGAGCTACGATCAATTGTCATGCATGCGACTGCTACAATAATTGTATTCATGCTGACAATTGATCGTGGATCAACTGAACAGGGAGTTAAACCATGTCGATACAACCGTGTTCGTTTCGTCCTTCCTAATCCTCACATTCGTTTAACCTGATAATTTATTCTACTCCACACATTGTGTGGTCTTCCTTGATTTCTCTTTTCGTACCACGATCTCCATCTACCGTGACTTTCTCACTGTCATTTTTTAACTGCTGGTAGATCGGTCTGTCGTCGACTTTACTGGTATTCCTACTGTATTAGTGACATTTTTATACAGTTTTTCGGCCAAATTCGAATACTACCCACATTGGAGAACACGTTTGTTATCATATTATGTAGAAGCTTTTTTTCTAAAATTTTACAACTATCTACATACTTGTACTTATACTTGTTTTGTTTTTCTATGATTAACATACCGGGTGATGACTTGAGCGACGCAACATAGGGATTTCAATGGAAAATTCTTAATGTTCAATTATCGGCTCCCCTAATTATTTTAGAGCAAAAGTGTGTTTAGGTTTTTTGTAGAGAAATAAATTCTGCATCTTTTCATACTATTATTTACAATTTTCCATTTTCCGGAAGCGTAGAAATAGAAGAAATTAAAAATGGTCTTTTTAAAAAAATCACTGATGCCATGGAATTATAAAATCAAACAAACGCACTGACATTTCAGTCTCATTACATTTTTTTTCTTTTTAAAGGAATAAAACGAGTAGGTAATAGGAACATATTTTACGCTAAACAAGGCACATTATCATTTCTACTTTTTCTTTCGTTGAATACATTTTAAAAATAATAGAATTTAATAATCGGTTATAAACTTCAAACCGTAATGACAGATGTAAATGCGAATGTTGATTGTTTAGATAATTCCAAGGCATCACTGATTTGTTTAAAAAGAACATTTTTAATTTCTTCTATTTCTACGTTTCCGGAAAATGGAAAATTATAAATAATAGTATGAACAGATGCAGAATTGTTTTCTCTACAAAAAACCTCAACACACTTTTGCTCTAAAATAATTAGGGGAGCCAATAATTAAACATTCAGAATTTAGCATTGAAATCCCTATGTTGCGTTGCTCAAGTCACCACCCTGTATAGTTTGACTTATCCTAAATTATTCTCCATTCCACGATTTAAGATATTATGTTCCGCTGTAATACTGATGGCAATAATTTTGGGGACGTGCCGTTGCCTTGCGCTATCGCCGTTTGTTGTGGGTATTATAGGGTTTGTTGCTTTGAGATGTGAAATAATTATGATCAATATAATGTAACCATCAATTATAACAAAAAGACCATTTTTAGTTTCAGATGGACCTATAAGTTGTGACTTTTATATGACGTAACTACATGAGCAGATGCTAAATTTTAGTTTAAATTAAATTTCATATCTGTATATCCTTGAAGAAGCTAATACAATGATCTAATAGTTATTAAAGAACTAATTTTACGGTTATTAATGCACCGTTTGGAACGTTATTAAATTTAATGAGATTTTTTACTGGCTAGGCGTTTGCTTTTCATAAGTTCCGCATTAATTTGATTATGTGGAGATTGTAAACGTAATTTGTTTCGAATTTTGAAACAGAGGCCTCGAGTGTTTTATAGAGAATCTTTATAAAACAGGGTAATTAAATTTAAATTAAAATATTTTCAAATATTTTTCAACCAGTATACCTACTAGTAATATAGTTGCAATATTGTAGCTTACTAGCTCTATTAATGTACCATACTTAATCGACTGGAATATTGTATAAAAGAAGAAAGTCATTACTATATACATTATTAATTGAAATATTTCATCTTTATGAACATGAAACGAATTGCATTGATGTAAAAAGCGTTGAAAGTTTTGTTCCGAATACTAACTCTAACAAACAATTAAATAGGAACATCATTCACTCTGAATTAATTGAGCGTTGTCTTGATGAGTTATTAAGCAATAATTTCTGAATTATATTAAACAAGAGTTTCTGCGCAAATACACAACTTGCTCAGGATGCTCTGAGAAAATAGCAACAAATTCAATTGTGAGAATCTGTGAAAGATTGCTTTAATAGCAGCTACTTCGTTGTTTTCATACACACCTAAATTTGTATCGTGGCAAAACTATTATATTCTATTATAAACTGTGTGAAATATTAGCATTTTTATTACACTCAATAAAGGTGCTGTTATAATAATTATCAAGTTGTCTAGAGTTAATTTAGAATTATTTTTATACATTATTGTTTGAGTTATTTCCCAGACTTGGTGTCATTTGAAACTATTCACTGGAAGTTTATTACTTATTGTGTGATGAAAAATACCATAATTACTTGTTCCGTATCACATTATTATATAATTTTGGATTATACTGTTAATAGTCATAGTATAAGCTAGGTACTTCAATTTTCTCGTCGTTAGATACCACTTAGCAACTTTAAAGAAAATGATTGCGCATCAAACCCCCCCAGCCTATATTTCAACACACGGACAATATTATTTACCTATTTCGAATTATTAACTTGGAAGGAAACGGAAATATACCTTTCTGTGTTATCATACAAACAGATACGTTACCTTCATCTAACGAAGACAACATAATTTACCACCAATTTACAAAACGGAAATCAAATTTCGTTTCTAAATTGATCAAGGAATTTCTGAACCATTGTTTTGTTTTTGTAGGATATATTTTTGCAGAATAACTGTGTTTTATTAATTTATGTTTGAATTCCTATAAAGCAAAAACTTATGTGCGCGTGCATGTGCATGTAATGTATTCCATTCCGCATTGTAGGATAGTTTCTATTTGATGAAAAATTTCGCCTTTCAAACAATTACCTACTTTATATAAGTAACTTTTAAAATCAGAATAAAAAAAAGAAAAACAGCAACTACGTTTTACATTAATAAAGTTGGTCTTTAGAATAAATATTTGAGACTAGTTACCTATATAGTTATATTATTTTAAAAATATTATTTCACTGATTACTGATTGTTTTCGCTTTAACAATATAAGTAATAATAGTTAATTATATTATAATAACATTAACTGTTGTAGTTGATCCTTTATTTTGCTAGAAGAGCCTTGTTCATTATCCGGCTTTATTTTGGTCATGGTCTCAAGGAGCTGAGCAGGAAGACGTCGTCTAGCAAACAAACAGCATAAGTATAAAAGCCCCCGTTTTACTGCTCGTGAACGCATTGTGCATAATTGTAATTTTACTACATATTATTCATTTATTTAACTTTAATGTTCCGTAAGAATTAAAAGGCTATTTATTGTTACTGCTCGCTTCCGCTGCATTGTATGCGCACGCAAACATTACATAAATGTAGGAAATACATAGTTCACGTTACTAATTTTAGAAATCCTTTTATTAAATAAAAAAAATGAAAGTTATCCTCAATTACGGTTAATGAGAGCTTAGTAATGCGCACTTTTGATGACTGATATTATTAAATAAACCTTTAGGCAATTATAGTTGAAATAAATTGGCCCGTTGCGCCTCCTTGATAAAGTGACTGCTGCTGATGATAACACAAATTAATTTATAAATGATGACTTTCGAATTTACTACCGTGTGGTTTATCCATTTTAAGGCTTAATGAACATCAATAGGTCTTTAAAATGTATTATTATTAAACGTTTTTTGTAGTTACTGCTGCATAAGTTTTCGTTTGGATACACTTCAATTAATGGTTTGAAAGATATCTATATATTTATATTCTGCAAAATAATAAACAATATTAATCTTAATTTCAATATCCCTGTGTTTATTTTTAATGATCCTGACTAAGTAATTTACTTCTATAATAAATTTGTGTTTTGTGATATCAATAACAGCAGAAGGCTAATTGGTCCTTACCAATAGGTACATTTTATATCAAACGCAACATTATACTAGATAGGCTACCTACTATTGTAAAAGAAAGGTCATTAAAATGTAATTACCCTAAGCCTATTTTATTTTATTATTGTTTACAAAAATTACTCTTAATAGAAAATGTAGTACCTAGGTATTAATATTTAGTAATAGCTGACCACGAATAGGTCCATTTTGTTACCTATCTATACCTACAGATTAAAAAAGTTGCTCACTACGTTCGTTCGACTTACGAATAATATATTATAATATTATTTAATATATATTTAATAATATTATTATATTATAATATTATAATATAATATAATAATTATAAGTAGGGTAGTTCGAGTCTCGTAATGGGGTTTACTTAATATAAAAATATATATTACAGTTTCATATAATTATGTAAAGTGGGTAACGAATTTAAAATAAATCAATAGGTATTTATAACTATCAATAATTGTAATCACAAAATGGGGAAACGTCGGGAAAAGTTGTAGAAAGTATTAACTTATGTCCTACAGTAGGCTGTAGTAGTATCTTCATACTGAAGATGAGATAACTCTGGAATACTAATAAGGTCACAAAAAAGGATTCTATGTTGCAGTTGCATTAAAAGTTAGGCACTACTACCACGAGCAAGAGAGCAAAAATGTATTTTTGCGAATCACAGATACAGCATTTGTGTTCTGTATAAGTAGGAACCTATAAATTTTTAATATGGAAACATTCAACCTCAGGAAATACGATGCATAGAATGATGTTTTTGAGAATATGTTGCTACTAATAAAATAACCGCGTGTTCTTATTTCATTGAAATCATTGACAAACAAATTGAAAAATTTGATTAGTTCAGATTTAATAGATGAGGCTTGCACAAAGTATAAGCTTCATGTTATCACCATAACCTACAGAAGAAAGTTTTAGCATCTGAAGAAATTCATAGATTCATACATATACCTACATGGTGAACACCTACTTGATATTACTGCTCCTTCAAATCAAATAGCAAAATATTTGTCTTGGGAGTTTAAATGAAAGAGATTTTATTGTCACACTAAATTATCTTCCATCAGGATAACGTGCCGGTACATATAAGATGTTTATTTCTATAAACGCAATAGGACGCTGTGGTTGATGTTATAAAAGCATCAACTACCCTACTGCCCTATAACCTAGCTCCCAGTGATTTTTATTAATTTTGAAAAGGATAACTGCAGTAGGTATACAAGGGTCATCACGATTACGAATTTTTCAAGAAAGCTGTAACACTTGAAGACGCTTGAAGCGACTTGAAGATAAGATAATTCTGTTAAGAATTAATGCTGTATTATATGCTAGGGACAATAAATATTCCACAACCATCTGACTTAAAAAAAAATTATTGATAGTATTTTATAGTCGGTGAACCTCTTACACTACATGTTGGAAACAGTTAAAATTGCGTCGTTCGACAAACGTTTGTTTTATTTTACATGAGGTTTTTCCGGGTTTTTCGGAAAAAGTAAATATGCAACTCCACTTTACATAAAGTGTTAGATGGCGGTACCTATACCTACATAAATGATTCTGTCCAGCGTGTAACAATAATGGCTATAAGTAAACGAAGATGTATCAGTTTTCCCGAGTTTTCCTATGCAAATTAATAGAGTAGATTAGATGATAATTATAATATACCTATTATTATACATGTAGTTTTATTCAGGAGTATCAGCCATTACAATTGATATAAAAAAGAACCATTGTTATAGGTACACGTCAATTACTATATATAGATAATAGGTAGGTATACCTACTAAGTATTAGATTTATTGAGAATGTATTCGTAATTTAATTTTTTATATGAAATAAAAGTAAGTAGTATAGGTACGTCCTACATAACAATAAATTGCAAGATATTCCAATTTTTTAAACTTTCATTTTACGATAAAATCAATGAATTGGAATTAAAACATTCTTTAACGTAGATATTGATTTACAGGTGAATTTTAGCAAAACGGCCCCTTTTAGGCAAGATTTATATTGGCGGGAATTAAGAAAATTTTAAGATACATATGTATTGAGTGTATAATAATGCGTAAAGTAGGTAGTACCCATTAAATATAATAAAATTAAGAGAAATTTTATAGGTATAGGTTATTTATATTTTATACCTCTCACATCTATAAGTACTTCCATTACCTAGTGTAGTAGGTATATATTCACAAATATTTTGGGAAGAAAAAATAGAGAAAAACACTTCTGTTACCAAATAACAAACTTTTAAAGCATTTATACACGTTCGTGATGAGGAATATCATCAAATTGTTTTTTTTATGGTAACATCGCAAGAAACCTCCAAATCGAATAATTAATATCTACGTCCTAGAGCGACAGCATTTTACAAGCAGCTAATAAAACAGATGACACCTCACATCGATCTTCATTTCTATCACCAAAAAGACTAACTAAAGCTGCGATTGTATCAATGAGCTTTAGCCACTTAAGACATGAAGAACTTACCATTAGAACAGACGCTCGAGGTGTCGGGATGTCCGGAACTGTCGGTGTCGCTGTCGGCATGAAGGGGCACCGAGTGCAGGGAAAGATCGCGAGGGCCCGGACTAGGAGATCGACCCCGGATCACAGCAGCTCCGTCTCCGGGACTGTTCAGGATGTCCGTGATCATAAATCGGGAGCGCGTGGCGGCGGTTTGCGGCATGGCGCGAGCTTCGTCCTGCACGGTCATGCCCGCCACCGCAACACCAGGCGTTGTTATGTTACTTACGCTTCGATGCCACACTTTGAGAGATTTTTGACAATTATTTTATCGTCAAAAAAAACTATAAACGCCGGTGCTACTAAACGAAATTGCAGATCGATAGAAATCTGGTCGACTCTGATGATAGGTATTAATTTATTTTCATAATTTGCAATCAGCTGGTTATACACAATTCGTTATCCTTGCACCATTTCAGTTTAATTTTTTGAATAAATATTCAACTATTTATCAGTTTTTATATGGCAACAACCATAAGCACTATGACATGTATTTTTTCAGTTTCTTAAAAAAAACTTTAATTGTTTCTAATAATTATTCCAACTTGTTTAACCAATTAACAACTGATCAAATTAAAATAGGTATCTATCAGTTTATTAGCTCCTCTTCGAATAATAATTAATGGATGTTCCTGATGATTTCATTTCCATAAATTAAGTGACACAAACACAATGTTTTTAAACACCAAATTTTTGTTAAGAAAATTTTTTTCAGAAAACTTATTTTAAATTAGTTTCCATGTGGTCAGTTCTTCAATGTCACAAAACAACATAAACTTGTATAATAATTTCCGTGAAACCTCGCAACCGCATAATCAGCAATTAACACACCTAACAGCTTTACAAATCGGATAGAACAGGTGCGTTTAACGTTCACAAAGACGTGTAGAACGAAACTAACCTCAACTATCCACTTTGGAAAACCGGCAGTAAATCAGCCATGTTTACAATCCCCACTCGACGGTGCCCTCTCCTGAAACTGTTTCACCAATAAGGCCTTTAGCTTTATAAAAGGTCTACCAATCCAAAGGTACGGTTAAACTGAGAGGCGTCTGAATCTTCAATACATACATTTATTTTATGGGCAGGCCTTAGCTCAGATTTTATTAGATTGACTATTTAGAAAGCAGTATTGGGTATTTTGAAACTGAGCCGGTCCTTGATATTGTGATTTTGTAAATTAGATCATGCCCAGTTTCTTGTAATCATAATAACTTCCCTTATAATCTATTGATTAATTATTTAGGTTTATGTTCCGTATATAGGAACCATATACAACGGTGTTACCTATTATTTGATTTGTTATACCTTACATTAAATTTATTGTCACGTATCAAGCTATAGCAACTATTTTATTAATAGACAAGTTTGGATTAAAACTTTTAAGCTTTTATGTTTAATAATGTTTATTTATGTATTTCTTTAATTCAAACAAGTATTTGCAGCAGGTGCAGGGGAGTTTCTGATTATTGTCGTTAATACAAATAAATTCAGGAAATTGGAAATATAGAAGATAACTCAATTAAGTATAATAACAAATTTGATTAACTAGGTTTTCGGAATTCGTGAATTAATTGGGTATACCTAAGTAGCCTATATACTTTTTGTTTTGTAGCTTAGAATCGATAGACCCATACTTAATACCTATATTTTAATATAAACACTTATGTAGGTATAAGCTAGTATAATTGTTAGTAATTGCTTAACCATTTGCTACATCTTACTAGTCAACTGTTGTATAAGAGAGGTTTCAAGCAAGTAGATCGACAAAATTACTTATATGCCTTTGGTAAACTTACAGGACCTGGATGCTGAAAAACTAAGACTATACTACAGAAATAATGGCAAATTGGCTTCGCTCGACTTTAAGACTGGACACCCGGTATAGTTGAACCTAAGCCTAAAATATAGATAAAGACTTTCTCTGAGTTATAAAATGTGTTTAAAATATAACTGAATAAGCTTGGCCATAGAAAATAAAATTACTGTTTCACGTGCTTTTGAATTTCTATAATCACGATGACAGCTTATAATTTTTAGATTAGGTGATATAATGACAGTTATAATGAATTCTAAAGCTTGCTGTTGACATTATATTTTATTTATTTTTCATGCCATCCCCCAACTAGGTAGTATTTTCTGAACTCATGGTACCTACCTAATATTTATTTAAGTTTGTAAAACATTTTTTCTGAAAGCGGCACGAAAGTGATTTTTTCGTGACTTTCGTGCTTCTAACAAGTTGTTTACCACGGAAACGAATTCGTATTTTACACGACGTAGGTATTTTAAAAATATTCCGAATTTGCCATTTAAGTAGATTGCAATTGAATTTTACCTATTGTTGTTCAAAATTATAGCTTGTACTACAAACGAATATTTAACAAATTCAATTAAAGAGGCTCATACAAATTTTAGTAATTCGTGTATTTTAAGTATATCTGTCTCCCCTATCCGTCGTAATTATGAATACTAAAAGACTTAAATCTTTTTGTTACTAATTAAAACGCTTTCAGAAAAAATAGTAGTACCTAGGTATAAGTACGTAACATACCTATGTCATAAAAGCGTATTTACAGGATGAGAAGGTTTAAGTTATTCAACAAACCTCATCCTATAGGTAAAATATCACATTCGTGCCAGATTAAACTAATCGGCTGCTATCGCGGCCTCGTATCTCAACAAACCTCCTCATCCTGTAAAATATCACTTTCGTGACATGTTACGTAAATATACCTAACTGTTTATTGATGGTAGGTATAGCACAGAATGTAGAAATGTAGAGTTTTCTTTTCATTTTTATCATTTCTCTAATACATTTTCAATTTAAGAAATGTTGTAGGTCCTAATATAAAAAAGAATTGTGGCGTATGTCCCGCTGAATAAAGATGTACCAAAAATCAAAATATTGATGGGCCGATGACATACAGGGTGTTTTCAAACTATACAGTCATTAATTTCTGGAGGCCATTCTACGTCAGAAAATATAAAAAAAAGTTCCTATAAACATGGGTCCGGAAATGCTTCCTAAAAGGAGCTGGGGCCCGGTGAAGATGCAATCCATTAAAGCTTCGTTTTTATTAAATATCTCAGTGTTCGAGATACAGGGACGGGAGAGCGACCGACGCTTCCCCACCATTTTTTATTAGCAACTATTCCGAATATTTGAAATTAGGAATCTATTATTTAGACAAAATTACATAAAAAAGGTCCTCTTGTTAGAAACCCGTAGAAGCAACCGTGTCCGAAAAAAAATTGCTTCAAAAATTATGTGCATGAAAATTTTTGTTTTTTTTTTCATGCACATAATTTTTCTAACAATTTTTTTCGGACACGGTTGCTCCTACGGGTTTCTAACAAGAGGACCTTTTTTATGTAATTTTGTCTAAATAATAGAGTCCTAATTTCAAAAATTCGAACACTTTCTGATATATTAAATATAAACGTTTTGGATAGTATCTTCATAGGGTCACAGCTCCTTTAGGAAGCATTTTCGGACCCATGTTTATAGGAACTTTTTTTAATAATTTCTGACGTAGAATGGCCTCCATAAATTAATGATTGTAGTTTAAAAACACCCTGTATAGATAGTATAAGGAAAGTGCTGTGAAAAAAGGATGGGAATAGAGATAATTGGAGAATATTGATTAAATAGAGCAGGGAAAAGAGGGGAAAAGAAGTTAATATTTTTAACGCCTTAACATACCTACCTTCCCATTTTTATAATACACGAATATGTAAAATTCGAATGGGAACATGAGTGTTATGTTAATTAGCATTCTTAAACAGTGGTGGCGCCCCACTGATTCGCTTTGTTAATCACAGATAGGACAGGTAGTAACTTTGAGCGACTTCACAGTATACGCGTATGGAGCACTGCAAACCTTCTTTCTTGGGAAGGTTGTCAATAGTCCAAGATTTAGTAGCAGAGTCTTTTTGTAAATCGGCGTTTCATCAATAAAAATAAATCTTATAGGTATTGGAAGAGTCTCCTCTTTACACCCTCGGTTGTCATTACCAAATTTCTGTATCTCTACATCGTCCAGAAATACATCTCTTGCTGGACTAATCCGACAAAAATTAAAGACTTTAGTTGTTGGTTGACATCATCATCTCAGTATCAATTTTAGGTATTGTGCGAATTCGGATATTATTCCACTTTCAAAAAACCAACAAAATTTTAGAAATATTTGAGCTAAAACCAGCTAAAACTATAACTGTAATACAAATAGGGAGTAATAGCTAATTCTAGTAATCAAGGTAGGGGAAATCTGGAAATTGTATACAAAATAATAAGCTGATGTATTAATTCTAATGATTATGAATTCAAACAATGTAAGTAAAACACATCCATTAAAAAGGCATATACTTAGGTACAGCATTTTCATTAAACCACTTAATACACAGTATATATTTCTTCCAATTAGTGGTGCCGCCGAGACGAGATAATTCTCGATCTCGTCTCGTCTCGTCTCGAAATTCGAGATCGAGATTGCAAATTTTTAATCTCGAATATTCGAGACGAGATCATCCAAATTCTCGGTTATTCTCGATATTTTCTTCGAGATTCTCGATTTCTCGATCTCGACAGTTTTTCAATAATAGGTAGTACCTACATGTTATAACATTCGCGTATTTTATGTCTTGACTAGCCTTATACATTGCGTACTATCGAATACTTTGTACTCATTTGAATGGCGAATAATAGTACGTTAATAATTATAGGCCAAGGTAGAGAAGACGTTTTTCTCAACTGAGCATTATTATTTTCCGAGTTGCAAAGCAGGGACGGCAATAAGTTGCGAGGAATGCGAGGTTGAAAGAAACCTTCTTTACCGTGGTTTACATACTATTTTTTTCACTACTAGTTATTCGTCTTATGTTCGTAATTTACCATTTTCACAAGATATTTTAAATATTTAGAAATATTAAGTAGCCTGGAACTGGAACTGCAGCTGTCAAACTAAAAAACAAAACCAATAACAATAATAACATCTGATTTATAGAACATTTTTTTATTATTTACCTGGGTAATTTTTTGTTATCATTATTTACCTAGGTTGAGAAATATAAATTCTCATTTGAGAAAAGAAGTAAGTAATGGCGACTTGGGTTAGTAGTGAAAAAAACGGTATTATTATTATTATTTTATTTTATTTTTTACAAAACGCCAACGGTTAAACATTGGTAAATATAAGAAATGGTAGGTATACAATTAATGAAAAAGAAATTTGTTGTAACCTTTATTTTAAAAATTATTTAATATAATCGCAGGATTGCCAAGCATTCAGACATAGCAATGCCCTAGCCGACTCACCATCGAGTCTATTGCGGTGTTTTCGAATAATCAAGCCAGCATTTGAAAATAGCTGTTCAGCTGGTACCTACACTAATTGCTTGAATAGCAAAAAAGTCTCTAACCATTCTGGCAAGGGTTGGGTATAAAACTGACTACTCCACCATACCAATACATCTACAGCATGGAGTATAATGTTAAAGCCATAACAAACAACCCAGTCAAAACACGCGTATCCAGAAGTAATTTTCTAAGAAATCCGACGCTGACATCACTATTTCGGTACACGTGCACCTTAAATTCGAGAATCGAGATTCTCGAAGTCGAGATCGAGAAACGATGTTCGAGATTTTTTGAGATCGAGATCGAGAATTACCTTTCGAGAATTTTCGAGATCGAGATCGAGAATGGGTATAATCTCGTCTCGTCTCGTCTCGTGGCAACACTACTTCCAATATCGATTATTGATGGACATTGCGTCATCGAAAATATACAGGGGATTTTAAAGACAATCAGAACAAGTGCAAACAACACAAAAATGTATTCTATCTACAGAGCTAAAGAGTCTACCCTCGACGTTTGAGTACCGCCTATACCCCTTTCTTAATTAGTTCAGCGCCTACTATAGTAATTTTAAGTTTATAAATTCATTTATTGGCATAATGATATTGTTTATTTTCGTCATAGATACACAACATCAAATGATAGGTAGAGGTAGTCTTCATAACTCCCTGGAGATCCTATCAAATTATTTCCCCCTCATAACTTCTTGGTCCGCAACTGTCCGTAACTAGGTAAGGTAAACGTACCAGTGTTCGTCAACTTAACGGAAATCCCAACTTCATCTCGTTTGTATCGCATGTATTTCGCGTGTCAAAATTTTTAAATTTTAGCTTTATGGTCATTGATATATCTATTTTGTGATAGATACCAAATTATTGCACTAAACTTGTCCAAATTTGAAATAATAAATAAAATACCAAAAAACTACCGTTTGGCCCAGTAACCGTCACACCCAATTTACACCTGAACGAGTATTCGTCATAGAAGTGTCCCAATATTCGTAAGTTGGGAAGGGCTGGGTAAAAACATAGTAATTAATTTAAAACTCGTATTTTCTATTTTTTCTTATTTTATTTAATTACAAAATGAACACACAAACTTTTTGGTACTCTTAGATATGTTGACACACACTTCATGTACCCAGCATTTGCAGGTTAAGCATTGTGCTTTTTCCTGTTGTTTTGGCTTTTCCTGTTCTTGTATTTTCTCCTGTTCTTTTGCTTTTTCATGTTCTTGTGCTTTATCTTGTACTTCTGCTTTTTCCTGTTGTGCTTTCCCTTGTTCTTCTGCAACAATTTCAGTAATACATTCAAATATGGATAAACCGTTTTCTGATTTGTAGCGACATCGTTTTCGGCGCCCTGGATTTCGAACTCAGCATTTTCTACGATGTTGGAATCTTTTCTTTCATTCATGAACATCTCTGCATTTTCATGAGACATTTTCATGAGACAGCGGCACATCTTGCAGTTAAATTTTGACCATTTCTTTCTGCTATCCGGGGATGCCGTTTTAGAAATGCCTCATACCAGTGACGACCAGGTCTGCCATTTGGAAATTTATCTTGCTTTCCCAATTGCTTGGCTAATATTTGAACGCTGTCCAGAGGTTGCTCTTTATTTATTTGAAAACGTACGAACGCTAAATGGAGAATCCATCTTTCCAGGAACATTTTTTCTTCGCTTATAAAGTTAAAGGTGGTCCCATTTTTCCGCTAATTGGTGTTTTTCTTGGTGTCATTTTTGGCACTTTGTAAACCTTAGCGGCTGAATAGACTGACATTCCATTTTCAACAGCCAAAAGGGCTGCTTGCATATCATCTGCTGAATATTTAAATCGTTTTGCTACCATTTCTGCAAGAATCAGTATTCGTCACCTGTTTGTCCCTATATTCGTCATAGCATTTTAAGTTCTTGTACTCGACAACCTATTCGTAAAGTTGTATGACGAATACTGGTCCCCGTAGACTTTGACATTTTATTAACACGGTCCTATAGTAATTATAGTCACTGTGGTAAAGATAAGAATATTATTCGATTTTAAACTTAAATATGATTTGTCCCAGTAATCGTCAGTGATGACGGTAATTAGGACATGCTCACTTTTACGATGTACCAGTATCCGTCATTGTCGAATTATTTTATTTTTCAAGTTTTAACGTCAAAATTGTTTTAAAAACACCCTTATCCACCCCTTAATAAAGCAATTGATCCATAATAACTCTAATTTTATGCTGCATATTAATGCAATGGTACTTGGCACTGGTAAAAAATTAAGCCCCTACCACTAAGCAATCGCGTTCAAATCGTAACTGCCGCACGCACAACCTTTTGCAGAATTTTAAAACGGAAGTGCTTCCATATTATAGTAATCAGCTTATACAAAACCAATATGTATATATGAAATTTCAAACCTAAATAATAATTTGCATGGTACATGTCACCAGATGCTTAATATTAGACAAAATTGTCGAATTGTGACGAACATTGGGTCACTGACGGGCACTGGTACTTTTACCTTATATAAATTTAACTGCGAGAAACACACACAACTAAAGACACAAATGATTACATAATAATATATTCCTCTATGATAATAAGGAATGCTACGCATAATTATCAAATCAACTTTTGCATTTTTTCCATTGAAATCCTTATATTATGTGATTCTCTTCTACACCCTTAAAAGCTTCAACAACATCATCAGCAATACCTTAAACCATGCTATGTGAAATGTGAAAACATGTTCCGTCAAATTTAGTAGATATACTTAGTAGGCATTCATTATACAGTTGTTATTTTCAGGATATCCGTGAATTCTCTTTCATTATCCACAATATTAATCTAATAGGTGGGACATACATTTTAAAATGCTTAATCATATAATCTGAGTTTTATCTAAATTCACCCCGACCCCGTACTAAATAAATAATTATCTACCGAACAATCCATTGTTGGGAACAATGGACCACATCGCATTGCAAATTCGTCCTAAACCTAGGTAGTGATAGGGAGAGTCGCAAGGCTTGATACGTGGGCCTCTGCAGCGGTGAGCACTCATGCTTGACTCTCATAAAAGGGGGCTAAATTTCAGCTTAATTGTTACTGTGACACCATCTGTTTCCTTTCGGACTGAAGTGGTAACAATCAGATTAGGTTGCCTACCTACTATGCCTAATAATCGTTTGCGTGTTCGGTGTAGAGGGTGGCAGTTAGAGTAGGGGGTGATCGTGTACATTTCAAATGCATGATGTAGTACGTCAAATTACAATTATGTGTGTTGTCAAATAAATATTTCATTTATACGCCGTTTCAATAGAAATTTTATACGAACATTACTAAAGCACATACATTATTTATAATACAAGACCACAGTTAATTACCGAGTTTTGTTTGATTAGATCTACACAAATAGAACAATAGTTGAAATACAAATTAAATAAATTAAAGACTGTATATAAAACTCTAAATGTCTAGACTGCCTGGGGTAATTATAAATTATACATTTTGAGAAATATTTTACATCAGAAAGTGGAGGCATGCATGCACTTTCCCTTGAATATGCTTGTTTATTATAACAATCGTTTCTTGCAAAATCACGTTTGTAATTTAAAAACTTTGTTTTCTCTGCCTAAAATATTGCTTTCCTAAATTAATAATTAATTAAAATTTTATAAATCATTCAAATCATAAAAATACTACGGTGTTATTAAACTTTGGTTAAGAAATTACAATAGACATTAAAACATAGGTATAATAGAATAGAGCAGCAGCTTGTCAATGGAAAAAAGTTTTAGTGACATAGGTACTAGTATAATATTATACATGGTATTTTAATCTACAAAATATAACTCGTTGCTGTTCATTAGGATGCATGGAGATCTCGGAATGTATATCCATGGCGCCTCTCTGTAGATAAGTAGATTATAGCTATATTGCCCGTTGCACAACATAATATGTTCCATATGCTCTTCTTTTCATCCCCCGTTTTGTAAAGTATTTATGTATTATATTAATTATCCTATTTTTGTAGTTATCAGTATTCAGTATATAAGTGTTGGCTCACCTCATCAAGCATAAGAAGAACGGCCAATATCCCATAGTATCGCAGAGAGTTCAAAACCCAGAAATAAGTTATTGATTAATTTTTTTAAGGATTTCTTAATTTATAAAACCATAATGACGATATTTCGGGTTTACTGCGTATCATAATCGTTTATTTAACGACAGTCATTATCGTTTCCATGTTAAGAATTGTTCGTATCGTGTGTTTTCGGGTCTGGCGTACCGTAAAACCCCCTACACACGATACGATCGGTCGTACGATCGGTCGTACGACGCGTCGTACGACACGTCGTTCGACACGTCGGCGTCGTACTACAAGTCGTATAAACAGTCACTGTTTTTGCCTACTAACGTAACAAACCTGCAGTACGACAGGTCGTACAACTGAACATTTAGCCTCCACACGATGCGATCGATCGTACGACTCGTTGTACGACTCGTTGTACAACGTGTCGTTACGACTGTTTGAACGATAGTTGCACGACCAGATCGTACAATCGGTCGTGTTTGACGGCAGTATGGAGCCGACATAAAATCTGTTGTACAACCGGGGGACAGTAAAAAAATAGCCTGACAGTAGGTTACCAGTGACGTACCTATCAAACATGTATAGGGGATGCACATCAGTTAGTAATTTGTAGAATTTGTTTAGTATTCTTTGCATGTTATTCATCAAATTTCTTGCCAATAGGGTACACATGTTTACCAAATCACCTATAATTATTTGGAAGACAAGTCATGACGCCTTTAATATCCCAGTAAAGTGATACTACTTTTTCTGTATACAGTGTGTAAATAAAATAACGGGACACCCGAATAACTTTTTTATTGTTAAAGATAGAAAGTTTGTGCTTGGAGACAATTTGTATGGTTAGTTATAAGCTTTATTTTTAGTATGTCGAAAATTAATTTCCGTTTCCAGTTTAACCGGAAGTGATGCTAACTTGAAATTTTTAAATAGAACACCCCATATATTTTTCATTTTTGGATTTACACTTTTATAAACATTGAGAAACTTAAAAGGACTATGTACCAAAAATCAATAGTTTTCGAGATATTCGAGGTAGAAAGTATAAATTTGTAATTTTCATTTATTTTTATTTATACTTGTAAAAACAGTTAACGTACGCTTTTCTAAAATTTCTTTTTCTAATAAGATTATGCGGCCCTCAGGAGGGCCATTTGTAAATCGCAAGCGTGCGAGTTAGAAAAGTAAACAGTTGTTATAATAATGTAAGAATTTAAACACAGAATCGGACACTGCCAGATTGAAAATGTGGCCCGCATTTTGAGCATTATTATAACTGTTATTTATTTTTCCATACAAATGGCCCTTCTTGGGGCCGCACAATCTTATTAGAAAAAGAAATTTTAGAAAAGCGTACGTTAACTGTTTTTACAAGTATAAATAAAAATAAATGAAAATTACAAATTTATACTTTCTACCTCGAATATCTCGAAAACTATTGATTTTTGGTACATAGTCCTTTTAAGTTTCTCAAAGTTTATAAAAGTGTAAACCCAAAAATGCAAAAATATAAGTATATAGGGTGTTCTATTTAAAATTTTCAAGTTAGCATCACTTCCGGTTAAACCGGAAACGAAAACCAATTTTCGACACACCAAAATACAAATTGTCTCCAAGCACAAATTTTCTATCTTTAACAATGAAAACGTTCTTCGGGTGTCCCGTTATTTTATTTACACACTGTATAAAATTTATTATTGTAAAGAGACGGTAAATGGTCAGTTGTACGACCTGTCGTATTGCAGGTTTGATAGTTAGTAGGCAAAAACTTGTAGTACGACGCCGACGTGTCGTACGACGCGTCGTACGACCGATCGTACGACCGATCGTATCGTGTGTAGGGGGTTTAACAACCGAAAATGCGAGATAAGGGCAAGGCGAAAGTTTTGACATGAACTTGATTTTTGGCAGAAAATAAACGATAACGGGTTTTGTAATAACCCCAATGTAATTAACTTAGCTACCCCTTTTTAATTCTCAAAATCAGGTAGCACTTGGCTGCCAAGAAACGAAATGTTTAATGCGCCGCTCATCAGTATAGCTATTGAATCTGATAGAATTATTATTTGAATGATATTTGCTATAGGTATATGTATATAATGCTATAGCTATTGATGTTGTTGTCTTTACACCTTTTCGTGACTTCCGCGGTATTGCACAATATTTTTATATTATAAATCGAGCCAGATTTTAATTGCTGCTATTAAATAAATTAAGATTGCGGCAACCAAAATTTTCACTTTTTATAACTTTGTATTTGTTCAACATAATTGCGATAATATTCAGTAATTAAAATAAGTGAGCGTTCATAACAATGCTCGCGATTAACAAACCAAAGCGAGCTGATGGCTGCTCTAATGATGGTTTCTCAACTTATAAATATGTATCAGAGCTGCCGTGTTATTTGTTAACTGACTCGTTTGTAATCTGAACACTCTCATAACGGACTTTCTCTCTAAAATAATAACGCAATTAGACGATTCCTGACTTCACGCTTTAAACAATGTGGGTATCTTCTAAGTTTATCGTCATAAATTTTTAATGATGTAACCTATTTAATTGTTCTACGTCATAATTATTATAATCATGGTACCCATCGCTTCCAGTATTACATTTAATTTCAAATAACTGATTTTGTTCCGTTAGGTATTACAAAATTTAAAAACAATTGGTACGGAAAATTAGTTTATATTAATTTTTTATAAGGAAATATTACCAACGTCAAGGGGAAATGCTATAATTATTAACCTTGCATTAAATTATATAAGCGCGTTCTTCATAACCAGGAAATTAATGAAAATTATAAAGACGTGTTCGGACGAATGTTATAAAGCGGAAATAACTAAAAGGGGAAAAAATCTACAACAAAAACTAAATATCAATTAAAAAGAATGAAGCATAGGATATATACGTTCAAAAAATGTAACACTGCACAGTAAGAAATAGAGTGTCAAATTGACGAAAAAATAATGAACCCAGAGGTCTCGTTCATTTTTTTGCTAATTTGCCACCAATGGTTAATGGCAATATTAACAATAACAGAACAGCCAAATCTACTATAATATATTGTAACATTTCTGCTTTATAAAGAATGTTTTGCTACGTAATTATGTTAAACTTACACTATATAACAGTAATTTGAGTAAACTGTTCTGCAATATTGACATTTGTAAAATGAAAGTTTAGCTTTTATTTTGTGTTAGATGGCCTCTCTCTAATACAAAAACGAGATTATTATTTCATATTTACACTGAAATATTGTTAATATTACAAATATTATTTGTTGTTCCAACATTCTGATTAGCTAAGATGGCATTTTTGGAATGCCAATTTCACCTATATTCATTGCCAGTTAGAGAAAATTAATTTGGTACTTTGGCACAATTGTAGTGCCAATTTAACAAAAACAAAAAAATTATAGGGGCGATTTAGGGGTAGGTACTTAAAAAATAGCTGTAAAAATGCTATATCACTTATTAGTTTAGTAACATTTATTACATTGAACAAAGATACAAAATCATCTAGTAATATAGTAAACGCACATAAGTAGGTACATATAGTTAAATATTGAAACACACCAATTTTACTGATTCGCCCTGATACAGTACATGCTTTTTTTTAAAGTGTCTCATGAGTTCACTTGCAGTTGATAAACTGGATCTATAGAAAAAACAAATAAATATATTGAAAAAAATTATAATCTACAATAATATGAAATAATCAATAAACTTATAAAAATGTTCCAGTGATCTATCGAATTCTAACCCATATACATAATGTACTTCAAAGCAAATTCTAAGGCTGTTAAAATTTCATTTTTGGCACAAGGAATAATGTTCTTATCTAATACAATGTAATAATTACTTATTGCTGCCTTGGAGGTTCCAGTCGCTAATATGAAAGGCTGGCTGGAGGGCAACAAATGTACCAGTATGATCAGTGATTTTGTTGCAGAATTCTAGCGATTCTAGCCTAAAACAAATAGGAAAAAAACTATGAATGTATCTTGCGCATATGTGTATTATTTAAAGGTGATATCTAGTATTACATAAGCATAAAAAAATAAATGTCTTATATAAAACATAATAACTTACCATACTGAAGTTAATGGAGAATTCTGCAACCACTAATAAATTAAAACTATTATAGCTGGCTGCACTACAAACACATACAACATCAAATACAATGAAGCACTGTCGACCGTTATTCCCGTGTATTCTACGCGAAAAAATTCGAAAGTTACCGAATAAACCAAATTGATTGCAACATATAGAAGTTAGAAGCAAATTGTCACGTACTTTTCAAAAAACACGTAAAATTGACGAAGATATTTGTAAAGTTACCACTTTAAGGATATCAGATCGGCAACTACGACTGTAAATTATACAACGTAATGTTGTAATATTAGCAACATTTTACTGGAAAATAATTTTACAAAAATATGTTGTTAAATCAACTACAAAACAGTTTAATTAACAAATTTTTTACTCGCCACTATTTCGAACGTCGATAATGCTATTTTACCAACAAATTTTGGTTTACTTGACTAGAAAAAAGTTGACTTCAAAGTTACTGCGGAGGAAGTGCTAGTTTGGCACTCTATTTCTTACTGTGTGCATAGAACTTTTGGGGGAGTCGCAGGAGACAGCTTTTATAAAAAAACAACGTGTATTTGAATTAAAAGACGAACGTATATCTTTCTTGAAAATGCAAAGAAAACAAGATTTCATAATACATTTATTGACTAAGCTTGGATCCAAAAAGTTGGTTATTTGTCAGAGATCTTCGGCCAGTTAAACAAATTAAATTTGAAACTCCAGGGTAAGGATATGCAAATAATAATCCATTTTAGAGATCATCTCCATGGCCCACGTTTCCAAGCTTGGAAACTGGACTAGCGACGTAAAGCAATTCTTGGAAACTTTGCAATGTTTGAACACATATCATGGACAACGACTGAAGCATCAGAGACAGTAATCGTGGAGATTCTAAACGAGAAAATTGATGATCACCTTAAAGCCCTTGAAAATGAAATTCAAAGGTACTTCCCTGAGGTGCCTGATGAAGTGCAGTATGAATTTTTAAAGCTGCAGAATAATTACACAGCTCGTTACCTATCTCAGGAAAAATCGTTGATTTTGGTGTGCCATGCGTGGTCCGTATCCTAATGTCGAGCTACTTTCTTTCCGGGTTCCAGTCCCATTTGCTTCTAACTATCCGAGTGAGAGTGGTTTTTTAACTCTTTTGCAAGTCAAAACAAAGACCAGAAATAGACTGAATGTTCAAGATGACATGCGATAGGCTATGACGAGTTCTCAACCAAGAATTTCAAGGTTGGGAACCACTGTTCTAGAGGCTCTAGCTATAACTAGTTATTCACTTTTATTTCACTTTGTTTAAACAGTTTTAGAGAAGTAAACGGCAATGATATGAACAAAATTCAGTAAGTCATGGCACTTCAGAATTAAGACGTGTTTTTAAAATTGTCAAAATTTGTGAAAATTGTAATATCTTGATACTATTATCCGTAAAAATTAATCCCGAGTTAAAATATACAAACATACAGGGTGTTGCATTTGAAATAAGAGAGTTGGGTTCATTTCGGGCGAAACCGGAAGTGAAAGATTATTAACATTCTTTTCAAATTAGGAGTTCTTACGTGCATACAAAAATTTATTTCAATCGGTTAAAAAATAATAAAAATGACCGGGGTATAACACCGCTGTAACCCGGTACTACCATATAAAAAAGTTTTATTACTATTTTTTTTTAAACAGAGTACTATACCGATACCTAATTAATTAATCAAATGACAATATATAATAGAACAAAATTTAAAAAAGCTATTATAGAATAATTCTAAACCAACGCTTATTAGAGTGGTAAAAATAAGTAACTTTCAGGAAGAAGCTCAGTGGCATTTATAACAATAACGCGTGCATAAATAAATTAGAGTGAAAGTGTTGTTCCTGATACAGAAATTGAAATTGTTTTTATTAGAGCATGCATTATAACACGTTAATTGATGGTGGTAATTAAAATTAAATCTTTTATACAAACGTTCAATAAGTGGAAACAATGTTTTGCAGAAAAAATGTAGGTATGCTGTAATGTGTTCATACTAAATAAATTTTGAAATTCCCATTTATACAGGGTGATACAGTAAGACTGCAGCTACTATCTCGGATGTAACTAGAATTTTCCTTTCACGGGATAGAGATTAGGTATGTAGAGAATATTGGCCATAAGAAAACCATTCAAAATATTTTCTTTCAGTCGTTTATTCCTGACGATTTCATAATCAAAGAGAGTTGACATAAATTGATACTTTTCTCAAAAACATCAAATATATCTATAGTTAGTCTATTTTTATATTAAGTCGATCCACTGAAAACTACTGTGTGAGAACCTCCACGATTAAAAATTTATTGTTTGCCTAGTGGAGGATATTTGTTTTAAAACTCATGAAGTTTTGAATATTGAATATTTGTCATTGAAAATGTCTTTTGAGATTGCATTTTCAACGATTTAATTAAACTTTTGTGTCGTGTAAATCTTCGTTTTACTATAATTTTCTCGAAAATTTCAAATGGAAAGGCACACTCATTTCACTATATAACCGTGAAGAGCATAGCATAGAGAAAGAACGCTGAAAGCGTATGATATGTTGTGTCTTTATTTCGAAAGTCAGAAAATGAAGTGATTCGCCTTGCAAAATGTCTAGCATTCCTTATACCCTAATTGGCCGTCATCCCTCCAGAAGAGTGTTTTGTCGATAACCAATTAATACGCCTACGTACCACAGGAATCAACCAATCAGTTACCATAAGAGGGAGATATACGTCAACGTCGCGTCTAGACTTAATTAACACAACATATCAAATGTTTTGGTTTGCACACCACATTGAGACGAATCACGAATCCCCATATTAGTACAAAGGAAATTAGGAAAATGATCAGAATTCAAACGATTGTTAGATTTTTGAAACAATACTACCTTACCATATTGTCGTACTACATCAGTTCCCAACTGACATTGATTTTGAGAGCTTAGTGAATTTTTGTAATTAGATGGGAAACATGATTGAAGATGACCCAAATGTTTTTAAACTCGTTTTCTAAATTGATATATCAAAACTTTAAAAGTAAATAGCAATCACTTTCTTTTCATGACGTTCCAAATAAATGCGTAGCATATCACTGATTTGAGCCTTTTTTGTATCTATGTCTGAGTACCAAAAATTGACATGTAGGTATACAATGCGCGGACTACGTAGAATGACCCGCTAATCCAACCTGTAGTTTGCGCGAGGTGTATAAGCCTTAACTTACTTACGAGCTACATTAACGAGCACTTCGGAGCATTTCATTTTTTTAATAGGAAACAAAAACAATGTCTGTGAGATGGGGCGCTCTATAATATCGGTTAGGTACGCATGTTCTGGACTTTATATACCGTTCCGGAACACTGCTTCATGGTACCACATCGCCAATACAGTTCGCCATTTTTTAACACCCCGCATTTCCTATATTTGTGTGACTGTATTATCAGAAAATTACAATTTCTGTTGCTTTTGATTATTTTTGCAGAAGCCATGATTACTGAAGTGATCAGTTATGCAGAATATAATTCACAGTGGGAGACATTTTGGGTCCATAAACAAACTAATGTAAACATTTTCATTTTTCAAAATATTCAATAAGTGTAGGTAGGTAGTTACTAATTTGAAATAACGAATTTTTCTCATTAAAAACAATTCATTAGCTTATCCTTAATAGTGTACCCCGCTGTTACTTCGCGCAAATTGCAGGTAGGATTGACATGCAAGATAAATATGCCCATTAGTAGGGATTACTTTCCGCGCATATTACATCCGTCCTTTTTGTAAACTATTTTTCAAAAATAGCAAATAAAGAATTCAACATTAAAAACACA
Organism: Hemicrepidius hirtus; assembly: GCA_963082805.1. Taxonomy (NCBI): domain Eukaryota; kingdom Metazoa; phylum Arthropoda; class Insecta; order Coleoptera; family Elateridae; genus Hemicrepidius; species Hemicrepidius hirtus. The sequence goes on from OY720159.1 coordinate 34,677,056, forward strand.
TTGGCCATGCAGGTCGTGTAAAATACCTTTATCGAAACGTTTTAAATTGAAATTAAGCGAAATAAAAAAAATCAGTAAAATACTATAGGTACCAAAGTTGTAAAAAAGAAAATGTCCTAAAAAAAACTTCGAGAAAGCAATATGTATAACTTTAATAATTTGGTCCTGAGAACCTTTTGAAGTTAGAACAAATCAGCGATTCTGGTTTAAAATATGGCCCAGTCAAATTAGACAAATCGAGGGAAAAATCCAGGACTTTTGAAAATTGTTATGGTTGTTCGTTGGTACCTGCAGTACAATATACTAAAAATACTGGAGAGTGGAAGGCAAGTAGGGAGTGGGGGAGCTGTTTAAAGATGACTTTCCCTGGATTTTTGTAGGTATATATCTCCGTAACTATCAACCCTACGGAAAATTTATTCATATAAAAAGTTGACGTGTTTTGACTTTAATTTCAAATTTGAGATAAACTTACCAATTTTCTCTTCAACTGTAATTTATTGTTGACAGAGCTATGACCACAAAACACCTGACTGTCAGCTTATATAATATATAAAACGGATAACTCAGAATTGTAGGTAAAAACACAAGCTAAATTATTATGTGTCATACATAGTTGAAATCAGAAAAAAAGTTACATTCAAAAATGCAAAAATTCAATATGGCGTCCATAAGAAAAACAAAAGCTGATAGTCGATTGTTGGTTATTTTAAACAATATGAGAAAAACAATCGCATATTTAGATTCCTCGTAAAAAAGTGTCTTAAAAATGTCTTAATGAAAAATTCGTAGTTACACTTGTTTTCATTTTATCAGCAAAAAACAAAAATCGGGAATTTTGATTTTTTTTTAGATATTTTCTAAATTAAACGTCGTAGGTCAAATTTATTTTCAGATTATTGATCAGCATTAAAATACGCAACTTTGCCTCCATTTAACCGACTTTGTAGCTCTAAGGCCCGGTTGCACCAAAGTATTTGACACGAGTTTAGCTAAACCAGAATCAATTGGCATGGATACGATTGTTCGAACAATCGTATCCGTGCCAATTGATCCTGGTTTAGCTAAACTCGTGTCAAATACTTTGGTGCAACCGGGCCTTAAAGGCTAACCGAGATCCCCATGCTTAGCTTCGAAAGACGGACACCCTGTATATGGACCATTCAAACTTGAATAAAGTAATTAGTAGGGGAGAGTTGCCTATACAGTACCGGTCACCTAAATCGTACCCTACCTAGTTTTTAATGAAAAAGGGTAAATAGTTGCTCTCTGTTGAGTTCAAAAGGAACTATAAGGCGTACACGTGATGTAGTACAAAAATTGCATGGCTACACTTTGGTGAACGCGTAATAGAGCAACATTAATAATACAGGTAGGTTTGCATGTAATTTTAAGTAAATGGTTTTGCAATAATAACAATAATTTGAGCTACCGTTTCTTAAATGTTGGTCATTTTTCAATAAGCAACAGTATTCAGTTAAACATTTAAATGTAAAAAACATGAACTTTCGACGGTTTCTAAGGTTAGTTTAGATATTTTAAAATATAAATGGATGTTGCTTAAATCGTACCACCGCTTGGTTTCGTAAATCGTACTGAGGCTTGTTCTGGTTCTGGGAAGAAATTATCTTATATTTGTTCAAAATGCTAATATTGTTGCTACCAAATTAATGTATCAGTTTCTGTTATATAAATTTTTATAAAGTTTAAATAAATAATGTTGAGTTGATTTATTATTCGCTTTTTCAAAGGTACCTGTATGTTAATGCTTATATCGTAAGTACCATTTTGGAACCTTACGAGTACGATTTAGGAACCTGGTATCCAAAATCGTACCGATTGCAGAAGTTTAAATAATTTAAATTTTACCGCGAAGGTAAGTTGGTATAACCACACAAAAATTTTGTAAGCTCAGTGAAGAACCAAGGCAGGTAATGCACTACTAGAATTGTAGAAATCTTTACAACCGCCTTTGTAAAACATTAAAATTCCTTAAGTAGTACGATTTTGGCAACTCTCCCCTAATTGGAATAATAAATAATTATGAAATCGTTGCGGGCATGTAAATTGGGGTGTCTTGAAACAATGAAAACAAAAATAGGATTGCAAAAAAGTCGTACTTATGTGCTTAAGGAAATTATTCTGTACTTTATTTATTTAACTGAAAATTCAGGATTAAATGTTTTATGCTTCTGTTTGCAATACTATAATCATTAATATAGGTACCACATACTTTTAGCAATGATATTTTTTAAATATAATTCTCTATTAGGATTGTTTTCCCTTAGTCTAGGTTTTATTTCTGTAGCTATGTTACTTGCATGCGGTATATTATCTGTCTAGGACTTTGAATGTGTTATAGTGCTTTAAGAACTTTAAACAAAACAGCGTTCTGTTATGTACAATGCAAGATAATTATAACTTTAACAGTGTCGTCGTCTAGAGAGGAACACTTTGTCTCTCTAAAATATCGTCTTTATACGCATTGTAGGTACGTAATTGTTGTCTACACTGTTAATCGTTATAATATCATGTGATGTAATATAATAGATAGTTAGGAATCCGCTAGCATTAAACCAAAAAACAGCAAAAATGTAAAATGGAAGAATATATATAATATACTTAACACACACATGTAAAAACCGATTATGTGAAAAGTGAAAACTATATTTCATTTTAGAAGAATTATTGGGTATAATACAGTTAACTAATTGGTAACTAACATTAAGGGACGGTTTATCAACTACCTGCTAACTTAACACATGATCAGTTGTCATCATGGATTTAAATTGTTACAAGAATAAAATTGTATCCATGACAATTAACCGTTGGTTAGCCTAACAAGGAGTTAACTATAGCTTGATAAACCGGCCCTAAAGTTAATAGTTTTCCACTAGTAGCACCTCTGAACTATTTTAGCAGTTCACATTATATTATGATGAGTTAAGAATGTCGAGGAATATTTCATATATCAATACAAAAATTAGATATTCTGCCATATAATCAAAAAATTTTGGATAGCGGTTGCTGTGGAACTTAAACGTCATCCAATTATTTACTTCTATTATTATTATAGCATTGTCGTTTACGTAATATCTTGGTACATAGAATTAAATATGTTTTCAAAAAGAACCGAAAAAATGTTTGATAAAATTGTATTACCGGAATAGAAGACGTGTTAAAAATTTACTTTTATTACATTCTTAATATTTTAATCTGTAATAAATACCAATAGTTTCATAGATTCCACAGCCACCGATATACAACTTTTTGATCATAAGATAAATTACGATAATAGCTATCAAACAAAAACCATATACAGGGTGTCCAGTCTCAAATCCGCATTATGCAATTAACATGGATTCGATATAGGTATAGTAAATTCCAAAACTGTATCTACTTCAAGGTCATACAGCTGAAGTGTGCAACGACGTACAAATACCTTCCGTATACCTACTACCATTAGCCGGAACACCAAATCGAATATACCGATGAACCAAGAAGGTATATCCGAAATTTCCCGCCGTGATTATTTCATTTTTAAACAATTCTAAAACCTATTGGTTTATAATATATGAGTGATATAATCGAGTCCATTCCATATCATAACAATTTATTTAAAGACAGTCGTTATCGATTATTTTATGAAAAAAAATGAATATTAAGATTTTAAAACACTATCGTGTCACGTATACGTCTTGACATGAATCTCATATTTGGCAGAAAATAATAAGGATTGTCCTCAAATCGCCGATTATGATACGCAAGAGGCCCGACTGAGTTTGTCATTCTCATTACGCTATTTACAATTTTGCCATCAAAATAAAGTAACAGTAAGGCACTTCTTCTTGAGTAAAGCAAAAGCTTGGAACATTAAAAATAAACGAAAAAAAAAATATCTCCTGTACCTAAGTGATAGACAAGCAGCTACATCGGCATGTCCAAACATTAGTTCGTACAGATCTCCAAGTAAATAAAACTTTGAAACATATAACATACAATGTTTTGCTATTATTTCTTCATCATTCATTCTTCCAAGCGATTTACTGTGATAATTAGAGTATTCTCTTAATGTGGCAAAGTTTTAAAATCAAAAGCGTGACTTATTATCATATATATCAAAAGTTGAAGAACATACTCGGTTCTGAAATTGTGCATGTTGGTGTACCTAAATTGTAAATTTTGACAAACCACTTTCTTATTACTAACTTAGTGAAAAGGATTGCCTACATGTTACAGTGAAAGTTTTTTTTGAACTGGAAGTTGCAATAATGTTTCACACATATGCTCAGATATTATTCAGTAAGGAATTTAACAGTGTATGTAAGTATAACGTCTTAATCATCGGTGTGTAAAATGTCTGTATTTAACGTAGCCTGACTGCGCTATTGTCTTAGGAGCTGAGCTCTTGAGAAGTTCTGGTTCGCACTAAATTAACATCTAAATACCCGAGCGTGCTCACTTGATGCCGTTTAGTGCATGGCCTGACATGACTCTCTAGCAAACTCCTTCCTGCCATCTCATTAGTTATGAATTACTGACTCTCTTCTGAATGAGACTGGCGGTTGTTGTGATCTGTGCCGCGTTTCCTCATTTCCCATCCTAATGTTTTATAAATTATGTATTCTTAATTACACTACAATACCACTGCGAACTACCTGTTTTTGCGTAGTAGTGAAAATGTAGTTGCAGGAAATGTTCATGGAAATATTGCCCACTTTATAAACCAGAAATTATTTAATACAACTGGTGAATATATTTTTCAAAGAAACTTTAAAAGGATACCAAACCAGAGCATTTGTTAGTTTATGCATTCGTTTTATATCTGAATAATATGTATACGTTTTTTCACATTGCGGTAATTAACGGACAATTAACAAAGCCTTTACGAAGCCGTGGGTCTTAACGATGCAAAGGGCGGTTTCACCGTAACACCACGCAACCAAGGGGTATAGCGTGCTGGGAAAACAGCAGATAACATCAACACCTAACAACTGTCGTGCCCGTTTAACTGATATCCCCATAACCCTAATTGTTTCACATGTTGATAAACGCAGTTTACCCGCGATTTGAATTTAAACACGGTTTGCGATTTATCCCTGCCAAAGACAATTCAATTTTAGATATTAAAACATACGATACCATAGAAAAATAATAAGTACCTAACTCACATCGGGTTTGTGAAATAATGATATTTTCTAATTTATTGTGCGTTAAAGGGTCACTACACTTGCACAACAACTAATGTACAGGGTGATTCAGTGTGACTGCCGGCTGTAACTCGGAAACGGGTTGTTCCACAATACGGGATAAATTTCAAGTTTCAGCCGCAGATTCTTGCAGCAGGTGCCACAATCGCGTTGTGGAGTTTCTCAAAACAATACGAGATGGAAGCATGTTGAAATGTGTTTAGATCAAAAGCCCATATACCAATTATTGTACTATACCGGGAGATCGAGAAAGGTTGTCCAAAAAAAACGAGTATATCAAACTTTACATCCTCCAGCTGTCATCATATGACATCCTGCTGTCATGTATAAAATCAATTCATTGGAAACACTGTACTTACTGTAAACTTTGTTTAACAATGTTTAATTAGTATTGAAAAATACGTTTTTGTTTAATAATAACAGCGTCCAAGAATAAAGAGGGGAGTTACAGAAACGTAAACGCACAGAACAACTGTCAACAGCACTGTGGCTAATGTCACACTAGAATGAAATAATATTGATAGCTACTTGGAAGGTAGTTTTTTTTTGGACAACCTTTCTCGATCTCCCGGTATATTTCCCATGCCTTGAAAATTTACAAATTCTTGATGGTAAATATTTTTTCCGAAGATATAACCTGCAAGTCCTCCAAGGTTAAAACTTTTTCTACCTTTTTAATAGAAGAACCCTATTTTTTAAAAAGCTGAAAATTCGTAAAGCTCTGTATATTCTTCATTGAAACTATCTATAGAAGTTTTCAACGGTTTCTTTCAATTGATGGTTTTAGGAGAACTTCATGAATAACATGACAGATAACTGTCTGATAAATATATGACAGAAAAAAATAATAATCACCAGTATGACCTTAAATCTTGAGGTATATTCGTATTGATAATCTACAAAGGTTTAACAAGCAACAATATTGCAGGTGGAAACCTAACAATGGAATAAAATTCTCCATTTTAGATAAAAATTTAAGCTTGTAATTTTCACTATTAAATGCATTGTTTTTAAAAAAATTAAGACTTATAAAAAGTTTACACATTTAACACAGTTAAGCTTAAATAAGACATACATTAGGATAATTAAAACTACCCAAACTTGCAAACAAAATATCATTAAATATTCAAAAATATCTTATTTACCTCTATAGCTAACAATATTAAAACAGTATTATTGACTAATTAACATTACACTTGTAAGTTAAAATTTTGAATAATTCCTAAAAGATAACTCGTTATATTACCTCCTATAATAAATAATATCCTCGGCATGGTGTAGGTACAGTAAGTACGGCAAGGATAACCTTGCATCGACGGAAAAGGAGTTAATAAGAAACGACGAAAATCAGATGTAGTATAAGTAGTACTTATAGCTACCGAAACAAGGTGCAAGCATCCGTCGAAAAGCGACGCGATTTTTTTCTTTGTTTTCATTGGTTAAATTTGGTAGCAAACTTAAGTTTAACCAAAAACAAACACAATGCAAAAATCGCAGGTCGCAACAAAAAGTCGCGGAGCTTTACTGAATCACTTTGACGATTGTGCACCCCTGAGCCTTGCCCCTGAGCAACACAGACGTCTACAACCTAAAATAAGAAAAATAAATGTTTTGGGAAATGCATCATATCCATCAGCGGAATGAGAAATAAATTCACTTATTTGGCGATAACTCAGCGAGTGTTAGGACTAATAGTTTGAAATTTACTTAATTTTTTAAAATTTTTCAGAAAAATTAGTGTACCAGGGGTGTCTCATCACCAAAATGCATTATTATGAAACTTAGGACTTATTATAGTTAATATAACTCAATTTTCTTTCTACTTCCCCAGTATAACCCTTGAATGAAGTTACCACTTATTTTCGTATTGTATGGGGATAGGCATACAATTATTTTATATTTCTATTTAACGAACAGAAATAATTTGATACATTTTTATCGAAGGTTTTGACACAGGGGTAGACACTTGGATAAGCATTGCTTTATCCATGTAATATGTACTATACTTATGGGTAGTTCATAGTAATCGAAAAGTACCAAAAGCAGGTACAACAACAAATAAATACAGATAGAATTTTTTGTTTTGATAAGTAGAAATAAATCCGAATCAGGTGCGATAACTTCACCTTTAATAAATTGCTTTAAATCAACCACTTGATGGAAACATTTTTGATTTGAGAATTCCAGGGCCTGCCGAAGCTTTACAAGCTTTGTTTCATTTTTCTCAAAATAATTGTAATCAAAGGTACGAAAAAGTACACACATATAATAATTATTATGGTTGTAAAAAAACCGAATCTAAAATTTAGATTTCAAAACGCCAAGTCCTGTCTGTTTTTTTAAAAACAAACGAATAAGTCGTGCACTGTATATGAAGTCTTTGGTAGGTATTGAAAGAAATTTACGAACATATTTTATTTTTCAAACAATCTATTCCAATTTTGTTTTTAGAATAGGTAGTATACTATATTATGGAACAAGTGAAATTGTACAGACATCAATATGACTGTATTTATATAGATGGATATATTTAATAATATATCTGCAAAAAAGTAAAGTGGTTATAGCTTTAAAAAATTTATTATTGCTCCTTCAGCTTATAAAATGACATAAAATTATGTACTAAATTGACCAAAAGTTTTATTGTTATTTTATATAGTATATAATTTTTAGAATGCTTGAAGCTAATTAATAGCTTTTGATGTATAAGTAGATGCGCATTGAAATTCGTGATACAGAGGTACCAATTTCTTGAGAGGAGACTATAAAAGCTACTAAATGTCAATTAAATTTCGAATTAGTGAATGAGCAAGCATATTATAAGGAGGTTATCCTTGAATTTCGTCCAGACTAAAATTGAATTTAAACAAACTACTTATTATCACAAGTGCTGTTTTTGTCATTTCGGGCTTAATTTCTGTGGCCGACCCGATACAATTATAATCCCATTAGTACTAATGGATTTAATGTATTTTATTTTTGATTAATGAGAGGCCAATTATGCTACCTGCTGCTGCTGTTCTCATATACATTATTTATAAAAATAAATTAAATTGTTTGTTGTGGCTTTGTTAAGAACCGGATATATAAAGTACATGTTTATGAAACATTACACTACGGGCGTTTGAAGTAAACTGCATCCTGTCCTTTAGATTCAGTTCCTCATGCTACCTATAATTTTGAAATTATCATCTCGTTATTTTGCTTTTACTTGCTAGCTTTATTGTTTTAATGACAACACATTTTTTGTATCATCACATACTTACTTCCATTTCGAATGCTGTTAAAACTGTCTCTGTTGTAGGTACATTATAATAAATGTATACAAATGTTAATTAAAATCCCAATGAAAGGAAAGTAAATATTTTTTGTAAATTTCGTAAAGTTGTTTCAAGTTTAGATTTATTAGTTTCATTATACTTTTTTAACGAATATAATTTCCTTGATGACCTCCACGTTAAATACAATTAAAATGGGTGTTCATAATTCCACCTAAGTAAATAGTAATTGAGGGAATGATTTAATATACTACGTACGTGTAAAAAAGTAACCATAATGATGATACAGGAATTTCTATATTATTTTCTGTAAACTTCCACTGAACATTTAGATATAATTATTAGAATTAATTATACGTTAGGTACACGACAATAATTAAAAGACAGAGACACGTCAATAAAAGAATATTTTATTATATGTTGTATTCATAAAGGAAAAACTTATTTAGCTGAATACGCGTTAGAAAAGTAATTCCAAATCGTACTATAGCTATTTGTGTATCTACATAGGACCTTTAATCATAAATAATTATATTGTTAAGAATATTTAAACCTATGAATATGTTTGGTTGGACCTTAGAGAAGAGACTATTGACATTTCGTCCTCTCTTACAAGGAACACCATTCTACTAGGGATACCATATAATAGTTTTATATTCCAAAAGTCTATTTTTCTAATGTTGATACAACCAGCATTAATTAATTTTATCTTGAGATTGTATCCAACATCCCAATGTCTGTCAGTTGTACGTTTTTTTATATTTTGTTAAAGATCAATTCTAATTACTGTCCTACAGCATATTCTATACGTACTAAAAATAAACATTTCGTTTTAGATATTCAACAGTATAGTTCGCGAGGCAACCCTCGAAATCACTTGAATCCGTAGCGAGAAAAACGAGACTATAATATCAGAAATCTGGCTTGAAATGACAGCTGGCGAAGCCGGATGATCATTACCGACCAATGATCCATTTCCAAAATTCCGGAAAATTTACAAAACGGAGTAAAAATTTATGAAATTCTCTACACAATACATTTTAGCTATATGACTACCTTATACTATGTGATAGACAATTAAATTTTGCATTCAATTATACAGGGTGTTTAATTTAAAATAACAAAGTTGCTTATTGTACTGTGAAAATTAAACGCCCTGTATACGTGATACGAGATATAGGCGCTAATAGCCCCGAAGCTGAAGCCTCTTAATTTAATAATAAATAAATAAAATAAATGTCCTGTATGTAATATCTATATCTTTGTCTTTCTAGACCCTCATTGATGAATCTATTTTGAACTGCACGTTCTATAGCGTTAACAGAACAAACGTTTTTGAATTAGGGGGTGCTATAGTTATAAGTTTGGCACATATTATATTGAACATTGTTAATTTGCTAGAAATAGTAAATAGTGTATCTTTCACTGCCTGTCTATAATAATAATTCGTATTCAACAATTCCCATTGCTTATGCCTGCTTAAATATTCACTTTATTGATGCAATACCCTCTGTGAGAAGTCATAGAAATATTAGTTCTCAATAAATTTCACCATAGGCAGGTGCGGAAAATTAATAATAGCAGGTATAGGTACCTCTAAATATAACATTTTTTGTAAACAAGGGAAAAGTTTACCACTCGAGACAAAGTCGGGGTTGGTATTTTTCTCCATTGAAAAACTGTAGTTTTTCATAACAACACTATGGGAAAATATACATTATATTTTCATATGCAATAAAATCTATAACCCTCTTAAGGTGCGTAGTAGAGCGTATAGTAATCACTGCAATAGAATGAATTATTACAGCACAGAAATGTAGGCTACAGTAGGTAGCTATATTGGCTTACTATAAAAGATTGTTCTTTTTTTTAATGATGCATGCAAAAGTTAGATAATTTTTAATTTAAACGTTTTAAAGTGTGTCTACTCATCTGAGCAATTTTAGCATGTTAGTTTATTTACAGTAATGGTTTCTACAACGCGCACGAAAGCGGAGTCAACTAGCGTACAAAATGGCGTTTTTCTCACCACTTCCGCTCGGTAAGCTTCCGGTCAGATCATTATGGATAACCACACTCACACACCGGTCAACTGTAATTAGAGACTGACTTATATGCGTGCTTTCTAATAGAGCACTTTGTCATTATTGCACTTGCTTTAGGGATTGGGGTGAATTTAATGCGTCACTGCATGTTTGATTTTCTAATACACCAAAATGTTTATATTACAAGGAGGAACGTGTTATACGATGTTTTTTGAGTACGATAATGATTATATAATAACATAATCATATAAATTGTGAGTAAATACTACAAAAAAATTAAATATAAAAACTAAAATATAAATAAGGAAAACGGAATGTAGCTTCCAGCTGTTTGTAATAATTTAATTATACTCTAATATACATGCCATGCAAACAAAGTATTTTCACCGAAATTATTAACAAACTAATCAATTATACGGTGGATAACAGCAGATATGAAAAGACTCACGGCAAAGGCTTCAGTCAAGAATCGAACCTAATATGGTTGATTGGTTCGTTGTGCATACCAGTCATTGGGGGATATGCGTAGAAAAACATTTTTAACTAAACTGCTCTGAAAAAAAAATGTGTTATTCAGATTGATGCCTACACTTTTAATATTCCTGTTTTAGATTCACTTAGAGTAGTTGATGGATATCGAAGAAATACCACATAATATATGGACACGTTTATTAATTTTTGTTTCCTAGAAGCACTAGAAGTAATAAAGAATTATCCGAAGTTCCATACAATTAACAAAATACAAATGTAACATTGTTTTTAACTGGAACTTCTATAAGATTAGTAGTGAGTGTCACAAAACCTCAACACAACAGCTTAACATAATATTTGCTCCTGGGTTCGAAACAGCGACTGATGCACCACGGCTTGTTGTGTCCCTAGACAAAACCCCTCCTAAAATGAGTGCTCCTGTGTCCTCAAAGGATCCCAGGATGTCTTCAATTGCGACTTGTATTATCATTTCGGGTTTCAGTTCTCTTATACTTATACCCCAAAATGTTTTAATCTACGGACTGTTAAGACTTTTGCATTGACTTACACAGTATAGAGGGGTTTCGTCTGCCTCTTCACAGAACCTGCATAATGGACTTGGATAAGAGTTTGTTCATGCGACATTGTTCTGTAGGGATTCTTGTCGCATGTATTATTATTTTTCTCTGCTTAGTGCGCAATATAAACGACGCTATGTTACCTCTTATATTTTTCAGAAAAGCGGGTTCAATGGTATAATACTGGTAAAAACATTTGTCACTGTCTGTACATTCTCCATCGGTCCGCAAAACAATGGCAAAGCGTTCCAGGTTTATGCTGTATGTATGCATTGCCTAGTCGTGGCCTGTAGGAGTACTGTACATGCCTAGACCTGTGCCCTTGCTGATTTGGATCCATCCATCCATATTTATACCAAATGACTCCATTTGACTTTCTGAAAACAACTTCTTCTGCTTCATGCTGAAAAGTGAATCCTGAACTTGTCTCAACAATAAATGGGATTGTTTGTGGGGTGGAGATTTTATTGAAATAGAATTCTGAAACCATTTCGTAACACCACCAAATCAGTGCGATGGTGTAAATGTATTCCTCCCTAAATCATAACCGCCCCAAAATGTACAGTTTCTTAGACAGCTTTATTCAAATATTTTTCACCCCGTGTGACGTGTCCGTCTCCTCCCTTTATGTATTTCTCCGTCACAGTGACTTGAATTTTAATTCATCAGAAACTAGTGCCCTATTGAGTCACTTCCTCAACAGTATGTTTGAGGAAAAAATTTCTGCCGACTACCCTATGAGCTTTGTTAATTTAGGAAGTGTGACAGCTTTTCTTTTGCCTATGCCGAACTGTGTGCAGCCTCGAGTCTAGTGTCTGTTGTTGGATCAGTAATGTATACAGAGTATTTTCGCCGATACAGATAGGTATAATATATACCGTTTCCATTTTTTCGTATAACTTATCCCGAGCTATTTTTATGTAAATTTAGAATAGTTTTGGGGAAATATAACAACGTTACCTCAGTTTATTACTACATTAGTAATACTTACTACTTTTTAGTTTATTGCTAACCTATTTTAGCTAGCCTATCCCTATAACAGGTTGTAATCCCTCTAAGAATTAAGGGTGATTACTTTTACGGTTTTTGTCATTGTCTTCTAAGGGTTAAGAAGTGGTCTGTCTTCGTAAACTACAGATTTACCAAAAACCCAGTGATCGGAAAGATACTCTTTGAAAGTATCACGATCCCGATAGGAGATACTAAAAAAATGTCGCGATACTAGTATCGCTATACTTTTATCGCGATATTTCCAACCAGTGCCGGTGAAAAACCATAATGCACTTCTCTGCCTCTTGCTGCTATTTTCTCTATGACTTATTGTTTAAGAGCGACCTGTGCGGAATCTGCTCCTGTTCCTGTTCCTCAAATTCGTTTTCGATTCTTTCCTTAATTATTTTTCTTGTTTCCACTAAAGTTTTTCCATAGAATTGTGCCCCATTCATTTTTGTTACACTTGTTATAGATGTCGGTTATATAAGTTATTCATCTGCAAGGACACTTCTGTTTCTCTCAACACTTAATTGTTAAACAATAGGTATAACTATCAACTCTACTATAGTGCCTCTGTACTATTTTTTATTCAATTCTATGTTGACGTAAATATTAAAACGACATGTTTAAGTTTAATTTCTAATTACTGAACTCTTTTATGTTTTGATTTTTTTTTCTTTTCCTTGCGTGTGGTCATTAGTGCCCACTGCACCGCGGCCAGAATTGACCTATTGTGCCCCATGTTGAATTAATCTCCTTCAAGTAGCCCTGTATCTTTGGTAAAGTCCAAGATGTTCTTGGGGGAGACGGCTTTGAGTTCGTGTGTTTCCAGGAAGGGAACTCCAAACCTCTTCAGTCTTTTCGCAGCCAATGCTTCGCATTGGCAGAATGTGTGTAATGGAGTTTCATCTTCCATATCAAACGCTCTGCACGTTGGGTCATTTAGTATCCCCAATGTACTGAGGTGTTTTCTCATCTTGCAGTGTCATGTAAGAAGACTAGTTAGTAGTTTTATGTTCCTCCTGTCGAGCTTCAGGATTTCCTTTGTGTAATCCCTGGATGGATCTCGAATAAACAGTTTTGACTGTCTCAATCCAGGCACTGCCCTCCAGTAGTTGCAGTGTGCCTCACTGAGTCGGTCTTTGATCAAGCCCTTTGCGCTGCTATAAGCAATGCCACAAGTGGGCTCAGGACCGATCATTGTTAATTCAGCTCCTCTCCTCGCTAGTGAGTCTGCTTTCTCGTTCCCTTCTATACCCTGGTGCCCCGGTACCCACTCCAGAGTGATTCTGTTATGGGTAGCTAGTTCACTCAGGGCTTGTAGGCAACTGTCTACAGTCTTAGAGTAGACTTCCATGGACAGTAGGGCTTTTAGGGCAGCCTGACTGTCTGTCCTGATAAGGATTTGTCGATTTTCGTAATTTCTTCCCAATATATCATGTGCGCAGGTGGTGATAGCGACGAGTTCAGATTGGAAGACAGTGGCATAGCGGCCCAGGTTTATGCTTATTTCATGCCCTGTGCCCTCTTCGAATGCCCCTGCTCCAGTTCTCTCCCCCATCTTGGAGCCGTCTGTGTACCATACGGTGCGGTATCGGTCTGTTTTTCCCTCTTTGTAACCACTGTTTTGATTAGTAGGTACTATTTGTAGAACAATCGCAGAATGTAAGTTATAACAGGTATACCAATGTATTCTTCTTGTTGTCTTTACCTTTTTGAAGATTGTTTACTCTGATTAAAAAATATGAAGATATTTACAGTAACTTTTCGTATTGTTTTACCTGAAGCGTTTCAGTTAATTCCTTTTATCACACCTTCGTATGAATACTTGTTTTATAATTTTCAATAGAACATTATACTCTATTATCCAGTAGCTTTATTAGTAGACTTCACACTTACCAAATGACTGGGATTTTCTCTAATAATTTAATTTACTATACAAAGAAAAACATTAATTGCACCTATTTATAAGTACCGCTACAAGAGAACCCATTCAACTAACAAAGAAATTCTCCTGAATTAATGATTAGATAAAGTAACTTGGACGAGTTTCCGCATTCCAAATGAAAACGCATCACGCCACAGCTTGCAACAATAATAATTGCAATAGGTAATGGCTCCATGTACAATTTTATAACAACGCTGAATGGCGTGAAACTTTTCTAACACGTAGGTACGTTGTTAGCATTCATATGCACGAGATTGAATATTGCGTAATTACATGATCAACGTGATTTCTGTTTTTATTATGAAATCCATCAATTACTTACCTAATAATAAAAAAAAATTAAATGAGAGATCCTGTAACAATAATACATTCACAACCGTAACAGCTAGTTATCTGAAAGCAGTGTTTAAAAATTGAAAACTTGCGTAGTTCACATTAATTTACAAAATAAGCATTAATTTCTATTATTGTGAGAACATATTAAATGATACTTCTATTTTAACAAGTGTATAATTTGTTATTCTGATTTATAAATTTAGGCAAAATCACGTCAGTTCTACCTCCTAGCAGGAAATGAATACCTTCTAAGGTACAATTTAAAAAATTCAGTTCCTTAACAATTTTGTTGTACTAATTATGTCTAACTAACTAACCATGTATTTTATTGCTCGTATTATCACATTTTCACACGTATAGCTAATGATTCCTCTAATGATAATGGATCTGACAGACAGCATTAAAACAATAATAAACACTACTCTCGTCTAGCCAATTAATTCTATCAAGATGAATAATTTCATTGAATTTGCGGTTTGGGTTTGAATCTCTTGGCAATAGAAAATGATATAACATCGCTTACACGATCGTAACCGTCAATTTGAAACAGAAATATTTCTGATGAAACCTGACTTGATTGTAGTGTTTGACATGTGCTGTTATTAAGTACTTGAATAAAAAATGCAAATAACTTCTTTATACACCTAAGTGAAAATTTATTCACAGAAAAGTATTAAACCATTGCATGTACAAATACCATATTCATGACATTGTAATTTTCCATCATTTTCTACAAAAATAACCTTATACCGTGCCTTCATTAATGATTGATACCCACGTGACCTTAGATCCGTGGTGTCCTTGGGAGTTTCAGATTTAAATGTTGAAGTCAGGTAGGATTGGTACTCGTTGTAACTAAACTAAGTAACTAAAGTCACTAAAGTTACTAAAGTTACTGTCAATTTACATACAAACAATCAGTTAGGGAATTATTGGATAAAGGTTTACCAATTGCGTAAGTTGGGTTGCCTATATTGTGTGGTCACGTGGGTATCAATCATTAATGAAGGCACTGTAGATGTCTCAATCAACTTTAGAGCTTGGACATAAAAGTTTAATATAGTTAGTACTGTAGAATTTTTGTTATCAAAACTTTCCGGTGTGTTAGCAAAAACAACTATTTCTTTTTATTCTTTTCTGATATTATTGTGCACACGTTTAAAGAAATTGTTTTTTTCATCTACCTGCATCGCAAACATCACATTAATGTCGTAAGTGCAACTTACCACGATATTAACTATTTTTTGTTGTTGCTATGGTTAGAAATAGTATATTAAGTATTAAGAACGGTAAGGACATTTTACCGATGGAAGACAATAGTTTGGAGGAGGAGCGCAGCGACGACTCCAATTATTGTCTGAGATCGGTAGTCCTTAACGTTCGTGATGCTTATGACGTTTTTTGCGCTACTGAATCAGGTAAAAAGAATTTTTAATAAATTAGTTAATACAGATTTAAATGCGATAATTGTCAGTCTGCACATCACGTTGCCGTATTGTCGATTGATATATTGCGTTTCTATAGCAATCTGTAAACAGTTACCGCTATTGCAGTTTTTTGTGAAAATTATTTTGAGTTCCGTGCTAAAAATTAATGAAAATGATTCCGAAAACGAAATAGAAGAAGCTTGGAATGTGGGGTGTTCGGTTCTCATTCCTGATAAGTCTAGAGAGACGCTACGAAGGTACCTACAATCATTTTAAAAATTGGTGTACCAAGAAAAGTACAAATATTGATGAAAAATCGTTGCTGGCGTACTTTGTTACAAGAAATGAGAAATTAAAAGCTCCAGGATTTGTTTTAACTAACATTGGAAATTGCATTCATATTATTTAACTAAACTGACATTTGTGACTGACATTAATTTAATTACATGGCACATTCGTTTTGAATAAATTTACTTACCGTTCTAGAACCCCAATAGTAATTTACGTTATAAGTACGGTAAACTCAGTTTTACAGTAACGAGTCGAAATGTATAAGGACGAGGCGACGAAGGAGCCGAGTCAGGAATTTTGAGACGAGTTACTGTAAGAGTTTACCGGACGTATGTCGTAACGCGTTTTATTTCATACTGCAGGCACTAAATCTGTTTAAAATTGAAAAAATTAAAAATAAAAATTTGAATTCATAATATGAACATCTATGGAAGTGTTTGTTTTTTGATTGTTTGCCTTGTCAAAACGGGAGAAAATTATAACATTTTTGACGAAGTTCTTCGTAAATCTATTGCACAATTAATGTCAATTTTAATATATAGTTTCTTTTTAATTGTCATATTTATTAGTTTTGTAGTTTTTTAGTAATAAATAGTTTGATTATCGATTTATTTCATTTGAGTCCGGTAAAAGTTTTTACCGGACCTGATACCGTAAAGTCTTATTTACCGGACTCAAATCGTTAACTTTAACATGGGTGTTACGATGCAGTATGAAATAAAGTATTTTATTTCATACTGCATCGTAACACCCATGTTTAAGTTAACGATTTGAGTCCGGTAAATAAGACTTTACGGTATCAGGTCCGGTAAAAACTTTTTACCGGACTCAAATGAAATAAATCGATAATCAAACTATTTATTAATAAAAAACTACAAAATTAATAAATATGACAATTAAAAAGAAACTAAATATTAAAATTGACATTAATTGTGCAATAGATTTACTAAGAACTTCGTCAAAAATGTTATAATTTTCTCCCGTTTTGACAAGACAAACAGTCAAAAAACAAACACTTCCATTTCATAGATGTCCATATTATGAATTCAAATTTTTATTTTTAATTTTTTCAATTTTAAACAAAGATTTAGTGCCTGCAGTATGAAATAAAACGCATTACGACATACGTCCGGTAAACTCTTACAGTAACTCGTCTCAAAATTCCTGACTCGGCTCCTTCGTCGCCTCGTCCTTAAACATTTCGACTCGTTACTGTAAAACTGAGTTTACCGTACTTATAACGTAAATTACTATTATGTACGACTGCATTATAAAGTACTGTTTATGACATAGTTTTGCTGTCATAAAGTAGTTCTTTATAGTACTAGTAAAATAAAGTTACTTTATTTTACTAGTACTATAAAGTACTACCTGTACGTTATCTGTCAATGTCAAAATAAATGTCAGAATAAATCCATTTAAATTTATTACATTGTAAGTACCTAAATACATTTTAACTAAATATAACAAATATGTATACTATACCTGATTGTTATAATAATGGTTGTTAATATTTATAACACAATGATTGTTACTAGAAATATTTATCCCTACAATTTCGTTGCTTTTTCTTGTTACTTCCGAAATTCTTGAGTTTTCTTGACCCACTACAGAGACGCTGGAAGTAGAAGGTTCTTCACCAGATACCTCGCCTAGGATCTTCTTTGCAACGCTAATTTTGGTATTTTCACAATCATCAATATAGCCCTCCGCCACTGTAGATGAGCGCCAACCCCCATGTCTTTTTATTCCCTCCATATTGGCTCCTGCATTTGCTAGAAGGGTAGCTGAGGTGCGCCTAAAGCAATGACACGTATATGAAGAAGGATTTTCTACACCTAGACATTTGGCAACCACAGCTGCCACATTACCGATTTTGTGTATTCCGACGGGCTGAACAGTACATTTTTCTTTAATGTAATTGATAAAAAACCTTTTGTGTGGTGTCCTGGTTGGTCGAAGTGCCATGTATCCTCTAACAAGTTCAAGTAGATTAATATTTTCAAGTTTACCTGGAACTATTATAAAAGACCGATCTGCTTTGGTTTTGGTGTCTTCAAGTTTAACTAAAAAATGTGTTTTACAATCTTCAACACATGTTGTCAATAACGTCACTAATTCTTGACGTCTGCAGGCACCAGCCACACCAAATATGAGGACAACCTACAACAAATTATGTTTTTACTAGGTATTAGATGTTCAAAACAAAACGTCATTAAGTAAATCATTCATACCTTGTTAAATAAATGTTCCTTATTGTCAGCTTTAATCAAAAATTCGTCTATATGATCCTTAGTCAATGTAAGGGACTTTTTAGGTTTATATCCTTCTCCTTTTCGTTTCAAAAAAGGAATGACACTTGGAAATTTACTAATGTCAACTCCCTCACGTAGATTTATAGTCAATCGTAGCATCGAATATTTACTCCATAGCGATGAACTTTTATACCGGGAAAGATCGCTGTTAAAATACGCTAAGATGCTGTCTTCACAAGTTTTAATTTTCTTATTAGAACACCATTTACGATACGCATTATATGTTTCTTCGTATAAATGCCTGGATTTTAATGGTAATAGGGAATCTTTAGCAGTAGCAGCGATATTTTTAATTTCCTCGTTAGTTTCTTCGTTAGAACTATTCGTTTGCATTTTAGTTAAAACACCATCCATTTCTTCGAGTATTTTAACTACCTATTTCTTTTACAAAATTTACGTAAATTGCTTTTCTAAAAACAACTACTAGCTATTTTATAAACAAGTAGCTAAGCAACAGCAAAAGCACACTGTGATATATCCAGTTTTCCAATGGCAACTATATATTACAAGCCAAATTTTTGTCTGTCAAGAATAGATATCAAATTTATAAATTGAATTTTTTTCGATAATGAACCAATTCTAGCAGTCGAACATAAAGCTTTGTATGCAATTCGTACATAATCTGACTTTATTGACTCGTCATCTTTATTAGCCTCGCTCGCAAGCTCGCTCGTCAATAAAACAGACTCGCCAAATAAAGTCTTAGATTATGTACTTGTTACATAAATAGTTATTACCGACGACTTTATCCTTAGCAACTAGTAAACATAACTTACTGTCTTGGAAACAGCCGCGGTAAACAATGAAATACAGCTTAGTAGCGCAAAAAAGTTATACCGTCTGGGTACTTTCAAAACCGAACATAGGGGAATTGCATTGTAACTAACCTTTATATAGATTCCTGCTCGCCATTTAAACCCACAAGGATGGTAATGGTATGAATAGAACGACAAAAATACAGCGCATCTGATGGTACCAATAAATGTTAGTAGTTAGTTATCTTTTTCTGTAAAAAAAATTATGAAATAATGCTATTTTGAAATAATATAGGTTGCTATGATTGTCAACTTTTTTTTATCTGTCAATTAAATTATTTGAAATCAGTCGACGTTTCTGTTATTAATATCAAATAATATGAATAATAACGAGTATTCAGTAGAGCAGAGGGATTTTATAATAAAGACATTACCATCCTTGTGGATTTAAATGGCGAGCAGGAATCTATATAAAGATCAGTTACAATGCAATTCCCCTATGTTCGGCTTTGAAAGTACCCACTCGGTATACCCACCCTAGAAAAGATAACTAACTTTTATGACCTCGTTTTTGTTATTCATACTGACAATTTTGAATTATACTTTCAAAAAGCTAATATTTTGCAGGTAGTTGAAAAAATAGAATACGCACCTCGTTCAGGTACCTAAATTTATGACCTCGAATGTTGAAAAACTATCTTCAGTCATAAACTCATAAATGTTGCACTTGCGGTCCTCGATACGTAATATACTATTAATCTCAAAAACAGAAGCTTTGCAAACAAAGCAAGCGGGAATAATATGATTCGTTAGTGGCACCTGGGAACTTTGTTATAAATTAAACATTAGCAGAACTCAAATTACAACTGATGTATAGCTTGTGACTACAGTAAAACTAGTGTACCTACATTAAAATTCTCCTAATGAAACTAGAAACTTAATAACTTGTGAACCTGTATTTATACTTCATCACTTGTTGTAATTTAGAGTTCCAAAACAGAAACATGAGAAATGAAAAAATTATTTTAATTTTGTGAAAAAAATGTAGAGAGATATAATATGTTAGCACGAGAAAATGGGACAGACAAATGTTTGAATCAATCCTTTTATAAATACGTTCAATATGTTTTCTCTATTGATATAAAATTGTAGACTTTTATCTTTGCATTTAAATATTTTAAATCAACTAATGAATAACATTAGGGAGATCGCTACAGCAAAGCACTCGAAGTGCAAGGTAGCGACTATTGGTTCAAACCCAGAAACTTCCTCCAGGGACAAGAAATCCTACCACGATCAGCCATATATGTATATACGAGTTCAATCTTAAATCCTGGTACACGTTTGGTGTTTACTCGGCATGGGTATTCGAAAGCGTTTTACTCCATATCAGGCACTTCAGGAGTTGACTGATTATTATCATTATGGGAAAATAGCGAAAATTTCCAACACATGTTCCGACAGCTTAATGGTCAGACACGGTTGGAAAGCACTAGATGATTATTTAGTAGACTATGCGTCAATATTAGTTTTGAATAAACAGCGAAAATCGATAATATCTAATAAATAATTAATAATTTTAAAAATTATTTCCAATTAGACCTACACGAAACATAATATGCATTAAGTGCCTATTTGAAAGAAGTTCGTAAGTTTCTTCCATACACTGTTAATTTTTAAGGTTTAAAAGTACAACCGCACGTACGTTAAGGAAAAATTCATATCTAACGTGGGGTAAAAAAAGTAACCAAAGGTAATTTTAAAATACCCCAAGGTGCAATGCGATAATTAGACTGCTATTATTACACCTTTGAAGTAAAAATTTCTACTTTTCCAAAACCAATAAAATTATACCGCAAGGTGTAAAATTGTACGGTGAGGTGGAAAACCCCTAAAAATACCCCAAGGTACAATATCTTTGTTGCAACCTTGAAGTAGAACAAAATGCCTTACTACTTAAAATAGGTTGAAACAGTAGAATAAATACCTTCAGGTATTCATTTACACCTCTGAATAGGTGTTATACCTCTAAAGGCAACGGAAAGTACCTCTCCATTTCATTTATACCTTTTTTCAACCTCAAAAAATTACAGTGATAATCCATACCATACATAATAATTATAGTTGATACGTAGGTACTTACCTACATGAAAATTTGTTTCTAAGATATTATACAGGCTGATTAAGATTATTTTATCGTGTAACGCTTTGAGTATTCAGAGTAGGTAACACACACATAACTTACAATCAATTGAGTTTACAATTAAACAAAAACATATTTCTCTGCGATATTTCGATTTTTAGATGGCAACCAATTGTATCCACAGAAACACTATTTATAATTTACACTTACGTTTTTAAATTGCAAAGGTATCTTTGAATTATAAAGTGTGTTGCCTATTGTAACGACTTAAGGAACCACACGATTTAATAATCACCCTGTATATGAACAATAACGTTCTACGATAGTCGCTGCTCATGTTACATGTAGCTTAATTTTTTTTATTATTAAAATAATTAAATAGATGTATTAAAAGAAATTTCTTTATTTTTATGAAATTAATTTAGGTAGGTACTTCTTTCAAATACAACTAACCTAGATTTTCGATAAAGACACATATTTCGACGATTTATTTGCATATCAAAATAAAACATCTTGCCCAGTAAATTTAAAAACCACAATTCAATGTTTCGGATTAAGTATTTTCGACTTCTATATTGTGTTATGAGTTTTTATTAAGGTCCGCATATTTAAATTATTATTATAGCTAGAAAGTTTAACGATGTGGCTATCCTGAGAAATATATAATTAAATAAAAATGCCACATTTCTAGCTATACAATTCCAATAAATACCAATTGCGTACGGCATTTAATGATAGAGCAGAACACGAACCGCGTTCATTCCCAACATCTGCACTTGACGATATCAATTCCATCTTTGAATATAATAAATTGGCTTGAAATATCACGTAAAAGAATTAAATACAGCATTCAGCTATCCTTTTACTTACCTTATTCTAACTATAAGCTTTAATGTCCATCTCTTACAGTTGTCCAAGGATATCTTCCGGATGACTTATATACGATGATTAATAAAAATAGCTTCGCTGCCTACGACATTCAGAACAAAGTCTGTCATTTTGTCATTACAAACGGTCTATAACTGATATTATACATTCAGTATGATTATCTGACTTTGTAAGGCTCTCAGTATGGCGAAGTGCGCTCTGTGATTGGTCCTGCCGAGTCCTGATTACCGGTTACGTCCAGGACTCGAATCCCAACCAATTATTGTATAAAACGTAGTCGTGGATTACTATGTATTTAGTTATAATGTTATATCGTGAAAATATCATTTTGTTAGACTCGGCTACAGTTTAAAACCTGTATGGGAATGACAATTACATAAATGACATTTTAATTTTTAACCTTATAATTTTTGGCCATTATTTGTCTCGCCGGGGCAGAGATACTATCTCTCCGTTTTTTTAGCACAGCTGCCGACTCTACAAATGGGCCCATTTTATAGTCTGGCAAATAATTTAATTTTTTTTACTATCTTTTTTAAGTATGAAACAGAAGCTGGTTAAAATTTAACAGTCAAACATAATATTTAATTAATCTTTTATTTATTGCAATTAAATTAAAATTCTTGTAAAACAGAAAACCATTTTACGATTATTGTACCCATTCCTATTTAAAAAATATCGTATAATTTTATCATTTCCATAGGTACCTGTTGTTGATTTCTGAATTCTTGCTATTAAACACAAACATTGTTCTAAGAATTAAACATGTAGAAAGTAATCCAAATACGTGTGTCACTCCATACATCATGTAATATCGTTTATTGCCCTACCATTGCTATTGCGAGAACTTCTGTAGTATGACACATTTGACAAAGTTTTATACCCTGCCAAAATAATTTTCTATTTTAAACCCTCCCCACATTTTTGTCGTTAATGATTGGATTATAGAAAGAATTTTTCCTATAAGGAATAATTTGTAGCTATAGAGGGCGAAGCATCGAAGGTAAATAGCACTCTCTCCTGCAGAGGTATATTTTTCATATCCAAAGTAAGATTAAAATGAAAAAGGTAGCTATTGCTGCTGATAAAAGTTTTATAATAATGGAAACATTCGGTGACTTATTTGGCTAGTATTTAGTTGAAGCTGATGATCATGAACATCCCATGGTAAAGGCAAAAATTTATACAAATAGTAACATAATAAATAAATAAATTACCAACTTGTTTTGTTTTTTATTTTTATAAACTGCTGGGTCATGCGGTATAGAGGAATTAACCACTAAATTGATCTCGAAACAGCATTTAAGTCAGTACATCCCTAACAAAAACAAAAAGTTACCAAAACAGTTTGTGGTTACACAAAAACGAGAAAATATGAATTTTCTTAACTTATATCGTAAATGAAAATGTACCAAACTACGCCTTTCTGATACCAATCATCGTCGGCTTTTTTAAATTATAAATCTTTGGCTACTTTGTAAGCCGACGCAGAAGCAAAACGCGGATGGGGGACCAGCGGGAAGTCAGAAATTTTCCCGATGGGCCGCTGTCGAGAACTCGTTTTTATTTTATATTTTTAACTTTTCTGGAAATTATAAGGAAAAAAAACTGTCCACACGATTATGTTTAAATTTTCTACACTTATGCAGCTTGGTATTAGCAACATTTTTGTTTTTTGATGAATACCAGAATTTCGCGGTCAATCGGAAATTGATGCTCCTATAGCGCCTTTATTAGTCAAAATATGAAAGAAGTTTAAACATAAAAGTTATTCAGTATATATTTCTGCATTCTCCTAAATGTATATCACGTATACAGGGCGTTTGCTTTCCACAGTATAATAAACAACTTTGTTATTTTAAATAAAACACCCTGTATATTTTTATATAATTGAATGAAAAATTTAATATTCTATCACATAGTAGGTATAAGGTGTTCATATAGCTAAAATGTACGGTTGAGTAGGATTTCGTAAATTTTAACAGCGTTGTGTAAATTTTGAAGATTTAAGCTGAACTCTGACATAAACGCATCGTCGTGCATCAGTCGGTAACGATCGTCCGGCTTCCTGAACTGTAATTTCAAATAGATGCGTGCCTTTCTTCGGTACATATCGAACCCGTATAGTCTCGTTTTTCCCGCTACGCATTCAGATGATTTCAAGGGCTTGCCTCGTGAACCATACTGTTGAATACCAAAAACGAAATGTTTATTTTTAGTATGGGAAATGCCAGGAGAGGTTTGCACCTCCACTTTTTGAGATATGACATAAACTTTCTTTAATGAAACCCAAACTCAAATTTCAATTTATTTTAAAAATAGTTTCGCTTCCTTTCTATAAAAATTCCTGTCTTCATAAATTGATAAGAGTTAAAAGGTGAAAGTCTTTGTTCGTATTTATTTCTAACCGATAAATCGCACCATCTGCATGATAAGAATCGTTACGTTAACCCATCCGACGACTTTTTGTTATCTATGAACAAGAAAACTGGATTATTGGCAGTTCATCGTGCATTCTGGAACACCGATTTTATTTTTATTTAGGTATCCCCGTATATTCTAGAAAAGGTGGTGTTCTTTATGGGTGCTCCTAGTTTCGTTGTTAAATTAACAAATTCGTTCACCTTAATCAGGTATTTATCAATTTTTATTTGATCAAACTTCGGAAAGAAAATAAATAGTTATTGTAACTTTAATAATAATTAATGCATGTAACTAATTTTTATTTTATTTTAGAACACAATTCAAAAGGGATTAAAATGCTTGTTTCCAATGGATTCCTTTAAATCTACAGTGAGAACGGAAATTCCTTCTCCTTTGCAGCAGAGATGTTTCATTTATGGTAAGATTAATAATTTTGTTTTTTTTTTCATTAAGATTTGCAGCGAAGTTTTAAAAACTGTAATAAAATCAAATGAATTTTCTTTGTTTGATTTTTAATTCAACAAAATCATGTTTCGACACAAAAATTTGCTTTAGGTAACAAAATGAATCATCTTGCTATTAAATAGTTTTGTGCTACAAATGTAAAACCGGATGTTCTTACTTATCTGAATTTTTACCAAATTTGTTATCAAACCAGGTACGCCATAATAAGTAAAGTATAGTTTTACGGTTACTTACAGAAATTTAACCAATTTATGTCTTTAAAGGATTATCTATAGCAGAAAATTACGTTTACTTTGAATGACAAAAATATAATTTCGCGACTTTTTATACAGGATGTCTCAAATTGAGTGGTGTAATAATAATTGATTAAATGCGAAACCAGGTGCATTTGTAAGGTCAACCTGTACATCAAACTAAAATGCTAAAAAAAATTCTTCAAATTTGAATTTTAAAAAAATTGTTTGTTCTCCTTACCTATACTAAATTCTTAATTCTTTCCACGGCTTCTGCACTTAATTTTAGATGCTCTGGAGTACATTTTCGAATTAATTTGGAATATGATAAATTTAATAAATTATTAGGTCCTTTAACATTTTACTTGGGTCTCAATTTTATTCCGCAGTCGTGATTGCTCTCTATGCAGTCGATACCAAAGTAGCATCTTTGGTCAGACCGAAGTCAAAAATATGACTTACAATAACTTTACATTTTCATAAATAACTTTAACTTTTTCAACCAAAATTTTGCTGTGATGATTTAACTTTTTTTGAAAAAGTGTGTGATCTAGTCTAATCGACAAAGAAGGGTGAAATAGGACAGTTAGTTAATTTAAGATTTTAATATCCGGCTCTGTTTCAGATATTCTTCAAGCGTATCCAAGGGCTGCATCTGATATACCAATGACTTGGGCTGCTGAAGCGCCTAACTGCTGATATCTATTGGACAACACTAAGAGAGGATTATATCAGGAAGTGTAGTGCTGTGTACTGTACTCTGAAGTGTGGTGTAGTGAACTATACTGTACTACAGTGTAGTGTGAATGATTGACATTGTTTTGATTTTGGGACAGTGGTTGGTTCGGAAAATGGATGGATTTCGTGAATTCGCAAGAGGACAACGCAGTATTATTAAAGGTAGGTTCGACTATCAACGCTGGAAGCAAGACATTGTTATGTGAGTCGTTTTTGGTTGAGGGATTTTGATAATATTTAAAAATTATATATACTTTGAAAGGGAAACATTTGCTGACTGTTTTTTGTGTAACTACTGCTCTTATACCATTCGCGTTCGGTAGTTCTAGTGCTCGTGTACTTTGACGACATAAAGAATTATGAATTAGTATTACCTACGTAAGGAGGACGTTAATAATTTATCTTAATACATTTATTTCAGAAATCTTCAATTACTTTACTTTCATTTGATATCATGAAAATGAGCCATTTTTACCCTTGAAACTTTTTTTACTGAGTAAATAAATTTCAGTAAATTATTATCTATATTTTTTCATCGTTTTAAAAATATATGAACATGTAAAGTAATTACCGTTTGTGAAATGTTTCTCTTAAATTCATTAAAATACGCGAATATAGTTTTTTCTTTAAACTACTTACCTCGGACGTTTTCACAAGTTTAACATAATTCATGAATTTTTAATAAATAACGCATCTACGTTGGCTAATTTAACATTCGCTAACCCAAATCCGCAATTTTTTACTAATTATTTTTTAACAGCGGAGCCATTTAGGAACGTTTAAACTAGTAACATAACAGTTATATCTCTTGCATATAAAGTATTATGGTTTTCGTAGTCAGTCAGCATGAAATAGTGTTAAGTTGTGTGTGTTCGTGGGTCTCACACGTAAGCGTTACGTTTTTACCAACAGCGGATGTAGATAACGCCAGTGGGCAACAAAACCGACTTAATAACTTTTGTTCCATTCTGTGAATTAAGGGAGATCTCATAAAATGATAAGCATCTTAATTCCATTTGTAGGGACACACATAAAATTATGTTTTTGTCTTTTTGTTTTCATACATTGTATTCACAAGGCTTAAATACAATTAACTTCACAAAATAAAACGGTTTTACTGAATTGGAATACTGTAAACAATGTAAGAGTAAATATAATGGGAACCACATTCATAAATGAACCTAATCTATAACTATCTAAAATTGCAATTAAAGGTATCAGCAAGGTACTTAAACATGGTATCAGTATACCATCTGTGAGAATTACAGAATTACGTGGCGGTTGGGTATCTCCACATCATTTTAATTACATTTGTAATTATTTTATATTATTAAAGGTAAAATACCACCAATGACAAAAAACTTTTGTAAAGCCAAATAAATTTAGTTAAACATCACCACCAAAGGTCACAATTTCAACGAAAAGTAGATAAATATATTTGATATAAAAAAAATTAGAATATTTAATAAAGGAAAGTAGATAGAATAATAAAATTATGATAGCAGGAAGGATTCTATAACTTGCGTGTACAGATTAATTAAACCGATATATGATAATGCTAAAACGAAAGTATTTAATCAGATTTAACAAATACAATAAAATGATTAGTGAAGTGGGGAAAATATGAGAATACTTTTTAAATTTAACACATGGTTATTACTAGTGTTGCCATCTACCTCACAACGTTTTAGGCTTATGTACAAATGCATAGCCAGCTTCATTCTTCCAACTAGTACGAGTTATATGGCCGTTCCAATTTTGATTTCGACAGGTCTTCTGTCCTCTGTATTGCCCTATCGGGATATATATGAAACTACTAAGTACTATGCAATTTAAATCTGTAAACATTGTTGCTGATTACTATCTAAAAGACCTTGCAAAATTAAAATTGGAATGGTCATATATACTAACTCGTAAGAGTTAGGAGATTGAAGCTGGCAATGTAAAATGCATAATAGTTTTGTAAAATACGCCGAGAGGGTACAACAGAGAGAACCTGTCAAAATCAAAATTGGAACGGCCATAAAATCAATCATCATGGGTAGCTTCATTCTCCTAACTCGAGTTATATGGCCGTTCCAATTTTGATTTTGTCAGGTCATCTCTGTAGTGCCCTCTCGGGGTGTATATAAAACTATTATGTATTTTAAATCTGAAACATTTGTTGTTAATTATTATCTAATAGATGGCACCACAGCGTGGACCTGTCAAAATCAAAATTGGATCTGCCATTTACAGTGAATTTTATTCACTGTGCAACATAGGCATATTGCAAGTTAAATGGTCCGCCTACTTTATCAATGGAATATAGGCAACGCATTATACTATTGGGTTTTGCGCCTGCTTACTGATTTTAATTATTGTTTGTCACCTGTTAAATTTATTTTTTTCTAATATTTAATACAGAACAACATTGAAAACTACCGATTTATTGAAAATGTCATTTATACAGACCAAAAAAAAAATAGAAATGTGTACAAATGTATGTGTTACTGTTCTACGTTGATTTTCTTTTCATGTTGTGCCACACAGTCTGCACTTGTAAATTTTATAGATGTTCTTGATATTGTAGACACATTAGGGACTGGTCTGTTAGGATATATTACTGTAAAATGATCTCTAATATTACCTAATGACAATCCGATAATCCGGAGCGATACAGTATACACATGTCTATTTTTTTTTCGTCTGTATAAATCATGTTTTAAATAAATCGTTATGTTTTAAATCTTGTTCTTTATTAAAAACTAAAGAAAAACACTGTGTAATTTAACAAACAATAATAAAAATCAGTAAACAGGGTACAAGAGTAATAGCAGTGTATAATGGGTTGCTTATATTCCAATGATAAAGTGCGCGGACCATTTAACTTGTAATATGGCTATATTTCATAATAAATAGACTTCACTGTATAGTATTTTCTTATACTAAGCACAGCCGACGTTATGAAAGAGGAAAAGTAGCCTAGCAATGCAGCCGACTATCCAGAGCAAAGTGGCTAAGGAACCTAAGGCGTTGGTCTGGGACACAAAAGGTCCAAAGCGGTCCAAAGTGGACACCAACGTCCTTGAACGATAAGGCACACGAAGAAGAGGTAATTTAGTATAACATTATACAGATCTGCAACTATTTAATTGTAGCTAAGTTTGGTTATCGTATTTTATTTACTAGTAGGCATTCAAACACGTTGGTCTGTATAATATATATATATATATGGTCCATTGAGGAACAAGTCTGCCCTGTGGATATACACCACTACTACTACAACCCTACTCTCTCTACTATGGAATTGCAAAGCCAATTCCAGCATATCTGTATAACTACCTGAGATTATTGTTTCTTCCACAAAAATGGCGCGAACATAGGGTTACACATAGAGCATCAAAAGTATCTCTGAACCACGATTAATTGTCATGGATACAATTATTGTAACAATCGTGCTGAGGAAGATTGATCGTTGTTCAGCTGCAACAGAGAATTGAACTACGTCGATAGAACAGGGGCTAGAGTCGATTTTTCAGTTCGGTTAACTCCCGGTTTAGCTATCTGAGACCAATTAAAAATTGTACCTACAGAAAAATGTTCAAAGAATTTAATCCTGATGTTATGCAAACTATTACCAGTTAACAGGATTACAATAAAATTCGTAATATTTTTAGATAACAAATTTAAACAAAAGCCTTTTATGTTTTCCTAAAACTGAAATAGTAATTAAATAAAAGAAAGTAAAAATTAAAACCATAAGATAAGTTAATTTGATTACGTTGGTAGTTGAAAATTAAATATTCAGTGATACTAAAAAGCTTTGTGTATATTTTACACCCAAGATAATTACTAATTTACTTCCTGCTGTGCATTAACTTTCCAAATTTAACGATCCTTTCCATGAAAACTACTTATTGTTAGTATAATGTTTCCGAGTATATCTTAATCTGATATGTATAATAATATTACATGACTTATAAGAACTCACTGCGAATTGGCAGTAACTGTTGTTAAGAGAATTAATATGCGTTTGAAAGAGAACAAAAGAAGAATGTGTTGCTGCACGAACTACAGTTGTTGTTCGCACAGTATTTTAAATGTAAATTGTATCAAAAAGCCAGCGAGCTCATTAACTTTAATAATAATTCTTGATTAAGATCCCACTGACGATTAGCAGTAAATTGTTCTCATTACGGCAATTTTGTATTTTTAACCGGTGCATACATTACCTGTTCACTGAACGCACTTTAGATAAATGAACGGCCTTATTCAACGGAAATTCTTTTTTAAACGCCTCTGATTACAATACGTTGTTAAGTTTCAGGTTTAATTTATTTTAAAAACTACTTTGTTCTTGTCTTATTTATTGCGAGGTTTCTGGACTCACTTCAGTGATTTTCTTTTATCCTTAGTTGGATTCTTTAATTATTTTTTTAATTGTTTGTAATGCTATAATGGTATTAGTTTGTTATACGTTTGTAAACGGAAATAAAAAAGTCATAAAAGTTTATGGTTGGAAATTTGTATTATTATTTAAACTATTAATAAATTAAAAGGAAGTTAATGTTTTAACTTTGCTAGGACAGCAAACCTATAGATACTATATATTTTACAAAATAAATATAACTTTATAGTACGAGACGTTACCTGAAGTTAAATATTCTAGTAATTACGCTTTTCAACTACCTGTAGGTATAACAAATATTTGCTATTTATTGACTCCTTATATTCGACTAAATTACAGAAGGGTTGGACTAAATTAATGAATCAATAGATTTAATGATAATGTTCACGAGAGTGAACTCATTAAAAGAATAATTATATGGTAGTACCTAGATACCAAACCATACAATTTATTTTTACTAATAGGAAACTCTAATTAAATTAGTAACGAGAATGATGCCTGAAGAATTCTGTAGCAATAATTGAAAATTAAATCTTGCACTCAGCAAGGTGCATTTTTGACCAAATCCTCTTTATTGTTATTTTGGTAAAAACCACCGGAAATGATTTAAAATTCGGTCCCTATTATTTTCATCCACGACTAATTTTGCAACGGTGATTTGCCTCTAGGCTGGATAGCAAATGCTAGCATTTCCCACAAATTGGTGTTTACCAAATCACCGAATCTGACATTCTAGTGCCTTTTTAATCGTTTTGGATTTATCCCTAAAACGGAAAAGGAACATAATTTTTATCAATGAGATTTTAAGTTCGTGGGAGTGGTCGCTGTTGCTGATTTGTACTACTTCGACGAACTACAGGACCGTATTCAATCTTTTTTAAATTAAGTAGCATATATTCCTTTTTAGTAGATTGTAGAGCAATAACAAGAATATATTTTAATTATATTCAAGTAAAATTAGAAGCTATTAAAAAAAAAAAAAATTCGAATAAACTTTTTAAAAAATTATGCATTTTAAAAGCTTTCAGATTATTAAAGGCGTTATGGATATACGGTCCATTATACCCTCTAATGAATTACCATATAGTGTAGTGCTCTTACTTTTTCCGACAATATTTGTCATTCCGAATACGAGTTGCTGCTGTGATGAAAATAATTATTTTCCAAAAACAGCAGCAACGGGTAAAGAATGAATAACAAATATTGAAGAAAAAATCGGTATAAGAATTTGTCGGAATTTGTATTCGGATGACTATTCAACTCATCTGTCACCTGTCAAAAATTGACCAATGAAAATGCAGGATTTCAAGTGTTTTGACCAATCAAAATGAAATTATACTGACAATTTTCACGAGTGAAAATTATCGATAATTTCTGCTGGTGGTATCAAACAATAATTTCAATTTTGGGAAAATAAATTTTAAAAAGTGCTTTAGTTCGGTGAATAGTCCATCGAATACCATTCGTAGTCAAAGTTAGGTAGACTATTTTTGTGGTGCTATCACGAATGTTGATTGCGCTTGGATACGATTATCACGAGTGCGTAGCAAATAGTCGACATAACCTTGACTACTCGTGGTATTATAAGTGACAATTCAATCAAACAAGAATTTTTAAAATAATATTTTTTTTGACATTTGTTTGACGTTTATCTTACATAAATATTGTCGTTGAAAGACTTTACTGCTGTTCAGTTGTCATAAAAATATTGTCAGTAAAATAGTCGTCTGATGGGTTCAATTTTTAAAAAAGGACACTTCTGATTGGGTAACAGAATATGAATTGAATTGTCATTATTACAAAAATAAACATACATTACCCCCGTAGCCATATCATGTCCGTGTCTATTTTATAAATCTACGTTCAAGCTTTTCAATTTATTTAAGTATTCAAAGTGAAAAATAAATTGTATGCACCACGGACATTTGATGTTTAAGCCTCAGGCGACGTACTAACCCTCGGGCCAGAGGCCATCGGACTTACTAGCCTATCGCCCTCTCCGGACATACATATTATCCTCACTACTCTAGGGCCTAGGTACATAAACAACTAAATAAATAACAACAAAACTAAGCTAATAAATAGTTAATAATTTGATTAATAAGGGTACTTACCAATTTTATGTACTCATATTCTTCTAATAGTCAATAAGATAGTATGTAGGTAGAATTATTAAAACAGTATTGGTAATTTCTATTTCTCCTAATACGATTTACTAATTTTTTTATATTATTATAAGCCTGACCTGTGATTCAATAGAAATTTAGGATTCCTTGTGGTACTCAGGTAGATAAAATCTTGAATGAACGTTTTAGCCGACGGCGGATGGTGGTCGTAATCTTTTACATAGACACTAATTTCACTTAATTTTGTGGGGGCGGGTTACTTGACTTGCCGAAGTGGCGACATTTACCAGCGCTAATAGTGATGTGGGTAGACGGCTACATTTATAACCACTTAGCCTACTAAAGTTTTTTGGTAATTCAATCGATTAAAAGAATCTTCCTAGAATATTAAGAGCTGTTAAGTTGTATGTTGATATGAAAATTTTTGGCGGCAAATTATAATCATGAACCGGTTAGAAAGTGCTATTTTGTAAAGTTACATTTGTTAATAATTAACTCGTTGTCATTATATTTCAATGTTAAACAATGGTTTGTTATGATAATGTGGATATACTTTTACACATTGCGCTTCTGCTCATTTAGATTTATGTAGCTACCAATTAGAAAGAAAAATAAATTATTAAATTTACTGTTAATTTAGATAGGTACAATGCCACTTCAACACCATTAAATGTACCATGTACCTATAGTTTATGGCTGTGTTAAATCCAGGTAGAACTTTTTCTGAATTACGCCCTAGGTAGCAAACGCCTTGAAGATTTTATTAATAATTGGCAAAGCAAGACCACACCATCACTAAATAATTTAAACCGGATTTAGGAAGTAAGTATACTCTGTTTTTTCTCTTTATCATTCAAGAGTGCCGTGATTTTTATATAGTTTTATAGTGTAGGTATAGACTGTGGTATAAACAAAAGACAAAAAAATACTAGTGTCAAAATTGAAATTGTCATTCTTGTAAGAACGTGATTCTTGAGGTTTTATTTTGAAAAATGCCAAAGCAAAAGGTTATTCCTTTAGAAAGAAAACGCAATGTGTTTCACTGTGTCAAAAATATGACGACAATTGATTACAAGTGACGTTTCCACCAGTGACTTTAGTAACTTTTCTACACTGTTATAAAAGTATCTAAAGTTGACTTCGCCTACTCTGAATGATAAAGAGAAAAAACAGAGTATAGCAAATTTAGAACCGTAAAAGAAGAATCTGGATCTGAAAATCAAAAAGTACGAAAATAAACGGTTTACAATTAATCATTATAATTTTCTATTCACATGTTACACAAATCTGTGCAAAATTCAATCTTTATTGGACTATTGACATTTTTAAAAACTATATATAATATTGTATCATAATAATACCGGAGATTTAGCTTATCGTTACTGGTTTATAGGTACAAAATTTTGAATTAATCTCTGACTATATAACAAAATTTTAGAAAATTGCCATCAGGGTCAGTATACTGCTTCTGTTGTTTTCCACACATAACTTACTCTGGATGGAAGAATTACACACACAGTATACCTTTAGATACCTAGTAACAATATTGATCAAGGAGAGGTATTAGACAATATTCTGAATGATTTTTACACTCTGAACTATGGTATGCATGAGAGTTGGGTTACCCGTCTAGATACTCCTCACATATCAATCCGAAAATATTATCGAAATTTATATTTTTTAAAAATATAACGTCATGCGTCAGTTGAAATTTTAATTTAGTTAGTAAATGTTTCTCACTGTTTTTCTACCTTTATTTTTATAAGCAAATAAACTACGATCCAAATTTATTTTAGTTTGGTTTTGGTATGGCTTTATAGAACAAATTGGCGCATTCAAATTGGTCTAGAAACCTAAAAACAGAGAGACTTCTCGTCCCGTGGTCTACCTCAACGGGTAACTGCTTATGGCTCTTTAATGTCCAGATAATTCTGCGTAATAATGCGTTTTTCGATTGTTGGAAGCGATAACAGTAAAATATTTGCATAACAACTCATGAGCGTGTAGTTAGTTGTTTACCCACCGAGGTAGACTACGACATGACCAGTCCGTATAGCCATAAATTTATGACGTCATTTCATTTATTTCTATCCCGTTTTTCCAGTGCTTCATGCTTTTTTCCGTCAAGTCTTCTGATACTGCCTGGAACCACGTTTTCCTTGGCCTGCCTCTTTTCCTCGCTCCCTCAGGTACCATCATTATGATATGCCATTCTATCATCTGTCTATCTTTCCATGTACTTCAGTAACCTTAACCTTTGCGCTTTTATGTAGATGGGTGATTTTTGGTTCTTCCTATCTCCTCATTTGTTCTCGTTTCCCATCTTTCATCTCTGCGTTTTCACCCATAAATTCTCCTGAGAATTTTTCTTTCGCACACCTCCAGTCTTTGTTCAACGGACTTGTTCAATACCCATGCCTCACACGTATATGTTACTGTTGGGCGTATACTCTTATCAACCCGTATTTTTGTTCTGTTTGTTATGTCCTTTCATCTTTTAAGATGGCGCTCAAAGCCCCCGCGTATTTGTTCTCTTTCGCCATTCGCACATTTATTCCTCGCACTTATTTGATATTAGTGCTCCTACTAAATGAAACTTTGATAATACTTTATTTTAAGTGACGCTTGAAATTAACAATAAAAAAAGTAAAGGAGTTGTATACAGGGTGTAACACAACAAATTTAACCATACATGCACTTTTAAATAAGAAATCGATTTGTTAAAAAAATTTTAATAAAAGTCCAACACAAAACGAGATAAAAATTGTTAAAGTTACAAATTAATGAAAAAAAAAACGACTTATCCGAAAAAATTCAACCATACATGCACTTTTATCTCGTTTTCTGTTGGATTTTTATTTAAAAAAAATTTAACAAATCGATTTCTTATTTAAAAGTGGTTAAATTTTTTCGGATAAGTTGTGTTACACCCTGTATAACGGTAAATAACTATTATTGTTGAAAATATATTGCTGCCTTTAATATCAAACCATCATTTATAAATTCCTGAAACTCAATAAATACCGTGGGATTAGATACTTAATGGCAGCTGCGACTAATTGTGGTTATTGTAACTCCACTTTACGTCTGCCATCCAAATTCATCTAACTAGAATAACTATTATTTCATTCACATTCATTGGGCATTTTAACTTAAGTTTATATTAAAAAGGATAGAACATTTTATCGGTATAGTTAGAAAGAGAACAATAGCGAAACAGGTATACAATTTTAGATTATATCGGAGACATTTTTTGTGGTGCCATTCTAAAGTAGAATAATTTTATATCATTTGGTGTAGCCCTTAATAGTTGCTTAGTTGTCCTGATTGCCGAATAAGTATCATTCTGGCGTAGGAAACCGGTAATTACTGGATAGAATCGAGAGGAACTAGAGGTAGACTAAACATATGCTTCAAATTAAATGACATTATCGCGGAGCCAACTTCTATATTATTTTTGATTTGTCAAATTATATTCTTTTACTTTAGAAGCCGTGTGAAGACCAAGCTATTTTTTGCTTGCTTTTAAAAAACACTTTATTGGATTTAAATTAAAAGTGCTAATCTTTTTTTTACTAATTACATATCAAGTGCTAACGAGGTTTTTCTCTATTACATATTGAAGGTTATTAAAAGAAATCCACAGTAAATTAATGGTAATTATATATTTGTATAAAAAATTAGTTGATAAACCAAACCTGTAGAACCTTCAATGTGCATTTCGACCAAAACAGGTTGATCCTCTTAAATGTCATACAAAACATAGAAGAGGCACTTTCGTACACATTAATTTCTGTGGTATATTCTTCAATATAAATAACTTGTTTTAGTTTGTTTGTGGGTGGTAAACCGCTTAGGTATACACGAAATCAATAGGCTCCGTCTTAACCACAAAATAAGTTCACGTTCGCCTGCGTTTTGTACTGCTAAACAAACATAATCTTGTTATAATCTTCGAAATGATTCTTAATATCTTACATCTGTAAAAAACAAGTTTCGGTTGGTTTCCTATTGCTTACGCTTTTGCCATTAAGTGAGTCGATTATAGCGTTGGTGGATATATCACGTACTTTTGCGGTATATCGGAAGCCGACAGAATGATGAGAAGATTTATTCTATTGTTGTTGTTTTTGATGGTATATTGGTAGTTGTAGAAGTTACAAACAATCAGAATAATTGGATAGTATACAAATGTGAACGCGAAAACTTAAGCTTCACAATATTCAAAAGCATGTGGGAAATAAAACCGTTTAAATCAGTGGCGGATCTCGGACAAAATTTATGTGAGGCGAAAATAAAAAACTCTTTTATATAATACAGTGTATTTACTTCATGTATTTTAGTTTTCAAACATAATTTTAATGCAAAATAGGTAGCACAAACAAAATCGTCATTAATAAATTATGTTTTATATTCTAAATCTAATAATTTGTTTTTTATACTTCAAATTTTTTTAATATGAGGCTAAATTGTACGTTTGTGTAAAAATAATAATTTCGTATTTTCGATATTACACCATTGACCACACCACTACAACAATCGCCTCTAGAAGCATATAATTGTAAACGAACTACAACGAGAGGCACCGATCTTTTCGCCTCAAGAGACATCGTAAGAATTAAAGAGAAACAAATAGGAATGAAAAAGGATGCATAGCATTAAAATTACAATTTTATGAGGTGGCTGGTATGATCGCCTCTTGCACTGAGCATATAAGCAGAGTGCATTACTGTTTAATGGTTGCCTATACAACAGATACACCAAGACTTACTAAAAACGGATTAAGTTTACGTTTAGAGCGTTGACCAAAAACAAATATCTAGAATCGTAGAGAAATAAATATGACCATTTTCTATTTCTTTATAAAAAAATAATTTTATTGCTTGAGGGCTATGAGGCGGCGCCTCACTTGCTTCACCCCCAAATCCGCCACTGGTTTAAATATTAAAACGGTATACAAATTAAATGCTTGATATTATATTATGTATATTCTCACTACAGATCGCATTTCCCTCGCACTTCCCCGTTATCACAACCACAACGGACCAAATGTATCTTTAAAAAATAAATATTCCATAAAAATAATAGACGCTGGAGAAATAAATAGAGAAATATAAAATAATAAATATTCTATAACAAATAATCAATGCTTTATAAAATCTGCTCATACTAAAATAAATAACATAGATATTTCATAAAAATACGTCATGCTGCCTGATAAAAACATTGAATTCCTCATACAGGTAATAATAATGCTAGAGCTAAAGATAATGATTTGTTCTTCAATACTACTACTCAAAAGAATTTATTAAAAATTTAAATTAATGTTGAAATATCAAATAATAGAACAACGTTGAACCATATTATTTTCTGGTCCCTATCTATTCTGAAAATAAAATGGTCAACAAAAAATAAGAATCAAATGTTAAAATAGATATATGGAGTGGGTACTTTCAAAGTGGAACACAGAAGAAGAATAAACTATCCTTTATGTAGATTCCTGAAGAAGAATGGTTAGATATGGTATGAATATAGAACGACAAAAAGTGGAGGTGCAAACCTCCCCTAGACTTTCCCATACTAAAAATAAACATTTTGTTTTTGCTATTCAACAGTAGTTCGCGAGGCAGCATTGGAAATCATTTGAATGCCTCGCGAGAAAAACGAGACTATACGGGTTCGATATGAACAAAAGAAAGGCACCAAGGTACGCATCTATCTGTACTCTGTAGTAGGTAGAAATTACAACTGGCGAAGCCGGACGAACGCTACCGACCGACGACGATCCGTTTCCGTCAAGAGTCAAACCTAAATATTCAAAATTCAGGAATTTCTCATTATCCGTACATTTTAGCCATATGAACACCTTATACTATGTGATACACAATTAAATTTTGCATTCAGCTATATAATAATATATGGGGTGTTTCATTTAAAATAACAAAGTTGCTTATTGTACTGTGAAAAGCAAACACCCTGTATACGTTATATAAATTTAGAAAAATGGAAATCTATATACTGAACAACTTTTATATTTAAACTTCTTTCATATTTTGACTAATAAAGGCGCTATAGGAGCATCAATTTCCGATTTTCAAAATCTCGTAGAGGGCGCCACAGTGGAATGCTGGCGTTCATCAAAAAACAAAAATGTAGCTAATACCAAGCTGCATAGGTATAGAAAATTTAAACAAATTCCTTAGACCAGTTTTTGGATTTAGTTAATAATTTTTTTTCTTGGTGTAGTACGGCCAAAGGGCTTTCAAACAAGTTGTTGCGGAACCTGATCAGATAACTGGTTTTTGAGTGATGGGGCGTTAAAGTCGAAATTTTGAAAAATTCATAGCGACCGCCATTTTGAAGTTAGAGAGTCCGGTAAAAAACTGTTTCCTTTGAATTTTGCCCTTCTTTCATATCCCCTACTCAGATTTTCAAAAAAAAACTTCCAAAAAAACATGTCTAACTTCCGCTTCCGGTTTCGGATTTTTTTGAAAAGCTTATTTTGTCGATAAATTTTCGATATACCCCTTCATTTAAAATTTCATCAAAATCGGTTCACTAGTTTTTGCGTTAGAGGCGTTACATACATACACACACACACACCCACCCACAGACAGACATTTTTTCTAGACCACTTTTTTGGGTTCCTGGGGGCCCAAAACACGTATTTCCGCGAAAATCTCGATTTCGAAAATTTTCATGATATCAATAGCAATACTTCCCTTATACCAGTGGTGGTATGGGAAAGTAAAAATACAGTGCAGACGACGCGACGGTACCACTAAATTTAGCAATTAGTTACCTTTCGTTGTTTTTGAAAATAACACTCTTAACGCACTCTAGGGTTAAAACGTATGTAGATAGGTATTCTGTATTCGAAATTTTATCCCGCGCTGAATGATGCGTTGTTCATTGTTCGACTCTTTTATAGAATAAATGAGTCGTAATTCATGGAATATACGATTTTTTGAATAACTGCATTATCAGACAGTTGTTAGAATTAATTTTCGCAGTGTTTGTAGAAAAAATACTATACGGATAGACACATCAAGAGTGCTATCATATTTAAATTTGTTCGCTTTGCTCTTTTCGCAAACCTTCTTACTCACAAAATAAAATTGCACTTTTAACACTTAATTGTACCGTAAATAACTTTTATAAATATGTGGGTATTACCAAAGTATTACTTATTACAAAGAATCTGCACACTTTTTCACAACTAAGCGTGGGCGATATTCAAATTGGGGTATCAGTCTTCAATATAGAAATTTTATCGATATTTATCGATATACCGCTCTTCGATATCGATATAATTTCCATAATCGATATATTGATATTAAAATTATACCGATATTTATAGTTATATCGGTATATCCCCTAGCCCTACTGCTGACGAGAGAGATAACGAATGATCAGCGCCAACTGATTGAGGCGTTACTGTAACATCCAATATCGGTCAGGCGCACAGGATATTCCTTGCTCTCTCCAACCAATGGATTTGTACCTTACAAATATTTCTAAAACCTGAAAAAACATTAAATAAAATATTGTGTGCTGCCTGGGGTATCAATAAATACGTCTCACAAATCTGCAATTTTTTTTCATACAACTAAAATTATATCCTTGATTTGGGGAGTTCTCAATTACCAGTTAATATTACTCTTAGCATTTCCGAGATCCCAACACTGATTTTAAGACATGCTGTATAATAATTCAAATTAGAATAAATGTAAGGCCCTTGTAGGTTTGAGAACAAACAATGGCATTATTGATTCTAAAATGTCACATAAAATATTGCAAAAATTAGGAAACATAAAACAGGAATTTACATCAGAAAGCAAGAAGACATTCTCTTTTGAAAACTAATACCTAGCTGATTATCACAAAGCGAAATAAAATTGACTCTAGGTTTGTAGATATGTTGAGATACTCATTTTAGTATGTAAATTGGCATCGCAAGGAGCCTGATCTGTCCCAGGCCATGAATAGCAATCAGCTAACAGTTGACTGCGTGTGCTCGCTTGATTGTCTGCCAATTGACAATTTTCTACCAATCCACACTTCGTCCTCTCTGCGATGTTCTATAGCCAACACTCGATTTCC
The DNA here is from genome assembly GCA_963082805.1 of Hemicrepidius hirtus. NCBI lineage: Eukaryota > Metazoa > Arthropoda > Insecta > Coleoptera > Elateridae > Hemicrepidius > Hemicrepidius hirtus. The sequence continues at coordinate 34,718,213 of OY720159.1, forward strand.
AGTGGGAATGCCGGTAGAAGGGCTTTTGTATAACATCCACATACCGTATTAATAAAAAAAAGATAGATACATTCGTATATATTTTTGCTGAAATTATTATAGGTTTTGAAAAATGGTAACATAAAATCCTAGTCAAGTGTTGTAACCGTTGTTACCTACTAAAATAAAGTTAACACCAATTTTACGTAATGAGATAATTAATCACGTGTAGGTACATACAAAAACGTTACTTATACCGTGCCTTCATTAAAGATTGATACCCACGTGACCTTTGATCCGTGGTGTCCTTGGGAGTTTCAGATTTAAATGTTGAAGTCAGGTAGGATTGGTACTCGTTGTAACTAAACTAAGTAACTAAAGTCACTAAAGTTACTAAAGTTACTGTCAATTTACGTACAAACAATCAGTTAGGGAATTATTGGATAAAGGTTTACCAATTGTGTAAGTTGGGTTGCCTATATTTTGTGGTCACGTGGGTATCAATCATTAATGAAGGCACTGTATATTGTAATATCTTAACAAATAACGTGTATTCAAATTATTCACCCGTTAATAACTTTTCTAGGTATGTCGTGAAATCGTAATTAAACCATAATAAGATTATCGATTTACCAACCCCTAACGGGGGGAATGTATAGTGAGTTGTAAGTATAGTACCATTGAATATAGTTGGGTTGTATATGAAATGATAGTACGTACAGCTTAAATAATCAAAATTTCCATTAAGTTGGAAAAACAGAAATAGCTGCTTACGCTGGTTAAAAATACAACTTTGTATAGCTGCACTGCAAAAAGTATTACGATTAACAAAATTATCGCTATTCACACCTTAAGGATAACAACCTAAAGGGGATTTCCCATGATTCCCATTACCTATAATGCTTCGGGCTTGATAATTTAGTTGTGGCGGAAACTTTGTCAACAGGACATTGCGTATGACGTAAAGCTACACCGACCCACTAATGAAATCGACTTAATCCCATTACGGTTCTGGATTCTGGATTGGAGAAGGAGGGTGAGAAATATCCCGCACTTAGGCCACAGTAGAAACGTCCGTTGTACTATCCCCAGACAGCTCCTCGATTCAGGTATCACTCAACACATCCAATATTTTGGACGAACTTGAGGACATCCGCAATTGGGCTGTTGTGTCTATGCAAAAGTTTTCCAACATGGATCCTCTCAGACAGTGGCACACCACATGCACTGCTGTCTTGTCTTCAGTGCTTCATCCGCGACGCCGACGGTTGGGACTGGTCACCAACCCTATATACTTTGAATATGCAGATGTGCTTCTTGAGATTGCAGTGTCCCGTTAAGATTCCCACCACTTCTCACAGGTTCTTTCGTGACAACTGCATAGTATTTGGCTGTTCTCGGCGAGGGTGCTGCTATAATAACAACCCTTGCTCGATGGCTGCAGTTTTGGGTGATAACTTCTGGTGAAGTTCCTTAGGGTTTCTTATGGTATAGCATATAAAAATAATTGATACGACTTTGTCAAGTAGTTTGTGATATCGTGGAGAGCTTCATAGCACTGCAGTAGTACTATCCCTGAGGTAAGTTTTCAACTGCCTAGGGCGAGTAGAGCGGCTCTGCAGCGCTGCTATCACTATAGATGCCGATTATTTCATACTTTTGCATTATGCCCACTACCTCCGCTGCAAGCTCTGGTGGAGGTTTAGGTCTCTGGGAAAAAAAGTCTTGAATTTCAACTAATTTTGTAAAAAAAAGTATAAAGATACAGCTTCATGTTGCTTAGTCATTAAACTTTCCCCCGAGAGGGGTGTAACTACCAACGGCCAACTTCCCTTTGCCACTGCGATCTTCTCTCGACACCCAGATAAATACAGACTCTGACTTTCGTTTGCCCATATTGGCAAGAACCTCATTAAGATTACACAAACCCTCTATCAAGCTTATTTAATATTTCTAAAGTTCTTGTTATTGCATACATGGTGAGTCTGAGTTTGACCTAATTATGACTAGGGGTGGGCAATATATCGATATATCAATATAATGTTAATATCGATATAATTTCGAAATGACGATATATCGATAAATATTAATATAATTTCGATAGAGAATATCGATATCCAAATTTAAATATCGCCGACCCCTAATTATGACACAATAGAAATGAAAACACTAGATGCAGCAATAATGCAATACATTGAAATGTAGCGCTTTCGTAATGAATAATAATTAATAAATTTTGAATATATTTTAAGATTATAATTTTGACTTATTAATTCCCTAGTACCAATAGTTTAATAATAAAAGATATTTTTAAACTATTTTTGATAAAATTTTAGTTCCTACAAGTGGTAGCGTTTGCTGTGTGAAATTATATCAAACGTCATCAACATCCAAATATCAATGGCATGCAATTCCTCTTCTACAGAGAGGTTAAAATAAACACAGAAGTTATAAATACCTGAACTTTTATTTGATTTTGAATAATGAAAACAACTCACAAAATAAAGACTTCTTTTAAAAAAAATTATTGTAACCTAAATTATCAATTTTGACAGTTTTGAAAATAGCTTGCCGCAGTGTTACCACTTGTTTCAATCATTGCATTAGTAATTCATATTTTTATTAAATAACTAGCGCAAAGAAGAAAAAATGATTATTATTAAACTTGTATAATAAAAATAATATTAAGTACACCATTACCACTATCCTATTGAAATATTAAAATACAGAAATAATATTGTTCAATCAAGAAAAATACAATGCAATTCAGTGTAAAATTCTACCTACGCGTATTTAAAGTTCACCTGCTCTGAAGTAAAATATGTCTTTTAGAAGTGGTAACTATTTAGGTGTGCTAATGTCAAGCGATTGTGCTTTGAATTATACGGTACCGAAGCTATTTTTAAATTAACTGTTCGATATCCTTCCTCGGGCTTTTAATCTTTATGTAAGACGAGATTAAAGAAGAACCGCACAAACGATATTTACAGAGCATGCAGGCCCATTTAAACACCTAGCCCATCTCATTTAAAAAACAGACACTATACAAAGTGTATGTATTGATAACTTACATCGATCGATCATGTTCAGGTGTTAATGAAAGACGGATATACGATTGAATGAGTATCGGACTGAGCCGAGAAGATTTCTGAACCGTGGGCTGGCAAATTAAGGTATCCAGAACACGTAGAGGATGGTGATAAGCGTGTGCGCCAACAAGACACTGGAGCAGTCTTGTCGGCGACAATTAGGAGTCTTTAACACGAAGGGTGCGTCCTCGATTAGTACAAGACTCGGCTTATCGCTTTCTTGTCTGATATGCTCCTCACGTATACCGGTTTAGTCGCAATAAAAAACAAAACAAAAATGTTACAGTGCCTGAATATCTATAAACTGCCACGGAAACGCTGTGTCTATTGAAATTTTTGATTAGTCTAAATTGTGTATTCTTAGATAACAAATTTAAGATAACCGTTCTCATGAAACGGATTTTGTTTTAAATTAACATCCATTTCTTTATACAGTTAAACAGTTCTTCAACAAATTTAATAGTACTGGAAATTTATTAATGTCGTATTACAAATGCGAAAATTGAACACAGTTTTGTACGATAATTAGTACTCACTACTCAGTACTATTAATTAGTTAACAAATTTATCAAAATGAAATTTTAAGCTTCACATATAACGAAATAAGCTTACGTGGTTTTCTGAAAAATAAGGGAAATAAGAGAAACGGTTGAAATTGAAAGTAAAACAGAGTTTCAAATTATTTTCAAGAATCGGACAAAATATACGTTAAAGTTGTGCGCGTTACTGTTGTTAAGCACAGGAGCAGTTATTTTACTTATATACATAGAAACTTAAAAAAAAACGATTCTCAAGGAAACTGTACATATCGGATGGGAAATACATAAGATTATTACGATGCTGTTACTGTCACTTAGATGCTTTAAATGTAATGGTTATTCATATACAGCGAAGTCCATTTATTATGTAATATAGGCATATTGCAATTTGCAAGTTAAATGGACCGCCCAGTTTATCATTGGAATATAGGCAACCCATTATACACTGCGAGCATTCTTGCCCCTGGTTACTAATTTTAATTATTGTTGGTCACCTGTTAAATTTGTTTTATTTTAATATTTAATACAGAACCAGATTGAAAACTACCGATTTATTGAAAGCATCATTTTTTACACATACTAAGAAAAAATAGAATTGTGTACAAATTCATGTGTTACTTTACGACATTTGTGTAATTTCACAAATAATAATCAAAATCAGTAAGCAGGGGCAAAAGTGCTGGTAGTGTACAATGGGTTGCATATATTCCAATGATAAAATGGGCGGTCCATTTAACTTGCAATATGGCTATATTGCACAATAAACGGACTTCACTGTAAGTAATCATAAAGCAAGTGATTTTAAGAACGAAACTACTTACTGCTATAAATGTGCAGGATCCCACACTCTTATCGGAAGTAAAGAAAAAATGAGATAAAATATATAAATTGTAAATTAGTAAGAGACCAGAAAGAACAGAAAGGCTCAAAATCGATATAAATCTTAATGCTTGGAATACTGAATGCGGGGTGTATAAACATAACTTTTTCAAAATTCCGCTTCTGAAAAAAATGCTACCAAAAAAACATGTCTAACTTCCGCTTCCGGTTTCGGATTTTTTTGAAAAGCTTATTTTGTCGATGAATTTTCGATGTACCCCTTCATTTCAAATTTCATCAAAATCGGTTCACTAGTTTTTGCGTTAGAGACGTTACATACATACATACATACATTTTCAGCTCCTTCTTCGTTCACGACCATCATTTTAGTTTTGTTTTTATTTATTCTTAATCCTGCCTTGGTTGCTTCTAGAGTAGGTGGTATATAACTTTTCGTGCAAGACATAATTATGTCATCTACATATTCTAAACTTTCCAGAGTATCTGCGAAGTACCTACCAATTTTATCCTTTTTTTGTGCCGCATGTAATATTCCTATAACTTCATCTAATGTAAGTATAAACAGTAACGGTCATAGGATGCATTCTTGTTATTTTTGTAGCTTAGTGTAGTAGGTATCATTAAAGATAGTAGAGACCTAATTAACAAGCTCACTTAAAACTGTAGCTACCTTAAATTAAAATTTTTATTTGTTTTCTAAATACCTTAAAAATTGAAAGTTTCCTATTTTGTTCCATTTTTACGCCATTTCACCCTATGTTGTTTTATCATAGTGTACATAAATGCATATCCAGATACATTTATTAATTGGTAAAGCAAAGCAAGTGAATGTAACCAAAATTAGAATAAAACATAGTAAAAGTTGCTTTGTAGCTTTTCGCAAAACTAATATAGGTACCGATTTATTTGTTCAACAAACGATTAATTAATTATACTGGGTGTTAAAAGAAAATAAGTCTCATAACTTAAATTATCTACTTTGAGTTGTTTCTTTAACACTTTCACAGAAGTGAATGATTAACGGTATATGTAAAAACGGCATCGTTTATAATTTTTCAGATACTTTAGGAACATAATTAATTTCCATAAAATATCTTAACAAGAGTATTCAATTAAGCTGAAAGCGAACCAAATAATGCTTTTACGCCTAAGCATCAAATATGATTTTTTGACAAGAGTATCATACATTTAACTCATCATTACGAAAGACCAACTTTCTATTTAGAATTCGATAACCTCTTTACAGAAGCTCGATTAACTGTGCTCACATAACACCATTAATTTTATATCTTCGGTAGTAGCTACTGTGAGATTTTTCGTGCTGAATAACGAGTAACCTGCTGGCTTGTGTCAGGGGTGATCTTTATAGTAAAGTTTTTAAGGACGGCTTTAGATAGCCATGTGAATGACCAAAGAACAAGTCTGTCTGTTTGTGTCTGGCGCCTCATCTTATATCAGAATCTGATCTTCGAACAGATTTGTCTTCTCGCTAATGTATGAGACAGTATCGTCTTCGATATCGTTATACAGATAAACACAATTGTGGGATGAGTTAAAATTTGTAGATTTTTTAGTACATCGCACCTGCTTAAATAAAGTAGGTGTTATCTTTAAATGCAGACAAGATACATTAAGCACGTTATTCATTCTATGAATTTTAACTAATAGTGTTAAATCAAAATGATCGGTTAACAAGAAAGAAGATAGCTTTAACGATTCTAACTTTAAAATTAAATAGAAGTTTGAATGAAAAATTAATTTATTTCATTTAACCAGTTAGGGTACTTAATATTTAATACAGAACTAATTTTATTATTATTCCATTAAAGTATAAAGATCATTTATTAGTAGATAAAGTTTTCACATGAAAGGATGCAATTCATATAAAGATAATATTAATGTTTAGATTACAGCATTAATTGCACAATTAATAATCTATACCTATATTAATTGATAAACCACTTTTAAAACTACTGTGTTTAGTTATCATCTACATAATTTTGATGAATTGAAGAGAATGATTTTTAAAAATTAATTCTGAATTCATTGAACAATACAGTTTATAGAAATGATCAGCAATGAACTACAAAAGCAGACGAACTTTTAAAAACAATTGAGATCATTAGCGAAAATTTCCAACCCTGTATAGGAAAAGCTAGCTATACATTTTTGAAATCAGTAAAAGATTCTATTTAACGATCTGAAATTGATGGTTTCATTAAAAAAAAGCATGTTTATGTAAAATTTCAACAATGAAAACTAATACTGCGTAAGAATATTTATCAGTTATCTCACTTTTCTTTCTTTTCTTCTATCTGCGACGGGTATCGGTTATTGCAAATTTAAGCGGGTTCGGTTTTTTCAGATAGTTGACAGCATTGATCAATAACGAGAACGGCGTTAGATTTGTCTTACAATTCTGCCCAACTTTGCTAATGTAACAAACTCTGTAAATTTAAGGAGATACCTACTTACAAAATAAAAGGATATCTAATAGACCGTTGAGGGTCTATGTAGAAAACCCTGAAGCTATAATAGCAGGCCAATTGTCAAGAATATAAGCAAGAATAAATCAATCGTGTGGCTTAAGTAAAGACATACAATAGCTATTTTCCTAACAAGTGCAGAAAAATAGGTTTCTGCACGTGTTAGGAACAATAGTTTTTCTACTAGCGTGCGGAAAATGCGTTTTTCCGCACGCTAGTAGAAAAACTAGTGCGGAAAAATCTTTGTCGCACGGTGCGGAAAAGTGGATTTTCCGCACTAAAACATGTGCGGAAAATGCGTTTTTCCGCAAGCTAGTAGAAAAAGTATATTCCATGGCCAAACCGGAACGTAAACTTTGTTGATCATTCTGTACATCACGCTATACGTAAACTAACTACCGAAATGTTATAATTTATGTTTGATTGTTTATTGTTGAACTGTGTTGTGAATATAATTTAAATTTGGATAAAATTGAATAAATAAATCCATTTAATCTTTAAGCCTATCCACTATAAAATGACCTATGATACCTATTCGCATTTTGGCAAAGATCATTTAAATATTACGCTTGTCCCAAATTTTCGGAAATAATTCAAGGTTTGGATTTTTTTCTTAATTTTCCATGGCCCATCTGACATTGTGACATCGTTAGGAAATTTCCAGAATATGATTTGACGACTGTATACCTGGGAATTCTCACTTGGATACTTTTTTAGAAATTTTCCTCACCCCTTAAGATAAAACTTGAAAATTCTCAGAATATAATATGAAGGATATACAGGATGTGTAAAAATGGTGGTGCAAGCTTCAGGTAAAATTATTCCTTGGACAAAAATAAGGCAAAAGTAGTATATTGCAAAAAAGTTCCTAGGCGCATGGCTACCCCTCACCATAACAATTTAAGAAATGTACATTTGGCAACCTTGTAGCCACCTACCTACTATGATAAGTTGATCACTGATGACTACAATTTATTTTATTTCATACTGCATCGTAACACCCATGTTTAAGTTAACGATTTGAGTCCGGAAAATAAGACTTTACGGTATCAGGTCCGGTAAACACTTTTACCGGACTCAAATGAAATAAATCGATAATCAAACTATTTATTACTAAAAAACTATAAAATTAACAAATATGACAATTAAAAAGGAACTAAATATTAAAATTGACATTAATTGTGCAATAGATTTACAAAGAACATCGTCAAAAATGTCATAATTTTCTCCCGTTTTGACAAGGCATGGACAAGGCAAACAATCAAAAAACAAGCACTTCCATAGATACTCAACTCATAGATGTCCATATTATGAATTGAAATTTTTATTTTTAATTTTTTCAATTTTAAACAAAGATTTAGTGCCTGCAGTATGAAATAAAACGCATTACGACATATACGTCCGGTAAACTCTTACAGTAACTCGTCTCAAAATTCCTGACTCGGCTCCTTCGTCGCCTCGTCCCTAAACATTTCGACTCGTTCCTATAAAACTGAGTTTACCGGACTTTATAACGTAAATTACTATTCTGTCATTTCATCACGCCTCACGGCACTCTGAAAGACGCGAAAGCTAACACTATTACATTGCAATATTGTCAAATCTATTTTTTCCGCATATAGAAAAGTTAATTGATTTGAAATAATAAAAATTATTAATTTATTTTTACTTTTAAACGATCGATGGTAATAAATTTTAGCTATTATCACTGACTGTACGCATCAAGTAGGTAACTTGATTTTGAGATAGCAGCTTTCTTTACTGTTACAAATTTTGAACTTTGAGGGCTTCGTGTAAGTTCAGGAACCCTTTGCCAGTTGTTTTGCAATAAGCCTTTCTCCTTATTTGTGTTCCTAGAATAACTTTACCTGAAGCTTGCACCACCATTTTTACTCACCCTGTATACACTTGAAATTATGTGGCAAACTTCCGTCAACCTCCTTGAAAAAACCATAAGAGCGTGTTTGGCTATATGGATAGAGGTCCTCCCTTTCTCTTTAGCTCTTGCCACGTTTGCTTGTTCCAAAATAAATAACAGACCTAGAGAATGTTCAAAAAAATTGAGCAGGTGCATTGCGATAATAGGCATCTTATCATTTTCAAAAAAACAAGTTATTTTAATTAATTTCTGAGTTTTATGAAAACTGTCAAATCATTCCCATATCAAATGAGTACAGTTCCAGATTTGCACTTCTTCTTGAGAACTTTTGTAGCAGTCATTAATTTTGTATAAAAGATTTTCGGTTTGAATCTCACCCATTGATAAGTATCCGTCCAAGTTTTGTACGTGCGGCAAATGATTTCTAATTACGATTTTCCGAATTACGATCATATAATCATTTTTCAACTCTTCAAAACTTCCATAAACTGACGTAAGTACTTCAAAATAAGAAAGAAACATTGAAATCTTCGAACGGCGTTTCAAATTCTTTAAATCCATTTGTGATGCTCATACTTGCAACTGCAAGGAGCACATTTAGTTTTCAAATAGTTTCCTGTATGTTTAAAACCGATTCTTTCATTGCATTAAATTGTGCCTAAATGCGAAATCAAGATTTTGCGTAAATTTGCGTTTTCTTTAGATAAAGGAAATATACAATCTATAGGTACCTACATAGTGGATATTTGATTATCAAACTGTATAAAATTCTGAAAAAGGCACTCGACTAACCGATTCATAACGAGTGGTTAACATATTAGTCATGGGAAGTACATGGGGAGCCACAGTTCTTGAAATGCATAGTAATTACGACGTTACAAGTTACCCTTACACTAAAGCTTGATACCCTTAAATGAAAATGCTTCATAGCCAAATAACTCACAAAGAACTCAGTGGCGTTCTTAAATGCAAAGACAAGTACCTAAAATAAGAAATAAATTTTATAAATCAGTAGATATTATAATTTATAAACATTGTTGACAAATTAGCATTAATATACTATTATTTTTTCTAACATGTTCGAAGAAGCCGATCGCAGTCAATCATTCTTGAGTGATACCTACTCCAAAACAATTGTTTTGGATACATACTGGGTAGGTGTACGGTCTCAATCTCAAACATAGGGATTTAACATTCTACTGAACGTTTTTGCTGATTCCTGCTCGCAAATTTAATTTACAGGAAAGGAACAGTAAGGTAAGGTAATCCCAATGTTCGAGTTTAAAACCGGGCACCCGGTATAATAAAATGCCATCATCTCTTTTAATTTTCTTCTATCGGTTTTAATTAAACGTCGTTTTCAAAAAGCAATCACATTTCGAACGCCACTGTAGCAATTAAAGAGCAAAATTTGCCAAAGCACCGCAATCGTCCGTGCACATGCAGCCACTTCATTGTGTTATTGTTGTGTACTAAACACCCCTCACTAATCAATCACCCTACTACTAAATAATAGCTGCACTTAACTTTTGTATTGTTATATATTTGCACGGAACGGATGGCTCTGTTCTTTTAGTCACAGTTAATGTTGAAAATAAGTACTACCTAATAATAACTTGTAAACTGAGTGTGCTATGGCCACTCCACTTCTCATGCACTTTTTGAAAAGCGGTGCACCCTGAGAAATTTGCTGCTGGTTGCAAATGATCTAGAAAAATGCTAACATAAATGGTTTTCGAGATTCTAAAGGTTCTTATCTACTGTCATACAGTAACAGTCGTGTGTCCTACAAGACTTTATTACGATACAAGTGTCGTTATAGATTTCATTAGTATACTTACTACTCGGCTACGTCACAAACAAACGTCAGTTTGGTGTAAACTGAATCAGCCTATTCTTGTTTAAAAAATATAAGAAAACCATAAAAATATGTAATACCTACGAATATAGATAAAACGTTGTACAATAATTATTCTTATCGTATAACTCTCATATTGCAATATTCGATGGGTTGTTTCCCATTTTGTATCGTAATATTGCACGTTACGATACTCATATCGTAAATATCTATTACCCTATACTACCCTATTTTACATTGGGAAATTATTTGTCCGGAGACGAATTTTTCGACTACCACCAAAATCTTTGTAATTTCCGTTATGGAAAACGTACGATACTAGTAAATGTTCTGTAATAAATTTATCGCAACAATTTGGTATTCAACGGTTGATGGCTGGACTCGCTAGGCAACCCAATTTGCGCCAGTGAAGAAATTATGATTTTTTCCTTTACTGAAAAAAATATTTTTCTACAACCACTTGTAAATATTATAAGTACATATTATAAAAAAATGTAAAGCGACGACAAAAATAATTTAAGAGTTAACCTGGAGAATGGGACTCGAAATTATAATAGGAGTAGTACTTAACTCCCGGAATGACACACGTCATAAACAACCACTTTGCCAATGCAAAAGTGGCACGTGTCGGTGCGTGAAGTATTATATGCGTACATAATTGTCCCAACACTAAACGACGGGGTGCTTGAAGTAGAGCGCATTGTGCGTGCGTAACACGATTGTGGTTCTGATAAGTAGTGAAAAGTGCTTGTGAATTTGATTGGATACTGTTTAATCCACTCCTCGCGTGACTGCTCTTATTCCCGTTCCTTTTCATTACTGTTGTACAGTGTTGGCATAAATTAATGTTGGCATAACATGGAATGCATAATCAACCTTAAACGGTTTTAATTACTTCAAAGAACGATTTTTCATTAATCATTCGCCTACGTAATATAATTATTAGGTAGCTATGTTCCATTATTAATTGTTTTCAGTTTTCTCTTTACTAGAATTTTTTATTAAGTATAAAAGGTATGCAGATAAAATCACTTTTCAAAACAAGATCCAATTAATTGTCTTTGTTATAATAATTGTTTTTTGTAGTACTTGGGAACAATATGCCATTGTTAATCCATCTTACAATTATTATACTTTTAGATAAACAATATTTTACCATTTCTTCCTAATTGGTAATTATTCCAAAAATGTTGCAAACCCTATTACATATAAACACGGAACGGATCTTCGCACGACGAAAGATGTCTTTGTATAAAATTTATTTTCAAGAGCCAGAATATAATATCCGATAAACCATATCCAACTAATTGTCGATCGGGACAAACTATTTTGAAGAATCTTTTGTGTTACAGCGGAGAAATAAACCCAATAAATGGAGACGTTTTCATTTGATGCGATTCGCTATGTCAGAGCATGACAGAACACGATGGACGCCAATTTATTCCGTATTAGCGTCTCGGCGCGGCCAATGAAGCGTCTCGGCGCCCCCGGGACGCAACCCTCTGCTCATTTAATTGACATGTATTACACTTTATAGACTGCGAAGTTGCCTTTTAAGGTTATTGTACATTTTTTTAAAGTCGCTTAATCTCAAATCTTCCAATCCACGAAGAGACATAAAAACTCGACGAAATGCAAGCATTAAGAGACCACACTGTGTTGTTAATAGCTTATCATAAATGTGTTAAAATGACCTATTCCGTAAAATTTTTCTATAATAGCAACAATTTTACAATTATTATGCTAGTAACTAGATGAAACCGAATCAACAAAAGCACTTAACAGCAGGGCCCGTCCTAGAGCACTCTTAGTAGAGGGGTGTCAATCTACCAATTGCCAACTTAGTTAAACAAAAAAACAACATTATTATCGTATTTTCACGCATAGGTATAGTAAAAACGAAAAAAATAAATATTTCTTTTTTCTTTGCGATTTACTCGAAAGTAACGCGTTTGTAGGTTTACATTGCACTAGAATTTTTCTATATCTACCCATGTTTATTTACACTAAATTTTAAAATGCACAGATCAATTTTGATTGTCAAATAAATTTTTCAAAAATACCAGGATGACGTGATAATCAATGGACGAGGTCTTCGAATAGGTGCGAGGCATGTGCGACTAGAGTAACTTCTAATATTACATAAACTTAACAAATAGTATATTATATACCAAGGGACTAAAGTACAACTTTTAATCCCCGAGGGTGAAAGTTTAATGCCTGAACGAGCGCAGCGAGCGAGGGCAGTAAATCACCCGAGGGATGAAGAAGTACTTTAGTACTGCGGTATATATATTATTTTTTACACGACCTCAAGGGCTTAATTGCAAAAATTTACGAATTTTCCAAAAGCAATCACATATGCTGTGATAGATAGGTGAAAATCGCAATTAATAAAATCTCATCTCAAAAGCATCGTAACCTAGGCGATTTGTAAACAACCGGTAGCCATTCTAAAATTGCGGTCGTGTTTTAAGAAAATTCTTGAAAATGGGTGATTTGAAAGATATTGACGAAGCGGCAGCGATTGTGACGATGGATTTATTACCCCCAAAGTCGCGAAAATTATACGAAAACGCGTATCAAGACTTTTTTGAATGGTGTGTGGGTAAAGACATTGAAAATTACACAGAGAGAGTATTTCTCGTTTATTTTGCCGAAAAGTCAAAAATCTTGGAAGCATCAACGTTATGTTCGCTCTTTTCAATGTTAAAAGCTATCATGAGAGTGAAGAATAATATTGAAATTGGAAAATTCTCTAAGGTGAATGCATTTTTGAAACGTCAGAACGACATGAAATAAAATTTTGAACTTTTTTGTCATTTGTTGTACTTTTACTCCCTTGGGAGTAAAATGGCCACTTTACTCCCTGTTTTGAGGGAGTAAGGTAGGTCTTTATATATAGGTCGTGTAAAAAATATTTTTAAAAACGCATAATACTTATCTATTTACGGTAGTAAATTACTAAAATTAGGGTTTGTAATATTAAAATGATAACTAAACAATTCATTAGACCCGCTCCACATTATTTATATTAACGTACTATCCTTATTTTTATTTTCCAACAGCTTCAAGAGCTTGACAATGTTATCAGTATCCAGATTTATTTTGAAACGTCCCTTTATAGTTTTAATACCAATTGCTACAGGTTTTTGGTAAACGTATAACTTGGCAGATTGTAGAAGGACAATTAATTCCCTGCCTGTAGGTGATACCGCCAAAGTACAGTGTACAGCAGTGACAGCAGCAGACTAGTGGAACGGTAGATCTCTTCCGAGAAGGGCACAATTAATACGATTTGTTTATACATATTCTCACGACTTACACACAGGAGACTCAGACAATGAATACGAAGCTAATTGGTTGTAGGGCTAATGCTAAATGCAATAGAATAGGCATGAACAAAAATTATTTTGTTACACGGTGAATAATATATTATAATGCTGGAAATGTATGGAACTTAAAAAATGTTGCGATTTGCCGACTTCTCTTTAAATGGAGGGGTGTGACACCCCTCCATACCCCCCCCCCCTAGGTTGGGCGCTGCTTAACAGTGAAATAAATATTGATGTAGGTACCTAGTAGTAGTAGTAGTCCTCTAATAGGGTCCATCAAATCGCTGTCTAACATAGTTGTCAGTGATCAAGTAACCACGAGAATACGGAAGACATACATTACTAAAGAGCTCCCCAAGAGTACAGCAGTCACTAGTTCAGTATTTAAGAGTTAAGACCAGTTCAGTTATAAATAATGTGATTCGCTTTATTTAGCAATTTACTAACCTAACTGAAGCAACCACCCAAAAATTTTAAGCCAAATTAGGAGTGAACAAAGTAACTTTATGCACTGTCCAATTCAGTGCCCAAGAATGACAGAACAATCTATGGCGAATGTAGTCTGCAATGATTGGAAAATAACAAGAAGAAGTAGCTCATGTCGGGTTTGACCACTAGTAATATGACAAACGATTATCAAAAAATAATTATAATAGCAACCGTTTCATGGTTAACAAATGATTCAAATAAGCTATTTGCAGTACTACTGATGGTTATAGGTACTAAGTAGCTAACTGCTAACACCAGTATTGTATTGCGTATCTTTTGACTAATTTCCGCGTTTGAATTGTTTTATTTTAAAGTGAAAATCCTCTGCTGTACAACTTTCACTTCTGTGTTTCGACTGATGGGAAATTTAATATCAAAAACTAAAATTACACATCATTAGACTATTATATTATATTAGCCATTGGAGATCCATTAAGTTGGAACCAAATCTCCTCATTTTTGTTCAACCCCCCCAAACCTACTGCATCTTCTTGCCATTGCTGCAAAAAAAATTCAGTATTCAACTTTCCATCGATGAAATAGGATAAATGAAAACCAATTAGCGTTAGTCCAACATTTACTATGCGGCAGTGGCGTCGCTAGACCATTTTAGGGGGGTCGCGCGCCCCCCCAATGCTGTTCTGCGCCCCCCCCCCAATCCCCCGCTAAATAATTGAGTTAAAATCAAATTTTAACCGGAAATTTCCCAACACATTGTCCATCGGGATCCTACCGAGTTTTATTGCTGTCAACCATAAACAAGAAGCAAGGGCTAGGCTATATAGTAATTTTAGCTGTTTGCGACAGGGCGAGTTCTTGGATTCCATAATAGTTGCGCCCCCCCCCCCAAAGCATATTTCCTAACGACGCTCCTGCTATGTGGCGATAGTGACATCGGCTGCGATCAAGAAATAACGATTTCTGAGTCCCGATAATATCTAAATTTTTGTCTTGTGCAGAAAATATGGAATCGTGAGAAAAGATAATACGATATTAGGTAAAATATTCCCACAGCATCCTCACAAAATATACCATTCTTGAAAATTACATTCCCTTCAAATATTTTTTATTATTATTTATTTTCAATATTTATGCTAAGACTAACATTGAAAGCATTTTTTATGCCGGTATTTAATTTTGTGGAATATTGCTAATTGCTAATTTTTGGGCGTTCTTCGTTAACCTAACATTATTTTTGGTTATCTGCACTAACACCTTGAAATCAAGTGTATTTTATATCTCTGAAACTACCACCTTAAAGCTACATAATTTATTAACACTTGTCCTAGTTTAGAATAGCTCAATGATCCTTCTAATTGTATTAAACGAAGGTATCATTCGATCAGCATTAAGTCCGGCTAACAATTCTCTAATTTTCGCAGAACATTCCCTGAATAACCATGACTATGGCTTCTACAGACCTACAGTATAAACCAATTTTTTCTAATTGTAGCTAGTAAATGGTATATTATTAGCTTTATTTTGATAACGCTGATCAGAAAAAATTTAAACAATATTAATATTAAATAATTATCCTGAATTGGAAATACCCAACCCTAAAATTTTTAAAACCAAAACGCATTTCGAGAACAAGGTTTCGACTGATTCTGTGATTTAATTCAATTGGAAACCTTTTAAATTATTTCGGCATTCGTTATTCAGGATTTTACTCCAAAAAAGCAAGGGAGGCTGTATTTACACAAGCTTAATTTTACATGGGATATCACCAAATTGCAGTCAACATACCTATTATACCTATGTTACATCCTTATCAGTTTCCTGTATAATACAGAATGCTTTTCAGATTATGATTTTATAATAAAGAGACTTCAGGAAATTTATAATAAAACCTTGGGTGCTAGCCATTTACTGCCGCAGTGAGACGCTGGTTTGTCCACATGAATAATGTCAAAGCAATTTCCTCGGTCACTAAAAGCTCTATCAGTGGCGCATCTCGATCGGAACTTCTATCCTCCTGTGGCTTTGCCCTCTCAACCAATCAACTTACTAAAACTTTTACGGAGACATGTAAAAGCTTTTTGAAATTTTTATGAATGGACAAAGGCCTTAAAACAAACTGTTCAAAATACTGGAGATACGCAAAAGTTTGCAAATGCTCCGGGAAAATAAACAAAGGCTTGTTCAGAACACATTCATTCAAACTGAATTAATACTAAAAACACAATATGAGATTTTTCAAATTAAGGAAAGCTTTCTATTACGTGAGTGTTAATGCAGAAAGAAGGTTTTAGAACTGTACAATAAGCGAAAGAACACAATGTGTTTGATAAATGAAGTAGAGAAAGATTCAGATCCATTTGCTGCAGATTTGAGGCGCGACAAACCGCATTGTGGTCGCGTTCACAGCCTGCTACTTCGCGCAATCGTTAGCTTAAGTAACGGGGGAATTAGGAGGGTTTCTTTCTCTGCCTCCGGAAACAATACATATACGCATCCATCTTCCGGACGGAGCCGCCCCACGTTCTTTTTATATACACATATATATCACCACACAGTGACTTTTCTCTTTATTGTGACTCCCATTTAGCTCAACCGAGTTGTTACCTAAATGAAATTTATACATTCATAATGCCAAAGCAGACACAGAGGAGTAACATGTTTCAGAAGAAACAAAATCAAAATTAGACATAGTACATATAATTTTCCTTTGATTCAACACAGTTGCAATAAATATAGGAGTGCAACTCTCGAAAAAATAATAGTGTAGGTATAATATTATATTATGATACACAATTAATTTATCTCAAGCTGGGAAAATATTTTCAATTAAAAGTTTTCACAGACTATGCGTATTAAACAATAATTATTATTTACAAGCTAAATAACTCAAAATAAAAATATTGGCTTGCTTAGATTGAAATATTGAATAAATAACCAACGCTTTCTATCTACTTAATTTGAGTTTATATTCGAAAAGGGTAGATTCACAGATTTAGCTTTTACTCAACTGTACTCCATCGATGCATTGCAGTCTGCAGACCGTAGATAGTCTGAAAGTGGGATCTAAAAGTCTGCGACTTCCTGAGTAGTTCGGAAATCAAATCAATTTGGAAAACTGTAGGTTCAGGAAAACGTCTTATCTTACAAAGCGTCCTTATTAAATAGATTTTATCGACGACCCTTTCAGAGCTACACACTCACGCATTTTTTCTGTTGTCATTATCTAAGTCAAAGCAAACATAAGATTTCGCTGAAATAGTATTACAAAGAGATGTTTAAAATATATTTTATATATCCGTGATAAAACAGTTTTAAATTGCTTGGCATTTGAAGTCAGTCAATCGTTTTCTGTTCAACATCCTAAGGGAGTGTAAAAACGTATCCGTTAATTTATAGCTATGCTTCCCGCAAAATATTTACTTAACTTCCAAGACCCTTTATTTGCCAAATGAAAGGTTTTACTGGGGTTTAACCCCCTACATCATCGGCGGAAGTAAAGAATGGATATGAATATGCATTATTTACATTTTGTCTGTTACTTCCTATTTTTAACTAACATAAACACTGAATATTGGTTTAATCGTTATACAGGATGTCCCGTGACTCGATGGACATAGTCTGAGGGTGTATTGGTGGGGAGGTCAGTTTAAGGCGAAATGTATTAAGAACACAATTTTCTAAACTGTTTGAAGTTTAGTAAATCAAGCGAAAAAATTAACGCAATGTTAGTTTTTTTTATTATATACCTACCCAATCTTATTAATACGTAACTTCATCTCTAGTTTGCAATTTTTTTGCATACATAGGTACGTCTCGAGAGACGGTAGGTAAGAAGGTTAAGGTTATGTCACCTGGGTGGATAATTTGAAGCGAATACAAAAAATAGATAGAAAAATGAATTCCTTATGAAAGTACCTTTTCAAGGATGTGCCACACATGGCATGGTACCATTTGAAATTTTAGAGTGGGTGACTGTGACGGCTAAGGGGTTGATGACAGACGTCCAAATTTTAAGTAAAAAGGTGTCCCCCTTAATTGCTCTTTTTGTTGACATGTCTTGGCGATTTTCAACCAAACAATAGGTAATTTTGAAATATATCGAGGGTGGCTACTTTTGGTTGAAAACCCTACTGTATGGAACAATACATAATACATAAGCTAGCTCTAGAACGTTTATAAATTTGAACTCTACTGATATTTGTGTCAAATTAGTGGAAAGTCTATTGCAGTTTAAGTTAGTACAATTTAAATAAATTACTATTATCGATATTATAATATAAATATGAAATTAACAAAAAATCGATAGTAATTATACTTACGTTCATTTTCATTGCTGACCGAATTTGTAACATTAATTTTTGTAATAGGTACGTTTAACCATCACGATATAAAAATCGATAAGTTTCCCCACCCTCAGCCATTAACCTGCTAAGATTTCAAAGCAGATATCTGAAAACAGGCATTTAAACGCTTTTGTCAAGTGAAATTTCAATGTAAATCTGCGGCATACGGCAAAAAAGTAGCCTGCACTAAAACGCAAATTATTTATTCATCAAATGATAGGGGATGATAGCAATTTAAATTTTATTTAAATTTGAGAACTTGCGATACACGATCAGAAACGCACATGTTCGCGATGTGCCTACCGATAAGATGATCCGGGAGTTGTACATTGTTATTCATGGGCTGGGACTCCGGGTTTCTGGTAAACATATCCGGTTACAGTTCGTCCACTCAAACCCGCTCCACTCGTATGATTTAATATGAACTGAGGGCATATCTCCGCTAGGATTTCGCTTCAAATGGACTTCTGTTACGCCTTTGATTTCACATATAACATTGATACCATTGACAAAACTGAGTTGGATCTTACCAACGTCTTTCTGGAATTTTAAGAAAAACATAAATCGCTACCAGTACATTTTTATTCAATGTAGGTAATTCAGTCAGAATAGAATGTCGAATTTTCAGTAACCTTTGAAACCTGTGGGTTTGAAGAGGTTACTAAAATTGTCCCGCTAACCAAATAATCATTTATACAAATGCTTGCTTAATTTTTTTACCTTTGGGTTAACCCGTCCTGGATGACATGCTACTAGTCTAGTTTGTTTTACCATATGGTATTGAAGTCTAAGTCAAACTCTTAAGTGATTATTAAATGTTTAAAAATTTCTCTAAATAATATTTTCGAATTTTAATAATATTCCGAATAAAAAAATCCAAATACATTTACTTTTGTATAATCTGCAGTCAAAAAGCGTTATCGCATCCCCACAATTATGAATAATTTCAACATCTGCAATTTCGCTTACTTAACCCTGTTCATTTTCAATAGAATCTTATTTTATATATGGCATCCTAATCAATACTGTAACAATAAGTATTTTTCTATTTTGGTATCATAAGGAGCTCGTTAAACAATATCCTTAACGTACTGTTTCTGGAGATTTTTTGTTTTGCGACGTTGGTAGTAACCTCAACAAATTTTGACAAATGGAATGGTATCTTTTTAGAAATATCAAGCAAACGTTTCTATTGCCAAAAAATAATGAGTATAACCGCGATGGGTACCTACCTATAATGGTATAAACATTTAATTAATCTAAACCTGTTTTAAGAAGGAATTAAACTTAAACTAGGTATGTAGTACTACTTGCATTTATTTAGCATTTTATTTTGTGAACACTAATTTAAATTGTATGAACACTGTTTAATTGTCAAATGTCACTGTGGCACACATTGCATGCAAAAATTCCCTAAATTGTATTTAACGCAGTTTTTTTTAAGTAATATTGCGGTTTTTTGTCCTCTAAGACCGAAATAGAAAAAGTTGCATAAAATACTCCTTTCATAAGGCCGTTTATCGTACTACTCGTCCTTCCGAAAACGAAAGTTTTCCAAACGTTTTTCAAACTTCGGCTCATGCGATAAAACCTTGCCTTATAGTCCAGGAGCTAGCGGTATATTTAAGACTAATTTCTATCAAGCTGAAATTTTTTTTATGAGCTGGTATGGTTATGTCTGCCAAATGTAGGTGGTCGGCAAAATAGGACCGCGGGACATAAAGCGCCCAGAATTTTTTTGTTTTTAATTATTTTTTGATGAAATTTACAAACTTCAATCAAGCTAATTCCTATTTTACTCGTTATTTAAGACATTCCGACAACAAAAAATTAACTGTCCGACATAAGAGTCGGAACTGAATCAGTGTCTGCCGTTTGGCGTTCGTATTGTTTTTAAGACATTTGACTTATTACCATCAACCTGATTTTTTTTTTAATAACTATATACTAATTTAACAAACACAAAAATCACCTTGTCCGACAATTTGAGCGGGACAGAAGCACTCTCTGACGTCCTGGATTGGTTAGTTGGCCAATTTTTTTTCTTAGCGCTCTATGTCCCGCGGTCCTATTTTGCCGACCACCTACATTTGGCAGACATAACCATACCAGCTCATAAAAAAAATTTCAGCTTGATAGAAATTAGTCTTAAAATATACCGCTAGCTCCTGGACTGAAAATGGACTTTTAATATACGATTTTATAAATCATTAGTTAGGAACAAATTTGAAAAGGTTCAGTTTGATTTACGAATGGCAGCCTGCATAATCGAATATTAATTTTAGTCAAACATTATCATAATATAGGGACATCTTTCTAATTCACTCTAGCTAAGAAGACAAATTTTGTGACTCACATGATACCTACTTGCAATTCATATACGAACATATCAACTACAGCAGGATATTTTAAAAGATTTTCATGCATCCTTATAAAATATGGAAAAAAATACAAAATTCTAAATAATTCCTTTGCCACTTCGAAGATTAACAATAAATTGAACACAAAACTGTGACTAGAAAATGCTTGTAAAATTTCAATAGAATATTATCAAAGCGTCTCAAGTGCTCTATTATTTACAGTTAATTGCGTGTAATTTAATATTTAAATAAAATATTTTTTGCGATAGTCTGTTAAAGATTCAAAGGGTATAAAATTTAAAGAATGAGCAATCTAAAATAGACAAATTGCTAATAAAAGTGTCCTCAGTCATACTTTATTGGGACTAACTTAGGGAACATTATGTCACCCCCAATGTTTGCGACCCCAATCTCATGGGGTGTGCTAATACACAGCTAATAACGCAGCGTTAACACTTCCGGTCCACTGGGTCCGAACTCGAGCGGGGGAGTTGCAATAATATCGATACACTACACTGAACCTAATGTAAACCCATTACTAAGAATTATTCTTCTAATGTAATATAATTTTGTTCAGTTGGTGATCACAAAACGTAACATTCCGAATTCATTGGCTTCTTCCTTTAATGATGCGTTAGTGCCTCAAGCGCATTTTATTGTCGAATAAAATGGGAGAATAAAAAACGGAAAATACTACTCGCTTTTATCACTTGCAATTGAATAAAATTGTTTAATTATTCAAATTAGTGAGTCTTTTATGGGTTACTCGCTGCTTTATATTTTTAATTAACTACGTTGAGTGAACTTGAAAAGCTGTGCTTATCTATAGAAATGTTATAGAAAAGCATATTTTACCCTTTATTTCAATTTTTAGGAAAAGATACTACTTGTGTTTAAGAAATGTTTTTATAAATTCCAACCCTACCTACAACATTTTAAAGAAGTTGCCATCAAATGAAACCTACCCTTAAATACTGCCGAGAGTTACAAATTATAACTACTAACTAAAGCGAACTGGGAATTGCTACCTTGTAGTGAAGAAAAGACTACCTACTGAAAGTTATTTTTAAAAAACTGGATCCAGTATTAAAATATGTATTTATCCCACTAAGAAAATTCCACTGTTGGCGGAAATCCTTTCGCTAGTTTATCGGTGCAAGTGCTATAGACAACTTCACCTACACCTAGGGCAATTCCGGGATAGATGGCTATAATAGTGAAGAGATCGCCATAGTTAAAAACTTAAAAATTTCTAGAGCCACATTTAGATGGGCAGTAGCAATGCAATACAGTTGTACTACCTAAGCTACACGATTGTTATTGCGGCCCGCGGCGTGCCCCAAAACATTTAAGAATAGTAAGAAAAATACGTTTCTTGTTTATTGCATAGTGAAAACTTTTAACAGCACTTTGCTTATCTAACCGACCGGTGTGTATTTCGGTAGCGTGTTTTTCAAAATTCTTGTTATAAATGGTGTTTAGAACATCTGAACACACTCTAACCGCAAATTGCGATTACACAGCATAGTTTAGTGTGTCGGCCTTGGCTGGGCCATCTATCCCGTAAAATCGGGATAGATGGCCCATTTTTTTTTCAGGGAAAGATGGCCCTATATCAAAACGTATTTTCTAAATCAATTTTTTGTTATAAGTGAACGTGAAGGAGAAATGCGGTTTTTTTTCAGACCCGTAACATATACAAAAGAAAGTTAGTAGGATACCATGAAATTTGGCAAGAACAAGACTAGTAGAATTTTTTATGCTGATTATGATAGTGAAATAAAAAAGACAATTGAGCATCGCACTTCCAAGATATTTATCAAAACATCTTTTTCTTTAATGGAACACCCTATATGTTTTTAGGTAAATGAATAGAAAATTAAATTCTGAACAAAAATGCTCATACAACTTTTTCTGATTACATTAAAAATAACAGAGTTATTTGGATATAACTGTTTCAACCCTTAAAAATCAATTAACCATGAAACAAAAAACATTCGTTGTTGTCAATTATCCGAATATCAAAAAGTAACGAACAAAATAGTAATTATTATTTTGAGACATTAGGGTAATTTAACAATAATTAATGTTTTTTGTTTCATGGCAACTAAGGTTTAAAACAGTTTATATCCAAATAACTCCCTTATTTTGAATGTAATTAGAAAAAGTTATATGAAAATTTTTGTTCAGCATTTAATTTTCTATCAATTTGTGTAAAAACATACAGGGTGTTTCATTTAAAACAAAGATGTTTTGATAAATATCTTGGAAGTGCGATGCTCAATTGTTTCTTTTATTTCACTATCATAATCAACTTAAAAAATTCTACTAGTTTGCCTATTTAACCAACATCGTAGCTCCTATAATAACAAAGTTAGCAATAGTGCAGACTAGAGTAGTTGTTATTATTATTATTATTCATATATTCATATAATAAGTACAAGGAATGTAGTAGTACTACCCTCAAAAGCAAATTATTTTAAACAATTAATAGCTTATCCTTATTATTTTACAACAATGCTTCAGATTGGTTCAATAATGATAAACTAGTACTGTCCAGATTTTTCTGCTGGTGCAGATCAACACACGCTTTGAAATGTACGAAATGCTACGATTACATATATACTATACAGGGTGGTGATTATTTCGATGCTCACCATTGGTATCTCGAGAACGGTAAACGATACGAAGTCGGTTAAATTAGACAAAAGTTGCGCTTTTTTATGACGATTGAGAATCTGAAAATAAATCCAGGATATTTTGATTGCTTCCGGATTTATCACGAAAAAACTGAAAATAGCGATTTCAGAACAAAATTATTATCTTCAATACCATTGACACTATTTTAATCAAACTTGGTAACTTTATATTTTTGGCCACTCCGAGTTGAATGGTGCCTTCAGAAACTTTCTAGGCCTTGTAGATTTCAAGCTGCGACAGTCAACTTTTTTATTTCTTATGGCCGCCATATTGGATTTTCGCACCATTAGATAGGAAAAAAATTAGCTTTTCAGATTGGTAACTAACATAACCATTTTTCCTGAAAAATTTTCGAAAATTTTCGAAATTTTAATTTTTTTGTTAATTATTTTTATAAAATCACGAAGGCTTTGAAAAACAATTCGCAACAAAAGCCTTCGTGATTTTATAAAAATAATTAACAAAAAAATTAAAATTTCGAAAAACAATTGAAAAACAATTCGCAACAAAAGCATGGATACAATTGTTCGAACAATCGTATCCATGCCAATTGATCCTGGTTTAGCTAAACTCGTAGTTAAATACGTTGGTGCAACCGGGCCATAGTGTCTCTTTCCTCTCCTATTATCTTGTTTTTTTGTTTAATCCTTGATGTGAGAACAGTGGCGACCCGTGATCAAAATATTTGGGGGGCACGATAACACAGATGAGAGAAGGGAACAAAAATGGTGCCGCAAACGAAAATGACGCTAAGAAAAAAGAATTTATTGTAAGTTTATCAAACTTTCATATCATAATAGATTTGAGGCTGGTACACAGTAAACAGAATATTTGTAAAACTAAAAACGAACTTGCAAAAATGCATTCTTGAAGCAATCACTTCATTTTCATGGCATTTGAAGTAAAACTACACATATTACAGATTATTTTCGTAAGTAAATGAAGAATATTTGACTAAGTAACAACAAAATAAAAAAAAAATACAATCAGAATTTGACGTTTAAGATGCTTCAAAAATAAATCAAGACTTCGGACTCAACTTTTATTATCATTTTTGTACACGAGTTCGTTTCTAGTTTCATTTTATTTGAAAATTTCGAGAAAATTTCTGAAATGTGCTAGTGTTCACTAAAACCCGTCAAGAATTACGAAAATGTAAATATTACGGAATAGCAGTTTAGGGATAAGAAAGAGGACGATCAATAGTTGCATAACCGTTTGCAACAAATACTTCCTCAGAGTGGTACATCATTTGAAATTCCGCCATGTACTTTCCGCTCGGAATTAGGGGAGGAAATTTGCTCTCATCTGGTGCAAAATTGTAGAAGTAATATTTTTTCCCCTAATCGAACATAAAAGCATTAATTGTTATATTGACATTTTATTATAGAAAAAGCTTTACCTTTACCAATGGACAAACTATATTTCCTTTTTTTGCAAATCCAGTCATTCCAAAGGTGTCGCGAGATATTACGTCACAAAAGTTTAATTGAAACCGAACTGGAAACAATCGATATTCATTACTGGTAAATCTGTACGCTTGTGTAATTATCTGCAATAGCAATTTATACAAAACCATACTGAAACATATTAAATGACACACCTCTAAATCGTTTCCCAAATCAACTTTGTATGTTAAGGTTGCATTAACAACCGGGGTTGTACGATTGTATTTGAAAGTACGAAAGTGAAAATTTCCAAAACTTGCATTACTACGAACTAGGTCGCTTCGTTCAAAAATGATTTTGTAATCATTTTGGTAAAACTTACTTAAAAAATCCGAAAATGGTTTAGCTGTACCTACTCGTAGCAAGCGTAGTGTTATTTTTAGGAGGTTTTCCCAAAACACTAGACATTGCTACAATTATTATACAGGAAAATATTGAAAGTATATTCCGCATCGTTTTCATTTCACTTCAAAAACCAGACTGCTTTCAGGGGATTTCATTTGTTTTGTTCCACAACAGGAAGTTGTGGTTGATATATTTTTTTTCTTGCTTTGTATATTCACAAAATGCGATGTCATTCTAAATAATATTTGAACCATAACTGCACTAATCATCATCACATTTTCAACCTTTATTTTGGTGAAATCCCGTGGCCGCCCGTGACCAAAATATTTTGATGGATATATACTTTAACACACATGAACGAAGGGAACAAAAATTACGCTGCAAACGAAAAATTTTTGTGGGAGTGGGTGTGGCTTATTAAACGCGATTCAAGAGCCTCTGGCAAGATTTGGGATGAAATTAAAAAACATAAAAATGTCAAAATTTTCACAATGAAAAATTAAAGTCTGTAATTACCAAGCGATATAATTTAAAAACTTTAATCAATGCAGTTATAGTAGGGGTAGTTTTGTTAGTTATAATTTTAATTTTTGGATTGAGAATGATTTATTTATATCGACGTAAAAAATATATATTTTAATTTTTTACATTATTTTTTCGTTTTGATCACCTAACATGCTTTTAGGGGAGGAAGGGCTTAAAAATTGTAAACGATTAATCGTACCTACTAATGTTATGTTTGTTATACAGGGTGTCTCTAAACCTAGTACCATAAATTTACCAGCCGCTCCCTGACGCGAAAATGTCTATAAAAATTTTGTCCTAAACCACAACAACATAAGGAAGCAGGAAGCTGCACGTCTTTGAAAATGGTGTTGAAAAAACGGAAAACAATTACATTTTAAAAACGGTTTGAGATAAAAAAAAATCGAAATTTTGCATGCAGCCTAACCTATTAAAGGGATGGTATTAGATACAACTGTTCAGAAGCTGGCACAACGTTTTTAGTATCGTACATGATTGTACATTGAAAATACCATCGTAATTGTTTAAACTATCGCCAATGGCTACTTGATAATCGCATTTATTTCAAGGCGGCGCGGCGCGGCGTTGATGTCATAGAAATGCGGCCGTAACGCAAACCGGCCGTGAAGTGAATGTGGTGGAAAAATATCTAAACAAAATTAAATTTTGTTCGCCGAAAAAATGTTTGCATCTTTGCCAAAAACTGCTTTTTCGTCCTTGGCTGTTTTCTAGTTGTTCTGGCGTTGTCTCGACCAGATGCTGACATAAAAATCAACTTTTTGTCTTTGATACAAAACTAACAATTATCTTAATTTTTCTTTAACGTATAGGGATGAAGTAACCTATACTATAATTCCTTTTAATTCTGCGGGTACAAAATGCCCATCTGATTTCTTTTCCCAAGCAACCGCTGTGAATTTCATAAAGTCAGAATTTTGCGCTCGCTGTAACCTAGGAAGCTAGAAAGATAGAAGTATAAAAATAGAAATATGCGCAGTGATTCGGACGAGCGCAAAATTATTACATCCCACTTGAGTGTATGGAGTAGGAAACAAAACACAACATTTACATTTAAATTTATTTTTACATAAGATTAGGTAGCTGATTGGGTTTTGAACACATATTCTGACAGTAAAACTGCGATGTATAGGTACTATCAATACTTATTTACCATACTTACATAATATCAATAAGTAATATTATTTCTCTAACACAAAGTGACTTAAACAACTACGCTTTAAGTCGTACCACATTTTGAGCCGTAATGTGGTATGACGTATGCTTTGCATATTTGCTGCACATATATGCAATATAACCCAACAGCAATATCATAGAAATGGTTGCCAATATAGTGAGACAGAATTACTATTATTGTATTATGTGGATTGTGTATTTGACAACTACTCCAGTGATGTGGCAACCACAATTACGATTACTGCAACGTGTTATAAAACAACTTTAAGAATAAACAATTTAATAACATTAACAGAATATTTTAGGGGGCCATAACAGCTAGTACATAAATACATAATAAATATTGCTAGGTAACACGAACGGGTTACTATAAATAACAAGTAATAAATCTATCGAGTTATTTTTTTTATATAATAATTCATTTATTTCATCACAAATTATTACATATTAAGCCAAATCATTTTCAAGTATTGCTGTTAAATTATAATAAAGTATAAAGTATGGTAATCTTACACAACAGCTTACATTTTAAAACTAAGCCAAAGTATTCAATTGTAATATCAATTTAGGCCTAGTAGAAGGTGGAAATAGTATTCTCATGATGGTAGATTGTTGCATAACTTCATCGTTAGGAGATGGTTAAAAACAACTGGAATTGCCAAGAAAAAAATTCACGTCGACATGTTGTTGTTTTTTGTCGTACAACAGGGGAATAGTATTTCCACCTTCACAAACTGTCACTGATTTGTTCAATAGAAAATGAATGAAACTGTCGATCACAACACTAGGGTTACACATCATAAGGTAGGTGTAACACATATTCATTGTTTGTATCAGTACCATCGTACTTTATTGTACAGTAATTATCGTTAAACTTATGAACTTAAAGTATTCTATTATAAAAATGAAATATTTATCACATGTTGATACAGCTGCAGCTAGAAGTAATATCAATATGCGAATTTACTTCCGATGGCGATGTATCTAAATTGGACTAAAATAATTCGAATTCTACGTAGTAGTGAAATCTCGTTTTAACATATAAGGTTTAATTTCGATATCTAGCAAATTCTACGGTAGTATTATTAACCTTAACGATACCTCTACAAGTTATTATCTGAGTGTCCGTCTGGTTAGAACACTAGCCAATAATGTTATAATAATTCTGTAGAAATCACTAACCAATATTATTTGAGTACTATGGTAGTCACTAGCCAATATTACACGTTGACATTTAATGAAAATCTAAAATGTTTTACATGCATCCATTGAAAACGATTATAGGGGGAAATTACACTTGTAATATTTAATTAGTGACTAGCCAGTATCCCGGATTATAATTATCAGGGAGTAATTTAGAATTGCTACGAAGTTAAACATTTTAAAAGTCGTAAATCATGTTACACACATAAAAACTGTTAGATTCGTCTTCAAAGTAAATTGGAGCTACTACCTACTCATTTAGTGCTTTACCATTTCGATTTAATTTCTAACCTATTATTACTTTTTTTTAAACGCTACAAATAGAAGTAATTGTTGGTAACATAACAAAAATTTGTTATTTCAATGCTAAGAAGTAGCAACAATAAATTTATCTTTAAGCTGCGAATAGACTGGCGTATGTGTGGCTGGTTGTTACTAAGTAACGTATTGTTGAAGACTCGCTTCAACAATCAATGCGTTACTTAAGCAACAACGGCAATTCGCCCGAGTTTTCTCACCAGTCTATATAATAATATCCCCCATTAAATCCTTGTTGTATAACAACTCTTTTAATAAAAACAATTTTCGTTTTGTTTATAAAAGCAAAAGATAGGATCTATGTAAAACAAGATCTAAAATAATGCCTCCTTAAAAATAGGTTTCTAAAACTTTTTATTTTTGCTTTTATAAACAAAAAAGTATTATAGGATAATTTTGGTTTCGAAATTGTTGAATGTACACTTAATACAACAATGCAGTGTGTTCACGTTTCGGACGGTTGGATCACATTGTAATCTAAGATTTATTAATTAATTGAGATTTAATTATGAAATTTGGGTATGAATGAGTTTCTTGAAACTTCTTCAGATTGTGCGTTTGATTTGAGTGTACTAATAGGAGCAAATTATGGTGATAGTAATAAGTATTAATACTCAATTTACAACCAGATTTGAGTTCATTTGTTTGGACACCAGTTCATTATAAAAATTGTTGATAAAAAGGTTTTTAAAATCAATAATCAACGTAACATCTTATAAATTCAAATTAAAGCTCGATACTGTAGTGCAAGGTATAGGCAAGGCACGAGCACGGTACGGGCTCGGCAAATTATTTTTCACGAAATCTATACGGGGCATCGTCCCAGTTTCGAAAATATCTCCACATGTAGGCATCGTCGCTTGCCGAGTCGGTGACCATGCACCGCATACACTCGAGTGCGCTGAAATTTTGCGGCTCGTCCGAACCACTGCGCCCATTTCTAGTTATACTTCTTTCTTTTTAGAATTTCAAAGCGGACAGCTTTACCTAAGAAAAGAAAACAGATGTCGTTTTCTACCCGCAGAATTAAAAAGAATTGTAGTGTAGATTTCCTGAAAAGTAATTTGCCAAGCACGTACCGTGCCTGTACTTAGCACTATAGTGTTAATCTAACTTAAGTATTAGTGTATGTGTATAAAAACAGAAACTTCATAGCCATAATATGGAAATTATGAAATCCATCGATATAATTTAGTCATGGAAAGCTACGGTTAGTTTTCCATTCTATTATCCATAAAAAGTATAAGTACGTCGACATTCGAAGACACTGCATCTTGTTACTTATATTCTAGGAAACATACCTACAGCTATTACATGTAAACGTGATTTACAACTTAATAATTACAACCATTACTAAAGATGCAACTGCAATTTTCCAAGTACTGGTTTACTTAATATCACTAACTTTCTATCACAACATTTAGAATCATTTGTTATTATAATATTGTGCTACAGTTAACCACTGAACATATTGCAATTAATCATTGTTAATTTTGTTTGTTTATATTAATTTTCCTTACAGTTAATTGAAGGTGGTATTAAATTATTTACTCTGATGCAATATTCAAGTAGTTAACGTATTTTTATATTTTTTATTACGCAGTTAGAAAAATGCAGTAGATCTGGATAATCACCTATAAGATTTTAGCAAAATTAGATGTTTGTAATCATGTTACACACATGGTTTGAAAGAAATTCATAATAAGGCTGGGTAAAATAATTGCTTACATACTATCACTTTTTTTTAATTATCTTAACCGTTTCCCTAGTTTTAATATTTTTAATTATATAATTATAAACCATAGCCAGCTATGTTATAAACATGATTATCAGAGCTATGCTTAAACAAATCTTTTATTTTTTTAAATAAAATATAGATTAGAATAATAATTAATAAAGATACTTTTTGAGTGTTATACCTACTATAAAAATAATACCTAATATTTTCTGGTATAGACTTGAATAGTTTTTTAAGACCTTAAACGAGAGTTTCCCGAAGTTAAATTTTAATTGGCAGTTTAATTATTAACCTTCAACAAAGTTAAGCTTTCTGAATAGTTATTACTAATAATACCATTCCATGTGCACCCAGCCTTATTATTACATACAAATATATTTTGAAAATATATCATTTAAGTATACGAATAAATACAATATCTTATGGATTTATGGCACACGGTATACTTATACACATGCAAAATGCAAAACGCAAAAAGGTGTTTATACATCAATACACTGTGATTTGCACACAAAATTCTTTAGATGAAATTATTAACTAATATCTCTCACTGTTACTCATTGAAAACGACAGAATACATCAAATTTTGATGAAACGTTATAAATTAATGAATAATTTCACTAATGTATGATATTACTACACACATTGAGCGACTTCTCTCACTATAAGGTATTACGCTAAGTTGCCTTAGCTCACAATTTGCAAGTATTTTTGCAATGGATAGCACAACTCAGTTTGAAAACAGTAGCGGTGGAACAACTGCCTGTTTGAGATATTAAAAGCTAATAGAATTAAATCTGAATATACCTAACTGATTATACTGGATGATAAAAGAAAGCAAACTGTGAAGCAAACTGAAGACCGGAAAAAATAGCAGAGTTTTATGACCTCACATTGATGCGATGTTTTAGGACTATCACAACAGCATTTGTCACTAACCATTGAATTAATTTCTAATCTCCCTATGTTACTATACCATTTATTAACAATTATTAACATTTTCGTAAATTCTCAACTATTCTTCAAATAATTTTCTATAAACTATATTTTAACAAACAAAAACTACGTTAACAACACCGAAATTAAATCCCTGACTAAATATTAGTATTGAATTGACTTTAAAACTGCCGCTTTTTAGACACAGCAGTTACCAGATTGTTCTTTTATCATTGTTTAGTAGAAATTTTCGTCAGTCATTAACAACCAATTTGAACTATTCTTAGTTTTACTTGATATTGTAAAGCACAGTGTGTATAATGCAGCGTAAAACTTTTTCATAGGAACTTCCACACCAAAGCAGTGAATTGTATTCACTGCTAATTTTTTGACAAATGGGCAGTTAAGTTTTTTAAAGTCGCCAAAATTTACTCTCAATATCAAATGCTTTTTCTGAAGTAAGCTACAGAGGTGGGTACTTCAAAATTTTGTTGTTAACATTTTTGAAGATAAATTAATAAAGAATGAAAGAGAAATAAGAAGCAAAATTATTCATTGTAAACATTATCTTTTGGAAGTTCCACCATTGAAAGTTTTACTAATATTTTAATATGTATTAAGCAGTCTATAGAATTCGTTTACAAACAATCTTCTGTCGTAAATTGTGACACCATTCATCAACTAAACGATATTTTAAATGCAACAGAAAAATTAAATAATTTTTTCATTAAATAAAAATACCAGAAAATAACTATATTGCTATCCCCATTTTCTACGAATGGTGGCACAAAAATCTTATTTGTTTTTTTTAAATACGAAATTACAATTAAATAATACTGTTAACTTAAACTTACTTCATACAGGGCGTCCATTTACAAATGTAACTGGTTAAACATAGTAATTTACTATAAAATAAAATATCTATGTTGTTTAACTTTGCTGTAGCACCCTGTATATAAATACCCACCAAATAAACATTACCCATATGAAAAATCAGTTCGTGCTGCGAATGTGCGTGTAAACTGTACAGCGTAGACTAAATATGCTCATCTTGTGTATCTGTCAAAAAAAGAAAAAGATCTCGATTACTCCCAAAACTAACTATTTCGCTACATCTCGTTACAACATAAAGACAGCGATTTTTGAGTTTATCATTATTTTTGGGAGTACAAGATATTTTTCTTTTAGGGAGTACATTTATGTTATAACGAGATTTTACCACATAGAATTCACACACTAACACACCTAAATGCAAATCAAATCAAGTTAAAACTATGTTATACTACTACTGTACGCTAACATTATTTTAAAAAAAGCACATAAAAAATATTAAAAACTATAAAATCTTTTGTGCAATTAGGTAGGTAGGTACTTAATTTTAGAATAGACTTTGCTTCATGAAATTTTACATAATTAACAATAGATTTTATTTAGAACCAGCCAGTTAACTTCAGTTGACAATATAAAAGATAAAACCCAATTCGCGAAGTAACTGCAGTATTTTCAGATAAATGCTTTTACAGTAATATCAACCAACAGCATTCTTGTATACTTAACAATATCAACAAAAAATTATGGGAACAGACACTAATTTTTATCAATGGGTTCAGGTTTTCTATAATTTATTATTCCTCAGTTAGCAAAGGAAACTGATGGTTTCAGACTTCAGTTTGAATGAATTTAGCACAACCTTTCGGAAAGAGTGCAACATTTAAACATTTTTAAGGCATCTATGGGTTCTAATTATTATCAATTTTACAACTATACGAAATTCCATACAATATTCATTGAGCAACGATAATTACTGCATATATTATGTTGTAGGTAATTCAGTTCCCTAATGACTTTGGCATTTTAATAATTTGCGGGTAAGTAATTCAAATGTGTTATTGTTTGGAAAGGTCAAAAAGTGTTTGGTGATCTGTGATTAATTTTGTGGAAATATTAAATGTAGATTATTGTACCTCATGCACTTGATAATCTCTCTCGAATCAATCTATAAAATCACAATATAAATATACATCGTGCAGGTAAAAATTAATTGACTTGGTAAAAATGAGAGGTATAGGTTTAACACCAATTACACGGTAAATCGATTGTTATATATTTGAATTTTATATTCAGTGATGATACACGTTGGATTACACACGAAATACTCTCCAATTCGTTAATCTGTTATTATCGTCCTATAAGTTTTCTAGTTGACCGGGCGCACAATCAGAAGCAGGAGATGAAGTTTGCGCAGTGATATCGCGCAGTAGGAGACGCAGGCTGGCGCAGTTCAGGAAATAATTGCGCGTATTGCAGCCAACGCCCATATTGGAATGTAGTTTTGCATGTCGCGTCGTCCACAAAGCATTTAATTTTTTTGGGCATGACGTTATTGAGGTCCGAATCTAATGTGGATGCGGAAGATAGTCGACGTAGAGCAGGGCAGGACAGTATTTTGGCGGGCAAATTAAGACACAGTGTAGGGTAACGTCGAACTGTGTCTAGAACACAGTTTTCTTTTCCACGTGCGACGCAGAGGTGTGCAGACAGTGTACGGCATCCTTCTTAAGAAATTGCTTTTTCAAGTAGTTCGTGAATTTAGACGCAATCAATTCACATGATAAATTAAACGCCGTTGCTAACTCCACGGCGGACGTGGATATAATTCTGAAACAAAATCCACGGCATTACGTCATTGTCAAGGGGTGACGTTTATCGGCCGCCTCGGCGCATGTCTGGGGACTTGGAAAATTATTTCAGCTTCCTGAGATTATAGGGACAGAGTGCTGTACGATTGGTTGCCTACTCCCAAGGTGTAAAAGTTTGTTTCTGAGAAATCTAATGATAATAATTATTAATTACAAACAAAATCAATCGCTCGGTCTGAGAGATACTTTACTCTAGTAATTTTTATTGGTCATATTCAACTTGCAAATTAATTAAAAATCTATTTAAAATATGAAAATGTTTGAAACTTTCATAATGGAATAATTTTTAAATCCCCGGACGTGCGCAGTAGGTGCAGTTCGTATTCCCGTCGCCGAATTATTGACGTCACCCCTTGACAATGACGTATTGCCGTGGATTTTGTGTCAGAATTATATCCACGTCCGCCGTGGAGCTAACAACGGCGTAAATTAAACTTACCATGACTTGTCTTTCTTTC
Source organism: Hemicrepidius hirtus (assembly GCA_963082805.1). NCBI lineage: Eukaryota > Metazoa > Arthropoda > Insecta > Coleoptera > Elateridae > Hemicrepidius > Hemicrepidius hirtus. The sequence continues at coordinate 34,752,935 of OY720159.1, forward strand.
CATATAAATGCTTTTATGACACATCATAGAGTAAAAGCAGTTCTTGAAATTCTGCGTCAAAATCAGATTCGGAACTCAATAGGCTCAAGGTCAAAAAAATTAAATGTTTTGCTGCCGACTTGTGCAAAACTGTGTTCTAACATGCGCTTAGACTACAATACAGGCAATAATTATTTCCTGCACTGCGCTAGCCTGCGTTTGCTGCGCCCCACTGCGCCGAGGTCTCAGATAATTTTCGTCATGTTAAGCGCTGTTCAGAAATACCTAATCTTCTTAATTGATGTTTATTTACTAAGAATGTGAAAGTGGTGATAAAAACTTCCAAATATATTTAATGATACTAGATCAACATGTCATTAATAACGTTTGATATTTATGGCGCACACCATATCTTTAAAAATCGCCAATGTACAAGAGTGACGAGGTGTTATTTTCTAAAATAATGCGGTAAACTGTGAGTACTTACACCTAAAATTTGTAAATCATATTAAATATTTTAATTTTACATAAATGTATATGATTAATATTAAGTGTGCAAATAAATGTCAGGTGATTTTAGGAATGAATAATACTTTGTAAGTGTTAAAATATTTAAAAAAGCATAGGTGCTAAAATTTAAGTGTTATGTTATTCAAAATATTATTGAGGGTATCAAAAATATTATTATTCATAAGAAATAATTATAGGTACTAATAATGAACTTGTGGGTGAAATTTTATACATAAAAACTTGAGGTATCAAAAATATTAGTGTTGGTGAGAATGAGGTGCATGTGATATTAGTTTAATAAATTTTTAGATTTTAGAAAAATAAAATCAATTTGTCCATATGCCAAACACAATTTTAATTTGTAATTGAAACATCATTATAGGGTGTATAATAATTAGGAATGAAGTTTGAATTTGAATTTCCAACATAGCATGGTACTATTGCAAACTCTATGTTCCAACATATTTTTTGATACAATCTACTATTAAATTACCCTACAATGTACAATACCGCTGTAATTGATTCCTAATTTTGAATTTTTGTTCTAACACGTATCTAAAGATCTAAGGGTGGAGTATCCATAATTGACCTAATCATTTGCAAAATTGAAATGTTTGGCTTTTGGATCAAATTAGATCAATGTGAGCGCGAGTAAAATACTAGTTAAATTGACTGTACTAAATTGAAAAGTGTATAGTACACTAAATTTTACTATAAAACAAATAAAATTACAGATAGCTCTCGCTAAATTCAATGTCAGACTGGCTGGCCCTAGATGAGCGTGTATAAAAAGAAATGCCACCAAAAGCAGAGTCAGACGTGCCTGCATCGGTAAGGAAGTCTGCCACAATCATATCCTTACCTTGCGTAATCACTGGAGGAGTCAGAAATACTCCACCCTTACCAGCTTCTTTTTCTGATAATCGATCTTTCAAGAGCTTTATTTTTTCCTCTTTCTGAAATAAAAAAGAACATATATAGTTTTTAATAAATTTCATTGTAATTTCAGTTAAATAGAAGTTCGATATTTAATGAATACCTAAATCATCTAAATCTACATCAATTTGGAACTGGTAGATTAAAAAATGGAAGGTGGGTATGTTCAATTGATAATAATTTATGGCATATGCAAGTTTTTCGGCAACACTCTCTTAAAGTTGATTATCAGTTATATCTATGGTAGCTCAGTGCAGTGCGACACAAAGCAACAGGGTGTCATTTTGGTTATACTCATTAGAGCAGCAGCAATCAGCGCAGGGCACCAATTTTAGTTTTCAGTTAGTTGCCTCCACTTTAATCATGAACATACCGTCTGCAGACAGTTCTTCATCATCTACTGAAGCCAGGCAGTGTTATTAATTGTGCCACCACGATTAAAATAAACGAAAGCGAAGACGAAAGTACAACTGTCTTCACGGTATATTTACAGCAAAACTAAAAAATTTCATGCACTTTTCCAAAAACTGCATACAATCTTGCCACCACACTATTAAACTTGGATAAAAAATTTACACGATAAGTTAACGATAACCATCGAGGAGTGTAAACAATTGAACGAAAATTTTTGGTATTAACTAGCTATTGAAAAATTATGTAGGTCAAGTAAATTACAAGGTTCACTACATACTCTTTTATACAAAAAATACAAAAATATAGACCGTCACAAAAATGTACCACGTCACTCTTGTTGAAATTGTTCACTGATCTGATTACCTACTCAAATCGCTTAGATTAGGTACTAGGATGGTACTAGGTAGGCCTGTAATTTGATTGTTACAAGCGCCATTTGCATGTCAAAAAATGTCTAAGCCCAAATAACATTATTTTAAGTAGGTAGGTACGTTCTTCTAGATTTTTCAACACATTGAACATATCTAATGTTATTGTGAGCAAAACTCTAAGTAAAAACAATAACTACTCATTTAATTACAATAAAACAATAAATCCACAGCCCCCCGCAAGAACATTACGACAAAATTCAGCAGTTTCCAAATATTTTTTCTTTGTTTTTAACAATTCCTCTTGCAAAAACTGTGCATCTAAGACCAAACTTCGATAGCATTTTGCATGGCCATATTTCTCCAGAAATGACGCGGTACATTCTTGTAACACCCTGTATTACTGCCTACCATTTATTACAACTTAATAACTTAATGATAATAATTACATTCTCCAACAGAAATGATATCCGTCACAATGAGATACTTTAAAAGAAACTTTTTAAGACTATAGTACTATACTTATATACAGGCTGTTCCAAATTAAGTCTGCACTATTGCTAACTTTGTTATTATAGCAGATACGATGTCGGTTAAATGGACAATCTGGTAGAATTTCTATGCTGATTATCATAATGAAATCAAAAGGAACAATTGAGCATCGCATTTCTGAGATATTTACCAAAATATCTTTTTGTTAATGGAACACCCTGTATGTTTATACATAAATCGATAAAAACATAAATTCTGAGCAAAAATGCCGATATAACTTTTTTTGATAACATTCAAAATAACCGAGTTATTTGAACATAACTGTTTTAAAATTTAAACCTTAAAATAGCCATGAAACAAAAAACATTCGTTGTTGTCAATTTTATTATCGTAATGTAATGTCTCAAAATAATAATAATTATTGTGCTTATTAATTCTCATATTCGTCGCATCAGTAAACGCTCATTGCAAATATAACTACTACTTCAAATTCGTTGATAAGTATTTATATCAAATTCTGTTATTTTGGTTGCATACAGTCAGGCACTAGCGCAACCAGTAACTTGTATTAAAGAATATTGCTATATTGGTTGCCTATACGAAAGGCGAATTTACTTGCAATGCTACTGCACTGATTCAGTGCAAAAAAAGATTGATTTTTGAATTCTGTTATTAGCTGTAATTTTTAAAAGCATAGGTATAACGATTTATTAGAAAATCTTCAATTAGAACACCCACAAGTGCAGAGATACCAACTACTTACCAATTTTGGATTTATAGGAAGATGAATACCTATGCTAATCTGATGGTCATGGGAAATGTTAGTAAATAAAGGAAAACATTTTAATAGATCAGGAAGCAATGTAAACGATATTGCTTTTTTAAAAAGCTAATTTTAAGATGCAAAAAGCCAGTGTATCAAAAAAAAATAAGTCAAGTTCAAAGTGATTAGGAATTTATGGATATAGACACGCACCACAGGACGGAGAAACTGTCCAAAAAATAAGACATAAAGCTCCACCAAGCTTACAAATGCCCCGGAAAATATGTCAACTAAATTTTGAAAGACAAGGCGCGACAATACGTCAACTAATAGCAAACAATTATACTCAAAAGTACATTCATTGAAAAAATTCAATTGACGTTTGAAATTTTAATAATTTCAGTGTTTGTCAGATTGTTTTGACGTTTAAAATCTGTTAAGTATAAATGCTAAATCGAGGAAGATAATTCATTCTGAAGCCAGAAATATCATTCGGAAGGTCATGGAATTCTTCGAACGAAAAATATTTACAATTATTTAAATTTGCCGCCTAAATCGTTTTATTTTGACTGTACTTTGAAAAACTATAACAGCGCCGGACACGCCCCCTTTCAACTTTGTAAGCTTGGCCGAGCTGTATCTAGATTATAAAAATATAACAAACATTTGCCAGTATGGAATTATTATTATTTATTATTGTCGGTGTTTGAACGATTTTTCGCTCTAAAGTTACTCTGAGAGTTACACGAAAGTCGCCAATGATTGTCATCTGCTAACGAGTCGTTCGTGAAGACTTTTTGCAGGGTAGGGGTGTAAGCCATAATAACAAAAATTCGAAATATACCTAATGTCGAAGTTTAACTCTTCTTATCGTACTACGCAGATGTGTAGTATAAACTGAACTGCGCCACCTATTTTAATTTAATACATAGGTACTAATATGCTAATATTAGAACTTAGTTTCTATAGTTCATCTCACGCACTTATGTCTCTACAGGATTACAGAGATAAATTTAATAATTTACGACGTAGTGCGATAGCAGATAGATTGTCTTCGCTGTACCTACTTACAGATATCGCATACCTGAACTTTGACCATAAATCTATAACAATAGGTATTCATCCACTCTTCACTTTCACTTAATGCGTTGAAGTAAAATAACCAATAGCCGGGGACGTCGTAGTATAGGGGCATAAGTCCGTGAGATAAACTATACTACATGATTGTAACTATAACAAGTAGGTAATACTAGGTATTGTGGGTATTGTCCACACGGTTTTGTAGCGTTAAGTTTCTGGTAGTTTCATTTCTTATTTTATGTAAATGCGTATTACAAAAGGATTAGGTACCCAACAGCGATATTTTTAGTAGGTACCTAGTATTAATGCACATATTGTTAATTATATAAAACTGTTTGTAGAAGTATGTATTTCTATAGATAAGTTTTTATTGGGTACCTATACCTACTACTTTGGAAATTTTGATTAGAAATACAAATATTACCTACCTGTGCTATAAGTCGTTGTAGTTCTTCATTTTCGTTAACTAATTTTTGGTAACGTTCTTCCTCTTCTTTTGACACTCCTGCATCTGGATTATATTTACTTTCTGCTTTATCACGTGGATGTCTTATTACCTCAATTACCTATAAAATATACATACTGTTCTAATTTAAGGAAAGTTTGATGACTACATGACTCGTTTTTGTAAGCTAAGTTAGAAATATAAACCGATCTTAAAATGAGATACCTACATACAAAAATTACAAAGTTATATCAACTTACCTTTGGTACAAAAATAAGAGCCATACTTAAAAAACAACAGAAAATTATGGCAAGTGCCACAAAGGCATAGCTGGCATCCTGCTGACTGCCAATTACCGATATTACTGGTGCTGTAATCAAACATAGCACTACCACGTTGTATATACTCATGGCAACATATCTGGAATCATTTATTTGCTTGACTTTGAGTGAGCGAGTTTCGTATGCAAGAAATAAACCAAATACCTGAAACAGAAGTATTATTTATAATTATCTTTTCAAAGTACGAACAACTTGAAACAGACATAAAAACTTTTACATTGGTGTAGGTTTAGGCAAGTTGTTTCTGCCATCCCTTACAAGGGTCAATGGACGGTATGCATAAAAAGTAGTAGGTACCTTATGTGAAAGGAATTGCTCATAAGGAATTCCATAAGGGAGGCAGTAAATGGCGGGTTCTACTGTGATTTCAGAAAGATACCTATATCAAAAGAAAAAAAACAGACAAACGATGCACAACCAAAAGGATAGGTACAACTGTTAATAATATTATTTTTTTTGGTGGTCAGTAGGGTCGAGTTTGTAAAATGTGGGGCTTTGTAATGGTGGTGGTGGGGAGAAATTCGGGAAAAATTTCGTATCTTCCAAGGTTAAATCCCCTGTAATCATAAATTAAAAATTCGTCCTGCAAACTATTTTGTTCTAGAAATATATAGGTTCGTTAAACAAGATTTTCTTCTTGTAAGAATGTAGTGTAGTGTTCATCCCACGCACCCCTTACTCGCCCTGTATTGCCCCTTATAACTTTCTCTTAATCCTCAAGATAAAAATTTCGCCGACGCAACAAAAACTTAAAAGAATTGGTATGGGAGATCTAATCTAAATTGCAGGCACTGCTAAGGTCTGCTTCAAATCGCGACGAAAGCGTTTCGATTATAGTGCAAGGGAGACTACGGCAATTATGGATTTGCGTAAGACTTAGTTAAACATGCACCCTTCCATAGTAATAATAAAAATTAAATAGTTGTTATCACTTTTTACTTACAAGAACTAATCCCTTGTATCCATAAACTATTCCAAGCCATACCATATTATGCTGACTGGCACAATGTTCTAATTCGGGCCTTATTTTAGAATCATCAGCTAGAGACGATGGATCTTCTAATGGAAAAGGTTCTATATGTCTTTGTAAAGGATCTTGTAATTGCCATGCTAATAATATAACAAAGTCTAGTACTAGAAGCCCTGATACCATCGAATACAGTTTCCATGGTTGAACTTTTTTCTAAAGAAAACACGGTAACAATAAAAATATTAACAATATTCAAATAAATACCTACCATCCTAACTTTAGGATCACTTTTTGCTTTTGTTGTAAGCCTATGAACCCTCCAGACTTTACTGAACATAGCTCCAAACGCAAAAGTGAAGCCACATGTAAGTAACCACGCTCTAGTCTGACATATACCAGGATAAACATCAGGAGATACAAAGTTACCATCAAGTCCCAGAAGAAATACACTAGTTAAACATACGATCACTCCAACGAGCATGATAGTGTTGCAAACTGGATGTGATGATTGAATTACCCTAAAACATTTTTAACATGAATCAATAGGGTATTGTTTTTATTCTTTAATATGGCAGAATTATTATCCCTAATCCATATGAGAAAAAAATAATTGCAGTGTAGCACAATTTACCTTCTATGTCCATTCCAAATATTGAATACAATAAGTGAGATGGCAACAATAATTCCTGCACTAGAAATTATGCACATACATACAAATAAAGGCAGGGATACGGTTCGTAACACTTTTCTTATGATCGTTCTATCTTGAGGCACTTTTCCACCTGTAACATTGAGTTTAAAAAGAATATACACGGATTTATTATGAAAAAACTTACCCGCCCAAACTTCTCTATCAAACCAAGTGAGATTGTCAGCCTGTGTGTCGTAATATCCTAAAACTACGTAGTTGCCGTTGATAACTTGCTCTATTTGAGTTAAGGCTATCCTGTCGCCTTGAGAACTGAATGCGACAATACCCTGTATACAAAAGTTACCACTTTGCAAAAAGATGTGTTTAATTATAATTAGAAAATACCTACAGAAATTCCTAGAAACTGTGTTGAGTTTATAGCAGAATAAATGTCATCAGCAATTTCTTTATTGTTATAGTTGAATTCTTTTAAACTTTTTCCAAACTTGTGAAGGTGATTCATAGTTTTATTGAATGCTAAAAATTGAAATATTATTATATTATTTAACAAAATACTGAAATATGAATGAAATCATAGGGCATAGCTTATGTTTAAGGGACATAAATACCATCACACATCACACAGACCAGTGATAAAAGAAAATTGTAAGGTTGAGTAGGAAAAAAAGATTCTGGAAGCAACGAACTACAGGATAGGGTTAACCTCATACGTCACAACAACCAACATTTGCACGGACCAGAATAAGAAAGAAGAACAATACAAACTACAATGACAAAAACGAAATTTTTGCTTCTTAAGAACAAATTGATTTATTTTTGTATTTACCTAGAGCAACAGACCATACTGCATCATATGCTAGAGGAGCTTCTTGATATCCTTCGGGATAACGTTTATTATCAATATCATATCCTTCCTGACGAAGAGCATCATTCAATCGTACTCGAAATTCTTCAGACGTCATTCCTGAGATGGTACGTTCATTCAAATTTTGATTCCACATTAGGGCTTCCGTTGTTAGATGACCTTCTGCTGCCTCTCTCATTTGCTCTGCAGTACAATCTATTCCTTCTTTTTCCAAGTTGTTTACAAACCAGTCATCTTCATACCAACCTGGCGTGTATAAATAAAATAAATTAGTAACATTACAACAATCCAAATGCTGATGCGAAATATTAAACATCATCCAAAATATAAAATGAAATGAACGCCTACCTAAAATATAAACTTTCGGAAGAAGATCTTTGATTGGAATTCTTTCTAGTATACCTATGCCACATGGCATGTATTAAATCCTCACGCAAATTATTTTATATTACTTCTGAAGTGAAATAATCCTTGTTCCCTAAACAGCCTTTATTCTGATTTTTCGCAACAAAATGAAACGACGAAAAACACAGTTGTAAATCATTCAAAGAGAATTATGGTGAATAAATCGGATTAACTACATCTTTATTAAATACATTTTGCTTTGTCCAAATATCGACCTGTTTTTTGTTTTTGTTTTCATTTTTGTTTCTTTTTTACAAGCTCGACAAGCAAATTAATGAATGATAAGCCTTTTATAAAACCTCTTGTAATATAAACGAATGTATAGGTAGTAGTAAATATGCAAATTAAGTATTTTTTCCCTTTGAATATACTCCAAAATCTCCTTTCTAAAGATAATTACGGTAGGTATACACTTCACAACCCCATCAGTACATCTTTTAGAACAATAATTCACTTTCAACCAAAGCTAAGGAAACAGGGGTAAGTTAATGACTTTCAATTGTTTTTTTACTTTTTAATGAGTTTCAAGCAGAGAAGATTGAAAATGAAGTTTTAATTCTTTTAAGTAAACTCTAATTATCACCAGAACTTTTTGTGTGCAAGACAAACAAGTTCAACAACTACAATAATCAGGAAATCCTCGCAAGGAAAATCTTGCATTTAATTTCTATAGCTTTATGTTTAAATTCTTTTATGTATAACAAACACTTATATAAGCATATTGGAAAACATGTCGGTTTAATTATGTTGAAGAACGTCATATCGGATATAAAAGGATTTTCAAACATGACGGAATTTTAATGAGACATCTCGTTGAAGTCTTGAACTTGGATATTTAAATAAAAAATGCTTATATCTTTTACGCAGTTAATCCACATTCATTTTCCACAGAGTTTGAGCATTGAACTTCAAACAAAAGCGATATCAAAGGAGAAAATTGCTTTTTTTCATTAGGAAAACTCCAATTACTTCAACGTCATCTAGATTCTTCCCAGTTCAAAGCTATAACAAAAGTTATAAAATTCACAACTAACTCAAATTTTAGAATGGCTACAGCAATCTGAAACGTTTTTACGATTATGTCAACAAATCCAAATTAAATTAAATAAAAATAATCAATTCTAAATTAAACTTTTATAGCAAGGAAACCCTTAATAATTCCTGCTTACCCATTAATAATTATCTGTTGTCGAAAACAGACTTAGGTAAAAGTTACAATTATGTATCAAATTTATGAGTTATTTTAACGGCAGTCTTGTTTGGGTATAAGAAGGAAAATTTCTTTATACAATTTTTTGAAAATAATGTGTCCAATAAATTACACATTTAAAATAAATGTAGTCCCGTCAGCATTGTCGCTACATTGGTTATTCATATCCCTTCAAGGATATAATAAAATATAGCCCCTTACTGAAGAATTTAAACTATCCATAATAAAGCAGACTCCTCTCAAAAGTCTATAAAAAATTTGTTTTGAGAAAGGCATTCGGCGGATAGTCAAAGTGCTCGCCTGATACGATGTAAAAAATTTAAGTATCTTATTGAAGTGATGGTGAATACCAAAGAGGAAAAAGAATTTTTTACAATTGTGCAGAGTTAATTATTGATTGTTGTGTAAATATTTTTCTTTATACAGTAGTAGTGGTGCCGTCTAGACAAGACAAGACAAGACTTTACAAAGTCTTGTCTTGTCTTGAAATTTCTAGACAAGACTTGACTAAGTCTAAGTCTAGAATAAAAAGTTGTGTTATAGTCTTGTCTAGATATCAAGACTCTAGATTGGTTTCAAGACTCTAGATTAACTATAAGTGATATATTTTAAATGCGTGCGCAGGCGCATTCTGCGGGCCGGATAGCGCATTTTCAAATTTTATATTGTTTTTTTATACCTTTACCTATCTATAGCTTTGGTTTTTGTTAAAATAGATTTTTAAATGATTTTGTTTTGAATACTTAATACCTATATTAGTTTTTCAAAGCTGCAGACCCGCAGTGTATTTTTTAATATTTTAATACTTATAACAATTTCTCGAATTATAGAAATATTCAAATAATTAAAGATGTACGATGTGCCAACTATCAAAAAATGTATAGGTTAGCTCAGGATAGAGAAGGGTGGAGACGCGCGCCCATAACATAAATGATGATCATAGAAATATTGTTAGAATAGAAGTTTTGAAAATGAGAAAATAATTGAAACTATAATCTGTTGTATCTATCATTATTACATTTATTGATTTATGGAGTACGTAAGTAAGTATCGGTAAACCTTCTTAATCTTTTAATTTTTATTGAAACACACCACAACTTACCTATACTAGTTAATCTAGAGTCTTGAAAATTGTCTAGACTTTTGTCACAAGTCTTGATCTAGAATAAGAAAGTCTTGTCTTGTCTAGAAATTTCAAGACAAGACTTTTGCCAGTCTTGTCTTGATAATCTAGACAAGACAAGACAAGAGTCTAGAAAGTCTAGATCTAGACGGCACCACTATACAGTAGTACAGTACAACCTTTTGGTAAGATATCAAAGATTCGTATAGGGAATAAATATTAACGATACGCTCTCTAGTGGCTAGAATAGTAACTAACCGAATGACGTCAGAAGCGGGATTAAAGCGGGACGTTCGCTTGGTGTAAACAGGATTGAGAACGTTAAGCGGCGAAGAAAGCAAGGGAAATGTCAATGATGTCTATGCTATGTAAAAATATTATCCCGTTTATGACGTCACAAATTGTTGACCGCAGCGCCACCATCGATAAAATTTATTCCCAATAGCTATTACATATTCAAAAGCATCCAGTTAACACTACATGAATACCATCATAATAAACTGATTATACTAAAATATTTGTGATAGGTACTATACTAGTGTACCAACATAATTCTTCCGCAGATAGCAAAAGAAGTTATGAAATACTGCAGTAGCTACGCCCGACTTCGTTGAAAATGGACAGGGCCAGGTTTTCTTTTGGTTGAGTTGGAAATAACAAATAAGAAAAATCATATACCTACCACAAAAAGTTTAAGAAGCCGCCTACCTAAAGAAACCTTCATAAAATTTTTGTGGTATAGGGTTTTTCTTATTTGGTATTTCAATAGAGTCCAGTGTAGTACCTCTCAAGTTACCGATAATTTAGTACAAAAAAAAGACGTTGAAAACATGTATTTAAGGCTTCCAAAAAACTAATGGAAAAGTACTGTACCGCAGGCAAGAATTAACATGCATTACAAAACTCCTTAAAGGGCAGTGATAATTGTAAAAAATACCTACATACAGTAAGAATAACAGACAATCCTCTTTGAAGTATCTGTGGAGAGAAGGATGAAATACACAAGCCACTGTGAAGGACTAAGGGTTCATAGACCAAAGCATTACAGAAACCTTATTTGAACCCAGATAGGTACTCGAACAAATTAACACTCTGGGCTTCTTCGAAATAACCAATCGTCCCCAGAATCCGAGAAAAACAACACTATAAGGCTCTAATTCAATAGTAAATCTATATATTATTTGCAACGTCCTATTGTCGTTACCATGTGAGAGAGCAACCACTACTAACTTATTCTAGATATCATTGAAGAAATTAGGGAAATATTGAAAATTAACCAAAACCTTCAATTCGCCACTTATCAAAACAGTTAAAGCTGCCTGTGGAAACGTGTAATTAATGTAATGTTACATAAAGATTTGCATATTTGTTTTTATCGACTGACAGTTCCAGATTTATTCCCAGCTGACTCTTTACCAGCGTTACAATTTGCAGGATGTTTCTTGCCCTTGTATGCTCACAATTAAGTCTATTTCCCGACTATGTAAAGTTTCAAGGGATTTGTTAATATCCAGAACTGGATAATTTCGAATGTAGAATATTCCCACGCGTATTTCATTTACATCTCAAAAAGGTATAGTACCTGGACAGCCTACAGGGCAAGAAGAGTAAGTGGCGCCACCCCTTAGAAAATTTTTACTAAATTGTTGGATTCGGAATCGAGTGTATATTATGATATCTCATTTTAAAATTTTTAATTTAAGATAAAATTAAAGCAATGCAATGTGTTAGGAAACAATTTTATAAACATGTTTGTCTTGTATAAACTACATGATGACGAACTCCAACAAGATTAATTACAGCAACTCCTCATTGTACTCATGCACCACCGGCAGTGCTACAGCCATTCCTTGATAATCGTCCTAAAATTCGGAATGTAGCGATTACTTTTCCTTCAAGACCTATTGACTTAAAATCATGCAAGTTTCTTTTGTAGTCGGACCTGAAAAACTCTATCTTGGCTATTGCAGTAAATGGTTTGAACTGAAACAACCCATTATAATACATACAAAGCAAGAAGTAAATAACACTCGACAAATAATATCGATAATTATTTTAATTTATTTAATAGTAAATTACTACTTTTAAATTGATACACAGTTCAAAGTTAAATGCATTAGAGTACATGATTTATCACATAGTTATGTGTCTCAAACAAACTTCAAAGCGAACCAACAATCTAACAAAACAACCGCAAAGATGATTTGATATGAATAGGGATATAGACGCCAGTGGACACTCCTGACAATGTTTGACATGAACCTTTGTCATTCAGTAGACAAGTTAAAGCAGAAAATCAGTAATTCGCCTGATGCACATATTATTATCGCATTCTTAAACTTGTGGATTAAATTAGCAGCATAGATTTCGGGCACTAACAAGCATAAGGCATAAAGGCATAAAGCTGGATTCAGAGTCGCCGTACCGTACTGTACCGTAGCGCTGGGTTTTGAACACGTAATTTTCAACAACGTAGTTCATAGTTTTTCGTACTGTAACGTAGCAACCGTACCGTACTGTTGAATATGACCAATGTTCATTTCGTCGAGTTTACGGTACGTCATCGTGGCGTCTCAAGTACGATCGAGTCGCTTGATGCGTGTTCGGTGTCGTTACCGTGTTTTGTTTTGTGGTTTTGTTCTATGTCCACCACGTGCTTGCTTAGTACATAACCTCTTTTTACTTCTGATTTTTTTAAAGATGTTCGAAGAAAATTCGTTAATCGATATAATTCAATATTACCCTTTTCTTTATGACAAAAGTCATCAAATTTTGAAACTGACAGATCAACAGCAGAAGACTGAAATGATTATTCTATTGCCCATGCGTAAGTACCAATGTCGCAAAGAACTAAAGTCTGTTTTTTTTAAAGATCCACCAACCTTGCAATTTCTCTCGAAAGTATGTTTGGCAACGTTGCTGGTGAAATTTTTTAGTAATTTTTAAAGTAGGGTTAGGACTAATAAATTTAATGGTTAATTTTGACAAGTGCTTTCCACAAGAAATATTTTCATATATTTTGTTAAATATTGTTGATTTATGTGGATATATGCTGAGTTTATGTAAATTTGCCCGATTTAATAAGAAGTATTATAGTTTTATATAAATTAATATATAAATAATTCGAGGTAAGAATAGAAAAAATGTATCAGGCATTAGAATAATTGGGATTATTTTCAGAATCAGATTCGGGCGGTTCAAATTCGGAATCATCATATGAGAGATTCATCAAAATTGAATCTGTATCCGAATCTTCACCTTGATATATTACGATTGGCGGTATATTTTGAACATAAAGTTGTCCATTTGTCCTAAATTATTTATCAGCTGGCATAATTGAACTTTTGTACATGTAAGTTAAAATGGAACGTTACACTTTATTAAATAATTTCCCATTGTAGTTTTGTTGGAATACCGTGTTGGAGGTTTATCTAAACGGACAGAATGTGGCGTTGTCAAAAATATAACAGTTTTAAAATCATCAAATGGTAGAGCTGAAGTTAATTGATTAATCCACTCTTTAAATAGCTGATTATTCATCGTTTTGTGATAATCCCGATCATTGTTTCTGGGTCTTAAAAGCAAACTACATCCATCTAAGAAACCTCAACACACCCAGGATGGAGCACTGTAAACCTGCTTTCCTTAATTTCTAATCTTTCTTGGGAAGGTTGTCAATAGTCCAAGATTTAGTAGCAGAATCGTTTTTGTAAATCTGGGTTTCATCAATAAAAATAAATCTTATATTAGAGTACCTAGTCTTCTTTATGTTTTAATTAACATTTTTAAATAATTTAAATTTGAAATGTAGTGATGCGCACGCATAAATTGACAGAACATTTTGATTGAACTTTGAATCAATGTTACCATATATTGACAAAAATTACTAAAAATTTCAATTTTTTTATTATACCAACTGAAATCAACAGGTGGTGGATCTTTAAAAAAAAATGCACAGATCTCGCAATTCTTGCAACCATCGGAGGGTGTTGAAAACAAACACGATGTATATTTAATACGGTAATCGAATATACAGAGTGTGTAAAAATTGTGGTGCAGGTTTCAGGTACCTATAATGCAAGATATCGCACTAAAAAGGAAACTAATTTTGATTTTGTAGATAAGTAATCAATAATAAAATTTTTCAAGTTGAACGGCAGCTACACATTTAGGATACGACGGAGAGATGCAAGTTCGTGTTTTAAACAATAGTTTTGAGCAAAACTTTAATTAATGTCCATAAACCAAATACGGCTTACAATTCGTGGTATACGATTGGCGATTGGCTAAGGGAAACAAATTATGAAAAAAATAATATTTTGGTGGTCTTGTGTTGTTTTCTGTAATGCTAGTGAGACAACATGATGGAAAACGGGATATTCAGATGTGAAAATCTTACAGCGATCATTAGAAAAACACAAATGTAGCGAACACATTTCTTCAGCCTGAAAACTTGTTCTTTTGGGAAAACAAAATATTACAGCGGTAGCTGGACTTTATTTTAGTTACATTTTGAATATTAAGGCTGTACTTTGAAGCTATAGGCTAAATTTAGACAGCATTTATCCTAAATTTATCAGGACACTATTTATTATTTTATTATTTTTTCTTCTTCTCCCATTCTTGCCATTTATGTTTATATTATATATTCTAACTTGCTAATAGGCACCCCATTGACTGTTGCTGGATATTTACATTTATAGTTGATATGATTTGTTGATGTTTAAATATTTCACAATCGTAAAAACAGCGATTACAATCGACAATTAAATTGAAGTTAAGTTAAACGATCAATGGTAAAAAACTTTAGCCGTTATCACTGAATGTACTCATCAAGCAACTCTATTTTGAAAGAGCAGCATTCTTTATTGTTACCAATTTTGAACTTTGACGACTGTAAGTTCAGGAAGCGTTTGCCAGCTTTTTTGATATCAGCTTTTTGTCTTAGTTTTGTCCAAGGGTAACTTTACCTGAAGCTTGCACCACCATTTTTATACATTCTGTATAATGAACATGGTTTTGGTTTATAATAGTTTATTATAACATTAACAATACAAATACCAAACAGACTATTATAACAGAGTACTATATACCGAGTGGTTGGTATCTGAACAGGAAGTATACATTGCATATATCACGTTTATCCGAATTCTTGCTCCTAATTGTTATGGAAAAAATTGGTAATGGTAGTAAACTAAAGAGAATAATATTCCGCGTTAAAAATTCTTTGTGTGCTATTTCTTTAACATATCAATATCAAATTTAAAAATGTAGCTATTTAAAAAATACGAGGTGCTGCACTTGTCAAAACAAAAAATACTCATATTTTTCGAATGTACCTTCATATTTAAATTTTATATATTTATTTTTATATTATTTATTATACAAAGAATTTTAAAAATTGAACGACGCAGAATATTATTCTCTTTAATTTGGTACAATTACCATTTTTTTCAATAACAATGGCGAGGAGGAATACGCATAGATGTGATAAACAATGTAAACGGCTTATGTTCATGGTTATGACCAACCACTTGGTATAAATGTTGCTTACTGGGCTAAAGTAATAAACTAAGTGAATATACAGGGCGTAGAATTGAATTATGCGACATAGCCAATACCAATACCAATTTATTCCATAAAAACGGGGAGCTGCGCGGAATATTATTCTCTTTAATTTGGTACCATTACCAATTTGTTCCATAAAAATGGGGAGCAGGAATTCGCATAAACGTGATAATGTAAACGGCTTATGTGCGGGGATATGACCAACCACTCGGTATAAATGTTGTACTTGGCTAAACTAATAAACTAGTGCCCGGTTGCACCAACGTATTTAACTACGAGTTTAGCTAAACCAGGATCAATTGGCATGGATACGATTGTTCGAACAATTGTATCCATGCCAATTGATCCTGGTTTAGCTAAACTCGTTGTTAAATACGTTGGTGCAACCGGGCATAGGTAAGTGAATATACAGGGTGTCGAATTGAATTACGCTACCTAGGGAATTCAATGGTAAAATTTTAAAAGTCCCTTATTTCGGGGGCAAAACCCTCAGCTTGGCAAAATTTTATGAAGATGCTTATATGCTGTTCTGCAGCTCGATTATCCAAGTGTTTAATTGCGCAATCAAAATATATAATTTTAAAATGAGAATAAATCAGAAACGAATTTATGCTTTAAGACAAAATCACTTAAGACCGGATATTTTCTGACAGAATTAACGCTTCTGCGCAACCGCCTACAGAACAACGCGTGCTGTCCGACAACGCAACCAACTCCGCGTGCTCGCACCCTGCTTAGATCCCGCGTGACGATATTTCGTGACAGTGTTTTCAACACTAAAACGGACACATTATATACATATATAATTATATTTCCATTTTCATGGGTTAAACGCTATGCGGACTCACAGTCCACCGCCACTGTCGATGAGTGCCAGTGACGGAAGGTTTTAACTATTTCCAAACGTGCATGATTACAACGGTAGGAATATTGTACAAATCGCATTTTACGAAAGTAGTTCAAAAAATGCACAGATCTCGCAATTCTTGCAACCATCGTAGGGTGTTGAAAACAAACACGATGTCTATTTAATACGGTAATCGAATATACAGAGTGTGTAAAAATTGTGGTGCAAGTTTCAGGTAATGCAGGATATCGCACTAAAAAGGAAACTAATTTTGATTTTGTATCTAAGTAATCAATAATAAAATTTTTCAAGTTGAACGGCAGCTACACATTTAGGCTACGACGGAGAGATGCAAGTTCGTGTTTTAAACAATAGTTTTGAGCAAAACTTTAATTAATTTCGATAAACCAAATACGGCTTATAATTCGTGGTATACGATTGGCGATTGGCTAAGGGAAACAATGAATTATTAAAAAATATATATTTTGGTGGTCTTGTGTTGTTTTCTGTAATGCTAGTGAGACAACATGATGGAAAATGGGATATTCAGATGTGAAAATCTTACAGCGATCATTAGAAAAACACAAGTTTAACGAACATATTATTTCTTCAGCCTGAAAACTTGTTCTTTTGGGAAAACAAAATATTACTGCGGTAGCTTGAATTTATTTTAGTTACATTTTTAATATTGGCTGTACTTTGGAGCTATAGGTTAAATTTAGACAGCATTTATTCTAAATTTATTAGGACACTATTTGTTATTTTATTATTTTTTCTTCTTCTCCCATTCTTGCCATTTATGTTTTATATATTCTAACTTGGTAATAAGCACCTCATTGACTGTTGCTGGATATTTACATTTATAGTTGATATAATTTGTTGATGTTTAAATATTTCACAATCGTAAAAACAGCGATTACAGCCGACAATTAAATTGAAGTTAAGTTAAACGATCAATGGTAAAAATTTTTAGCTATCATCACTGAATATACTCATCAAGTAACTATTTTGAAAGAGCAGCATTCTTTACTGTTACCAATTTTGAACTTTGACGACTGTAAGTTCAGGAAGCGTTTGCCAGTTTTTTTGATATCAGCTTTTTGTCTTAGTTTTGTCTAAGGAATAACTTTACCTAAAGCTTTCACCACCATTTTTATACATTCTGTATAATGAACATGGTTGTGGTTTATAATGGTTTATTATAACGTTAACAATACAAATACCAAACAGACTATTATAACAGACTAGTATACCGAGTGGTTGGTATCTGAATAAGAAGTATACATTGGATAATCACGTTTATCCGAATTCCTGCCCCTAACTGTTATGGAAAAAATTGGTAATGGTAGTAAACTAAAGAGATATTCCGCGTTAAAAATTCTTTGTGTACTATTTCTTCAACATAACAATATAAAATTTAAAAATGTAGCTATTTAAAAAATAGGAGGTGCTGCACTTGTCAAAACAAAAAATACTCATATTTTTCGAATGTACTTTCATATGTACGTATTTAAATTTTATATATTTATTTTTATATTATTTATTATACAAAGAATTCTTAAAATTGAACGACGCGGAACATTATTCTCTTTAATTTGGTACCATTACCAATTTGTTCCATAAAAATGGGGAGCAGGAATTCGCATAAACGTGATAAGCAATGTAAACGGCTTATGTACAGGGATATAACCGATATGACCAACCACTCGGTATAAATGTTGCTTACTTGCCTAAACTAATAAACTAAGCGAATACCTATACAGGGTGTCCAATTGAATTACGCTACATATGGAATTCAATGGTAAAATTTTAAAAGTCCCTTATTTTGGGGGCAAAACCCTCAGCTTGGCACAATTTTGCGAAGATGCGTATAAGCTGTTCTGCAGCTCGATTACCCAAGTGTTTAATTTCGCAATCAAAATATATAATTTTATGAGAATAAATCAGAAACGAATATATAAGTGTGTATAATGTATATTATAATATAATATTACAGAATATCAGCAGAAAAAACATTTGGTAAAAATAGATTATTATTGCGTTCTGAACATTTTGTATTTTTTGGTTTTGTTTTCTTTTCCAGTGAAGGTATTCACAACAAAAATATTTTCGGATATTTTGTTAAGGACAGAATTAACGCTTCTGCGCAACCGCTTACAGAACAACGCGTGTAGTCCGACAACGCAACCAACTCCGCATGCTCGCACCCTGCTTAGATCCCGCGTGACGATATTTCGTGACGCGAGAACCTATAACTTGCCTCCGTATAAGTGTTTTCAACACTAAAACGGACTTTATGAATGCCTCATACGATTTTACGGTTAGCGCTACGGTACATACGGTGCGTACAGTACGGTACGGCGACTCTGAATCCAGCTTAAACAGGGAAGAACAAAAAGTGAAACTTCTGAAATCTAGTGCTTGAGGAGGACGCTTAAAGTAGCGTTAGTAGCCAGAATTACCAATTACGAAGCAGAATGAATTGTCAGTATGTGACAAATAGTGACAAAGAAGAAGAGATCAGCTTGGGAGGCTCTGTTGCAACATAAAGGTATATTACTCACAAATATAGAAGGCTTGGTAGAATCACCAAATTTAATGCAAAAGGAAGGAAGACCAATACGCTTAGCCAAACAGATAGTCCAGACATCAAATGTCAAAGTTATGAGGAAATTACGATTAACATTGAAACAAACCAATTCAATTTATAGACGCTAACCCAATGTAGGTTCTTCTTACCGTTCCTTGTAGCATTTTTTGATTTTTTCCAATTCTACTAGACTTAATCAAAGAGTCTTCTGACGCACAATATAACGCAAATATCAGCATTTCTATAATAACTTACATTATAATATTATTAACAAGCGGAAGGACTATGTATTTCCCTATCATTTCCCCAAATACCTAACGGTACTAATGTAAAGATAATAAAATATAATGATGATTACAATGATTACAATAGAACATTATAGATTATGAGACTTACCAATAAAAAACCATACATTCGATCTTCCATACAATTGCTGCTTGTAGACTTCACAAAGGACCCTTCGTGCAGCGACAACATAGAACAATCCAACAATAACTCTAGCATCCTGTCTTCTTAAATTACGAACGGCATCAGTGGGATCAGAGAGAAATGATTGACGAGTAACTATTTCTATTCCTGCTTCCATACAACGTGATTCCAAGTCTTCAACAGTCGATATGAAGACCTCTTCTGCTTCCTGAAGGATGGCTACTCGAGACCAGCCAAATTTTCTCATTAACTTAATACGTGTTGGGTTATGTACAGTTGCTGATGGGTGGGTACGAAATAAAGTGGGAAAACGGTTACGATCTGAGAGAGCTGGCGAACTTGCTCCATAACATAACTGAAAATAAAATTATAATTATTAGCTGTTGTTCAATTTATAATCATAATATTAAGATTATTCCTTCCGAAAAGTTTAAGAAGATTCATGAAACTTTCATAAAGTTCGTATTTTAGTAAATGCTCTTTTGCGAAAAAGCTTGGCTTTATTAAAATTGAAAGGGGAGAGCACATATCACTGGTATAGATTTGAAATCTAGTACTTATATCCCTGTATATTTATGACCACATTAAGTTAGACAGTTTAAAAGTTATTAAACCATGGAATGGCGATGGCCATAAAATAATGCATTATTATCTATTTAAGAGATGTTTTCTGTTTAGCAAATTTTGTTGAAGAGGAACTCAAATTTCAAGTTAATTATTCGCTTTTACGAAAATGGAACCACTGTATCGCTAGGAATTCTAATGTATACGTTAGTACGTACACACAACTTCATATTAACTTAGGCCTACCACTTAGTATTTTGCCACCACTTAACTGTCAGTTCAACGTTAAAGGAGACTTAGAATGTGACAATTCAATATGTGTCACAGCTTGAAATGTTGTGTTACAAGTTACTTGTCTCTGTCTCGTATTCATACGTTGGTAACGTCAGGGTTTACTTGAAGAAAACTTTTGGTATTGCGCTTTTCATATAAGGAAGAAATACTAACCTAAAGTGCATACAATTTCATTTCAAACTCGTTCCTGTGCTTCTAGGATGTTCTACTAACATGCAAATAGTTATTTTATGTATGGATATCAAGTCTTTTGTTTCGGAATAATTAACATTCTCTTTAAATTACTTAAAAGTTTAGCTATAATGCAAATACAACCTTCGGTTTAATTTTGTATTGCCTTCAGAAATATTCAACGTGACAGTTCAGTATTTCAAAACTTAGCAAGCGGAGGAAATAATGAACGCAGAACAGGTTTAATAGAGTAATGAGAAGTCTTCCAGTTCGTGCTTTCCACCTCTTTACCTTTTCAATTTCAGTTTTGCTTATCCAGTAATATTTAGAAATACGAAATAATAAATTGTTATAAGAATATTCAAAATGTACGAGGAAACAAATCCTAACAGTATAAAAGTAAATCCAATATTTTTAGACCAAAAATATTTAATCGAAGTATTACGTAAATATTTCGTTATTATAATATTGGATGTGCAAAACTAATTAAATTCTGGATTCATTCAAAAATGAACCCTTCGTAAATTGAGACTCTTTGGGTATCCACTGTAAATTTTGTAGTGAAAATGTAGGAATTTAAGTGTAGAGAATTCGGGTTTGATATTGTTTTGCAATTATGTAACTATGACATTGGGTTCAGAAAGGGCGTTGTAGCTGCAGATCCCCTTGCTTGTGTATATGGTGTTGTAATTAAAGTTAATTAAGCTCTCTTACCATAACCATACGGTAAAATTAAACTAGTCGTGCTTCTGTGTTTGAAACATAATGAAGTAAATGGTAGGGCACTCAGAGTCTATAAGTAACATACTGTTACGTATATCAGCAAACGTATGAATAAAACATTTTGAGAAAATGGTAAAATTTAAAATTCTGGAAATTAAAAATCTGATGAAAATCCGTCGAAGATCCGCATTTAATGTTTCTACCCAAGACGATAGATTCCATGCCTCTACGTAAACTCTTTCAAATGGTTTTTCTACTAATTCTCTATAGAGTTTGCTATAGAGGATGATTCACTAAACATAGCACCGGCTATAACGAAAGAATTTTTTTTATATGCTAAATCGTCCATGAGAAAACTATTAGAAATATTTTCAGCTGCCAATTCCTATAGGGGTCTCCACAATCGAGGGCCAACAAAAAAAACTGAAAGTAGGTACATTGAAATGCATCTAAATCAAAAGCCCGTCTGATTTAATACCTTACCACTTCTCGATAGTGGCACCCCTTGCAGGAATTGGCGGCTGAAAATATTTTTAATAGTTTTCTCATGGACGATTTGCTCCATTAGAAAATTTTCCGTGAATGTTGGAGAAATAGTTTCCGAGTTACAGCTGGTAGCTATGCTTCGTGAATTACCCTGTATAGCGTGTGTAAAAGAAATGTACTACTTGTTAAAGATAAGAAGATAATATGCTGGAACGATTTACATTGTTAAATTGAACTTTGTTTTTACAATGTCGAAAGATAATTTATTTATTTATTTCTATAATTATTATGGATTTTAACAAAGTAACGCTTGAAAATGTCAATAAAAATTGATAATGTACCACCTAATGCAGGGTTTTCCAGAGGTTACTCCTAGGCTGAATATTTCGTTTACTTTTATTCATAAATAATGTAATTTCAACAAGAGCTTCGGTTTTTTGATAACAAATTTGGTAACAGGCCGGTTAACATTGCTGGCCTTGCTAGTTGACCTTCCAGTTTACCAAACCTAACCCCATTAGACTGTTTTCCTGGGGAGAAAAAGAGAGTGCTTAAAAAATACCAGAACTAAATTTCCAGGGTGTACTTATACAATAAGATTCTTGAAGGATGGGAATGTGAAATTCTTGGAGCAGAAATGTTAATGCGGGCGACAGGGAGATAGTTTAACACCGCTTGGAGTTGCTCCAAAACTGTGGTGGCAGTAAATTTTGAATACGTTTTGTACTAAACGTGTATAGGTTTATTGTAATTCTAAGGGGAGTGGATTTGTTCATTTATTATATTGACAATAGAAGAAGAAATTAACCTTGTAGACTTAGAAATAATTAAGTCAAGAGAATCAGTTATATATGTAGCAACACAGACACACACACAGCCACACACAAATGGCTAACCTCTAATTTTAACGGAAGGAACGTGGTTGTACCTTTTTTTTATATCCCTGTTACCCTGTAACGATATTTGATTGATAGTCAATGGTCATTGCGTTCGAAATACCCATACTCAGCGCCCACAAAAATTACAATAACTTGAATGGAGCGACTTTTCTTCAGGAAGATTTCGTTTCATATGTTTGACTGCTTTATTTCCAAATAATAGAACCAGGTTTATCCGACTAAAGGCTATAGTATCAACAAAACGGGGCTCCATTTCACTATGCTGTGACTGTACAATTTTCCCAACTTAGGTGGATTGAAAAAAGTGGTCCAATTGAGTGTCCTGTAAGATATCCAAGGTTTACCTACTCTAAGCGGTTTATAATAACTTCGGAGAAAAAAAGTGTTTCCAATTTCGCATTCCACCCTGTATAGGGCTATCTCAAGATAAAGATAATGTAATAAAACTGGACAACATCGAGAACCCGCAGCTACGTATTAGGCATGAAATCACACAAATCTCTCCGGAAATGTTTCAAAATGTAAGGAACAGGTTAATCATCGATTAGCTATTTGCCAAGAAAGTAAACTGTATTTAACGTAATTAATATGTGTTTTTAATGTTATAACAATTAACCTCTTGGAATAATAAATAATAAAACATGGATTTTATTCCTCTTGTGTACACTTACATGCGAAACAAAAAGTTGATAGTGGTTGCACCCCTCCGGTTGAAGATAAACAAAGAAAATTATCGTTATAAGGTAACCAGTGACTAAACTTGCCTTTTCGGAATTTTTACAAAAATACTGTATCCAAGTTACAGATTGTATTCCAATTAAATTTTCCCTCCTGTATACTATAAGACGTGGTGCAGCGGAAGATGCCCTCAAAAATTGCAACCATTAGTAAAACGTGGTTCGTACTAGGAAAGCCGAATGATTCAATGCTTACACCTAGAAAACTGCTGCTTTAAACAACAACAAAACTTCTGACGACAATATTTAGTACAAAAATAACAATGGAAGTAAAGGGAAACACTATTAAACCAACCTAAGCAAACAAACATTTTATACTTTATTATTTAATAAATCTTCTTATATCCACTTAAATTGATATTATCTTTAATATTTATTATTTCTATAAACAGTTTAATGATTTTGTTAAATAGGACAGTTGCAACATCATAATATACTACCTCGTCCCTATAACGAGAGATCAATAAAAAAACCAATTAGGGCAGGCTGTGAAATTGAATTATTTTAAAGTAGTACTGTAGCCACATCCAGAGAATGACATTTCTGACATGAAAATTTAAAACTGAACGCTCTTGTCTAAGTTTTTTATTTGATTAT
This sequence comes from Hemicrepidius hirtus, assembly GCA_963082805.1. NCBI lineage: Eukaryota > Metazoa > Arthropoda > Insecta > Coleoptera > Elateridae > Hemicrepidius > Hemicrepidius hirtus. Next base: position 34,777,393 of record OY720159.1, read on the forward strand.
CAAATTATTAAAATATTATTATCAAATAAAACACTTAAAAACTTAGACAAGAGCGTTCAGTTTTAAATTTTCATGTCAGAAATGTCATTCTGTGGATGTGGCTACAGTACCAATTTAATACAATTCAATTTCACAGCCTGCCCTAATTGGTTTTTTTATTGATCTCTCGTTACTTACACTTATATTTTCATAATTTGATGCAAAATGCGTCTGCAAAATAAGGTTATATTTCAATAACACCTTGCAAAACTTAATGTAATTTGTTTTGCATGGACATCACACAATTTACCAGATCTAAAGAAAATGTGAAGGAAGGAGGGAGGTAAATAGTTTGAGGAGGTACAGAGAACCCCCAGGAAATGAGGATTCCGAAATATTTTGAAAAATTTGCTGTAGCTTCTGGGGCGGGGGGTAATTATCTCCTATTGCCCCCTCCATAAAAGTATTTAGGCACATGCAATAACTTCCTTGTTATGAAAAATTCATTTTCTGAAAAAGCTGAATAGAACAATGCCCATCCACTTTAAATCTTAAAATGAAGGAACGATTGTAACGCTAACACAAAGTTAAGCTCTATTGTTAATGTGTGTCTGAAAGTGCGGTCTGTGCGAAGCACATCGTGAGTAAAGTTTCATTAGCTAAATGTACCAGTTTCAAAGAACATGAAAAAACAAGAATCTTCACTTGCCTCTGCTAAAAGGGTCGTAACATTCACTGTTAACTGCTCCATCTATTGCAATTACATTCTCTAAATGTAAAGATCATTTCTAAATTTTAATCAAAAAAACGATCCGGTTGCGATATGAGCGCAAAACCAATATTAAGGTATGTGATTTGAATTTGTTCATTTCCCGGTCGAGAATTTCAGACTAACAGAAATGGAAAAGTGCGATTGAGCAAGGTAAATTGGGTCTTAGTACTTTGGGGAAGTAAATTTAGTTCTAAACGACAGTTTTCGTTCTGCGAAAGCTGAAATCATTTCTTCGATTAACTTCAACACGTTCTTTATTGACTAAAATCGTCTACAAGTGAATCGCGTGCTGATCATATCGAAACAATTAAACTTTCGTTTTTCTTTATATCTGACGTTCCGGATCGTGAAGTAGTGGATAAAATTCACAATTTAGTACCACCGAATCAGAGGTTAAATATTTCTTTAAAAATGTATTAACACTATTCAGTAAAACGAGAATAAAAGAAATAATTAAGGCGAACGGAAGAAAACAATTTAAAAATACATCAAGAGTTATTTACGGAAACTTGTTTCGGTTTAAGTAAGCATGAAGTTCAGAAAGGATCTAGACAGACGAAACCTTGCCCTTGTTAACAAGAATATATCTTTTCGTTCCCAAATAATGAAGGAAAAGAATTTCAATTTAATTGAAACAATAATGAATAATTAGAAAGGAAAGCGGCCGTAATTAAAAAGTACTTACAAATTTAATTACTTTAAAATAAAGCTCTGTATCCGACTGAGAGATATAGCATAACAAATCTTTATATTATTTCCATTGTGAAAGGAATCAATGAAGATATTTAAATTTTAAATCAGAAGTCGAGATCAGTCGTCATTTCATACCCGTCGTTTTTTCGAGCACTGCTACTCAAATTTTTATCCAGATGATGAAACCCTCGTCCAAAGTATAATTTTCAGAATAAAATTTCCTTTAAACGATCGATTGTTTGTCATTTTCTATAAGCACTCGAAAGGCATCATTGCCTACCAAATCCATTTAACAAACTCATGGACAATGACAAAACAACTTAATCCGGCGATTTCCAGAGCGTAATGAGAATACTCCCTCAAAGGAGTGCTTAAAGCGTTTCCAATTTACCAATTAGGTACCCAAATAAAATAAATACCAAAGCATTTCAATCGAAATCTTTTTCTTTAAACCTTTTCTGATGATGTTTCAATTCGTTGATAACAAAATACTAACTCAGTTAAAGGGAAAATTTTCTATAAGAGTACTTCATGAAACAAAACCATTGCCTTATAGATTTTTTTGTTTAATTTTGTTTTGAAAAAATAGTACAGTGTAGTAAGACGGATTTTATAAATTTCTTTGGGACGAGAAGTCGGTATAAAAATGAGAATATAAAAGAACTGGAGATTAAAATATCGCAATTGTATTTAACTAACAAACTGAGGTTAAATCTAAGGATTTGTTGGCATTCAAAAAGATCAACAGTAATATCAATTTGGTGTATAAAGTTGAAGTAATACCTAAATATCCAAAAAGGTTGAAAAGTAAACTTATGAAATAATATTAAACAATGCAACTAGAATCGATTTTGCCAATTCTTTCAAAATATGAAATAAATTTATTGATAATAAATATTAAGCAATTGAAATTTACAAACACGGAAAAACATTATATCTTTAATGAATGAACAAATTGAGCTCTATTTACCATTTACCATTACCGATTCCGATTACACATTAAAAGAGTGTGTATAGATTGTCCGCGAAATTCTTTAGCGCCCTCGAAATTGTCTTTCCTCGGCTGCAAGCTGCCTCGGCGACAATTTTCTCTCGGTACGATAAAAATTCATTTTGCGGCCTTGATATACTAATTACTAAAATCGGCCACAGAAACAATAGCAAAACACTGTGACAGAAATCTCACGTGACAGCAGTCGCAGAAAGTGACGTCATAATGTTTGCACAAAGAGTGCTGACTATGATTCAAATTTTTATTGTTTATAACAATTATTCAGAAGAGATAATTCAATTTATGATAAAGCACGATATTCTTAAATTGCACGGCCATTCCTTAGTTCCACCATACCCACTCTAGCACAGATATATACTTCCATCACCTACTGTTATGGGGTAGGCATGGCATAATTCAAAATTGTGAAAATTTCCTATTATACAACTTGGGCCACGTAAGTTGGTGGCCCTGAATGTACCAAATAGGTAACCCAAAGCAAAGAATATTTAACACTACATTAAATATTCTTTGTCCAAAGTAGGTAGCCTACGTCACTTGTAATAGTAATTTTCATGAAACTTTTGACAGGGGAGCGTTACTTAAATTTCTTAAAAAATGTACTACTACAAAACATTTCATTGGATGTTGCAATTCGGGAAAGATGTTAGGCACCGGATGTGGTTCCAGCTTGATGGCGCCCCTCCATGCTGCGATACCAATATTAGAAATTATTAAAGAGAGGCTACTTATTAGTTTCCTTCAAGAAATCCTGACGTTACTTCGTTTGATTACTTTTATTGGAATACGATAAAAGGAAGAAAAAGTTTATCGAAAACTGTTTGCAGACGAGAATAAACTAACAGAAATTATTTTCACGCAAGAATTTTTATTATGACATGTTTGAATGCCTATGCTAAAGCAAATACAAACGTCTAAACTATACAATTACTTTTAATTACAAAATGCCAAAATGCACAAAAGGCCCACCTGTCTTCGGTTCCTTCGTAACCGCTGCACGCTGTAAATTTCATGAATATCAAAGTTTTGGCTAGTTCTAACCTATGAAGCTAGAAAGAAAGAAGTATAACTAAAATGCGCGCAGTGACTCGTACGAGTCACAAAATTACACGGCCCGTTATCGAAATTGTATTTGAACATTCATAGTTATTCATGGATGTGCATTTTGGGTTGCCTATTTTGGATATTCAAGGGAGCTGAGTTGCGTGCTCCACCCTATATGTATAAATTATGATGAAAATGAACCTATTTTTGGTCACTTAGACAAAACTGCTTCCAACAACAAATTTAAGAAAAAATTCTAAATACATATTTCGGCAATTAATGTGCAGTAGGAAGACTACAAAAACTTAAGTCAAATTTGGTTATTTCAATTATTTTTGGTTCAGTGCACATATATTTGCTACCTAACATTGCAAAACCCGGTATAATATCTACCTAAAAGTAACTATTTTTTAAGCTGTAGGAGGAGTTATTTTACAATAATGAAAGAACGCAGGTTATCAAAACTCCGTCCTGACAGTAATTTAATAAAAATTTTCAGAAACGTTTTTATTATACGATGAACATGAAAAATTTTAAAAGCTTCCAGTCTCCCTTTCAACCAAATATTGAGTGTTGTATTCAGATATATGCGTTATTAATTAAAACCTTTTTATAAAGTTATTCGTTTCGTTTTATATGTATATCTAAAAGTAAATATCTGTACACTGCGAGCGCTTTTCGATTTTCCGTATTAACATCCAAGCTCTGACATATTTAATTGTGTTAAGTCCATAAACCCGGTTTGTTTACACAGATCGTATGTCGAGAACCTTTCCCTCAAGTTCAAATATTGATTTTACACATCGATGCTATTAAGTATTGCTTGGGATATATTACATCAGGCTGCTATTTGATATCTGAAATGGCAGCCTATGTGTGGATGCTAAATAATTTCCTAAGCGAACGCGCTACGGGCCACATTCAAGTTCAAATCACCCCCACAGATCCAAATGGGAAGGAACCAATTTTTACTTTCCCATACCACCACTGGTATAGGGAAGTACCTATCGATATCATGAAAATTTTCAAAGATGAGTTTTTCAGGGAAATACGTATTTTGGACCTCCAAGAACCCAAAAAAGTGGTCTAGAAAAAATGTCTGTCTGTGGGTGGGTGTGTTAGTGTATGTATGTATGTATTATGTGACGCCTCTAACGCAAAAACTACTGAACCGATTTTGATGAAATTTGAAATGAAGGGGTATAACTTATCGAAAATTCATCGACAAATTTAGCTTTTCAAAAAAATTCGAAACCGGAGGCGGAAGTTAGACATGGTTTTCTGGTAGCATTTTTTCCAGAAGCGGAATTTAGAAAATCTGAGAAGGGGTATGAAAGAAGACCATAATTTAAGGGTAACAGTTTTTTGCCGGACCATTATGAATTTTTCAAAATTTCGAATTTAACGCCCCATAACCCAAAAACCAGTTATATGGTCAGGTTCCGCAACAACTTGTTTGAAAGCCCTTTGGCGGTACTACACGAGGAAAAAAAATTATTTAGTAAATCCAAAAACGGTCGCAACGGCGCGGCGCTCTTCCAAAAATTTTAAAATGTTTGAAAAATTATTACAAAAAAACTGGCCACACGATTTTGCTTAACTTTTCTATACCTATGCAGCTTGGTATTGCTACAATTTTTATTTTTTGATGAATGCCAGAATTTCACTGCGGTGACTCTACGAGGTCTTTAAAAATCGAAAATTGATGCTCCTATAGCGCCTTTATTAGTCATAATATGAAATAAGTTTAAATATAAAAGTTATTCAGTATATAATTCTGCATTCTCCTAAATGTATATCACATATACAGGGCGTTTGCTTTCCTCACTACAATAATCAACTTTGTTATTTTAATAGAAACACCCTATATATTATTATATAATTGAATGCAAAATTTAATTGTCTATCACATAGCATAAGGTGTTCATGTTCATATAGCTAAAATGTACGGTTGATTATGGATTTCGTAAATTTTGAAGATTTAGGGTGGACTCTGAGATAAACGGATCGTCGGTCGGTAGCGATTGTCCGGCTTCGCCAACTGTAATTTCAACCCGTAACTACAGATAGATGCATGTCTTTCTTCTGTACATATCGAACCCGTAGTCTCGTTGTTCTCGCTACGCACTCAAGTGATTTCCTATGCTGCCTCGCGAACTACCAAAAACGAAATGTTTATATTTAGCATAGGACCGACCAGGGGGGTTTGCACCTCAATTTTTTGAGATATGACATAAAATTGCTTTTCTTTAATGAAACCCATACTCAAATTACATTTTATTTTAAAAATAGTTTCACTTCCTTTTCTATAAAAATTCTTTTCTTCATAAATTGATAAGAGTTAAAGGTGAAAGTCTTTGTTCGTATTTATTTCTAGCCGAGAAATCGCACCATCTGCATGATAAGAATCGTTACGTTAACGCATCCGACAATTTTTTGTTATCTATGAACAATTGCAGGTCGTACATCCTCGAACACCGATTTAATTTTTAGTTATACCCGTATTCTTAGAGAAGGTGGTGTTCTTTATGGGTGCTCCTACTTTCGTTGTTGAATTAACAAATTCGTTCAGCTTAATCAGGTATTTATCAATTTTCATTTGATCAGACTTCTGAAAGAAAATAAATACTTATTGTAACTTTAGTAATAATTGATGCAATTAACTAATTTTTATTTTATTTTAGAACACAATTCAAAAGGGATGAAAATGCTCGTTTCCAATGGATCGCTTTAAATTCACAATGAGAATAGAAATTCCTTTTACCTTTGCAGCAGAGATGTTTCATTTATGGTAAGATTAATAATTTTGTTTTTTTTTGTATTAAGATTTGCAGCGAAGTTTTAAAAATTGTAATAAAATCGAATGGATTTTCTTTGTTTGATTTTTAACTGAAGAAAATCATGTTTCGACACGAGAAATTTGCTTAGGTAACAAAATGAATCTTCTTGATGTTAAATAGTTTTGTAGTACTATAAATGTAAAGCCAGATGGTCTTATCTGCTATTCATTATTAAGAACTTTTACCAAATTTATTATGAAACCAGGTGCGTCATAATAAGTAAAGTAGTTTTCCGTTTACTTACCCAATTTTTAACCAATTTATGTCTTGAAATGATTATAGCAGAAAATTCCGTTTACTTCGAAATGACAAAAATATAATTTCGCGACTTTATTTATACAGAATGTCTCAAATTGAATGGTGTAATAATTGATTAAATTGGAAACCAGGTGCATTTGTAAGGTCAATCTGTACATCAAACTAAAATGCTAAGAAATCAAATTTGGATTTAAAAAAATTGTTTGTTCTTCTTATCTATAGGTACTAAATTTTTAATTCTTTCCACGGTTTCTGCACTTAATTTTAGACGCTCTGTATAGTACATTTTAGAATAATTTTGGAATATAATAAGTTTAATAAATTATTAGGTCCTTTAGCATTTTACTTCGGTCTCAATTTTATTTCGCAGTCGTGATTGCTCTCTATGCAGTAGATACTAAAGTGTAGCATCTTTGGTCAGACCGAAGTCAATTTTTACCGAAATATGATAACTTTGCATTTTCAAAAATGGTTTTTTAAATTTTTCAACAAAAATTTTGTTGTGGTGATTTAAAGTTTCTGAAAAAGACTGTGATTTAGTCTAATGGACAAAGAAGGGTGAAATATGATAGTTAGTTATTTTAAGATTTTAATATCCGGCTCTATTTCAGATATTCTTCAAGCGTATCCAAGGGGTGTATCTGATGTAGATACTAATGACTTGGGCTGCTGAAGCGCCTAGCTGCTGATTCTATTGGACAACACTAAGGGTGGATTATATCAGGAAGTGCAGTGCTGTGTAGTGAACTGTACTGTATTATAATGTAGTGTGAGTGATTGACGTTGTTTTGGTTTTTGGATAGTGTTTGGTTCGGAAAATGGATGGATTTCGTGAATTCGCAAGAGGACAACGCAGTATTATTAAAGGTAGGTTCGACTACCAACAGTGGAAGGAAGACATTGTAATGTGAGTCGTTTTTGGTTGAGGGATTTTGATAATATTTGAAAATTATATGTACCTACCTACTTTGAAAAAAAAGAGAGCGAACTGAGTAGATGCGTAATGTGAACCAGAGCATGAACAGATAACCGAAGAATGACCTAGAAAAATATTTTTGTAAATAAAGTCACTAAAATACGATACGGTTTCTCCCATTATGTATTTTTTATTCAATGTCAGTAAGCAATTACGCGAGCTCAAGTATTTTAAACGGCACGATTTTCTTACGCTTCTGGAAGATTTTGTATAAAATAGTCACAGTAAGTCAATTAAAACTCTTTCTCCTAAAATCATTTCTCCCAATTATCATACGCCATGCTATAGTCTACGTACCCAACAGTTACATAAGCTGCTCCTCTCGAATTTGTGGTAAGTACAGAAAAACCAGTTTCACTCGCTACAAGTTACAAATTGTAATGTACAATAACAAAACAGCAAATGGAGTTTAATGTCACTGGTTGTGTGGATTTGTGGACTACGACCAATAGAACAATTTTTAATTCAAATATTGCGCATTTTGTGGCGGGGAGCTTACCTGTATCTGTTAGGTGCGTTATATTATAGTATAGTTTTACATGATTAACAGCACTTTTTAGTGGGGTCCCAGATTGTAGAGAAAAATTTATGGAAAACAATCCAAGGGACAAATCTCTGAGATAATTGATTTAGGGCCGGTTTTATAAAGTCTGGTTGACCGATGGTTGGCTCAACGACGAGCAATTGTCAAGGATACCATTCTTAAAAAACAATCGTATCCATGACAATTGATCGTGGTTGAGATAACCGTCGCGTCGGTCAACCAGACTTTATAAAACCAGCCCTTAGTAACATATGGATGTTTGAGTTAGATTTTAAAAAAATCCGATACAGTATCTATAAGCTATGCGAAATCTTGCAAGGTAGTACTAGTTGAAAAAAATTGTACATTTGACGTTTCTTTGATCTTGTAATTCTTTTCAACACAAAATTGCTGAAATTGTTTCCAAATACTGCAATTTGTCTTTACTGTGTTCACAGGAATAGACTTTTTAACCGCATTTTTAATGTTTTCTACAGTTTCTATTCCAAAACGACTAATTTTGATATTTTCACGTTAACAAGAAAGTAATAGTCCTGGCCTGTTATTGGCCTTTCTGTCCCTGGGCGAACCAATCGCGTAATAGTATATTTCATCATGATTATTGCACAGTGCGTACATTTTGAAGAATTTTATCACGTAATCACGTTTTGATTGGTCAAACTTTTTAATTTCATTCGACGTTCTATGTATACATTAAATAATCACAGTTAAATCCTGTTAGATAATATGGGATCAAGTAACTGTGAATATAAGGTGATTCTAATGTTAATACCGCGAGACCATAAACGGATTCACTTAAGAAATACGGTGGAAAAATAATGGACCTTATAAATATTATTTAAAGAACAATAAAGTGACGAAAAGTTAAAAAGTTTTATGCAGAGATCATTTTTAAACTTTATTTTCTTTTCCTCGATTAATTTTCGGTAGTAATTAAGTAATATGTTTTTATTACACTACACTGATTGAATATAAATAAATACATTCAGAAAAATATTAGTGTGGTCTAAATAAACCAGGAATCGCGGAAATTTAACAAATCAGTGGCACTCACACGTTCGCTCACCCAGTTTATCTGATTAGCAAGGACGTTGATTTTAAAGTTATGCCGATACCACATGTGAAGATATTCTAAAATGTCGAAGTGGCCGTAACGAATGCCATTTGAGTATCAGATATACAGAATCACATAATAAACAAGTTAGTATCACGATAGTAATATGGCGATTATGTCTTTGGGAGGAAAAACTTTTCAACGCGCTTTCACGACAATAATATACTATGCGTATTTAATTAATTTCGCAAGAAATTAAAAAAAAGTGTTGTTTTAATGAATGGAAATCTTTCAGGAAATTTTTTTCTCAATTAAATTACAATATAACTAGTTAACAAACCACAATTAGGTATACATAACATTTCTACTATTTTTAGAATGGTATCCCTATTAGAGTATATAAAACTTTTATCCAAAGAGCTTTTGCTGTACACAAATTCTGTTTTAAAACAATTTTCCTTTGCAATACCATTGCGAGAAAAAGATTTTCCACGATGACATCCTACAGCCAACCTTAAAGTTTTTACGAGTATGCTTTCAATATCCTACCCTAATTCTCAGATATTACTGGAGATCGTTTGTCCCTGTTTCTCCTTTTCTCCTTCCTTTCATAAAGCAAAAATCAGCAATTACCATGCCGCATTATGCGACAAAATAAGAGCTTCCGACGCTTCTGTCATCGCAAGTGTTTCTTTTAAACCAGCATTTCTTTCTTGTAGCTTAGCGTTAGAGAACTTTTGTAGGTAACGATTTCCCTCTTTTTATCACATTTTGCTGACACAAACTCGACCGCTTTCTATAAGTCCATTAGCTCTCTACGATGAGATTTCATTACAAGAAAAGCCATTTCTTTAGTATTCCACTTAGCCCCTTCGTATGTTGAACATATTTAGTTTAGGGTCTTTCAATTACGGTTCTGTTTTCGCTCACGCGTTTACGTTTTTGCCTCAAATCAAGACAGTGGTTAATTATCTAAAAATGTTGGTAATATTCCCTATTGCTATGTAGGAAGATACATCTCTTCGGATTTCTTTTACATTGTGTCGCTAAAGGAAACGACAGGTACCGATTTTTGATACATTTGACTGGCACGTGTCTCCTACATGATTTGTGTAACAAAATATTCCATTTCTCGAGTTATATGACACGTCATGTTTTGAAATACCCCTCTATATCATGTTTATAAAATAATGATATAACGCACTAACGCAGTTTAAGTTTAACACGCTAAGAAAATTTTACTTGGAGAAGCGAAAATGACAACCAGCTTTAAGTAAATGCAATCCGTTTTCGTTACAGACATTAATTGATTTTTAGCTTAAAGGGCGCTAATTGATTGTTTGAGATCTTGACTTTTAAAGTAATTAAATGCTGTTTTATGCTAATTGCATTAACAACTGATTTGTTAAGTTTGTTAATGCTGTTTTGAAGTCGCTTATAATTAAACTGGTTATGAATTTATTACATTAGAATATTAAACATAAATACTGATAAAGAATTTTAGTTCTATTCACACATAAAGTTTTCCGTAAATGTAATTTTAATGCTCGGAATAAAAGCTTTTTAAATATATAAACCGCACCAATTTTGAATTAAACAAAGAGTCAAAAAGGTTTCAGGGGTTAAAAACAATACGTTCGCTTTTAAATATGCGATTTGCAACAGAGCGGCAGCAAAATTTTATGCTCTTTTAAGAATAGAATGGCATTACTTCATGGCGCAATTATTAAATTCCAGTAGATTTCGTGATTATCCGAGCGAAAGCATAAGCTCCTTTTGTATTGAACGATGAACAATAACTGAATAACAAAAGGAAAAACGTTTAAAAAGGATAAATCCCTACGCGTACTCAACAACCAGCTAATATTGCTGTTGTAAAGAGAAAGTCTGAAGAAGTAAACAACTTGGAATGTGCTAAATGCCAAACAGTCGACGTAACAAACTAGAAACCGACAAATTTCAGCACTAGATCGATCGACTTTGGGGAATTCATATAACACTAATACTTTTGTGGATTTTCTCCGTTCTGTGAAATCAAAACATTGTGGAAACTTGCAAGAAATCTGATCTCAGGAATAACAAACAAATTATCGTTGAAAGTTAGTACCTATAATTAAAAAATTTCCTACTACTGATAATTACGCAGAAAATACGCTATAATTTAATTAAATTTATACGAAGCTATGAAATAAAACAGGCTTTTGAAATAAACAACCGAATATATTTATGTATAACAACCTCATTTTTGTTACTGAATGGGAGTTGATCGTACCCTTTATTCATAGAGAAAGTCAAGTTCTAGGCTTTATTTTCTGAATTATGAGAATTCATTACATATAGGACCCTCATGAATTTTCATGGTTACCAGTGTTCCCTTTCAAAACTCTCCGAGAGTAGCAATGTAGGTATATTCAAGTACTTTAGTGATCCTGTAAGCTTTGTAAGTAATTTCATAATTATACCATTCCCCTTTCTCCTTGTAATGGTTGAAAGAAGAAAATTGCTAGCATAAAATTTTTATTGAAATTGTACGTCAAGGGAAGGTTATTTTATTATGTACTAGACAAAGAGTCTCCGCTCCAAAACTCGCAAACTTTAATAAACTATAATTTGTATACAATTCCTTAATTACGCTACCAGTTGAATTTTGCTATTTTCGCTTATCAGCTGTATTTTAAATATTGACAGTGAATAAAAATAATCGCTTGGACATTATACAGATTTCCAAAATATGTATTAAGAAGTAATTGGCTGCGATCATTACAAATAGGAACATCAACTTTCAATTCATGTTTAATTATCATGGTAATAAATCTTTTAACGATGGTATATCCATGAGAACTGAACTCCTGACCTGAAAATCTCCAGGAGTGGTATGAAAAAATCCCGACTACACAATTTATGTTATCTGCAATACCAAAAGTCTGAGTAGCCCTAAAGATACAGTTCAACAGAAATTGGTAGACCGGTTAAGGTCGCTTGCTGTTTGATACTTCAGTATTAATATAGGTTCTATGGTTCTCTCTTGTTCGTCTATGCAACTCTCGAGCCATCCAATTTGGGTTGAACTGTAGTTGACCTCCAATAAACATTAGGTACAATTATAAAACAAGAAAAGGGAAACCAAAGGATTAATTGAGCTTATATCAGGAGTGTCGGAATGGCCATAAATCTATTTTTTGATCCATCAATTTCAAATTTTAAATATATGCCTATAAGGTCAATAATATCCATCACATATTGCTTGACAAACTTATGAATGGCATTTGTAGTAGTAAACATAAACAGTATACCTTTTAAGACATTTTACTATAAAAATAAAGAATATTCTAGTTTAAAACAGCGTTTAGTATTTGAGCTTTCTTTTAAAATTTATCCATCCAATAAGTCATTATTGCTGTATCTGTAATATATCTAGTAGGTATGATAAGCGGTAATTATGACTTCATCGGTTCTATTAAGGTTTGATATTAGCTTTGTTCGCGGAGACGATCCGGGACTAGTTCTTGACAATTGCGCATGCGCTCCGTGATTGTTGGTGTTCGCGGAGCGAATAATCCTGGATTATGACAATAAATTAGTTGTTCGCGGTGACGGCGGAACAAGTTCATGACCGATCCAGAACCAGTCAAAACGATCCCAGGATTATAGCATGAATTATTTGTCCGCGCAATCGCAATCTGAAATTTACTTAGAAATTGACTTTAAATTCGCGTGTTTTGGTTTTACTACGAATACGTTTCACAGTTTCATATATCGTTTCATCTTCTGCGCAAATTTCATAAAGGTAGGTTTTAAACGCGATACTATGCGTGTAATTAATTATCAATATTATTATTTATTCTGATTTTTAAAATATCCTGTAATAGGATTTCCTTTTGTGGCAATTTTATTAATAATGTAACGGTTTTTTAGATGAGTGATCATTTTAGTTCAAGTGACGAAGATCTCGAACACTTCGCGGATGTTCTCATAGGATGTTCTGGACAAGTAAGCACGTTCGCGGATGTATGACAATTCCTGATCGGTTTCGAATCGCACATGCGCATAAGGGTTTAGGATAAATTATCTCGTACAGATTACGAACTAGTCCCGGATCGTCTCCGCGAACAAAGCTATTGAATGCTTGGTACTATATGATTCTCAACCACTGACAAAAATTTACATCGTCGTCGGTATGCAAAGCTCGAGTTACGTGAAACTTGTAGGAATGATATTTCGTTTTAATATGTAAAGAGGTTACAGTTTTAAAATTCAAGTTGCGACTTCCTTTTATGTAACAAATACTACATTCCATTTAGATAATCACTGATATCACATTTTTTATTTTTGTCAATTAGGTTTAGATACCTGACATACTTAAAAGCAGGAGTGTCATTCAAATTTTATTAGACTCTGCTTATCCTGCTTGCTGTTTATCTGCACAATATAGCTCTAAATAACGCAAAGATTTTTTGAACTTTTATATACCTACTAATGTATACCAATTATCGATATTATATTTCTCAGGGTTGGGAAATGTATAGGTACAGGGGTTTTCAACGAAAAGTAGCCACCCTCAGTATCATTCAAAACTATTGATTCCTTGAAAAACGCCAAGATATGTCAACAAAGACAGCAAGAGGGATATCTTTTTACGTAAAATCTGGAAGTTTGTCATCAACCCCTTAGCCGTCACACCCACCACCTCTAAAATTTCAAATGACACCATACCATGGAATCATTCCACTATTTATTTTTATTATTCCCTTCAAATTGAGATATAAAGTTAAAGAAATTAAACAACAAACAACAACAAAATTTAGCAGACACTATTGGTTACTAGACAGAAAATCTAAACTGTTTCTTTGTAATAAACTGCAGTTAGCTGTATAATCTGACTTATTGTATCTAGCTCTGGGAAACTGCAGCAAACGCCAACATACAAATCATTGATTTCAATCAAGAGCTTTACGTGCTATATACAACGCTCCTTTTTTGTTGAGAAGCACTGACTTTTTTAGTGATAGGAAACTACATACAATAAAATTTTAAAAACCATTACAAAGTTAAGTGAAAAATATTTGCTTATTGTAAAAATGGTTACATATTGCAAATACATAGTTAATAAATATAAAAAAAATTAGGTGTGCAGGTGCAGGTACATGACCTTGGGTACATGATGGTGCAGGTACACGTTCAACAACCGAGTGGGTTCAAATCTTCAAATCCTAGTCTCGTCGCAGGTGTTTACGGTACTACGTCATGCGCAAAGGAAAACAATATTATCAAAGGAAGATCCATTCTTCGTTGCGAAACTACTACTGGATCAATGTGAAAGAATATTGCGTGGTTGTTAGTAACAAATAAAGCGTTTATCTTTTTCTACAAATATTTATACGTTGATATAATACCATATAAAAACTTTAACTTTAGGGCGAGTGGATTTGCTCGTTTATTATTGATAATAGAAAAAAATGTTTCATATAAGAGTTATTCGAGTTTATGTGGCGAGTATTTTGGACGCGCTCACAAAAATGGCCGACTTCCGGTTTTAACGGAAGGGACGTGATTTTACTTTTTTTAAATACAACACCCTGTATATTTTATGCTAGTTCGATTACATGATAACATCTCTTTAATAAAACATAACACAACCATATACCTAGCGTTAATAATTACAGACATAATTTAAATTATATCAAGGTATCTGCTACCATCAGTATCAACTATTCAAAAGCAATCGCGATTGATCTTAGCAGGCTGTTGTTAAAGTTATTGTAGTGAAGAAAATCACAAACACGCAATACCTATACAAACATTTAATATAATGTCATTTTAAACTTTTGTAATTCTAATGAATAAATAACATAATACGCACGACTTTGTACCTAATTAATAATATTTTTCAATCAACATGTAACTTCAGATTTGTAAGTAGGTAGGTACCTATACCTTAACTACTGACTATGGCTGTAATAACAGAATTTAATTTAAAAGGTGTTCAAAGTGACCACCATTTTCTCGTAAACAAAAACGGCATCTTCGAATAAGACTACTTTGTACATCTGGAAGCATTTCAGGTGTGATAGTATTTAGAGCATTTACAATGCTATCTTGTAATTCCTGCAAATTTCTCGAAGTTCTTTGATACACCATGTCTTTTAAATACCCCCAAGCAAAAATATCTATCGGTGTTAAATCAGGTGATCTAGGTGGCCACCTGATAGGACCTTGATTGGCAATGTAATGGTTTCCAAATGTCTCTTGTAAAAAATTGCTGGTACCATAGACCTACTCTAACATTTGGTGGTAAGTCCTCCACGTAATCCATGAATTCATTTTCCAAAAATTTCAAAAACCTTACAGAATTCAATGTACCATTATAAAAATATGGCCCTAATATTCGCTGCCCCATAATTCCCATCCACACATTTATTGAAAATCTCTGCTGAAATCTTGTCTGTCGCGCTTGTCGTGGATTTCTATCGTCCAAATAATGCATATTATGCCGGTTGAATCTTCCATTAATGCTAAAATTGGATTAATCTGTCCAGATTGTATTGGCAACATTTCCTAAATGTTCGTTTATCAGTCAATTACAATACAACAGACGTCTTTGATTATCATTTCCGTGTAAACCTTGCACTAACTGAATTTTCCACGGCTTTAATTTATGCTTTTGTAAAATTTTACAGATAGTATGTTACGGTATATCTGTATCATGAGAAACTTGCCTTATTGAACAGTACGGATTTTCTCTAAAATGTGCCAGCACGATATCTTTATTGGGGGATTCCCGTTCCAAATTTTCGTTGCGCCTACGCAGACTAGAAAAATTTCCAGAAATACGCAACTTCATTTCTAATTGTAAAAAGTCCGGGGGCGAGGTTGACGAATATTAGGGTATAGATTTCGGTACATTTCAGCAGCGCGTGCAGAATTTTTGTGGCACAAAATATGTACTTCTAGCATATTCACGCAATCGCGATTGTTTTTGAATAGTTGATACTGGTAACAGATACCTTGATATAATTTAAATTATGTCAGTAATTATTAACGCTAGGTATATGGTTGTGTTATGTTTTATTAAAGAGATGTTATCATGTAATCGAACTAGCATAAAATATACAGGGTGTTGTATTTAAAAAAAGTAAAATCACGTCCCTTCCGTTAAAACCGGAAGTCGGCCATTTTTGTGAGTGCGTTCAAAATACTCGCCGAATAAACTGGATTAACTCTTATATGAAACATTTTTTTCTATTATCAATAATAAACGAGCAAATCCACTCGCCCTAAAGTTACAATCAACCTGTATATATTGCCTAAAGCCTCAGTATCTCTCAAACGACTAACCACGGTGCTAATTTAACATCTATTCAGTATTAATATGTAAAATTTTCAATGCTCGGTAGTTTCCTGTTGTATTTAATTAATAAATACCAAAATATATGACACTTGTCAAATGTTCTGCCTCTATTAATAAAGGGTTGTTATTACATGAGTTCGTCTCATAGAAAAACCAGAAAAAGAACATTTTGTATATAATAAAGGAAAGCTGTTGTAGCAAAGTTCGCTTGATTTATAGGTAAAGTATTTTCTGAGTTGTATTAGATTAATTGAAGCGTAAATGATAGATTACTGAACAGTTTAGTAGAGTAAATAAATTAGTTAATAATATTGTGGAATCTGTGGAATTATTGCTCAAAAATACACCAGAGAAGAAGAATTTAGTTCAAACATGAGACATTTAACACTTTTCATTTGATTTATGTATATGTCGTAGGCTAATTATGAATTCAGTCGTTTTATAAAAAGCCTAGTCGTTTTCTAAAGGACTGGGCTAATTGTAAAATGATGAATAAATTGAAAACGTTTATAATTCGACTGAGAATGTTAGGCGTTTTATAAAACGCCGAATAGCTTTCAGTCTTATTGGAAACGGTATTTCCATTTTGTGTGTTTTAGAATATGACTGGTTAAATTCAGTCGTTTTGTAAAAGACTGAAAAGTTGTTAGGCGTTTTATAAAATATTTATATTAGATACTACTTGATGGTATAGTATCCTAAACAAAGACAAAATAGGTTTGAGACTTTTATTTTTGTCACATACAAAAATAAATGGACAATTCTAACACACATGGTAAATAAAAATAATGATAAAAAAAGAATGTGGCATTCAAAACTTATAATCTATCTACATAATTTATAAAGCATCTAATAATATTATTTACTTATTTGCACAAGGCCCACTTGAGTGGCATTTACTGTTACATTGCAAATGAGCCTTAAAACAAAAACACTTATTTGTGTGGCACTGTGACTTGCTTGGTTTACAAGCACATTTTTTGAATCCTTGTCCTCCAAACTTTGAAAACTTTTTGAGAGCTTCCCGTAAAGAAATGGTTTTTTCTACCAAAACATGAATTTGTTCAGAATTTTCAATACCAATTATTTCATCTCTTGAAAACCATCGGTTCAATATCCCATGTATGGTACCAATTCGGTACACACCATTTTTTATCTCTACGATAGTTCCTAATACATTTTTAGGGTCCAGCGGGCCCCTGTCAAATTTAGGAACTTCAATCGCAATATTTTGACCCAAACTTAGAGGTTTCAACTTTTGTTTGGTCGTTTGAAGCATTTTGTCAGCAGCACGTTTTTGGCCAACAATACAACCCATTCTTTGTGTTTTTATGGTCTCCTCTTTTTGGCACAAATCACATTTAATTGCTTCATTTAATGGAAAATCTGAAGAATTTATATGCGAACATTTTACGCAGTGAATCCTTGTATTGCTTGCATTGCCATTATTGTCAGTTTCAATGTGTGCAATAATAGGAATATCCTCAATGTTGAATACCTGAATTTCTTCAAAATCAGTTGATGTTTGTGGCGCAATAGTATTCTCATTTGATTCACATATTTCATTACGGCATTGATTAGTGTCATAAAAACCTAACGATGAACTCTGTATTATATTTTCCAAATTTTCTTCTTCTTCGGTTATGTCTTCTCTTCCTTCGCTTATGTCAGTTAATATTTTTTCCAAATCTTCTTCGGTTGTTATTTCTCTAACTGTTTCTGAAGGCAAATTGGAAGAAAAAAGTCCCACAGGAAAATCCACACCAAACAATGCTTTATAAGGTGTCCGTTTAATAATTCTATGGTAGGAAGAATTTTTTTGCCATTGAACGAAATAACATCCAAGTGACCAATTTGTTGAATTATTATCAATAAGCCATGCTCTTAGCATGTTTTCAACATCCTGATTCGATCTTTCGACACTGCCCTGGCTTTGTGGATGACGAGGGCGACCATGAACTATTTTACAAGAAGGCCAGCTTGAGACCAACTGATTAATTACATTATTAACAAACTCCCTTCCATTATCACTTTGCAAAATTTTAGGAGCTCCAAATTCTAAGAATATTTTTAACAGTTCTAAGGAGACTTCTTCTGCACGTTTAGATTTTAATGGTCTTAAATGGATAAATTTGGTAAGGTGGTCTTGATAGTTCATCAGCCATTTGTATTCGCCATCTGGAGTTGACTGTAGATCCATAAGATCTACCTGTCCCCTATGATTCCATCCTTTAGATAAGATAGGCTTCACCACTATTCCCTTTTTCGGTTGATGTTTTTTTTCTGCACATGTTGTACAGCACTTAACAAAAATTTCCACTGCTGGCCGAGGAATTGAATATTTTGGTTTTAGTGACATTAACATTTTATCGCGACCTCCATGTCCGTTACTTATATGAGTTTCAACTAATTTTTCATAAAATTGCTCATACGGCACTACAAAAGTTATTTCATCATCCATATTAGATCTTTTTTTTATAATCTTTTTTTCTCCACCTATTTCCATAGTCTCATAAATACGTGAAAAATAATGCTGTTCATTGGTCCTTTTATTGCCATTTTCTTTTGCTAATCTGCCGGTTAATAAAATTTCCGTTATTTCTTCTATTCTTGCAGAAGTCCACGGTGTTTTAATACTTTTCTCGTGAGCTTAAAAGAAAAACCAATTACTTACTTCGGTATAGGTATATTATTTATTATACTATTTGACTTTTAAGGTTATGTCTTTCTGACTACTCACCGGCGTAAAATGTTTGTAATTCCTTATAATATAACTCTTTCTTAACAAATTCATCACTTTCTGAGTCTTCTAACATCATGAAACGAGAGTTACTAAACTAAAAACTGTCGAAAAACACTGTTAATTTGTTTATTTACAAACTGCCAAACTAACTATGTTTCACTGGACAATCCGCCTAACTCCATAGCAGTCGTTTTATAATACGCCTAAATATGTCCTATTTATTCTAGGCGCATTGTAAAAATTATCATGCGCACGTTCATTTTCCAATAAGACTGAAAGCTATTCGGCTTTTTATAAAACGCCTAACATTCTCAGTCGAATTAGAAACGTTTTCAATTTATTCATCATTTTACAATTAGCCCAGTCCTTTAGAAAACGACTAGGCTTTTTATAAAACGACTGAATTCATAATTAGCCTACGACATATATATTCTTTGTCATAGCCATACTAGATAAAAATGCACACGATTCTAAGGACTGGCACTTATATTTAGATCACGTTATTTCTTATTTCTTTTTTGTTAATGTACCCTGCAGATTAGTTTTTATATTTAAGGGCGTCGTTTACTAGTCATTAACCTTTCAGGACTAAAACCTGGATTCACGGGAAATATTTTAAAACTTCGTCTTCACAAACTAATCTAGTTAATACAAAATGTTACCAAAGCGAATAGATTTAGAGTAATCACGCTTTGAAAACGAAAATAAGATTTAATCTTTTAAATAACATAATTTCAGAAAAATTTGGTAAATACAATAATTGAAGTCGTTTGGAAATAATTGTATGTATTAGGTAAAACGAAATCTACAATGTTTGCTTAAAATTTAAGATCGCTTCAATGTTTCGGTTCCTCACAAAAGAGAATTTACGGGTATTTCATATTTCTCCTGAAAGTTTTCATAAAGAATGGCAAGATAGGTGAATTTTACAATATTTGCGTTTCATTACTTTAGGGAACATCTTTTTAACCTGTATAACGTATACGTCAAGACCAAAAGAGATTTCAGCTTAACTGAAACGCAGACTTGAATATTCTAAAGTAAATACTGTCACGAAATATGTTTTTCATTTTTATTTCGGTGATTGTTTAAAGAATTTTCCGGAAAATGTTATAAACACATGTCAGCTCTGATCTTTGATAAAGATAAAAGGATATTTTCTTTTTGAGCTTCCTTGAATTTTATTTGAATGAAAAGAACAAACCACTACAATACACATTTTGCTTTTTAAATAATAACAAACGATCAAAAAGTTTTCAAATCGAATTGGGTGTGTATATCAGAAGGTATGTCGTAACTCATGTTACATACTCGCAAATAACAGGTAAACTAACACGAACTAAATTTGAACTAATTTGAAAACTTTTTGATCGCTTGATATAGTTTGTTAAATTCATTGTTAAAACGGTTTTCTAACCAAACAGTTATTAAAGGAAAGCCTTCTAAAATTAGAAACATGGGTAGAATTTAACTGAACTATAAAGAATTGCATCGCAAGTAGGTAGGCATTCCTAGAACGCAAGCTCCATAATTGGCTAGGTTAGGCAAACCATTACAGGGACTGTCTGAAGTTAATTAAGACTAGTTGCACTGGAGGGACGAAATTCAGTAGACTCCAGGATCAATTACTATTAACTGTTTTGAGTCGGCAGTTGGAGAACAGATATAAATTTGTCTCACTTATCTGTGCGAAGCGCAATTTGTAGTTGATTACGAACCCTTCTTAATTTTCTTCTTTCCGTTGTTAGGTTAATGTTTCCTTGAGAAGTGGTGTTAATTCACTGTTTGCTAGGAAACGTTTATTGGAACTACTGAAAAATTTCGTTTGGAAGTTTGTCAAACCAATAATAAAATAGTAAGGAATATTTTTCAAATTGTAGCAGTTTAAAAAACAAAGTAAGAGAACCATAAAAGCAATTAAAGTGTAACCTGTGTTTACTTTAGCGTTCCATGTTGCGACGTTCTCCATTATTCGTTCAAGTAAAGTTAAAAAGTTTAAACTTTCTTAATTGTGAAGTTCACCGGAGTTGAACAATTATGCCAACACTTAACGAAATGACACCGCGGGAAAGACAATTTCCCCTTGAAGATTTCGAAGCTCTCTGTAAACGACCACCGATTAAGATTCTGCAAGAGCAGTCACTTTTTGCAACTTTCTATCTTGATTCTCGATTTTCTTACTTCACTTTCCAAAATCAAACTTGGTTTAATTAATTTGCGAAAGGAAATTAAAATAAATCCAACTTCATTAATTAAGTTCTTGAACTTGAATCCGACTTATGCTCGGCATAACATTTATATTTTTTGATTAAAAACATTTTGCGTTTACTGGTTTTTTTTTCATTTCACAATTTTCACGCACACCGAATTCAACAAACACAATAAATATAAAGACCGAAAAAGTCGACCCTTATCTTTGTTTATTAGAATATCTTGGGAAATTTAAGAAATACATTCAGGAATGATCTTCTCACAACGCCCACCCTTGCAGCTTAGCGTCATTTCTCATTTTCTCATTCCGTCGCAGTGGTGGTAATATCTTAAATCTATCAATCGCTTCGATTTCTCATATTTTAAAAGTTAGTGCAGTTCATTTTCATGTAAAAACTCCGTATGCTTTTCATGAACTAAATCAAATAAATCATGTTTCTAATTTTCCGCTTTTCGAACTTACTCAACTTTTATCTAACAAATATGTGGTTTAAAATATACTAGGTGGGTATGTTGCATAAAACGTATCCGATGTTGCCTGCTAAGAGAATGTACAGGATTACAGGAAATGGGTAATTTTTTTTCAATCTACTAGCAAAGCCTTTCTCAAAATCCAATTTTCAAGCATTATAGGTATTTGATCTCAGAATACGGATTCAGGAAAAAGTTATTTGGTTGAAATCGATTAAACATACTTGCAACTTAATCGAAAAATAGGTAATTCTTTTATGAATTTGTGCAATATACCGTGTGTCCCTGTGAAGACGGAACATAGGGATCTTATAATGCTAATTTTTTAAAATGATCCACGAGTGCTTTGAAGCCTTCGTCTTGAAACAATTACACGAATGTCACCGATCGTTAACGATTTCCATGCCGATCATGTATGATCGTCTCCAGATCAACATTTTTATTTGTGTTTTAAATGTCAATTTATTAAAACCAAAGACAATTAAAGGTTATGTTCATGTTAATTTTTTTTAAATGCGGTCCTACCTTAACTGAAGTACAGTTTAGATCTGAGTTTAGAGCTGACAATCAGTAATCCCAGTTAAATTACTTGTGAAATGTGAAAATTTACTTTAATAGGATGATCTTGATGTATGAACCGAAGAATTTGATGCGACAATCAGCTTTATGATGAAATATGCTACAATGCTAATTGAATAAGACTGTATTAAGATGAAATCAAAGAAAAAGCGAATATTAATATCAGTTAGTGTGTACGAATATGAAATCTTTATTTCTACGGCAATTTAATGTGATCAAATAATTGTTACATTAAAAGTATTTGATTTTTAAGGAGCCGGATTCTTGCATACCACAAAGGAAAGTTTTCTAACACAGGTCCACAGCATTATTTTATGTACCTACTAGTATAATTTTCGTAATTTCATTTTCAGTTTCTAATAATGCGTAACATCTAATCCATCATAATCTGAAAAAGATCTTAGAACCATGACGTCAACTGCAAACAAATTATTTTGTATTTATTACTACCTTTATAATGATACTCGGTCTCATTTAATTTAATTAAAACACTATCTACATTTACATGAACCAATTTGAGCAAATAATTAATAATTTTATTTCTAACTGATTTTCAAGAGCGCGGCTGTCAATTCGTAGGTATTGTAAATAATTGTTGAATCGTTTGTTAGTATAACCTATAACGCACGCACGTATTATACATCTGTATTAGCAAGCGCGTTAAACAGCTGACATAACGACGTCGACGCTTCCACCAAATAGAAATTCAATTATTCAAAGCACTCGTGGATCATTTTAAAAAATTACCATTGTAAGATCCCTATGTTCCGTCTTCCCAGGGACACACAGTATACTGCGATTATTTATATCTATTACTAACTATTAAACTGTAAAACCACTTTAGATCATGTAGGTATCTATCTAAAATTTTATAATTTTATAAATAATAACAGAAAATACATGTGCAATGCCGATTTGCCAGAACTTGCTAAGTAGGCTATAGCCTATGGGGCGCAAGCTTCGGGGGGGGGGGCGTACAAAGTAGTAAATACGTATAAAAAGTAGTTGCCTTGTAACTCTCGGGGAAATGTATACTTTATTTATACACGATGCGATGTCCCGAAAAGGAGTGTAATAATTTATCAGCGTTTCTTGCGATCAAAAATAAGACAGAAATTCCTAGAAACAGGTCGAAAAAAGTGAGGTACAGTACCCTAAAGGTGCACTCTGAGAATGGTTTTTATTGAACATCTTCAAAACCGTTCAAGGTAAAATAATGAAATTTTGTACAGACAATGCTCTCTTTATACGTAATAAGATGAAGTAAAAATAATTTTAAAATTTTATCCATGGGTGTCCTAAACTGGATGGCCGGGGGGTCAAAATAACCCCAACTGTTTTGGCTGCAACTTTTCTCCGTTTTCGAGAGTAATTTCAGTTCTACATAAAAAGGTACACTTGTTGAACATCGATAGGATGTACCGTTTTTGAGTATAATCGACTGGAAGCTTTTATTACGTGTTTCAAAATACATACGAGAAGCGGGTCAGTTTTTGTCTTTTATCACGTTATAATAAAATAATTACATATTGTACAAAAGACTGATCATTTTATGCTTAAAAAAATAAAACAAATGAAATTGAGTTTATTCGTAGTATTCTTTTATTGCAATGATTGTTCAAACAAATTTCCATTTTGTTTTAATTCCCAGCATACCATGATTGTATTACAATTTTCCAATCGATTTTGCTCAAAATAGTACATCCTGCCGATGTTCAGCAAGTGCACCTTTTCAATATAGAAAACACTAGAATTTAATATTTTATTGTACAAAACTGGAAAAAATTACATGCAAAAACATTGGGGTTATTTTTACCCAACAACCACCCAATTTGAGACACCCTTGGATAAAATTTTCAAATTATTTTTGAGTATTGGTTGTGCAAAATATCATTATTTTAGCTTAAACGGTTTTGAAGATTTTCAATAAAAACCATTCTCATAGGCCACCTTTAAGGAGACTGCAGCTCCCTTACAAAAAGCATATTTCGACCTATGTTTATAAGTACCTTTTTCTTATTTTTGTTCGTAGAAACTAGAAAACGCTGGTAAAGTATTGCACACTTTTTTCGGAACATCCTATACAGGATACAATTATCTTTTTGTGGCATTACAAGATTTAGAAAATAATGAAACTAAAACGTTGCAACAAGAATAGAAATCAGAGGTTTGATTTTCAAACACTATTTTCTTGTGGGTACTATGCAATTCATTTCTCATCTCGGGTTAATCAATTATTAAAAATAATAATAAGGGGTGCTGTA
Organism: Hemicrepidius hirtus; assembly: GCA_963082805.1. Classification (NCBI taxonomy): domain Eukaryota; kingdom Metazoa; phylum Arthropoda; class Insecta; order Coleoptera; family Elateridae; genus Hemicrepidius; species Hemicrepidius hirtus. Next base: position 34,802,181 of record OY720159.1, read on the forward strand.
AATATTTTAACATAGAAGCAAAATTTATGTAAACCCTGCACTGTAAATGTGAAGGTAATTAAAGTAGCGTATCCAATCGTAAGACTTTGAATACATCTTTAAACGCATTAATTTCATTATGGGGCGAGTGGAAAGGAATGGAAGTGTTCAAAAATATCGCCATTGACCTCTAAACATTTTCTGCTTTGTTTACGAAGGGCGCTCGTTGCTCTGATTGATCATGTGTTTCTTTAACGTAAGAAACAGAATTTCTAATACGTCGGTTTAGGTGCTGCCCAGTGTCAACTTTTACTTTTTATACCTCATTTTGAACCATCCCCATAAACAATAGTCTAACGGTGTTAGGTCTGGAGATTTTGGAGGCCAACTAATAGGGCCACCGCGATACATTTCTTCTCATTTAACTGAATCTCTAATTCTTATCGTTTACAAAATCTCCATACAATCATACGCTCTTTACCTTGGACACCTTGTATAGACACTTCCCTTCGGTATACCGGGTGGCCGGTTTTAAAGGTGTACATAGGGATTTAACATTGTATTGAACGTTTCTGCTGATTCCTGCTCGCCAATTCAACTTACAGGAATAGTAATGGTATTAATTGAAAGGTAAAATGATTGCGCTTCAAATGGTGCTAATAATAAAATTAAATGTGCTATATTTATTTTAAAATAACGATTTAAAATTTTGCGATTTTTAAATATGACGTGCCATGATTTTCAAATTTTAAAGCATTTGTCAAAAAATTTGATTATTTAGTTGGCGTAAATTAGTGGATTTCTGTAAATGACAACTAATTTAACAAAAATTTGAAAATCATGGCACGTCATATTTAAAAATCGCAAAATTTTAAATCGATATTTTAAAATAAGTATAGCACATTTAATTTTATTATTAGCACCATTTGAAGCGCAATCATTTTACCTTTCAATTAATACCATTACTATTCCTGTAAGTTGAATTGGCGAGCAGGAATCAGCAGAAACGTTCAATACAATGTTAAATCCCTATGTACACCTTTGAAACCGGCCACCCGGTATATTATATGGAAGATATTTTACATGGTTTATACTTTGAAGTGCAAGATTCCGCAATAAAATTCCTTGTGTATAAATAAATTCGTTATATGGAAGTACGACTTACATGGATGCTGATCTGTAGGTACTGTACTTTGACAGTAGAACTAATCGTACTATACCGGGCGACTACTTTCAACTGTGATCAAAAAACTAATGGAATTTTACATATTTCTCAAAAATTATTGTAATTGTACCTAGTAATAATTAAACCCAGTAGATTCAATAGTAAATATTGTAGGTAGGGCAAAAAACCGCCATCTCTCCAAGGGGTTTATTAGTTTTTATTTTTTTTAACCTGCCTGCGCAAAAACAAACTATTTATTAATTTACAATATAATGTGCTAAAGCACACAGAAAAATAAATAACCCTTCGAATATTTTTTCTAAAGAATATTAATACGTACCTATTCCATATTATGTAGGTATATCTAAATTGTTTTATGCAAGAGTATTTCCTTTGGCCGATAAGATCAAAATGTATTGAAAACGGATTTCCTTTAAAAAATCTATTGAGTAATTTCCGTAATGGAAGAGTAATGCGTCCGGGGAAACATCTGGTCAATCTGAATGAAGTGCTATAACAGCAACGTTTACAAGATTACTGATAGACTGACACCCTATACAAGTTCATTACTTAAGAAAACAGGCTTATCAAACAGGTACACTACTATAAATAAAACCAGTAGTTATCGATCTTAAAGTTTTCATGTCACGGTCTTTCATGATAATAAACATTTTGACGAGGTATCCAATCCTCTAAATCCGAACATTTCACTTCAGTTACACATATTTTTGGAAACATTTTTTTTAGTTAACATCATGTTCATGTTAATCAATTAATTATTACAAAAACTCAGACAAAGAAGTTATATAAAGAAATATAGTTTCTGCCCAGGTAAGTGAAGTATAATTTTATTCACAAATATACAAAATATATATTCTTGAAATTTTTATGGAGCTTTGACGTTAGGTCGATAAAGACAAAAACACGGAATACAATACAGCAGAACCTCCGGGGAAATGGATATTGATATTTGCAGGATTGTAATTTTATTTATTTATACAAACGCGCAATGGCAAAATTGTTTCACACACTCGATAGCATAACAGTTTTTAAGAATAACGTAGAATTCCGGATACGAAACATTAATTACAACATTTTATCCTATTTTTAATTAACAACAAATATTTCTGCTAGATCAGTGAATAATGTTTTCTGAAAATGGGTTATCGTAACATTATTCTGTTAATTATCTAAATACCATTAGATTGTACTATATTTGTTTATTTCGACTATTCCCTTTTAAGAGTCGGATATAAATTTTACCAAAAAGAACAAAGTTTTTCGCATTGCATGATGCTATCGTATCCACTTCAAAGTAATTGCTTCCTGACATGTCACACCACAGCTATAAGGAGTTTTAGTCACTTGCAGGTAGGTACGATAACACGTTTAGAAAGATATATCTTTGCAGTATTTATGGATAAAACAATTTACTAAAAATCAGTGGCGTCGGAACTATTTTTCAACTACGGGTGCAGCGAGAAAACTTAGCGCCGCAGGCGATTTTTTTTTCAAAAGTGGGCGTGGTCAATTTAAAAGCGTTTTACGAGCGTATGGCTATTTTAATGTAAAATTTAAAAAAATCAAAATTTCAACAATTTTACTTATGCATATTTTAAAATTGCATTGAAATACTGAAAATACCAAAAACAGTAAAGGGTGCAAAGAGCCATTTACAAATTGTTTACGGATGCAACTGACCCGTTGCACCCGTGGTTCCGACGCCACTGCTAAAAATAAGTTCCTACACTTTTACAGGGTTTTTTTTATAGACAAAACAAGGAAAATATTCAAACTGAAATACAACCATTGATCATTAGAAAAATATACTTTTTTAGTTAAAAATTATAGAATGGGAGGGAGAGGTTGAAAACACTCTAAAAAAGCTTTTACAAATTGACTAATGCATAAATTACACCAATTATTTTTACATAATTATGAATAAAAATTTGTGATCCGACTTTCTTTCTTGGAGTGCTTTGCACGTAGCGAGCGTTGGCGACGAACATGCACCAAGGATAAGATATTCGTGATGTATACTCTGGTTAACCTTTCTGATTTGAAAAGTATCTGGTTACCAGTCTCCAAGGTAAAGGGTGCATGTCCGGTATGCTAGGGAAATGTATTCTCTGTGGCAGTTTCCCGTTGCTTTCCACAGAGGTGTTCCTTGCGTGTATATTAGTATACGTGTCTTGTTACTATCCGCTGCGGACCACCCCACGAATGGAGCCGTTAATTATAGCCCAACGACTAATCACTCGGTCAAATAACGATCTAGTGAAGACGACAATTTCTTTCGAAACCTCTACCACCAATCGCATTTCGAATTCTAGACCTCTCGTATGAAAACTTGCCGCTCTACCTATTTGCGCCAACTAGCTTTCCGGCTAAAGAAAACCATAATGGGAAACCCGTTTCCTTTGCACATTATTTATGTTACAAACAGAAGAATGCGTTTAACGTTTACCAACTCTGTAAATTTGTATAAACTACTTCAAGTTCTTTACAACTACAGGGTGTCGCAGAATTGGAGAGCATTTTTTCAGGTTTCGGTAAATCAACTAAAAATATCCTTAAAAAAATTTTTCAGAGGTAAAATGCTCAATCACAATATTTATCAAATTCGCTGTCTATCATTTTTATGATCTCCAAACTTAAGAATTCAACATATTGTAAAAACCCTTCTCCAAAAACTTATTTTTTTGTGGAAACTATAAAGGATTCTAACAATTTGTTGAATTTCTAACCTACAGAGATTTATATGAAGAATCCAGGACAGTAAAGAATTCCTTTAATCTAATTCGGTCTAACTCAGAGCAAAATCCATACAAACAAATTTACATTGTAACAAACAAGTTAGTAAATCAAATGATAGCATTTTTGGCATTTGTAACCATAAGAATGCCACAATTTTCCCACGTTAACTTTAAAAGCATTGCCACCTGATAGCCGAAAGCTTCCAAACTTGTGGGTATAAATCTAACTTTTTTCAGTAGGGAAATGACTAACTTTAAAGAATAATAACGTTGTGACAGGCCCCATTTAGCAGTACAATTTGTCTGCATGAGGACATCAGAGCATTAAGATACGAACGAACAAGTTCAAGATAAATGCACTTGTGGAAACAAATTTATAGCGAGCGAAGGGTTTGTGAGATTTGGAACGATCAGAAAGCACAACGTGCTGCGTGTGCAGCTTCAGCAATAACTTTTTATTTCCTGGACCAAAATATGTAAATATATACCCTTTTGATATTACAGTTGCAACCCATATTCTACAATAAAACTAGAATAGAAAATAAAGGCAAAAGGTTCGCTAAGATTCAAAACCTAAATTTTGTTCTTCGGCACATTTTCAAACCAGCATAAAATGGGCTATGGAGAAATAATGGTCTGCGAGATACGCAAAGGAAATAATCCATTTCCACGTTTAAACGTGTGCTATTTAGAGCTATAATTCCCTTGTAATTTAATTTACAAACCACATAAAGATTGAATAACACAACCACATTAGATTAGTACAAGCGAATCTTCTACAAATAACGCTTTAGGGCGACATGCATCTTCATTTAGTCTGTCGGAAACACTACATATATTACTCGTCTGGTTAACGATTAATTTCCAGTAAGCTTCCTGATACAAACGTTATGCACAAAGTGGAGCTTTACCAGCCTAAGCTTGATTTGGCGTGACTATACTTTATTGCAGTTTATTTAGATAGGGCAAAGGGTATATCAAACTACCATTCGTAATAGTCAGTGAATAGTATTCGTGTCTTGCAATACGTTTCACTGCAATTTATGATCCAGAAATCTTTCCTACTTTATAATCTTGAAATTTCAGCCCGAAATATAAAATGTCTAGTTCGTGATGTTGATAACAAACGAAAAATACAAGACAAGAACATATACTATGAGGTGCTGATTTGTTGCCCTCGGCCAACGGTAATAAGATCAAGAGCGGAGAGTGACCTCGAGAGTATATTCTCCCTTTGCTCCGGGAATGAAAAATTCAAAAACAGAGGAAACGTTGGTTAATGAGAATTTGAGTTTCACTTTTTATTGTATTCTGTAATATGATGTTTTATAATAAGTAGCTAGAGGTTAGTTATTTTTAGATTTTTAGATGACCTACAAATATGTTTCATAATATCTTAAAAAAATTTTTTAACCACATTTAACATATTTTGTATTTATCCATTTTCTAGAATACACAAAATCAAACAGTTACTCAGTTTAACTTTTTTTAATAAATGTTTCAATTTCACGTAATGTTAGATATAACAGGAATTAAATATAAAAATGTAGGTATATATCTAAGAATTTACAACTACGAAAGGGTTGTTAAGTAAACATTTAGCCACAGAATTTCTACCAAACACAATTTCGTCTAACAAAATCCCAACGGACAAAACCCCTTCAGATTTCCGTAAGTAAATAAGTTCACCGAACAAAACTGCTCAACAAAAATCCCTTCAGTAAAAGGACATGTAAAATCCACTATTACAGCTTTGAGCTGTGTTCTTCTGACCCCATATGTACATATTATTCTATTTAAAAGCAAACGTAGCTATTTAATTGAAATTCGAAAATACGTATCTTTGATAATAATTTTTCAGTTCTTACCATACATCTTAATATCAAAATGATTAACAAAATTTGATGTAATTAGACAAGAACCGACAAGAACTAATGAGCATTTAATAACTCAATTATGTTATGCATATGATTTTTTTCCTGATGAACTACAGGCGTAGCCAACAAAATTCCATGTTACATGTACGAATTAATTATACCTACCCTAATATTAGGTTTCTTAATTAACTTCGTTAAATGATATTATTTAGTATTATCTATGCAATAGGAATAACATCTGACCACCAGTTTATGTGCCTTAAAAAAATATACTATTGTAGGTATGAGGTATGCGTCCCGTTATAACAATTCAAGCATACCGATTTATCTCCTGTAGATAAATAGGTAGGTAGTAGTCTGCTTTCCAGCAAACGCAAATACGAGTAGAAAAATACCCGATTTCCTGTATATAATCATAGACTGAATAGTACAATGAAGCACAACAGTGAACGAGTGTAAAGAAGCGCCAGAAGTTCGTATCCTGAGAAGTGAGAGCACGACTCATTGTAGTATATTATGCGTGCTCTACCGGTTTTCTGTGGATCGTCATCTATATGCTTCTAGATAATTATCGGTAGACAATATATCGGAAGAACTAAAGATTGTAGTATTCACATTAGAGGATCTTTAGGATAAAGTTATGTTTCAATATTTACGTTGTTCATTTTGTACGTTCACTAACACACTATTGAAAATAAATAATAAAAGAGGTTAAGGAAATGGAAGCAAGAATCCTAATTTACAATCGGCAATCGAAATCATAGCTCTACGTCCTGAAGCCCTTTGGCACAATGGGATTAGGGAGGTGTTGAAACTGTTCTCAGCAATGATCCAGACTTTACGTCATCGAATCCCATTGAACAACGTCTTTTCACAAACGCACAAGAACCGATTTAGTTCATAATGTGTTATAAATTGGAATGAAAAAATGGCATAAATGCTCTTATAAAGAACTATTTAATGAAATGGTAACAAACGAACAGCATACTGTGAAATTTGTATTTAATATGACGCTTCACTTTTTCGTATTTGAACCCACTTCATGAAATTTTGACAGCTGTAAGTGACTAACATGCTGAGTATTTCCATTAGAATATTACCAAGGAGGATCGAATTCGAATATGTTAGGTGATTACTGTTGGTCCTTGATTATAAGGAAACTCTTAATATTATATTTTCAAGTAAAACATTTTAAATGTCTAACAAGTACTGGTTCTGAAATAGAGATAAAGAAGTAATGCCGTATGCTACGAAAAATGTGTAAATAATCATTGGTATTAAAAAAAAAATTCCACTGGTAGATTTAGAAGATACCATTATTTAGTTTGTTTTCAGGGCAAGAAGTTGATTTTCTCAGCTAGTGGTTACTATTTTTTTATTATTGACCACTAGTCAATAATAGAAACAATTTATCTAGCACGCTGACCTGATCCCTTTAAAATTATGTCAAATATCGAATATTATTCACCTTCATAATACAACAACCACTTTCTAAAGCTTATTTATTTCAATCTAGTATTGTTTCTTATTAATTTAAATTATAATTATTTGTTAAAAATGAGAAATAAATATATTTTAGATAAACGTCAAATTTTACACAAATGTCACAATTTTTGTGAATATTTAGAAATGTAACTTTATTTTTTATTAACGTAAAAACGATTAATTATAAAAGGAATAAAGGTGCTAGTAGTGGAAAACATAGTACACAAACCACGGTAGAGAAGACTTATCAGCCTCGCAGCTTATTTCCTTCGATGCTCCGCATCTCAGGAAATAATGATGCTCAGCTGAAAAAAATGTCTTTGGTGTATAATAAATTATACTATTAAGACCTAACAGTTATTAAAGATACTACTACTTCTGAGCAAGAGAGCAAGGCAATGATTATCTGGAAACTTTATCCGTGTGGACTTATAAATAATGCTTAGAGATTTGGGTGAATCCACCGTGAAATTCAAATGCGCAGCCACCGATATCACACCTTTCCACATGTTTGGGTGGACACAATAAAGGTTTACCTCAAATCAAGGAAGGAAGTCCTCGTAAACGCAAAGATGATCGAGTTTGTTTTTAGACTTTACCTAAGATACTTACTATAGTACCTTAAAGGCACTGAAAACTTCTTCAATCTTCATTTGTGTCAAAAAAAGGCTGTATATTTCTACTACCTACACAAGATTGTAATACTACTCTCCAACAAAAATATATTCTAATAAATTTTTTATAATCTCTTAATAATGGCTTCAGAATAAAAAAAAAGTCATTTCGCTTGCCTCAAGCTATAATTGAAAACACCACGAAGCTCGTAGCTATATCTCAGAAATATAAAAAGAGATTTAAAATTGGTATACAATTTGACAAACAAATTAGAAATATATTTGGAACGAATTCAGGGTAAAAAAGTAAAATAAATTGCAATATCCGTCGTTCTTGATATGGCTCTTCGGAACACAAAGACACCAAACTAGATAAACTCGACTGAGTTGAAGTGCATTTACATAAAAATCTATTTTTCCGATCTCGAAACGTGATTGTTAAGTCGTGAGTTTCGCAAGAGAGTTTGGGACGGACAATACTTCCTGCAAATGGAAGACTGTCAAGGCGCAATTTAAATAAAAACTGAATTGTCACATTTTGTTATGCAAATAGCGCGAAGTGGCGTTTGGCCTTAAACTTTGGTTACAAACAACTTCAGCTTTTAGCATTCACTTGAACCCTTCTGTAAATAAAATTAACCGAAAAACTTTTCCGGAGTAATAACGCGTTTCCTAACCCTCGTTTTAAAATTTTTCGAAGTACTGGCCTAGATCATAACAGCCCTTAATTGCAGCGTAGTTACAGACCGCTGCAAAACCTTCAACGAATTTAAGGCGACATTATTTTTTAAGTTAAACTCATTTTTCCTAAAATATGATCAAATGAACCGTAACGTAACAAATTGAAAAGTTTTAATTTCATTTACGTTCCTTAAAGTTCTATACTACATTCAAAATTTTGTTTATATAGGGTGTTTCAAATTCGAGGGGGGATGGGAATCTCGCTTATTATAAACGAATTTTGTGAATAACAATATGCCGCACCGAAATTTAATCCAAGGATTTCATGAGTTCACGGTTAAAAAACGAAACCGAAAAATTTAATATCTCCAACTGCTAGAGAATAAAAAGTTGTCCTAAGAATGTATTGACAATTTTCCAATATATTTTCTAATAGCAAAGTTATAACGCCGTTGCTAGCTCCACGGGTAACGTGGATATAATTCTGACACAAAATCCACGGCATTACGTCATTATCATGGGGTGACGTTTATCGGCCGACTCGGCGCATGTCAGCTTCATGAGATTATAGGGACAGAGGCGGCTACGATTGGTTGCCTACTCCCAAGGCGTAAAAGTCTTCTTCTGAGAAATCTAATGATAATAATTATTAACTTCAAACAAAATCAATCGCTCGGACTTGGAAAAACTTTACTCTAGTATTTTTTTATTAGTCATATTCAACTTGCAAATTAATTAAAAATCAATTTAAAATATGAAAATGTTTGAAACTTTCATAATGGAATAATTTTGTCCCCGGACATGCGCAGTAGGTGCAGCTCGTATTCGCGTCGCCGAATTAATGACATCACCTCTTGACAATGACGTAATGCCGTGGATTTTGTATCAGAATTATATCCACGTCTGCCGTGGAGGTAGCAACGGCGTAAATAAAATACAAAAATAATTTTTTTAGATTTTTCTCCATAAGACGGAAATGGGTGCAGTTGGGTGAAATTTCTTTGCGACATATTGTTATGCATAAAATTCCGCAAAAGTGCCGAATTTAGACCTACCCTCTATATCTTATAATAAACGAAATCCCCATAGTTGCCCTCGAATTAGAAGCACCCTGTATATTTCTTTTACTCAATATATGCACTTTCTTGAAGTATACTAGTAAATGGTCAAATATAATGTAATTTTAAAAGCTTTTAGGAAAATTGATATTGCCAGCCGCATTCTTCAATTTATATTAGGATCGTCAAAGAACCGATCACACTTTGATTTTCTGAAAGTGCATTTTTAAAACTGAACTTTTTTCATCGATTCTTAGTCACTGGCAAAAATTATGAAACACTTTAAAAGGTATTTTGCATTCTGCATTAATGCGATCCCTTTTGGCCTTTTATACCTTTTCCTAAAGATATTGCATAGTAACAAAATATGTATGAAGTTGGATAAACTTTAAGTACAGCTAGTGCATTGGAGCATTCATGTTTCACCTCCAGCATATCGTTTGCAGTAGGGACTGTCTCATTAAATATTGTAAGCGATGTTTCCTAAAAAGAGCAACCTTTGAAATACGATATAAAGAGTACACACTTTGCTTTTTCTAAATAGTTGTATTTAATTGGCTTCGTTAATGTACAAAAGTCACTGCTGACATTTCAATTCTAGCGTAACAAACTTTGCACGTCAATTAAAATTTTACGAAACAAGTATTAAAGTAAAGTTGTCACAATTAAACTGCTGTAGAATACTGTGTATGAAGTGTTAAAACTTCCATGGTATTAGAAATAGTCCTTGAAAGAAAGAAAATAGTTTAGGTATTAATTCTGGGTGCAAATTTGGAATTTTCACGTAAAACTTGATAACGTTGCAGATTTCATCACACAAAGTATTAATAATTCTTGGCATACTATAATAGTAATGAAATTCAGGACAAGTTATGTAAACAGGTGCTAGTAGGTATCTCTGATACGCTATACTACTGAAGCTTTGTGGTAAAGAGATGATTAAAAAAACAGAAAGTTTCAGTATTCCGTTTTATGTTTTACAACTCAGACTACTATCAAGTTGTAATGATGATACTGGGATTGTTATACGACACTGTATTTATATTAAGGCCGGCATTTACTTAAAACAAAATCCAATTTAATGTATGGAAAGTTGCATACCTACAATAACAAGAATAATGCTTGCCTTGGAATTTTGTTTCATAGTTTTAAATATTTCAGATTCTTCTGACGTTACCAAAATTGATAAATGCAAGAAAGAATAATGAATTTACTGTATTGAATATAGATTTTGTCGTTATATTTTAATTTTTTTTTTGTCAAACAACAATACCTAGTAGAAAGTTGTAATCCGTTATAATCCGTCTTTTGTGTATTGGCTCCATTGACAGTTAATGGTCCTGTTAGTTGTGTTGCCTACATGCTAAATTGTAAAAGGTGAATTATATCGATATTTCTAAAATTTTATTTCCATTTTTTCCGAATTAATTTGCATTTTAGAAAAAAAATTCTTGTGGCATTTGAAAGAGCGTGGTTATATCTATCTATTGATAGAGAGAATTTTTCGATATCCATATTTTTGTAAATACTACTTGAAAATTTTAAAGTAAAATAGAGTTGTACATTTTTTAATGCTGAAAAGTTATTTTTTAGAAATTAAACAAAAACGTTCTATGTGTAGACAGATAAAACACCAATAATAAGAAAAAAAATTCGCCCGCCCTTCCTACTTTAAAATTGGCTCTGAAAAATTGGAACAAAATGTGCATAAAATGGGGTATATTTCAAGGTATAAACTCCAGCCTTAAGCTAAACAATAGAAGAATGTAATCTAGCCATATATCTAATAGACCATAGCCACTAACTAAGACAAAGGTAATAGCATTTACAAGATTAAACCCAGTTACCCACATTATTTTATTTAGAACAAGCAAACAACGGAACAACCCAACTCTCTTAATTGGCTTGGTTACTTAATACTACTACACAGGGTGATTCAGTAAAAGTGGCTACCTAGTGTAACTAGAGAAAATGTTTTACATTAGCGAGAAAAAACGTTTAGAGAAAATTGCAAAAAACTGCACAAAACTCTGTGACAAACTTGAAATGAATCATTGAAAATGTAAATTTTCAATCAAGAATTCAAAGATTCATAAAGAAGCACGCAAAACGTTAAACCAAAATTCTTTCACCATGGAGGCAAACAGCAACCGTGAAAATTTAGTTTAGTTCACGTTTATAACAATAAACAGGGTGATTCAAAAGTACCTACACCGACAATTCGTAATAGATGATTCTTCCATTTTCAGACCATGAGTCATTTAAACTTTTTTCCTTATTGAGACTAGAGAAATCACCTCCTACAAGTTGTCAGAGTACTTTTGAATCACCCTGTATGTTACATTAGTCATATTATACAACAATATAATAATAGATAGTAATAGTCGTAGCTAAGTAATTTACAATTTACACAAATTTTACAATTTAAGAATTTATTCATCCACTATATACAAAGTATTTTTTCTCAGGAATGTCGTTATACGTTGCTTAAATAAATTCAACGATGTCTTTAATATTATTGTAGGGTAACAAATTAAAAAAATTCTTCAATGAATCGATTTTATATAAAATTATGCGAGCTTTTCCTATCTACATATATTTCAACATGCCTTCATGCCGACCCAAGCAGAAATTGGCGGAATGAAAATACTTTTACTGTTTTTTTCGTAGTGGATTTATACAGAAACTCTTCCTCGTCAATGTAGGACAAATGATTTTTTCTTCAAAATAGACAAAAAGACTGTCTATGAACATGGGAAAACGTTTGGAATATTATTTGGAATATGGAATAAAATTTGATTCCAAAATCGATTATGTTATCAAACTTGCAATCACTTACCCCAAATTAAAAGTTGATATCTTATACCTTTTTCGAGATTTTTCAATGGAATGTTCAAACACACGCTAATCATATACCTACTACCTACGCAAATTTCCCATGTTGAATGTCGTGTCCAATCAATTAACAATAATAATATCAATAATTAACAACGGCGTAAACAGTAAAATAAAAAGGAAAGGTCTAAATCAAAAACTAAATCATTAAATCATAAACGAAAGTTTTTTATGTTCAAAATGTGTTTGCAATGAGCACCGCACCATAAGTTATATGTATAGACCGACATCAAGATTTATTATTCGAATAATTACAAGAATCATCATCAAGTTTTTAATATTCTTCTTTTCTGTAGGAGACTGTCTTATGAGACGCTTTAACGTTTCCATTTCATGCATATTTTAGTACTGCGTACGTTATTCTTGGTCTTGTCCGTTTTAACTTCGACATCAATGTTCATAGATTTAACAACTTACCTATTTGATTTTTCTCCGTTATCTCAGCAATCTTACAAGATAACTTAAGGTTCTTGATGGTACAGTGCTAAGAACCTTTTTACGAAACTTTGTTTTATTTAACGTTATTCTTATAATTTGCGAGAAGCCACTCTTTTTTCTAAAAATTCTTAGGTATATCTACAAATTATTTAATACACCCAAATCTAATTTTATTACAATAACAGTTAAAAGCGAGAGTATAACTGACTGAAAAGCAGAAATTAATTGCAGTATTCAACTTTTTAGAAACAACAACTGTTGCTTTAAATTACATTCAATAATGCAGGTCAACCAGCAATATCATGAACATGGGAATTAATTAAACTCCCAAGTGTTGTGGATTCATATGACGACCTATTTCACAGTAGGGTTGTGTCAGTTAACCGACTATACCGATCCCATTTGCCTGAATGACAATTCTAAAAGGGTTACCTATTTTTAAATGAACTACCCTATCCGTACAATTATGTTTAAAGCTTCGTAAATTGAAAACATAAACATTTGAAAATTAAGAGCTGTTTAGAATCATTCCCTCGTAAATTAACGGGATAAAATGCCTGCAGAGATTTAATTGTTTGTGCCCAAATGGATAGTAAGCGAAACAATTTGTATAACAGGAACAATACGTTTACAGAGGTGTTTGCAGGAAACATCGTTCATACTTAAATCTTAATAGAGATTTCGAGTGTTTAAACGTTTTAAAGCGTCAGTACATATTCTATTGAAATAAACACACATTTTCAGGGAAATATTTATGAAGCTGAAAGGCTGCTGTTGGGGTTTAATTCCATTCAATACCAGCACCTGATGATGGTGTAAGAAGAGAAAGTATAGATCATTGCTAAGAAATATATTCGAAACTATTTAGTGTAGTACTAAAACAGTACCCCTTTCAAAGCCACACTTTGAATAAAATCTTGTTCTCCCAACAAATAGTTTGTTGAGGCTAGGTTAACACATTTGTTGAATCTTCAACACTTGTTTCAGAAGAATGATAATAATAGGTACTCAAATTTAAAACTATTCAATCAGCATTATTCAATTTTCTACATATTTTAAAATTATTTATGCACGTAGTATATAGAATTCATCAACTATAAAATAATATGACCCATGAGACACTGACCTCAGAAGTATTTACCTTAAATTTCATTTCTAGCAATAATTTTCTTTTTGTTGAACTTGTCCAATTATAGCATACGTATTTGCTTTTCAACTTTGAGATTTCTAAAATAATCCTGAACATTTGTCAGCTATGTATTTGGTTATGTAAATGCGTTTGTGTTGCGTTAATCCCTTTAATTCTTAACTCAGGTAAGAAGGAAGTGCTTAGGAAATCAGTGTAAATGATGAATTTTCATTACGAGGGTTCTTCCACTTCTAAGCAATTTTAAGAACGCTTGGTTACTTCAAGATTTCAGTTTGCGAGATTCTAAGAAGGAAAGCGCAAAAGTAAATAAACTCAAATTTGGCTGCTTTTATACTTAAAAGGTATTTTAACGAATATAAGGATATAAACGCGCGGTTACTGAATGTTGCAAAACTAAAAAAAAAAAAAAACTCGGAGTGATTATTTTTAGTCGCTTGTAGCAATGAAGAATACACGTACCCCTTTTATTGTTTACTTTCTCTTTATAGTATAACCTATAACCTCCAACATGTACAATACAAACGTATGTCTAGATTTTTTCTTTACGTCACGGCGACATCGGTTAAGTTGGTCCTGTACGGTGGCGAACGAAGCAGGTAGATGTGATTGACAGAAAGTTGCTGTTGGGATAGCGATTCGGGTTCCCAACAGCAGCGGTTCCCAACATGTTCTGATTTTATGACCAATATTTTTATTAATATTCAAATAGATAGCTTAAAACTGTTTTGGTATCGCTGGTGCAAAACAGTAGAAGGTCTCGAATTACAGTGAGCCGAGTTAACTTACTTCATACCACAGTCTGGACTTTGGACCCGACAAATAATAGTCACTTCTACTTTATTCACAATAAATAAAACTGTAAAAATAAAATGCAAAACAATATACCGGGTGAGTCAGACCACCCGTATCAGTCGTTTTTTTCGAAAACGGTTAATCGTAGAGAGTCGGGCCAAAAAGTTCTATTACAAACGCCTTCATGAAGAATCGAATGGTGACATTGGCATTCGCCGCAAAAATCGGCATCCTGAAGAGTTTGCTCCAGAATGTCGAGAACTCCAAAATTTCAAATAGCACGGGGGGTCAAAAGTAGTATCGTTGAAAAGGTCTTTAAAAAATAAGCAAGTTTTGTAGGAAAAATAATTTTATTACCCCCGCCCCATCTGAGGAATATTCGATTGAAGTTATTAAGTAGTTGTACTGTTATTTAGGCAGGATGTAAACGGTCTAAGTAACTACATACGTCCTAACAATAGAAATGCATGGAAAATCAGCAGTGGATGAACACGGGTTGACAAGAAGAAAAAGAAAACTGTTATTTAACTTTACATTTAAAACATGTCTAAAATATAAATTTGACAATAGGTCACCCGATTGTACTCCACTGGATACAACGAGAGATGATATGAAGCTGAGAATTCGCAATGCCTTCCGGTCATTAAGTGATGAAGAAATATTGAGAGCCACTGATAATGTGACTAGAAGAGCTCGACAGTGTTTAGAAGTAGATGGACGACAGTATGAACAATTCTTGTGATATTGTCAAACTTACATTTTAGACATTTTTTAAATGGAAAGTTAAATAACAGTTTTCTTCTTCTTCTTGTCAGCCCGTGTTCATCCACTGCTGATTTTGCATGCATTTCTGTTGTTAGGACGTATGTAGGACGTTACGTAGGTCGTTTATATCCTGCCTAAATCACAGTACAATTACTTAATAACTTCAATCGAATATTCCTCAGAAGGGGTGGGAGTAATAAAATTATTTTTCCTACAAAACTTGCATATTCTCTAAAGACGTTTTCAACGATACTACTTTTGACCCCCCGTGCTATTTGAAATTTTGGAGTTCTCGACATTCTGGAGCAAATTCTTCAGGATGCCGATTTTTCCGGCGAATGCCAATGTCACCATTCGATTCTTCATGAAGGCTTTTGTAATAAAAAAATTTGGCTCGACTCTCTAAGATTAACCGTTTTCGAAAAAAACGACTGATACGGGTGGTCTGACTCACCCGTATAACAATAATATTTAAAAAATTTGGTTTTTAATTTTGCTGGTATTTAAAACAAATCGAAATCTTTCTTTTTAACTAAACACACTCTTACTACCTATATTGCTTTACAATAAAATTCTGATTTAGGTAACAGCCCCAAATGAAACAAACCCAAGAAGACGTTGTGTTATTGAGTATGTACTTAACCTCTTCAACAAAATAAAGTTGACCACCCAACATGGTTTTGCACAAGTGTTATTAGTACCATTCATATGCTCCTTACTAGTAGGTACCCTTAAGTTTTTCTATATACCAATAAACGATACCAACCTTTAGTTTAACGCTCGGTTTAACGTTAATTGTTCAATAACTGCTACCTACAAAATATCCACGGCCTTAGCTTAAAAAATCCATGTTTCAAGTAAAATGCTGCTCTAAG
This sequence comes from Hemicrepidius hirtus, assembly GCA_963082805.1. Taxonomy (NCBI): domain Eukaryota; kingdom Metazoa; phylum Arthropoda; class Insecta; order Coleoptera; family Elateridae; genus Hemicrepidius; species Hemicrepidius hirtus. The sequence continues at coordinate 34,818,711 of OY720159.1, forward strand.
ATGTAACACGACGGAAAATCTGTAATTGGAAAATAAGCAGAACAGTGGAAAAACTAACGATAGGTATTAACTACATCTTTACTTTAGCTAATTTAAATTTCAATCTACTTCGACCATGTTTAACTAATATCTTTTAAATACGTAAATTCTTTAAGTATTATATACTATATAACACCACTAACACCAAAAGAACTGACTAATGATTTTTGTTATAAATTCCCGGGCACGTAGATATACTTTTAAACGCGCATGATTACAAAAACCATCATTTCTATGTTTATATTGGTTTGGCAATAGTTGTGATGGCCTGAGAGGTAGTACAATAATTTGTTAGTTTCAAAATTAAAGCACATATAAGTGAGCTAATTTTTTAAGCATAAATCAATAATTTTAGTCGATTACACACTACAATTCGCTTTAATTCTGCGGGTATAAAATGTCATCTATTTTCGTTTCCTAGGCAACCGCTCGGTTCAACCTATGAAGCTGGAAAGAATGAAGTATAACTAGAAATCCGCGTAGTGGCTCGAAGCAGCTTCAAAAGTATACAGCACTTGAGTGTATAATTACATTGCCCCGAATCCGTGCTAAATAACGTGCGATTAAAAATTAATTATGTATCGAAGAGGGCCTATAAAGACAAAGATAAATATAACTGCTTTGATAGTAACGGGTCGAGGTCTCGGCATGCGGATGCCCGACACCTCATTGCGCTTAAACCAGCTGTGACGCATTGTACACACTACCTGAGAATTTTGGTTACCTGGAGGGATCCTTATGGTTCAAACACGGGTCCTGCGGTTTTAATTCCTATCCGAAAAGAAAGCATTCTTTAAATTCAAGGCCAATTCCGCAATTATAAAAATCTTACCAACACCCGATCTTCGGATGCAAAGGCGAACATCCTAACCTTTGTGATACTCGGACCACGCGCGGCGAGATGACATACAGTTTTTATTTGATAAATCAAATCCAGAGATCTTTAATATTTTTAACTTTTCACAGCGATTTCAGGAATGAATTTAAACAAGGACATGCAAATACGATTTCAAAAACTAAAACGATCTGATCTGTCCGAGGATTTTTCAAAACATTATGCATCATAATTTTAGCTATAATTTTTCCCAAACTTTACACACCATCTGAATAACATTTAAAAGTTTAGAATAACTTTAGATAATACCTCGGTACTAGTCCAACCCAGGGTAGGGTGCCTTGAATATCCCCCGTAGTTCAGAAAAAAAGCCATAGTAGCCCTCTGGTAGAAAAATTCACTGCATAGCAATCGCTAATTCAATTCCTGATCTGATCACGGACATTCTCGAGTAAGATATGACTGCAATTTAGCTTAAGCCTGTTCCATGTAAATAACATGTCCTCGTGAGAAATTTTTTTTGATAAAACGGTGGAGTGACAAATGAAGTTCGGAACAAGCAGCAATGCCTACACTTTGAAAAGACCTTGAATGTTTTGAAACCTGTAATCCAAAGTTTCACGTAGTACAGTTTTCGACGCTTTTTCCATTTTATCGTTTTTATCAAATTACTGTTTTTTTTAATAATGACACTAGGGCCACCAATTGGTGAGGTCATTATGTCTCCCCACTAACACTTAATGAAAAACACCCTTCCCGAAACCGGGATTCGAACCCCGGATCAATAATTAAATATAACTTTGATGACTTTATTTTTGTTATCCAACTTTATTTTAGCTTCTTTTGTCCTTCGGGTTTCTAAAACGATTCAAACCAAGTTAACGCGGTGTCTCAAATCGATAACTCATATGTATTTGCCGGACGTACAGCAAGCTGTGTTATAAATATTACTAAGGGATTTAACGATCGGATCTTTAAAACCCCAACTTTTCTACTTTAGCTAAAAGTTGGTGCAGCGGGCAACTTTGATTTTACAAAAGTTGCACTGTACGGAAAACTACTCCTGTCGTGAGTTTTTATTTCGGGACTACCGTTTCATCTTCGTCTACGCTTCCTTAAAAATATTGGTTCACTACTAAATTGATGGAAAATAAGGTCTGACCGTATTTTATCTCTAAAACGAAATCCATAATGCTTCCTTCCGTTTTGATTACTTAACCTTTTAGAGAGCAATTTAAAATAAATTCTTAATTATATTTCGATTCTTAAATCCCGTCTAGGGTCAACATGAACTTTTTGGTGGTAATTGAAATATTAGACGGAGTTTTAACATTGGAAATGTTTATGTTCGTATATGGGGTCAAGTTACGAGTTTTTACTCAAGGCCAAAGAAGACAAAAGTGTCGCGATCGGGTTTCGCCGCTAGCTGGCCGGTCCGGGCCGACAGCATAGCACGGTGGGCATACAAATTGGCGTGTGCGCCGTGCTCCTGTCCAGCCGAGGTCGATGGTGTACAACTACAACCCGAGGGCTTTAGCCCGAGGGTTGTACGTATTCTGTACGTATTCTGTATTGCCATGGTAATAGCAAAGAATGTTATATATTCTTTGGTAATAGTCAGTGTTATCATTTCCAATGCCTCCGATGGTTGCAAGGATTGCGAAATCTGTGAATTTTTACATCGTTTTTACATAAACACGCTATGTATAGAGAAGTGAAATTTACAATCTAAGCTATTCGATTTGATCCTGAAAAACATTAGAGACAAAGCATGACATAGAAATATCTTCTTACTATAAAATAAAGACACATTACAATATTACATTGTAAATACCTACATTACTGCAATGTTATAAATAAATGGTAACGAGTGATAAATTGATGGCGTCTGATTAAAATAACTTTTTATCACCAAGATGTTTGTTGGCTGTTAATATATTATCGGTATATTATATTCTGTTTTTATACCTTATTTATTTTAAAACTAAATCAAAGAGTTTTGGCCAGAGAATCGCGTGATGCTCTTTTATTAAAATCACCACTGCTTTCAATATTACGCCATCTCCATAGGTGTCATACGTATTTGAAATATTTAGCGAAACACCTTTCTCCAGACCATGTAGTAGGTAAGACAATTTCTGAATAGCTATTTATTTCGTGAAGTATTAAGTCGCCATCATCAGCAGGAAAACTGCTAAAACGAAACTGTCTAAACTACATAAAGCTTATATGCTAAATTCTCTAAAGGAATGGTCGCACATGATTGATTAATCGTCTATTCATTGAAGTCAGTGGCTGAAAGAGCTCCCCTATTTTTGAATGTTCTCGTAACAATTTAATTCTTCACTTAAAAACACTTTCTTTAATGCTCTTAAATTTTCAATTTGATCACGTGATGAAACTACATATATTTAGGTATGGCCAATCGATTGTTTATGCTAAAGTCCCGACACGACTGTTGACGTTTACGGAGGCAAGAAATGCGGCGCAATTCGTCGCAAGGGGCGCTCTTGTCGTGTGAATTTTAATTTCAAATTTAACTTTAAATTATGTAATTTGCGCTCATTTTTTAATATTTAAAGTCATATAGCTATGTCAACAATTGCAGTTAATATTAAAATTAACAAGTTTATCTCAAATTGGAAATTAAATACAACATGACAGCAGCGACACCAACGGAGCTATGGCGTCATTGTTGTCTCGCCATGGCCCGCTTCATTCTTCTAACTCTTACGAGTTATATGGCCGTTCCAATTTCAATTTTGACAAGCCCTCTCTGGGATGCTCACTCCGGCTGTGTATGAATCTACTATACCTATGTATTTTAAATCTGAAAAAATTGTTGCTGATTTTTATCTAATAGATGGCACCACAGAGAGGGCCTGTCCACGGCCAACTTCGTTAATGACAGCTTACGCTTAAGCTGTCATTAATGAAGTTGGCCATGGCCTGTCAAAATCAAAATTGGAACGCCATATAACTCGTAAAAGTTAGTTAGGTTGGCCATAGTCTCGCTGATTAAAAATGGTTTAAAACTTCGCTTCGTGTGGGCACTTTCTTAAAAAGAACATCCACTAACTTTGCACATATACGCCAATCAGCCCCCTCCACAAGAAACACGTGATATATCATGGACCGCCCTATTGTTTGTTTTTAAAGATGTGCTTACTAAAGCTGAATTCACACTATAGTGCAAGGCAGAGGCAAAGTACGGGCTCGGCAAATTATTTTTTACGAAATCTATGAGGAACATGACACACACCGGCTCGATAAATATTTTTCGAAATAATCCCCACGTGCCAAGCCGGTGACCATTGCATAGATTTTATGAAAATTAATTTTCCGAGTACGTGCATTGCCTGTGCCCGGCACTACAGTGTGAATCGAGCTTAAGTGTGGTTTGATAATGCACATAACTAGGTCAATAAATAGCAGGAATAGTACAAATCCCTATCTAATGCCCCATCTGATCTTGATCTGTTATGTGCTATATTCGTTTACTTTAATAACCAATTTTTGCTCCCAGCATAGATTTACTGTGAAGCGAATATCGCTTGCGTCAATATTTTAGTATCTGGGCATTTCAACATATTGATCGCTCTGTACTTTCTTGAAAGAAGCCTAAAATATACAAGTATGTAAACCTTCATTCCAGTCAAGTATCTTTGTAAGAAACATGATATTAAAGGGAGCTTCGTTAGTGTCATAACTTACATAAAACCAAATTGTCTCTTGGCGAAGCGGTTAACTTATCTAAACTCAATTTCTAGATACCAGTTTTTCCTTAAACTGTTTGGTTTCTCCGCAATTCTTAAATTATTGACAATTACACATTTATCTCAGACGAAATTTAGGTACTACCTAGCTTATATATTGGTAATAAGACAAATTTAGTTTCAGTATAATATGAACAACTGAAATTGAACGCAGCAAATCCTTCTTTAAGAAATATCCATGGGATTTTAACTTCCTTAAATGTATGTCCGAACCAAATCTTGGGACCTCTTGGTTATTAACTCATGAAGTTGTTCCAAATCAAACTCCATTTCACTATGACCGTTACAACTACCAAAATCGATTTAATTTTGAATTACACTATGCCTTAAACTACGTTTTGGAAGGACGATTCTATAGATTGATGTTTATTGCACCACACGAGAATCTAATCTACACGATATCAATTATTAGAGAACGTGTAGGCTGGCTTCCGAATTAGGCAAACTTTAATTAGACTGTATCCACTTTATGTGTCTAGTTGCCAGCTCCAAACGTTTGAATCGGTACTATTTCACGCATTATTGCATGCCTTAGTTGTGTCAAAGGTATACTCCAAAGTTTAATCACAGCAAGTGGTTATACGAGTACTATGTAACTTGATATTCACAAAAGTTATGCTATCTAATTACATCAATTAACTAGTTTCCCATTAAAATTATATATTTTATTATTAATTCTATCATTTACCTATAAGGATGTTATTTAATTATTTTATTCTTTGCAATTTACGAAATTAGAAATTGTTATCTAATGCAATAATTTTATTAACTAACGCAGAACTTGAATTTGTATGCGATTAAAGATTATAGCCAACTCAACGAGATCATTTTATACTATACGCAAGCATTCTGTTATATGTGATAGGTATCGAATTTCTGTATGCGAATCTGGTAACTTAGATATATATATATCTAAAAGAAATAAACAACCATCCATACATATATATTTGAATAAAAATGAAATGGAAAAAGAAACAGAAAGCCGCATTTCATACATAACACCAAAAAAAAAATAACGTCGACGATGATACACGAAATAAACTATGACAAATAAGACGTGCAATTTCTTCTTATTCACTATTCGTGTTTCTCTTGATGTGCATCCCATGTAAATATATTTTGATATTCTTTTACATACGTTGATTTAGAGATAATGGTAAAAACGTGTAAGCATATTTTTTATAAATTTCAAGAGAGAAAACATTTTCAGAAACAGTATAGAGTCGTTCAGTGAGCGCACTATAAATATAGATCAATATTAATGTACCTACTTTAAGATTTAGAAGTTTAAAAATTTATTAAATTTGTCTGCAGTGACTAGTAGGAAAAGTTCAATTCTTGGTTGGGACAAGCCTAGAAATGAATCTTTTATGGAGTTGTGCATACAACTAGAAAAACTGAAACGAATTTTTGTTATGTAAAGTAATTAATTAAAAAACTTTTATAGCCGCAATTATTGGTCGAAGTATTTCCTAAACATGAACCAATTTAATCAAAATTATATTAAATAAAATAAGGGACTATATACCGGGTGGCCGGTTTTAAAGGTGTACATAGGGATTTAACATTGTATTGAACGTTTCTGCTGATTCCTGCTCGCCAATTCAACTTACAGGAATGGTAATGGTATTAATTGAAAGGTAAAATGATTGTGCTTCAAATGGTGCTAATAATAAAATTAAATGTGCTATATTTATTTTAAAATAACGATTTTAAATTTTGCGATTTTTAAATATGACGTGCCATGATTTTCAAATTTTTGTTAAATTAGTTGTCATTTACAGAAATCCACTAATTTACGCCTACTAAATTATCAAATTTTTTGACAAATGCTTTAAAATTTGAAAATCATGGCACGTCATATTTAAAAATCGCAAAATTTTAAATCGTTATTTTAAAATAAATATAGCACATTTAATTTTATTATTAGCACCATTTGAAGCGCAATAATTTTATCTTTCAATTAATACCATTACCATTCCTGTAAGTTGAATTGGCGAGCAGGAATCAGCAGAAACGTTCAATACAATGTTAAATCCCTATGTACACCTTTGAAACCGGCCACCCGGTATAAGAAACTTTCTGCAAGTAAATTATTAAAATATTCAAGTAAACAGCGACATAGTTTGTGAAATATTTATACAATGTTTATCAATTATTGCAGTTAAACATATCTACATATTTTAAATTTGAAACAATTTAAACAAAAATAGGCTCAAGGTAAACATATACCTAAAAGTAAGCTAAAATCTGCAAATATTTTATGAAATGAATCTTCCGTTGTTAGGGATGGTAATTAAATGTTAAATCCAATTGTAATTGCATTTACCTAAAAGCAGATACAATATAATTCTTTATAAGCTTCTGTTGCAGGCTTTGTTCCGAGAATTGTTTCCCATAGAAATATTAATTAGTCACGATTTTTAAATGGATGCTTTGTTTAGTTAAAAATGCAACGTAATTAGAGAGTATTAAAGTTACTGAAACACATTAAATTGAACTTCTAAATTAAGCCTTTGAAGGGGTGTAATTTACAATAAATGCAGTTCAAATATCGTCTAATTTCCTTTTTACTCTCTTTAACAACAAACTTTTTAAAGCTGCATTTATTACGAAAGATACTATAAATAGGTGTAGGTAATAACTACCGACTAGAATGACTTTATAAGCTCCTGATCTTAAAAACATACATGATAACGTGTTAACAACTCAAGAATGGGTATTAAAAATACCAGTTTTTCGAAATTGCCATCCTCGTTTTAAAGTTAGAAAGTTTAATCATTTAATTTGTCTTAACTTTTTTCCGCATCTTTAGATTTTCTGTAAATTTATATCTGAAAACATTGTACCAGAATCGGCGAAGGACAAGGCTATCAAAATCTTAGAATAATGAAAAACGATGACGCGCTATGACCAGGGGCGGATTAACCTAAATATAGGCCCTACGTTAAGCGCAAGTAAGACCCCCCGGTAGAGGGGGGTTTATAGCTTGTGATAACCAATCCACATAATAATAAACACTCGTAATTTTTGTCTTGAAATAAAATCTGCTACAGCCAACGGCGGCTCATTTCAAATTATAAAATTCTCAAAGTTTCAAACTTTTACAATTAGCATTAAAATGCAGTTGTGTCTTTATTTTCATTCCGTTTAGTAAAAAACCCTACAAGGGACAATTGCCTTTTGGGTATTTTCTGAAAATAATTAGGTTTAAAAAGTAAATCTAAAGAGAAGACTGTTTGTGTGCCTACGTGCCGTTTGTATCCATTCAATGGCCAGTTACATCTAGATGTGCCGTTGAACACAAGAATCAGAGCGTTCCAGTTGAAGTTGGGGGGGATTGAACGCCCCTGCCGCCCCCGAGGAGCCGCCACTGGCTACAGCAGTCAACCCTAACTACTGAACATAATAGATACTTAAATTATTATTTTGTTTGTTATTAATATAATTATCTAAATATTTCCATCTAAATAATAAAAAAATATTTTTGTTGGGCTGAGCCGCTCCAAAAGTCCGGGCCCTAGGCTATCGCCTATTTAGCCTATTGGATAATCGCCACTGGCTATGACTCATGCACAAACAGAATGTCCCCAATTGTCGCGATGTCACAGGGTGTCCGGAGATGACGCGTCCGGTCCTGATGCAATGCCCATATAAATAGTTGCAGATAACTATCCAGAAAAATAAGTTTTGTAAGGTTTCAGATGTTTACAAAATCTTATTGCCAGTAATTTGTAGCAAGATAATTGTCGAATAACGAATCAAGTGCTTAAAGCCAGATTATTACTTGTTTACTTAATTATTTTGATACCGTCTCTAGTGAATTTACTTCATTAATAAAGAGCAGAGTATTCCTACAACAGACTCAAGGTAAGATAGTAATCTACCCCTTGTATTTACTTGTTTCGAAATATCTTGGGAATTTGTCAATTTCTAGTTCCAAATGTCAACGAACATAATATTATAATTATCATTTAAAACAATAACTTTCGTGTTATAACCTTGTAAGCAATTCCGAATATATGGTGTTCCAATTTTTAGAACTCAGGGTGTCCGGAAACAACGTTCCGTAACTTCGGGAGATGATTCTACATCCAAAAATATGAAGAAAGGTTCTCATGAACAGGGGTCCGGAAAAGCTTTCTAACGGAGCTACGGCTCTTTGAAGAGGGGCCTCAAAATGTGTTGTTTTATTAATTAGTTAATCAATACACCCTACCCGTTACGCACGCCCCTGGTTTTTTTTTCTATTTTTAACATTACCAAACTATTTCCCGTACCAAATATACCCTGGGTACCAAATTTTATCAATCTCGTTTCAGTATTGATGAACTAATTAATAAAACAACACATTTTGAGGCCCCTCTTCAAAGAGCCGTAGCTCCGTTAGAAAGCTTTTCCGGACCCCTGTTCATGAGAACTTTTCTTCATATTTTTGGATGTAGAATCATCTCCCGAAGTTACGGAACGTTGTTTCCGGACACCCTGTATAGCATACAGGGTGTTTCTTAAATGGCGGACACGTAGAGCACTACGCGATTCTCATCTTAAAACTGAGTTGAAAAAGTATAGGTGATTTTGTCCTAATGTATTTAGTTTCCGAGTTATTCGCATTTTAAAAAGTTTAAATTTGACAACATTGCGCATGCTTGCACGGACTTTGTTTTAAACGTTTGGTGTTTTAATAAGGCAGTATGAACAAGTTTCCTAGGTAATAACCTCATAGCTACAATGCACTGTTGCAACATATTGAAAAAAAGTTTAACAACATCAGATATTTCTCAGAAAGAATGTCTTCGGAGGAAGGAATACAACGTATAAAAAATTCCAAATTTATTTAGATTTAATATTTGATTGATGAACAATGCGGAACGGTTAAAATTTACCCGTTTTTCCAAAGCATAAAGGAATTGAATCTCAATCTTTGACTGAGAATAACTCTGAAACTAGCGAAGAACGGGCATTATTGTATTATATTTTTCCAATTGGTATCTGGAGGGGAATGTAGTACTGTGCTCCGTGTCCGCCATTTAAGAAACACCCTGTATATACCTATACTAGAATAACTCAAGCAAAATAGACCACCCAAATAACAAATATAATAGCTCCCTAGATTGCTACTTTAATATGAAAACAATAAGAAATCAGAGAAGCCTGTATTACTATACTCAGTTTGAGAAGAGAGAAATGCATGTAAACACACTATAATGTGACGTCATGAAATTTATTGATGACGCGTAACCTGTTATCTCAAACGCACCATATTGATAATTAAAAACGTATACGAGATTTCAAAAATATTAATAATTAATTTAACGAGATTTTACAGAAACCTTCTAACGGAATATAAAACAACAGCACAAAATAGAGTGAGCTCAAGAGGATGCAACTTTCGGTAAATATCAAAATCATTCAGGCATTTTTGAAATTCTATTGATTATTATTAATTATATTATAATCCAGGCAGCTATTTAATTTGTTATTTGGGTTGCCTATTCTACTATTTTTGCGTGGGTGAAACGATTGAACAGTAAATACTGGACAGCAAACCTATATTTTTCCATAACAGTTTTCATCCGTAATATCCTAAATCTTTCTTTTAAATTGTAGTTAACAAGTTAAACTCGGTAAATTTCGATTCAGAACCAACCTCTGGGGGAAAACCCTTCCGGACCACGGTCTTTCCAAAATATAATCCCTCAAGAACAAAATCCTGTCTAGACGTAATCCCGATAGCGCGGTAAGGAAACGTCGACGTTTTTAGGGTCATAATAAGAGTCCGAATATGGGAAAAACAGAACCGATGGTTGGTGAGAAATTGCATGTCGGGCAGTGGGGCCCTAACAAGTTGCCTATACAAAACCTTATCATTTTTTCAAGATTCAATGTATATTTTTCTTATAAAGTTTACATAATTATTTCCCTTGTCCCTTCTAGTGTCAATTGCAAGAATATATTCAATTAGACAAACTATCTGTCTGTAAAAATGCTGTAGAATCTATGGAGGTATCAAGCCCCGATGTGTAGGTACTATATTATGGACAGTGTAAAATAGTTTGTTATACAAATTTATTGTTAATGTTATTACTAGAGTGTAATTCGTGTTAACTCTCTCTGATATCCATCACCTATAATATATTTGATATTCTTCTAAATGAAATTTATACTATCGTCTCCTGAGGCCACTTTGTTAATATAAATAATAATAATTCATAAAAATAATCAATAATTCCTGAAGCTATAGCAAACTTTTTTGAAAACAAAAATCATTGTACGGTTTACAATTAAAAAATTATTCAAATGATGACATACATCTCTTCTATTCGCATACCTACAACTTCTAAATTCATTTAATTTCATGCTCATTTTAATTAAGGACATATTTTTAATGACTTTCTTGTTCTGCAATTTCTTTGCTTACCGGGGTACTTCTAGAGACCACTCTTCAAGCCTCTTCTCATTATATTTTAATTAATATAATAAAGAAAACAATGGCTCGGTTTCAAATAAAGTTAAATAAGAAACTGACATCTGTAGAAATTCCAAGGCTTTGTCATTTTTACTTTTTAGAATGTTTTTATACTCACAAGTTTTCGTAGAAATATAATATACACAAACAACTTCGATCTTTACATCTTTTTGTACACATATATTCAGTTCCGGATATCATTTTGATATTTACGATGTTATTCTTAAGAAAAAAACCTCATTTTAGTGGAAAAGTTTTTACAGCTTACGTAACGCGAAATAAAACGTAAAATTTTTTGTGTTTTGTTTGCTTCTACTTCTGGTCTTCACTTTTCTGTAGAAGCGTCGGTTTGAGGCTTATATAGAATCAGTTAGAATACTGTTCCACTGTTTTATTTTCTAAATTATTATAAGCAGAGAAAAATAAAGCAGTCCTCTCTCTAAAATGAGAATATCCATAAATATTATAATTCCCACTCTCACACAAGGAGGGCAATTTTTTAATATCACAGAGAAGACACAGTTGTTTATTTATTCTGACAACTCGGAGCTTTAGTTTATTCCACTGGCATATGTCAATTATTACCGCATACTTACTTGAGAATATTCATTGTCACGCGAATATTAATTTCATTATTATCACACACAATATTATTAAATTGTGGCTTTCCCCCTCGACGATCAAAAGATCCAGTTGCTTTCAGTTTCCTAACTAAGCTTGCTAACATTAGCCCTGATATAACGTGTTTATTTGGAAATCATTCCGTGTGAAGTACTACACCGTGTGCTGAATTTATTTATCCCCAACTGAATAAATTCAATAATGATGCAAGATTAACATGATCATAATTATTACACTAACATCAAATTTATTATGCTGATCATCATGTCATGCTTATTCCGTAGTTTACTCAAAAATATTATTTATAATTAACACTGTTTATAAATCACCCTGTATACTGTTTGTAATTACTAACACAAATTATACGTTTAATTGAAATTTACATATCTGGTACCTACTACTAGATATAACAAAATTTTCCTGTAAATTGAAAATAATGTTTTTCAACTCTAAATTAGATAATGCGCTGAAACATGCACGAGTATGGTATTATACTACAAGGTAAAACATTTCAAACTCCCCAAAGAACCGTACAGTTTCCATATGCGAGAAACTCCTTAAAGTGTATTCATCCTGAAACACCGAAAGTGTTATAAATGAAAATAAAATTAGTTTTGAAACCTATTTACGGCTCTCTTTGGCCTCCTCCTTGAAGGTTTTCCGTTAACCTAAAAAGATGGCGTCAACTGAAATATTAAACAACCCAAATACATCACATTTAAGACTGCGGTAAAGAATTCTTTTGGTGTCTCCTCCATTTATTATAAAATATACTCCAGCGTACACATATTATTTAGTTGTAGTGTGACACTTGTTTAAAATGAAAACCTTGAAGATAACAATTTGACAAATCGAACATTTCAATTTTGTGTCCATCATTTCGTTTCACACAAAAAAACTATAGTAGTAATATATTGATTTATAAATAGGTGCAGAAACAGGTTACACCTTGTTAAATATCTGATATGTATTCCGGTTAACATAATTATGTATTGGAATATTTGCCACAAAATATTTGGCAGTAGCAATTATTATTTGAGCACTTTATAATTATGTATCATAAGTGTAGGTGTTACCAAAAACCTTCACCAAATTAACATGTTACGTGAATACCTGATTGCTGAGTCTTCAAGCGAAAAGCTGACGTATCACTTCATACTCTGAAAATGCTTGGTGCAATGTGTAAAGAAACGTCAGACTACCCCAAGAGTCCTCGAGAATTATAGCCCACTAGATATAACGACGTCCGGTTTTCTCTTGAGTAATCATTAACGACAACCATGAAAACCCCCTAAGTTCAATTTAAAGAATAGATTTTAAATTCGTTATTTTGTTTTACCACTACAAACGCTTGACTTGAATATATTCCCACCTATCTCGTATTCAAACTACAAACCAAGAACTTTACGTCCTACCCCGTCCTTATAAAATATTCAATAAAATGTTTCCTTTTTGTTTATAAATTTATAGTTTCTACACAAAACGATGAGTGATACTGCAGGGTGTTTCAGTCTTGAAAATTGTTTGACCAAGTCGAATGATAAAGTTGTCATGTGAGTTTAAAATTGTTTCACTTTTAAAATTATCCAGGAATTATTCTGAAGAATAGGAAATAACATTGTTTTGATTAAATTCTTACATAGATATTTGTTAATAGCAGAATAAAAAAAATCAAATGTTAAACTGTATAAACTCATATAAAACAAATATTTGTGACCCTGAAGTTCTTCAGGGTTGTTATAATAATTGTGAGACCATATGCATTTGCAATTCCTTAGTAATATTGCGTGTGCAAACCTTGTATGCTGAAGTACTGTGAAAGTGATAGTATCGGTTCTAATTGCACAAATATGCGTGAATTATTTCAATTTAATTCATTTAATCAAGGATATCATGCTCTTCCAACATCTTTTCGAAAATGAATTCCTATCCTGCTATCCTGAATAAACATTGGCATTGACAATAACATTGACATTATCTTATAATTATTATTAATACCTCGGTAGGCAATTTTTAAAGCGTTGCTATAAAATTACTAATTGGATATCTCGAACTTGATAATTTCTAGAGAAACGTAGAAATTACTAACATTATTCCAAATACCTATAAAACCTTTATAGTATGTTATACAAAAGAAGTAATTTTTCGTGCAACATTTACTTTACTGATATGATAAAATACTTTTTTCTTCAAGCGTATCATAATATCCGTATGGTTGTACAGAACTGGCTATGTAGAAGGAAGTCATTTTGTTAGTAGTCAAAAAATGAAAATAATGTTACTAGTACAATAATGTGTTTACGTATCCATGGCAACGGCAGTATTTTGCCCATAGCTCCGCCCCCAAGGTTGGTAGAAGGGGAGAGCGTTGTCCTGTCGAAATGACTTTTTAGGAAATATTTATTTACAGCAACAGAATATTTTTACACTTGAAGAAAAAATGGTATATATTATTCGGAGTAGAACGTCTTATTTGTGTTTCGCTCACTTGCACAGCCTCGGCGCGTGCGCCTCGGCCGCAATATGAGCTCAACACAAAAAGAACTCTTTCTACTCCTAATAATATAATATACTATTTTGTATTATAGCAGATAATAGGGTTGGAAAATGTACAATTTTATGTTGAATTAAAATAGCTGCCCCCGCATCTACATTTCAAGTTCAGTTTATAGATACCCAGGAAAGCCAATTATTTCGAATTTTTACTCGCCCGAACTCCACCCTCGATTGAGCACAGCTGCCGATTTGTAAATATCATTTAAATTATTGATTTGTTTTAATGAAATTCTCTTGTTAAAGTTAAAATCTGCACAAAAACCAAAATTCCCAATAAGCCTATAAAACAAAATGAGATTATTTTCTTTTTCGTTCTAATTTCCAGCTACTTTTACTGTTATTGCAGTTGAGGGCGCAGTTTTTACATTCAAACTTTCTTCTTCAAATAGAAGTTGAGAAAATTTAAACGTAAAACTAAATAAGTGGTTTCAATTTCAAAGTCTGTCGAGTTTCTGCTTAGTGTTATAACTTTTGATGTAAACAGCTCGTCTGCGATTTCGTCGTCGGTTTGTTGCAATTCACGTAGATAAATTTACTTGAGAAATCTAAAAAAAACACGAAAGGTTGTGGTTTCAGCAGTAAAACCTCGATTAAAATCCTGCCAGCTGCAGAATTGAAAATGATTGAATTTTTACCTTCTTCGCCGGCAGCTTGGAAGAAGGTGAGAAAATCGATGCGGAGTGCGTGCATATGTGCCTATCCGTGTGTCTGTATCCGCTTTATACCTAAGACGTTATCATGTGCTTATTGATTAAAACATAGAAGCTGATTATTTAACGCATGTAAAGATGCTTCCAAACCAAACGCGCTGCTCTGCGCTGCGCTGCGCCGCGCCTAAAAACACCGCGCGGAACTACGCAGAACGGCGCAGAACGGCGCAGAACAGCGCTAAATATTTAAAGACAAATTTGAATCCTGGCGTTGTTCCAACTGGCGCGCGCGCGTGTTAAAATATGGAATACGAAAAAGTTAAGATTGCTGCCGCTATCATTGTAATTAATAATCACCTAAATAGAAAAAGACGAAACAGAAAACGGTTTTTGGCGATAAAAGTCAACCAATTTTTCAATAACTTCATGTGTCCATTCAGTTACATTACTCATTTTTATTTATTTATTATTCGCATAAACGTATATGGTATGTAACCTGTCACTATAAACTGACTACAGCTTGACCAAGCTTACAAAGTTGAAAGGGGGCGTGCCGTGCGGCGCTGATATAGTTTTTCAAAGTACAGTCAAAATAAAAACATTTAGGCGGCAAATTTAAATAATTGTAAATACTTTTCAGTCAAAGAATTCAATGACCTTCCAAATGATATTTCTGGCTGCAGAATGAATTATCTTCCTCGATTTAACATTCATACTTAACAGATTTTAAACGTCAAAACGATCATATTTTCCGGGGCATTGGTAAGAGCTTTATTTTTTAAAATCGAACGCACGAGGACAAACGTTGATCTACAAAACACCGTCCAAATCAAACGCGCACAAACAAGCGTTTTCCTTTGATGTACCGACATTCAGCGGATCGTGTTCGCTCTTGCGCGGAGCGGCGCAGTTTGGCGCGGTTGTCGTCCAAATCCAAGGCGCCGCGCCGCGCCGCGCTGATTTGCGCCGCGCAGCGCAGAGCAGCGCGTTTGGTTTGGAAGCACCTTAATAGATTAGATAGGTTACATTCATCAAAGAAGATACTACGCCCGCTATGATTAGAATAAATAAGCATGCAATACACAAGTCTCGCCAGGTTTAAAAATCAAACAATATTGTTAAAAAAATTATTTAATCTTAATCTAAAACTAGTTACCTATACTTTATATGAAAAGCAAATAATTTATCAGCAATTCAAGATGCGAATCTTAAACATCTAGCGTCACCACTTTTATTTATTAACAGGCAATATTAGGGGTAAAAAGCAGACATTTGCAGGGAAAATCTTTTGGCACGGGTGTGACAGCCTGTAGATATTTATATTTCGAGGCAAACAATTTTCAAATGAAACATTAACATTACAGCGGCGTAACTACCGGTGTTCCATGTGTGCGGTGGAACACGGCCCGGAGGCTCCAGGGGCCCGGATATAATCGAAAAAAATATAAAAATGCAGTATCTACTACTCGATGTCTATTAAAGATAATCTGTAATAAATAATTGAGGATAATTAATTGGAAAAATTAAACGCTATGTCTAATTTATTATTATCTTGAATCTTCCCGTGTAAAGTTATTTTTTAATATTTTCAGTAATTTTCTGTACCAATTTAGCGTCGGAAAGTATAACTGCATATTGAGGTTTCCTATTATCTCAATCTATTAGAAATAATCACAATTTTCACTAACATCAAACCAAGGAAAAAACTCTACCGCGTATATCTAGGTACAGTGTGTCCCTGGGTTGAGTACCCAAGAAGTATAAAGTAACAAAAGTTTGGATTTAAGTGTGAATAGACAATACTTACTATATTCTCTACTGAAATGCAAATTTTCAAATTTTTCTCTAATTTCTTATTTAAAAAAAGTTTGTAATAAAAAGTATCTTCCTAAACTAAAAACTGGAGGTGATTTATTGAACACCAAATCGCTGTTTTCCAATTTATCAAAGGGCCTTTGTAATTTATAATAAATTTTATCAGTCTTTTGAACATTCAGTTACAAGCAAAACTGTTTATACGAACTGAGTGACTATTTTTTGAAAATTTCAAAGTTAGAAGATTTACAAAATAATATTTGCACTGGCTAGAAAACTCTAATTTTCCTTAACTTGTAAGACAATTTACTATTTCTTGTTACAGTTTGCGTAAGAAATATTTTATTATTGCTATTCGGCAAGGATGGGTACCCGGTCCAAAGTTTAGAACACAAAATATCGCGTTGTTACGCCACTGTAACATTAACAAAGAAACTTCCACAGCAGCTTCATTTGAAAGAAGAGTAATCTTTCGCATTTCAATTCCCAGTTTCCACAATTTGTTGGTCGTCTTTATTACCTTATAAATATTAATAGGTTACGAAATAATGTGTTTTTTTAAACTGGAAGATTGTACGTTGTCAAGAAATTCCCTTGTCTAAATATGATTACAGAAGCCAAACGCATAGGTAATATGCAATTAGAATTTGTGAGATGAAACAATTTCTTAATTTTTCTTACTTTAAAATGTACTCTGGTATACAATAAACATAAATCTATTACCAAACAGCTAGTTTTACTCCATTTAGTAAACTTTGTAGTTGTTCCTGTTTTAAATTTATTACTCGCTGCTACCTACACATTTCCTCAGTACAGTTTTATAAAAACCTATAACTTTTATCTACCTCTTGATGTAGTAGCCACTAGTAGACAGTATTAACCTTTTCCAAATAATTGCTTTACAACAAAACCTAATTACAAACAACGATTAATAAGCAATGTACAGACACACAGGTGTAGGCGAAGCAATTTCAAGTTTCTAAATTTAAATATCTATTTTTAAATTGAAGAAAAAAATCTAATAATCAAAGCAGTGAATTATTAATCCTGCTGATTTTACGTACACGTCGATATATCAATTTCTACTTTAGACTTGTTCGTTTTAATTTCCTACTTTATAAAGTTTTACTGCAGCTAAAATGCCGTAGAGAGACTAGGAATGAAAATAATAAAGAAAAATGAAGAAAAGCAGCTGGATTTTCTATACCATCTTTGTCATTTTTTACAAACCACCCTCCGACAGGGCCCTTAAAATTACCAGCGAGAATTTTATATAAAAGCTATATTTGATACAAATCTCCCTTAACTGAGCTTTTCGTTTAACCAGAAAAAACTAAGAGTTCGGTGAGCAAAGATCTAAAGTATGGATAAGGTCCCTCCTATCTTAATTTTGGGACTACCCTTCTATATAACATTTTCGGTATAGTAATCTTAATTTTACGTTTATACAACGAATCTTTTATATCACATTAACACCCTTCATAATGCATTCGAAGTAGTATGATGTGTCTTTAGATTTTCAAAAAATATATGACGAACGTTTTGTAGCGGGCATAATAATGCTATATAAGGAATCTAATCTGATCCAGCGGGTGTTCCGTTTCGATCCCTCAAAAATTGGGAAGGTTACTCGGTATTCATATGAACATAGATCCGGAAACTCGCCGAAGGAGGTGCATAAAATTTAAATTATAATTAGTAACTCAGATAACTCTGGGGAACGTTCTACAATTTTTCTTCATTAATTTTGTAATCTTCAATTATTATTTTTACGAATTTGGGTAAATAATACAAGCACGGTTACAACTCATACAACAGGGAAGCTTGAAAGCGTGAAACAACTAAATTGAAAATTTTTGCAAAGATTGTTTGTAAACGATTCCATCTTAATACCCCGCATAAAATTCGAACTCACAGCGTTCACCTTGCCAGTTTGTCCACTCTATCGCTGAGTTACACGACCACCCCTGACCGACTGTTTTTTTTTATTAATTTCTAATTCTAAACTTATCAAATATTTATTATAGGTAAAAACTGCAATAGATTCTAAAAATTTTGTACTGGAATATATAATATCAGAAACGAAATCCGACCGGAAAATTTCTTATTTCACATTCTTAGAAGTTTAGGCCGAATATAGAACATTAATGCAGTTTATTCTCTCAAAGTAATATGACTGGTATATCCATGGACAAGGAAGCTTTAATGTATTTAGCTCACTCGAGCCCACGACCATTGTGGATCTAGTACTGTTTAATTCTAGTTAAATGTATGCGTTGCAAGTATTTACTTCAAAACGAAGTTACTTATGTATGTTTTCAGTAAACTATTAACTTTGTACTAATGTAGCTATTATTTGGCCTCTTGCAATTAATTTACCAATGGGTTCCTGGTAATACTATTACTTTTAATAACTGTTACGTTACTGGAACATTTCAGATAAAGGCAATTTTTAAACGGATTAAACTAATTTTTAAATTAGGTTCGTTGAAAATAATGAGTGTGTGCGCTAGGGTGTTAAGTAATAAACATGGCAATGCCTGGAAACGCGATGAATAATATCATATAAGTATAATACATGTGTCGGACTATTAATCTAAAGCAATTAAGCGATAAATGCTTTTATTATAAACGTATAACACGACAGCAACAACAGTTTGCTTTTAATAAAGGAGAATTTATTGTTGAATTTTGGTTTTACATTTATTTACACAGCTTGTCGTATAAATATTTATTTTAGCCTGAATTACAATTTCAATAACTTTACCCAAAATAACAAAAACATTTTTCAAATAAAATATACAAACCCGGTTTATGAACGCATAAGTTTTAATATTTCAATTTCAATATAAATACCTATGTAAAATAGAGAAATGCTAAGAAAATTTAACACATACTAACACATGTAATATTTAGGCAATAATATACATGTACCACAACGAAAAGCACAAACGTAGTCTCTCCCATACATTTTATTGGTAAAATTTTGCTTTCACATTTTATATTCAATCCGTTATCATTTTATTAGAGTCTATAAAAGAGGAAAGAGCTGTATCGCAATATTTTAATACCTATCCAGTATAAGCGAAAAATGAGAACGCATTTTCATAAAAAGCGAAAGGTAATAAAAGAAAAAAATTAAAACACTTGTAGTACTTCATAATTTAGGTTATCGACATATTAATTCTTGTTCTTTTTAACTAAATATGGAGAGAATTTAAGGAATTTCAAATGTTTTTATTAACGGAAATAGAAACTACAAAAAATTCAAAATAAATTATAAAAACCAATTTTTACCTAAAAAATCTAATCAAACCACACATCAGCCTGCTTGGATATCATCCAACATTTTACGTGTCCGTTTATTCTCAGTTTGTTTGAATTTACTTCACTCCATTTCTTTACACAATCATTAAAACCATCAAGTTAGCTAGTAATATATTATAAATAAACACAATTAGAAATACGAGTCTATAAAAAGCAACATATTGTGTAAATCCAATTTTATATCCCTCTTCCAATTTAGTGAAGAACATTTTAATAAAAACACTCAGAAAAACGAATGTTATTGAAACATATTCAACTAATAATTAAACGAAATCGGTCAGTACTTGGGAATATCGCGTGCCGTTAAACCTTTTTTTAATTTTCATTAATTGTCAGAAAACCGGCTTCCCTTTTTTTCTTAAAAATGACTTTGCTTTATATGATACTGACAAGTTCCAAAATTGAATTTAATATTTTTTCAGATGCTAGATCGGTTGATTAATCGTGAGACTTGGCCGTCAAGGTTTCCAGATCTTACGCCCATTAAATTTTTTTTGTATCTCCCATCAGTGAGAGCTTGCAGAATGTTATTATTCGTGTAGTTGTTATTAATTTTTAGCAGTGTAATATGTAGAAACTTTTAAATTTTGATTAACTACTGGCCTTTTTTGTTGATATTATATTATTTTTAGAAAAGAAATTACTATTTTAGGTATAACTTATTCGGTAGCATATACAACGTGCAGGCTACACACAGTTGGGAAGTTTCCACATCTTTGCACGTGTGGTGCAAAACTATGAGGCGCCGTTTGTACCATAATTAAATTTCCAATATATATAGACTTTTCAAATATATATTTTCATTGTAATGCAAATATATATAATTTTTACATATAAAATAAAATTATTCAAATATATATTTTTTTTTCTTAAATATTTATAGAAACCTAAAATAAATATATATTCGAAAAAAATATATATTTAAATTCAATATATTACTACGAAATAACTATATATTGCAACAAGTTATATATAAATGCAACACATTACAATTTCAATATATTTATAAAGTAGAGTTCTGCATCCTGCCACGTGAGGGCGCTTTCGCATCGTTATACGTCTGGCAACAGTGTGATGTTGTGATGTTTATCATGTTTATTCAAACCAGAAAAACCTAACTTATTAATAAAAATTGAGTTATATTTTTATTTAATTGGGTCTCTTCTATGGTAAGGTGTAAAATGGGATCATTTTTCAAATACCTATTACCATTTATTTTTAAGAAATGGAAGTGGAGCAATTCATGTTCGATTTAGTTCGAGATTACGAAGAAGCTCGTAGACACCAATACGATTCAGATGTTCGAATTCTTACAGAATGCTGTAATAAACTGGAGAATAATTGTCGCACCCTAAATACTCTAATTTTAAATGTTAGAAATGAAACGCTTCAAGATTTGCTGATATTACTCTACAATGTCAACTGGTGTACATATGCATCACTACACACGGTGTTGGATGATGGTAATTTCACATTTATTACATTGTGACAATAATGATTCACAATATTCTATTTATAGATGATCCTAGTGAATGTAGAATGATCGCCAATGGTGGTATGGAAGCTCCAGTTATAAGTAATGGACTAGTAGGCAGACCAAAACACAATGTAACAAGGGAACAAATACTACATTTAAGATCTCTGGGTTGTAATTGGTCCAGTATAAGTAAAATTTTGCATATATCGAGAAATTCTCTGTATCGCTTCAAAAGTGAATTTGATATAACTAATACCGTTTTTGACGACAACCAGTTATTTTCGACCATTGAAAATATATTAATGGAAACACCAAATGCGGGTGAGGTATATGTGCTTGGAAGTTTGCGGGCCAGGAATATTCGAGTACCTAGATCTAGAGTTAGAGGGATTTTAAGACAACTTGATCCAATAGGAAGGGCATTAAGAAAACGAAAAACTGTCACACGAAGAGTATACAATGTCAAAGGGGCAAACTATCTGTGGCATATTGACTCCAATCATAAGTTAATAAACTTTAGGTTTGTCTACCATGGATGCGTGGATGGTTATAGTCGAGCTATAATTTACTTGGAATGTATGCTTAACAATAAAAGTGATACTGTAATGTCGTTATTCGCGAAAGGAGTTGCTGATTTTGGGTTACCAAGTCGTGTTCGTGGAGACCGAGGTACAGAGAACATAGCAGTTGCCAGATATATGCTAAATCAAAAGGGATTAAATCGAGGCAGTTTTATTACTGGACGATCGGTCCATAACCAAAGGATCGAGCGCTTGTGGTCTGAAGTAAATCGGGTTGTATCAAAGCATTACAAAAATCTGTTTTTAATAATGGAGCAGGAAAATATTCTCAACGAGAACAGCGAAATTGACTTATGTTGCTTAAGTTATGTTTTTTTGCCAAAAATTAGACAGTCTCTGAAAGAATTTGTGATGCAATGGAATAATCATGGCCTCAGTACTATGAACTGCAGATCGCCACTACAGCTGTGGAATATATCTCTCATGGAAGGAAATGGCCATGACGAAGATCCTGCATTTTGGGAAAATCCTGATCAATATGGTGCAGATGAAGTTACACCTCTTCTAGAAATTGAGACAGAAAATAACGTGATAGTTCCAGAATCAAGTATCAACTTGTCACCACAACAAATTCAACGCTTACTTGAAAGGGTTCCTGATCCATTACAAAATGATAATTTTGATGGAATTCGTCATTACTTAAGCATTAGGGATTCATTGTATTCCATGTTGAGATAAGTAAAAGAACACATTATATTAGATTTTTTTAATAAATTAGAAAAAATGTTACAAAATCTACGTTTATGTAGGTATTCAATAAATATGCATGTAGGATGAAACTATTTGGGTATTTTTTAGGCAGATAAGGCATAACAACTTGCTTACATTGCATGACGGTCTACACTGTAAAAATAAAAAAATACCACAGCACACTTGAATCCGAAATGAAAAAACAGACTATACCTATCTTTTCCTATTTAAAATTGGTGTAAAAACCAATTTGAATACTGGTAGGTATGCAAGTATTAGGCAAAAGCAAAGTCTTTGCAATTGCCTATACCGAAAGCAAGATGATATTTAAAGGTATCATATGTTTTATGCATCGTTGGCAACTGCAATTGTAGGCAACAAGTGTTAGATTTAGGATACAAGTTACTGTCTTGATGTTCGAAAACTATTTTGGGTGTATGATCAAACCCAAGTGGCGGTATTGTGTCCGCACCAGTAGCAAATATCAATATATCTTGCGGCGTTAGTCCCATATCATCATCTACAATAATAGAAATTTATTTGAAAATTTATATTTGTTACAAAATATTTAACGAATACCTTCACAATCTAAAAGGAAATCTCTCCAGAAAGAGATGGCACGATTTTCCAAGATTCTATTTGAGCTACCTGGTTCACTAAATTCTATTGTGAATAAATTTTCTAAAATACAAGCTGTAATCTTCATTTTATCGTTGCATATGACTTCTCTGAATTTAGTGGGGTGACGTTCAATTAATTCCAATATTTGTCCAGTTTTCAGCCCTTCTTTAAATTGCTCTAGTGCCGGTCTAATTCTATGAAAACCATAAAATTGTACGACATCTAAAAATAAAAATGTTTGGACAATTAGTGAATAGGGAAAAATGTTATTTTATGCATAGGTATATTCAAAATTACCCTTCAACAATTTGTTCTTATCTTCAATTTTTTTGATGAATTGATATCCGGCTATAGAAAATAAGGGCTCTTCTGTCAAATATTCTTGAAGTGATGTAATTTCTGTTATGTAATTTAATTTTTCAATTTTTTCTCTCAAATCGTGTTCAATATCGTTGATAGTGGGGAACTTATCGGAAATTCCAAAAATCAAAACAGAGTAAAAACTTTCTGAAAAAAAATGTGGCCCTGGCCCCCCATGGATAAACGAAAGTGAAATCAATCGTCCTGCCTCAAAATACTCGCGAATGTCTATTGCTTCCATATCCAATCGAATATATTTCTTCTCTTCACCAAAAAATAATCGACTATTTTTTATATGATTTATTACTAAGCGAAACATTTCGCGCGTAGGGCCTCCAACATCTACTGCTCCTTCTGAATTTCCTTCGATATCACTGAATTTAACAGATATTGTACTGTATGGAGAAAATGTTTTTCTGTTCATGGCTCTAATACAGCAATTGAAAATATCTTCTCGGTAGATATTAAACTGAGCTATTTTTTCATTATTAACTTTGCTTTTCAAATTTTTAATGATCGATTCCAGTGAAATATCAGAATCACCGGTAGTTTCGTTTAAACTGTTTCTCATAGCTAACTCTAAATCATTCTCAAACAAAACGTCACCATCATCCTATTAGAAAAATAATTGCATAAAACTTACAATATTATGTTATTGAAATAATATGTAATTCAGTTTAGTAAACATAAAACACTTGAATTTTTTTGATGTTGACAGGTACATACAATTTTTGTACTAGGGATTCGAAATTTTATTTTGCAAAAGTTTCCACACCTGATAAATTTGTCCCAGGGGCCCTATTCCTAAACAAAGAGAAATTTGTGAAATAACTACACTCATGATATTTTCTAAATTAAAGGCCACTCTAGTGTTTTGATGTTTACTAAGAACAATTATATTACCATATTTATCGGTTGACATGCAGTACGGGGTAAAGCTACTTCTGTTGCTATGTATGCAACTTCGTGCGCCGAATTGCTCTCCGTCTCAGATGTAAATTGTTCTATATCAACAGTCTGATTTGACATTTCTGAGATGAATACAACCGTTTGGTTTTCCTCATCAACCACACTCGAGGTAGCAGTGGATGATACAAGTTGTTGTAAGGGCCTGACGTATACTGTTTTTTGGTTAAAAATGGACTTCATGGTTGTGCCATCAAGTGCTGTTCCTGGCGATAGACTTGGTTTAATCAATCGTCCTCCAATAGGAACCATAATTTCGAATTCCTTTCCTTCTAGATGATGTTTAAATAGTTCCTCAATATTTTTCAAAATTTCTTCATGTGTCCAATTACGACTAAATTGCACATTTGATAAACCAAAACCTAAAATTCCAATAAAAATGTAATCTAAATCTATAAATATTTTAGATTACAAAAATAACAATAATAAGATTATTCATTATTTTTAAAGCAATTCCTAAACATTGGTTGTGCAAGAAAAATTTGGAGATGGAGAATCAAACGCGAATTGCTTCATGAAATATACAACAAACAAGAGGTTACCTTTTTCAAAAGCAAATGATTTAGATGGTCCTCTTAATGTACATGTAGCATTTGGATTTTTAAGTAAAATAATTTCTCTATGGAAAAATGATTGTGGAGTTGCACTTCTTTTGCGCTTTGATCCCCTTGCTACCTCATTGGTTCTTCTAATAGTTGGAAACAGCCTATGTAGTTCATGTCTTACGGAATGTGCTGGTTCTTGCTGTACCACCGATGGCGTTAGCAAATGAGTTGTTGCAGTGCTTGTTGAAGCTACGGCTGAAGTGTTTGGATTGAGATTTCTGACAGTATTTTCCAGATTATATCGTAATTCCGGGCTGTGTAGAATCCGTGATACAATATCATTAATATTATTTGTCTCCATGGCAGTATTAAAATCTGAAATTATACAAACTACGAGTACTACTATATTCCAGTTTGCACTTTGTAAGTTAGGCTGTTTATCAAAATATCAATACATTATTAAGTTTTTGATATTTTATTGTATAGGTCCTAATAATTGCAATTTCAATACTTTTTCTTAATAGGTAATCTTTTAGACAACTTGATTTTTTTGGAATTTCCCACCAAACCAGCAATCACTTATTATTGCTTATTATTTAGTTTTATTCAATTTTTTGCCAATACAGAGGCCAGTAATAGCTTTATTATAATTCGAATGTAACTTCAGCCTAGTCATACTAATACAGATATAATAGGTACTACTTACTTATTGTCTTATTAATTTAGGAACAGAACAAAAACAAATCAAATCTGCTGACTCTGGGTAAATCACATTACTCAAAAAACACTCCACATGTGTAGGTGATGAACTGTTCCACCGAGTCGTTTTCAGTCTGTTTCAAATCATCCTGTAGATGTCAGCACAACCAATCACCCGCTAACATAATTTTAATTTCCTTAAAAACTAATTGACATTAACTTGTTACGCATGGATTTATTATAATCTGTGTTGTTACGTCACATTATTTCCTATATTATTTCCTTATTAACTTGCAGCTACTTTCAAAATGGTCAATAATACAAAAACAATTTTGACTGAATTTTCAATTTAACAGATTTCATTTCAAACACATACGCATGCCCGTCGTACTTGATCAACCTTTCAATGTCAAACAGTTGCTTAAGCTGGCTCAACACATTAACGTGCCATATTCCCGTATTCGTCGAATGTCTCATAACCAAGGAAACGAACATTTACAAATGAAATGTCTAGTACTGTGGTTGAGATCAGAAAAAATTCGAACGTTAAAAGTACCAAATCAAAAGAAATATGTTGGTTAAATAACGATTTTAAAATAATTAATCACCTAATTACACATACGTGTGGAGACGGCTTTAACTCCTTTCTCAGTAATTTTACACCGTTGCCAGACGTATAACGGTGCGAAAGCGCCCTCACGTGGCAGGATGCAGAACTCTACTTTATAAATATATTGAAATTGTAATGTGTTGCATTTATATATAACTTGTTGCAATATATAGTTATTTCGTAGTAATATATTGAATTTAAATATATATTTTTTTCGAATATATATTTATTTTGGGTTTCTATAAATATTTAAGAAAAAAAAATATATATGTGAATAATTTTATTTTATATGTAAAAATTATATATATATTTGCATTACAATGAAAATATATATTTGAAAAGTCTATATATATTGGAAATTTAATTATGGTACAAACGGCGCCTCATACAAAACAACTATACCCTGCAAAAATTAAACTTTTAAGCTGTTTTGTATTCAGTATGCACTGCTGAACAGCACAACTAATCATTGTACCTATCTCTATTTTTAGGATAGCCGATACAACCCATAAATTTCTATAATGCAACTATCAGAGTTCACTTATATCTGGTAATTTCAAAGCTACATTCAATTGAAACTTCTTTCATGACCTGATTTTAACACGAACAAAGGTGTCATAAAAGTTTAAATTACTGTATAGGTATGTAGGATAATAATAGCACATTCGGTTTGCAAAAGGATTATATATAATAAATCCATGTAAGATAAGCGAATTATAATTTCAAATAATAGGAAATAAATCAGCTAAACCACACTAAGCAAATTTATTTCTATATTATACGTTTTTTATTGCCCGTATATTTTAGGTATACGATAGAAGGGCAAATAAAATCAAAATTATTCAAAAGATTTGCTCCATAAAACTGATAACATGTAAAAGAGAAGAAACGTTAGATATGACATTTAGACTTCTAGCTTCCTTCCTTTGCTGCTTAATATTTAGCATATCCAAAAAATGTTCTTATTATGTGAATGAAAAGAATACAATTCTTAAAAACAATTCAATAGGTGCTAGCTGTTAATGGTGGTTGCTTTAAGTCACCAACAAGATTGGTTTCCCTTGTCGTTTTCCATCCAAGTTAATTACACCAATGACTGATCGTTTCCGAACAACATAGCGTAGCTGTTGTGTGACATTCTTAGATAAATTGTTTAAAAAGAAACAAAATTCGATTTTTTTCAAGAAGTAAGAGAGTGAAGGAAACTAAAACACGACTATCAAAAGTCCATAAAGTTAAATGCTTTTCCTACAAATTGATAAATACACAAAAAACTAATTTAGTAAAAGGGCGTGACACTAAAATAGCAGTTTTATTCTACACGTTGCACAATTTAATAAACATTATTGATCAAATAGTCGTAAAAACGTTTTTTTATTGATGAATCAAACAAATGCGATTTCAGAAGCATAGGTATATGTTAAAGGTCTGCTTCACCAAGACAAGTTGCAACAATTTTATAGTAATACAATACCCTTTGAATCCTTTGATAATAATATATTCTGCCCTATCACGTATCATAAGTGTTCATTCAACGAGAGTCATTGAGTTCATATGTTAAAACCTGAAATCGCTAGTCATATCCTGTATTTTCGATTACAGTAAAGCAGAGCTTGAAAATAAGCGATAGAAACAGTCTTCGTGGAAAGTAAAATGTTCTGTTAGCGCCTACAATAGGCCACACGTTGCCGCAGTACAATGAGTTGCCAGGGATCCGCATTCCGAGACCTGCCTATTACAAATAAGATAAACAAAACAATAATTAAGGTTTATCTACCCGAACACGTACTTGTAGGCTTGACTATGTAATACAAACATGGAAAAATGGGAAATTATTTAGAGATCAACTAAGGCTCTGAGCTATAAATTGTACAAAACAAGAAATTTGAAAAAACTAAAGGACGACGACGGCGTTGATCCATTATGTCATATGTGACAGATCAACGCAGAATAACAATACCAGTACGCACACGGCAATAGTTGATCCTTATACAGTGTGTCCGCGTAAGTTGGCTACATATGGAAAACTTTGTTATTATTGATTTTATGCAAAAAAGTTATTCTTCCTAAAAAGTTCTGCATGTTCTAAAACCCAAAATTCAACCATCAGATATTAAATTATATCAGTCGTATCATAATAAAAATAACTATCAAAATATAAAATAATATCTAGAAATAAATTATTTCTCTGGTAACGATGTAAATATAGTGAGTTATTTTCAAATTTATTTCCATAACAACGACGTAAAATACCTTTACCGCCCGTGGGGAAAAATGCTTATTTTAGGCCCGGCTGTGGATAAAGGATGTTATCACCCCAGGTACTCAAGGTACTTTTCAAAAGTTGAGTGAATCTTGAGCACAAAACATATCGGAATTGTTGAATAGTTGAACACCTTGGTAAAGTTGGTCTTTAAAAAAGTCTGAATAAGAAGTTTCTGATTTGCTTACTGTCTAGTACCATAAAAACTTTAGAGACTACCAGGCAATTCCATATCAATGTAAGTATGTGCGTGTTCGTAAGCGATGATGATATAGCAGGATGTCAAAATTTCAACTCCAAAACTTCTAAGATAAACTAAAAATATTTAAGGCTTTTGTGAATGAACGCCCGTCACTCAATGAAATTCCATTTCCTCTTTCATTTCCACAGCTATTGTGAATAATGACAGGTGATAAACGCTATCACACTCAATCACACAATTCCGTGAAAACTACAAACGAGTCGATCTATGACCGTTGTGCAAGGAAAAAGCAGCTGCTCCATCCTATTCTTATTCGGCGAGAAGTCCGTTCAATTCCTTTTTAAGAAGTTTTCCCTGCAAGAGTTAGTCTGATAGCTTAATCTTCAGCTTAATGATATTTCTTAATAAGTTCAAGTTAAAATAGACTCTTATTTTGTTACCAAGTTGCCTGCAAGTTCTGCGTAATGAGGAAAATTTAGTTTTGATTGCCAAAGTACGAAGTTGGCACTTACTTTGGCGTAATTTTAGCGTGGTCGACAAAGTCTCACTCAAGTTTAGCGCATACACGTAATTCGGCAGGAAATTGGCACTTTTGGATTCCGAACAGTTAACAAGATCAATAACGCTATTGCTTCAAGAATAATTGGGTTAGTTGACAATTTGTACAGAAACGCTCCAGTCAATATACACTTGAAAAAGCCTTTACCATAAATTTAGCACGAGAACGATCTCCAACATAAAAGAAATATTTTTTATTTTTCTAGTACATTTTCACGCATGAGTTAGTACACTTTTTCCCTTCTTTTATTCATTATTTATTTTAAATGGACAAAGGAAACAATGACAACAATATTTCAATTTATCCAACTCCCAAAACTCAACAATACCAACTGTTACCTATTTAGGTTAAAGATTAGATTTTATAGCCTAAACGCCGCGTTTGATTAGTTCTCAATTACAGTGCCGCTGTAAATTGCTGATTGCGAATCGGATAAACAGTGCGTATAACGTTACAGTGAATTCTGATTGCGGTTCATGTTATAATCAGTAGTGGTACCTTAATTAGAACGGGAAAATTTAATCCACATTGATAAAATTAGAGAAACTTGAAATTGGAAATTACTACATCTAACGCCTCAGGCAACGCCTTTCACTGATTAATTGAAATGAGTTGTCGTTGTCGCAGAAGCAACCTCAAATTTTGCTACAATTTGTTGTACGCATTTGGATTTGCAAGTTTGAACATTTCAGGCTTTCAACTAGATTCTGAGATTAGATTAAATGGAGGAATAGTCTTAAGCTCACGGAAGTTTAAAATTTTCCAATTTAGTAGGTGTTTAATCATAATCCAAGGCAACCGAACTGGATTTTCATTAATAAGACCGAAACGACTAACCAATTACTTTGTACGAAACAGTTTTAATTTGGGAATGTAAAAAACAATTTATAAAACAGCAACAATAAAAAATCATATCAACATAGGTTCTATGCGGACATCAAGTTAGGAAGTTTCAGCTAGCAATGATATATGATATGAAAACTGATCAAACTAATCTCCTGTAACTTGACTGCACATTTGACCACGGCGAAAATCTCTATACTATAGTATCTGAGGGTGAAAATTGAGAAATTACAAAAATATACAAAGACCTACAACAAACAGCTTCCCGTATAAGCGTTGCAACATAGTAAACGTAGATATTTTTCTAAAACTAAGAATTTTTTAATGCAATTACAAGCGGAATGCAATTTAAAAATATGTGCGATTTTCCGCTTGAAATAATGAAGTTGGTATCAATTAAAACTGCATTCAGCGAATGGTATTCATATACAGTTCAAGCTAGGAATTCTAATCTACAATTTTATGAATTTAACTTCACTCAACAAGGGAATATTCTGTTTAATGAAAAAAATCTATAGGTATATTTTATTTTCTGAAAGATACATAATGAAAAGTACATTACATACATTATGAAAAATTGTTCAACCAAGTATTCAAGCTGAAAAATTAGACTTTTTAAAACACCATCCTGCTCAACCTAGTAGTAATGGACATATAGTGTGTGGATAAAGTTTGGAACATATTCAATATCTCCCGAAATATTATTTTTTCTGGAAAACGCTCGGACAGGTATAGCGATTTGCATTACGGCGCATATTTTAAGATGCTTGAATATTTTTTTGCGGTAGTCATTTTTTTGTAGTGACGTCATCGACTTTTTTTTTAAATAGAAACATGTATATTTGATTAACGCATTGAATAGACATTGTTTTTCTCTTTTTAAGCTTCTAATATTTTTATACCCTTACATAAGAAAATTTTTGAGAAAATTACTAAAATAGTTTTACGTCTCAGTAGGCCGATCGGAACAGCGGGTGCAGCTCCAACCAATTTTCGTCTTGGACACTGTCGAGCTGTAAACGGATATGAATTTGAACATCTATTTATCCATCATTTCTTTGTGTGTCATTTAAAGCTATCAGCATTTTTTTTCAATTTCTTGTTAATTTAATTTATTTGATTTATCTTTTTTTATAATCTTATGTACTTTTATACTCACATTTGTGTTCACTTTAAAGTAATAAGCTTAAATAAACAATTGCTTTGAGTTGGAGCCGCACCCGCTGTTCCAGATCGGCCTACTGGGACGTAAAACTACTTTAGCAATTTTCTCAAAAAATTTCTTAGTAAGGGTATGAAAATATTAGAAGCTTAAAAAGAGAAAAACAATGTCGATCCAATGCGATAATCAAATATACATGTTTCCATTTAAAAAAAAAGTCGATGACGTCACTATAAAAAAATGACTGACACAAAAATTTTTTGAAGCATCTTAAAATATGCGCCGTAATGTAAATCGCTATACCTGTCCGAGCGTTTTCCAGAAAAACCAATATTTCGGGAGATATTGAATTTGTTCCAAACTTTATCCACACGCTGTATATTCGTACTTTACTCGATCAAACTAAACAAATCGTAAATGGTTGTCATATTCTGTTGAAACTGGAAAAGTATGCAGGATGTCCGAAAATAAAAGATTTATTCGAGATTTTCGAAAAAGACAAATTTCAGTTTTTTTTTCAGAATATTTCAGAAATACTTGCAGATATCTTGAAAATCGATACATTTTTGTAAAAAGAGGCATACATTTGCGAAACCTTTTTTCCAATTTAACAGACATAGTGTCTCTTGAGGAAGAGATCCCCAGGTACATCACCTGATCCCGGACACCCCGTATTATTAGAATAGTTGGATTGTACTGAAGGAATCAAAGTAAGTTACTAAACATTTTTGCAATCAGATTACAAAGCATGCAAACTTCGCTTCTCATGAAAGTGCGGTACGTTCTTTAATACAGGTCGCCCATTTCTAGAATTCCTCGGCTGTGGGTGCGCACTTGTCCAAAATTTATGGTGGGAGTGACCTTCACACTCGTCCTACCACTTTCGGTACCAGTGGCGCAGAAATTATCAGTTGCAACAGGTAGTTAGACTTATGTGAAATCATGAGTTCTAAAGTGGGAAAAAGCGGCCAAATATTAAGAGGTCAATCGCGAGAAATAATTTATAATGTTCATAAATATTTTTGTGACAATAAAATATGTGTTGCGATTGCATGAAAACCGTTCTATTTTATACCTAAAAGCATGAACGTGACGCCACTGCTTGAATTTAAAATTTTTAAACGCCGCGCTTCCCGATTCGCCTTCGGGTTGCGCGACCCGAGGAATTCTAGAAACGTGTGACCTGTACCTAATAATAATAAAAACCAAATAAAATCGGTGGAATAAAGTGGTTCGAAATTTGAAGTTCGACGGCGGATCAACGACATAATACATCTAGTAATTTTATTCATAGCCTGACAGGGAATTGCGTATAGGGGACATCGCAAGGAGACAAAAAGACCAAAAATATACAATTTTTTGTATTTAAGATGACATGTTCTTTCATTTTTCAAAAACTTTGACTTGTCTATGCAAAACATTTAATTTGCAATTTGTATCATCTGTGACCGGGGCTACCCGGTCACATACCCCGGGCCCCTGATGTAATGTTTGGGAGTGGACGATTGAGGACCTGAGGTAATGTTTTGTAAATAGTTTTATTATTTATGTGAATAAAATTTCCATGTATTATAAAAACATTTCCAGATAAATTATATATATTCCCGCAATTAATTACAAATAAAAAATTATTCAGATTCCGTTACAATTCGATCGCCCTAAATGAGTCCCATCCAAAACTGGATGAATTATTGATATCATGATTCCAGGCCCAAAACCTATATTCTATTAAAAAGTATGTTCATTCGATTAAAACTTTCAAATTTAATTTGAAATACTGATTAACATTCAAGTATAATATTATTGTTAGTAAACGCTAATACACAGCAGCATAACACCTTCTGTTTGAGATATTAGAGAAACCATCTTACAGGATTATGTGTTTTACATAAACTAATACAGTGCGGTAACTTTAGAGGTTATATAAGCAGATCGGAATCAACCTTAGCTTTACACCTGAATAAGGTGCACAACTTATGTGAAACTAAGGCATTCCAAATATTGGGTTGTTTACACGCTTGTAGTAGCAGGAACCTTTCAAAGGAATTTGAAGGACCACGCGTATTAGAGATTAACGAGATGGAATCCTTCAAACGTAACATCAATGTTCTCAAGATTTGTTTGGATCTAGAGCAATATGATTGCCAATTTGTACGAAATTCTTCTTTTGAATTAATCCTCTAAATTTATATTGCCCCTATAGAGAAACTAGAGAAATATATATGCTTGATGTTGTAAGCCATATAACAGAAGTGCCCTTTATAGCGTTATCTGCATGTACACACCTTATAACAAGTTAATTGATGATAATGCATTCGCAACCCTGTTGGCTTTTGGAGTTCCTAATTGAAGAGTGCGTGCTTCCGTGCCATTAGTCTTAAGCTATCCTAAATCCAATAGTTGTAATACTCCTGCTCTTGCTTTAGTTAAAATGTGTACTGGCACGTTGCGTGGCTCTAGTAGACTATCTTTATGATAAGAATTGTAGGTTGAAAATATACAAACATAAACTTGGGGTATGTACTCATATATGCTTAACTTAACTGTTGAAACTGAACTCAGATAACAATTTTTAATTTTAAAAATATACTAATTTCATTGGAATAACACCCTCACGCAAATGCTAATGAAACCTACCCTTTATAAAGTGTGAAATATCTTTAAATCTTTTTAAATTTCTGAAATTCTCTCATTAATTTAATTTCTAATTCTTACTATTTCCGATATTTTGTGATGATTCGGATTAGTATTTATATCTTACATAAACGATTATTGTTACGCTCAGATTGATTGGCGTTAAATATTTTACCCAAGAAATAAGTGGCAAGATGGCATGATGACAAATAATATCGCCGTAGCAATACGTAATGATAAATAGGGATAGATTCAGTTGGCTATCGTTGTTGTATGGATTTTTTCCTATGCCGACGTCAGCGAATGAAATGAAAAAGACTTGAATGAAAATTCAATATGAGATACTAAACAAATAAAGGAGGCAACAAGCCTTAAGGGCAGCTACACAACTACAGAAGCTCAAAGCTTTCTTACAATCTAAAATGGTTATAAAAATCGACTGTCATAAAATCTCTAGAATAATTTTTTTTATCTACACATTGGTGACATCAGCAGTTATAGGGTAGAATATAAAAAAGTCCAATCACTTCGCATGCGCTTTCTCATATTACTATTTTTTAATTTTCTACAAATATCCAGTACTTCACTAGTAAGTATATTATTTACAATTCTTTCAAGTTTTTTTTTCTGGCTTTCTCTCAAGAAACACCAGGAATATCTCATAATTTAGTACTTATAGCCTTGAAGTGTTGGTACCCCTATAAAAAAGGAGAGCGCTGGGGAAAAGCTACCTCTCTCTCATAAACTTAAAAAAAATCGTCTATTCAAATTGGAACTGTCAAAAACAGGCCATATAATTAACTTATGAGAGTTAGGAGAATGAAGCTGGCCATGATCATACCTGTTTAATTTTACAGCAAACCACTACTAACTAAAAATCAATCTGCTCCCTGTAGGTACTCTACTATGCATTGTAGGGAAATTTTATTACATTGGAACTATTTCAAAAGTCCTCTTGAGAATTGCAAAACCAGAACAACGAAACATTATAAACATGAGCTAGTACAGGTAGAAGCTGGTAAAATATTGTTAGATGAAAATTGCAAATTCTATAATAAACAATAATTGAACTGGCGATTTAATTAACTTGGTCGGTATACTATACAAATATAAAGTTCGGTATTTGAAATTTGAATAATAAAGTAAATAAATGAAGTTGTCTGTTTGTGGATTGATGTTTCACAAATCTAAAAAACTATTTCTCTCTGTAGGATACCGCATTTGAATATGGAATTTATATGCATGGTTTGAATTAATGCGGGCACATTTATCACAAAAATCTTCGCGATAGCACAAAATATCAAGGCAAGGCTCGCTTCGCATGTGTAAACGCAAATAATAATTGTCTGCGAGATTTAGCTTTAAAATGCTCTGAAATTTTCTACAGTAAATGGAGTTCTTAATGTTACAGATTAAATAACACAAACGTTTGAAACTTCAGTAACTCTGTGTACCTTATAGTATACGTTCTCGCAATATTTATCTTATAAGTTATAATTTATAAATAATAATGGCTATAAATAATTTTAAAACCGAACAGAAAAATTATAATCCATTTTTATTAATCTTGTGTTTCGACTGTAATTGTAATAATATCTTTGGGGATTGCAGTTTATAGCAAACGCGCTTTATCCAGAGCTTTAGTCGTAAAATATGAACTACCGGTACTCAACTAAATTTTTAAAATTTTCCACATGGATTCATAGGGATGAGGTGCCCTGTCCATTTTTCTTTTTCGGGAACGGGTGTCTTCGGCGGAACGTTTACCAGAAGTTATCCCAGTGGCGCCGGAACTATTTATCAAGTACGGGCGCCGCAGGCGATTTTTTTTTTCAAAAGTGGGCGTGGTCAATTTAAAAGCGTTTTACGAGCATATGGCTATTTTAATGTAAAATTTTAAAAAATCAAAATTTCAACAATTTTACTTATGCATATTTTAAAATTGCATTGAAATACTGAAAATACCAAAAACGGTAAAGGGTGCAATGAGCCATTTACAAATTGTGTCATAAATAGGAGGTCCAACAAGGTTAATCAACATTAATTCCGCAACATGCGCCGCTGCATTACGCAGCGCATGCAACTAGCTTCTGCTTGTACACATGTACAGCAGGAACGGGCAAAATTACACAAAATGCAATAAAATACTTGCGTCGTAAATCAGTTACCGAATATTTCCTCCAAATGGTTGATTGCACTTTTAAAAAAGGTACCTAATTAATAAAAATTATTTAGTCAGTGAGTACCGGTGCGTACCGCATATTTTTAACACTGCAAATAACTTCCGGTACCTTCTTAACGTTTTTTAAAAACTACCGGTACTGAGTACCGGTGAGTACCGGCTCGACTAAACCCCTGGCTTTATCACTGGACATTTTTGTGACTCATGCAAAAGCGGACATCCAGTACTTCCATTACGTCGAAGGCTAACTAAACACTATGTTTCAGGAATACATGAAACGTAAATTCAGTAATCTTTGTAGCAAAAAAGTAAGTATAAGCAAGAAGACTTGGAAAGTCTTTCCGTTTTTATAACTACTAACGAGTGAATTCGTTCCGCCCTTATGACCACCATACAACACGGTTAGAAAGCCGACAGTGAAATGTATGTGGGTATAAGAATTTTCACTTCATTATATACATACGACTGTAATGATTTAAGTATTGAAGAGAAACTAAAAACTAAAAAATTAAGACAGACCAATATTTAAATCGTAGGAATAACTATATTCGTATCTTCCGTGATGAAGTATTTATATTCCTTTGAAATTAATAAAAATATGAATTATTTATTCTGTAACTTTTACTTCGTTTTGTTCTCATAAATTCAAATATGGTGAATAAAATTATATCATATTAAACCAGGAAAAATTACTTTTCCCCGTATTAATGCAAATACCTACTAAATCATTATTTCCTGCAAGCTGAACATAATATTCAATATTGGAATATCAAATACTAAATTTTACGTAGGCAACTATTTCCTGTTAACATCTGGTCAAGGCTTTGTAATTATTCGGAAAAGCTCAACCAAAATCATTGATTAACATACGTGTTTCATTTTCATCAACTTAATAGCTGTGCAAGTAATAAGTTTCATATTACAGCTGCATCTACTACAAACAAATTAGTAACATTAGTAAAATAATAACGCTAAATTAGTTAGTACACATAGGGGTTGCTATTATTTCCAAAATAAAATAAATAAAAGTTTTCTGCAAGCGGTAGCTACTTTCCTGCCGCATATGCGCTGGATAATTTCATTAATGATAACTCGTATATACTGTATACAGCAATTTTATTAAGTCGTCTGCTGTATACCAGAAATGAAAATTATTAAGGTATATAATGACTATTATAAATGATCTTTGGCCGTCCCTTGTATTTGCTGATCAAAATGATAATCAATCACTGCTCTTGATAACACTTCTTTCAAGTTTATTAATAAGAATGTTACTCGCTCTCCTCAAGGATTCCGATATCGAGTGCTCAAAAACAATGTTTTTTCCGAGCAATTAACAGTACCTACCTAAAAATATCTTATCACTTTTTAGTGTGTCCAGAAAAAACTACCAACTGCGATTTTCGTCTAAGCACGTCGCGTGTTTTCATCATCTTAGGGATACTCGGAAAATTATTTTTTGTGACTGAAAAAGCTACGTGTTACTATTACATTCACGCGGGTGTTTACAGTTTGATCGCTAGCGGAAAGATTGATAGTCTAAACCAAGCTTTTTATGGTTATAAAAGCATGAAGGGCGAAACTGTTGTAAACAGAGGGATAACAACTTCATATCCTTTTGTCGTAATTACTGTTCTATCCGAATTCGTTATAACAAAAAAGGACATAGTAGGAAATATAGAGAATTACCCTCAACCCTAGGGCTTAGACGTTGTGTTATCTGATATTTTCTTCACTGGAGGGTTATGGCTGCGGATGTGATATAAAAGAAATCTAGTATGTGATATAAAATGTTTACTTACAACTACTAAATTCCACATTTTGGCTGCCTCTGCTACTGTTGTGCAGACCGTGCTGCATCCGGCCAATAACATCAGCTTCGTAGGTTCGTTATACAGCAGGTTGTACATAACGCTAGCTCCAAGTCCTGGTTCGCACTAATTAAACAAGAAAAAATTAATTACTAATGGTTGGTTTACATATTATTAAACAGTAATAAGATTATTATAACTTAATCAACATTCGGCAACGTTTAATATTCATAAAGGCGGTAAAACTGAAAAACTGTCTTACAGTTTATTTTCTTGAAGTCTTCAAAAGTAACGAACAGTTTTGAAAAAGCTGTTTTTCATTCATTCTTACTGTGCTAAATTGATGGGCCGTCATTTATTCTCCCCATACTTTAACAAGGGTGTAATGCTCCGTTTGATTGCCAACTGCCGTGCGAAGCGAAGACCGTTGTAATTTTTGTTCAACGATGTTTTCTACTGCTAACTTAAAGCTCCTTGGCGATACAATAGCCAGCTGGACTTCCTACCCCCAACAACCACTTCTTATTTCTATTCATCTTTTTGATATTGCACCCCTTTATAGAATTTTACGCTTTAACGGTAGTAGGGCACTAGGAAAATTTGGAACAGTTCGGATTTTTGGAAATACATCTTAAATTATAACATATCGAAAAAGCGTATACCTAGTTTTTTCTAATGTAATTTTGTTCTCAGTTCTACCCATCGATAGAAGATAAAATCAAAAGTTGCAAAATTAAACTTCTATATCTATATCTATAATATAGAGAGCTCACTCTTTGTCCCCAAATTAGAATCGAGTCCTGCAGGGTGATTAAGAAAGAGTGCAACTACCAGTTTGGCTGTAACTCGAAAAGTATTTGTTCCACATTAACAGAAAACAATTCTTTTAGAGAAAGTCGCCTGTGAAGAAACCATAATAAATATTTTCAGCAACCAATTCCTACTGGGGGCGCACAATCGAGTAACATGAACTCGCATTTTTATCAACAAAACACGAAAAGAAGACACGTAGAAATATATCTAGGTATAGCGAAAACTTTACTAATTTTGCATAAACTGGATCAATCGAAAGTTTACAAAATCTTCATGGTAAGCTGCTGGTCGAAGACAAAATCTTGAACGTGGTTTGTTATGAACCTTGAATATTCTTCATTTAGGAACAACGGAACTAACGAACCACTTTGTTACAAACTATTGAACTAAACAAAGTACAACCAGAATTTCACGTTTAAAATCCGTTAGAAATATAAATTAAGCAAGCCATCACTCCTTGTTGCTACCTATATTCTTACATTTTCGCCCATTAGTGGATTCTAGAGACATTCGATGTTTACATTTTTTTGTTTTTCTAGCCTCTTCACGATTATGATAAAATTGATTTGATTTTACATTTGAAATTGGCAAGAAAATAGCAGAACAGTGCCAGATTCTTCTAAAACTGTTAGAAATTTGAAAGGAATCGTTGAAAATGTAATTTCAAACACAAACACTTGAACTATGTTTGGATAACATGTTCGAAGGATAACATACAAAATTAAACAAAACTATCAGGTATTTTTTATTAGTAGTAAGAACGGCAAATTGTTGCGACAATCGCGCTCATCCGTCAATTTAGGAAATTTGACCGATGAGAATGACGTTTTTCTTTGAAATGAGCCAATTAGATGCGAATTTATAGAAAATTTAACAACGAGAATTTTTCCGAGATCACGGCAACTAATTAAAAATACCTGATAGTTTTGCTTTATTTTTTTATGTTATCCAATATGGTTCAAGCGATTGTCTTAACAAATACCCCTCAGTCGGGCATACATTCTTGTAAATTATCTCTCCCAGTTGCAGACGCGTGTTCGTTCCCTTCTGAAAACTGCCCGCACGCTGCGCGCTTGGGGAAGATTTCATTGCAACGAACACTTTTGTAGGAACCTGAAGAAAATTTTCCGGTATATATCCGTTGCTTGGGTGTTAGGTAAACATACGGCAAAAATTCAAGGGGTTATTCCTCGGCCTATTCTAAGAATATTTTGTCCTATGATGATTTCTGAAAAACCCCTTTGTTTCGAAGATACAGGGTGAACAATATTTGCGACAACCGTATTTGATATTTGTTGAATCGGTCACAGTTGTTTACATTGGGTGACGTTTGGCTGTTTGACGTGTCTTTAATAGTTAGTGAATTGAGTGAAGCCCTCTACCATGTATACGAACGCCGAGATGACAGACATGCATTTCATGTATGGACTTGCTGATGGCAATTCAGTTCAAGCTAGACGATTGTACATTGAACGGTTTCCTGGCCATAATATCCGCGACCGAAAAATCTTTGAAAACATTCATCGGCGTCTTCGTGAAACAGGCACATTGAAAAGAAATGGAGGGCCAGGAAAATTAATGACAGTAAGAACTGTACAACTGGAAGAGAATGTGCTGGACATGATAGAGGAAGATCTAAGTACTTCTGCTCGATCCCCAGACTTAAACCCCCTGGATTATTTCTTATGGGGGTCTCTGAAATCATTAGTTTACGCTACTCCAGTGGAGAATTTGGACGAATTGCGAAATCGGATAATTGCTGGGTGTAACTCAATTAGAAACAACCCTGGTGTTCGGCACTCTATGACGAGAAGATTGAATGCTTGTATCCAGGCTGGAGGAAGTCATTTCGAACATTTATTGTAGATTGAGCAACTTTACATGTACTTGATAATAAAAATATGTTCGTTACTGTCGCAAATTTTGTTCACCCTGTATCTTCGAAACAAAGGGGTTTTTCAGAAATCATCATAGGACAAAATATTCTTATAATAGGCCAAGGAATAACCCCTTGAATTTTTGCCGCATGTTTACCTAACTCCCTATATATGAAAATTTTCAATAAAAAATACTCAACGCAATAGGAATTGGACGCTAAACATATTTTGAATGCTTTCCTCATGGGCGATTCACTGTACAAGAACTTTTATATTCCATATCACAGTATAAAACTAACTTCAATTAAAATATTAACCGGAAGAAAGTTTATTAATTATTCTCTGAAAATTACCTTCAATTTCAAGTACTAATAGTAATAATTTAGATTGCGCCAATAAAGCAGGGCGTGGTCGATGTGACCGAATAGTAACCTGTTTATCAGTACAGAAAAATGAAAAACAATTTTTATTTACAAGAAGGTCGTACCAGATGTATAAATACAGTTTATATTCTGTATTCAATCATATCACCACAAACTCCCCAACAAATTATCAACCATGAACGTCTTAGTAAGTTACAATAATTTTATTTATATAACATAATATTCACTTTCTGAATTATTTCAATTTACAGACTGTAGTAGTACTTTTAGCCAGCATAGTTGTGTTGGCTAGAGCTAAGCCTGTTATCGTGGGAGCTTCTGGAATAGTTTCAGCAGCTGGTGCTGCTGGACCTTCAGGAATTGTAAACGGAAACGGGGCTGTTGGACCTTCTGGAATTAGCCCTGAAATCGTAAATGTTGGCATTGGACTTCGTGGTGTTGGACTTGGAACAGGAATTGGACTTGATGGAGCTGGAATTGGTCTAGGCGGAGTTGGAGTCGGACTTGATGGAGCTAGAATTGGTCTAGGCGGAGTTGGAGTTGGACTTGGTGGAGCTGGAATTGGACTTGGTGGTGCTGGATTCGGGCTTCGTGGAGTTAGAATCGGTGGTTGGGATGATGGTCAATGGCGCGGAGAAGGTCTCTTGGCCTCCCAGGACTGGGAAAGTCGCGGACACGGACTTGGACTTGCCCGTCGATGGTAATTTAGAACGCTAACATAAGTCAAACTATAAAAAATTTATTAAATAACAGTGTTCAACACATATAAGTCTATCTTCAGCAAGTCGTATTATTAGCAATTATAATAATTTAAATGAAGAAATTAACTGAATATTACTTGTTGAACAAATTGTTATTTAATCAGTGTATCTTTAATACACCACGAACTACAGCATTGTGAATAACTATTATACGATTTCTACCATCTTATTTTAATATAATTTACCATTTAATATAGGTACCTACTCTGTTTTATTAAAATATTGGTAAAAACAGATACTCCATTAATTCGTAACTTGGTTTATACCAAGAATAATAATCCGTCACATAATATTCTACATAAGATACTATGAAAGTAAATAAGCTACATTGCCGCTCAGACCTAAAATTGGAACTTTGCGACAGCAAACTCAGGGGTTTGGGGGTGTTCGTACACTCAAGGGCAAAAGCAGGTCGCTCAATCCGTAGTTAACTCCTTGGTAAGCTAACCAACAACGGTCAACTGTCATGGATACGATTCTTGTAACATTTCGTACCCATGACAATTATTGACCCTTTGTACAATATCCGCCCTATGTATTGAAATTCTACCGACTGGCACGACAGGATACGAGTTTATGCGATTGCAGCTGTGTGTTTTTTCTTAGGTCTCAGCGGCCAACCTGTATGTATATTAAAATTACTGATGCAACAATCCCAAATTTTATTAATCGACAATCGTAAATTTTGTCTTAATGGTATGAAACACAGTTAAACGAAAATTGAATGGTTCGCAAATTTCGTATACGACCAAGAGAGAACTGAACTGTTTAAACCTCCGAACATACACTGCTCCTTGGCTGGAAAAAGCATATCCCTATGCTGCACTGCACAGCCGATGGTTCGAAGAAGATTGACAGAAAGGACAATACAATTTTTAGAAAAGGCAACAAGGATAAAGAGATAACAAGAACTAATGCATAGTGCGATTGCGTACAAGCAGACAGCTGTGGAGGTGGCGCCATGAACATCATCACTTAATAGCCAATTATCGCGGGCATGCCCAGAAAATACTAGTTGCTATTATGTCTCTCCTCGTTAATCTTCTTTGATCCAATTTCAAAGTCGTATGCTTTTCTACAAAGGAGGAGTGTATGTTCGAAGGTTTAAACAGCCAGCGACCATAGTTCCCTCTAGCCATGGTGCATCCAATTTCTGTTGAATTATACAAAAATACCCTAGCTGCTTTATATTTAAAGCACTTTATATACTTTTCTTAATTCCTTTAAACTGATTGCTGGTGGCCATGTAAATCTACTGAAAGATTTTAATATTGTTCCTTCTTCATGCAATTTTTAATAAAAATATATTTACAACGTACCCACTGCAAATATAACAGCAAGTTTGCTGTTACAAAATAAAAAATACACAGGTTTCTGTTGTTTGATTAAATTAATTAAAAACAGAAATTTTATATTTATTTACGCCATAATAATATGTGATAAAATAACAAACACGTAAAAATCAAATCAACTTCTGCTTATAAATACAATGTGAAAATATGCAACACTATCCCCCTATGGAACATAAATTAATAAAAAATATTCAGAACTTCATGAAGTCAATAATATCTA
Source organism: Hemicrepidius hirtus (assembly GCA_963082805.1). Classification (NCBI taxonomy): domain Eukaryota; kingdom Metazoa; phylum Arthropoda; class Insecta; order Coleoptera; family Elateridae; genus Hemicrepidius; species Hemicrepidius hirtus. Next base: position 34,862,410 of record OY720159.1, read on the forward strand.
AATATTAATATTTAATTTCAACTTATATAGATGTATTTGTTATTTTCGTTAATTTTTTCTGAATTTATACAATAGACAGCAACGCATCGTATCATTAATACACATGAAGGTAGTTTGTATTAGGCATTTCCAGTCAAGACTGAGAAGAATAATATTCACCTAAGCGGAAATTTCAAGCAATGTATCTATCATTGGATATGTATCTCACGACTTTGCCTTTCAGCTCGGTAACTTGCCGTCGAGAGTTTCCATTTTCAATATAAGGATCAAGTCACCCTCAAATATTTGCTGGATTTACTTATGAGAAATTCCAAAATATCTAAAAATTTAAATTTTACAAAAATGAATACAAATACAAGTTTTCCGTTACTCTCATGTTTTGTTTAGTAGGATGACTGCGTAAATAATGAAATTTTGCTAACAGAATTAGAATATCAAGTAATCAGAAAAATGTAACCTCAAGGGAAATGCTTTATTAAATTAGCAATTCTAAAGTTTTTTCATTTTCATTTTAATATCCACTGATTTTCTTTAGCAGTGCTCATAAAACAGAACTAAACAATTTTTTAAGCTTGCTGACATTTTTCTTACCTAAACATGACAATTCTATCAAAACAAATAAGGACTGTTTTAATTTAAAGGTAATGTTAATTCGGAAACTAGCTTAGCCAGGCTAATAATGTGACGTATTCTTAATACTTCACAATTTTGCAACCAAAGGTAAAACCTAACGAAGGAACACATTAACTAATGTTCCCGTTTTCTTGAAAATCTAGCAATTAATAATTTAAGATCCTGGTTATTTGGCAAATTAGGAGAAATGTCCGTGGGGAAGACTTTCACTTAATTTGCTTTTTGTACCTGTTCGCTATTACTCCATTTGCAGATAGAAACGGAAATGAAAGCTGGATTTTCGCATCTCCTTCTTCAATTTCTTTCTTAAGCAATGTTTTGAGAATGCAATTAATAATATAATTAGTTTTCCCAAACGAAAACGCTGTCTCAATTTTGATGTTATCCAAATTGAATAATCTAGATAATTGAATCTGCAAAGATAACTTACTTATTTTTTTTGATACATCTTTATTATCTTCAGAAATCATATGAAATTATACAGTGTGTCGTAATACTGATAGGTACTATATTAACGGATTAAAATATGGTTAATCGAATTATTTTGTAATGTGAGAATTAGTGTTTACTATGAAGCCAAGAAATCACTACTACTCATCAGATTAGAGACAAGTTAAGTACGGAAATAAAATAGGAATTTAGATTGCAAACATCTTAGCACAGGAAAAACGAGATCTTGTCTGTGTGGGAGCAACAAATTTGTTAAACCCTATTCTACTGTTTATTGAACTTGAAATATAGCATGGTGTAACAAATTGTGTTTCTGACATCACTAATTTATTACTGAAACACCGAAAAAATTTTCATTACTGCGAAGATGATTGTTTTGCTACATTTTAGATACTTGCCGTTCGCCTTTGTATTTATAAGAAAAAGTGTCTTAATCTTACTATTGTCTAGATTGGCGTTTCAAGCTCAAAAATATTTGCCATTTTCCGGCGGTTGGAACTCAGTAACCTTCTTACAGATAAACAGCTAACACAACAGATAAGCTGCTTTCAAAAGAAAAAGGTTTAAGTTTTTATCAGCACTCGCTTACCAACACCACCGATTTCCTGCATTAAGAAAAGCCAATCGTCTATATGATTTCGTTGAAAAGGCATGCTCGATTTTATAACCCTCTGAAAAGTCTACTTCCATAAACGAATACAAACTTTCCTTCGCTGCCTACCCTGGTATATGCAAATATGAAACCAAAATCAGTTTGCTTTCAAACATCAGTCAACCGGCAATCATCACGTTTAAGATTTAAGTATTATCACAGGTATTATAAATATTTTATTAACAACTACAACTATACAGTGACTAAATAAATCGAGGAATCCTCAACCAAAAAAGGTGTCTTTAATTTATTATCTTCCTGTACCAAAACAAAATATTTTTACAAGCAGGAAATGTGATCTGTATGACATGAAAGTCTGAAAGCAATAATTTTTGATATTCAAAATCTTGATGATCATGATCACAGTTCAATGTATTATACACACATAGTTCAATTTGTGTACAATTATAGTTCCGTATAATTTTTTTCAATTCGCTCAACTTTCAAAAGATTAATTTCAATGAAACAATGCCGTCGAATGCTTATATAATTAAAAGTTCAATGAAAACTAGGACAGAATTTAATCAAGATTTTAGTTGCAACAATATAGAACTAAGGGCACAAAAGAAACCGCGAAATGTAAAACCTTACGCTTGGCTAGTTAAATTAAGAAGTTTCATTTTGTTATGTTATCCTGAAGTGCTTTTAACTACAGAAGCATTTTGAGATAAAACTTTAAATCCACAGCTGATATAAAACAAACTCAATTGTGTAACGATTTAATCCATAATACAGCTAATCTGTTCTACAAAAAGAGCTCAAGACTATTACAGCGACTTTAATAAATTGTGATTTAACAATCAAGCACGACAGTCATGCTTTTACACTATGCACCTTGATTTTAATTATTAGAACATTAACTGTCAAATTAAATAATGATGGAAGAATAAATTAACAAGAAGATTTGCGTATTATTGATTAGAGTAATGTTACATAAATAAAATATGTCCATTTATTTTCCTAATCATTATTAGTGGACAGTTGTAAGTGCTTTAATATTTAAAAAAAATCAAGGTACATAGTGTAAAAGCATGACTGTCGTGCATGGTGCATGTATGTTCCTAGTATAGCTGACATCAATCTGTATACAGTATTAAATGAGACACTTTAGCTTCAACTTGGAGAAAAAAATTTTTTTGAACATTTTCATTTATCTGTTGTGACGTCACCGACAATGTTTTAAATTGCTGGTTAAAATGATTCAGAGGTATTCTTGTAGAGCATTTTAAATACTTTGGTTACACTATGAAAGTTTTGCAAAAAATGCACAAAAAATTGGTTTGAGCTAGTAGACTGTTAAATTCGAAACAATTGCGTCGCTTGACGTTTCAAAGTTTCAAAAGTTCATTTTGTTTACACTGTTAACCATTCCAAAATAAGGTTGCTTGATTAAGAGTATATATTTTGAAAAATTTAATCATAGCAACCCTATTAAGTGTTTTTATAGGCGAAAAGTACAGAAAATTCTCTACAAGAATACACAAAAAAATTATACCAACAAAACATATTCGAGGACATCACACCATACAAATGACGAAATTTAAACTTCTTTTCTGTTCGTCAAATTGTAGCTAAGACCGTCCAATTTAACACCATACTATACCTATAGCTTTTAAAAAGTAAAAATAGAAGTAAACTTTACACTTAGGGCATTTTGGTAGAACAAGCCGTAGAGTATACTGAATAAAAAGAAAAGAAGAAAGAAGGAAATTTGCATTCAGAACATATATATTTTCAATTTTTTAATTTGTTGGAATGGGTGTGTAAATGAGATTTAGAACCGTAAACTACATTATTACTTATAGTCCAGGTGTGAACATTCATTATATTATGTGTGGAACTGCATTTAATTAGAGGTTCGCAATTTGCATTAGCAGTTTGTTACCTGTGTGCATAATCAACTTACACAAAGTTAAAGCCGCAGTTTGTTACACGTATCACGTAGACGCAGCAATTATTAATTAATGAAATCTCGTATCATTAGCAGCACAGAATGAAGAAGAGGTATCTCGTGTTTCATAGGAAATTATCGACCATGAACAACTAAAGAGACATGCACGTAATTTCTAAGCAAATTCTTTAATCAAATATCCTATTTTGTAGTATAATTATTATAGTTGCCTCACTTATATTTGGGTCTATCATAAACTTCCTTCTACTGAGAGTTTCAGTCAACATTTATAGGTAAAAATGCGCATAATATAGATAAAAGTCCGAGGAAATTGTCTTTTTCGTTCCGCTAACAAAAAAATATTACGAGTGAATAGAACATCCTAAGATAAGGAACGTGATTTTTATCGTACAAATCTACAAAGTTGTAGAAGGGAAAAAGAAACAAACACGAGGAAATGCTAAGAAAACTAAAGGTCCACGTACCTATAAATTAACTCGAAGGGTAGATTTCTGATCTGGGGAAAACAAGCAATGACCCAAAATCTACGAAGCCTGCAGGGTGAATTCTACGCGCTAGAACTGCCACTGTTGTGGAAAACATTTTTTTTGCCTAACATTAAACCTTTTAAGAAATAGCTAATTAAAGGAATTTATGACGCTGTTAACTTGAAAAAGGTTTTACTTTTACTGTGTTTAATTACATTATGTTGATGAGCTCAAATAAAAGACTGTTACCAGTATGGTTATGAAGTAAAAGATACCTGCTATGTTTTAATTAACACAAAATGAAATAGACGTCAATACAAACAATTTAAAAATAAAGGAAACTGAAAACATAACCATGAAAGATGTACTACCTACTAACAGTAATTTACAATTTTGAGCATTCAGTTAGACGTTTGTCTAAATATATTTGGTTGCTCTTGAATTCCGGCACCTGAGTTCTCCATCGTCCCTTGTGCGCTATTATCCCAACTTCCCTTAATAAAATTTTAAAGAGGCTCCTAGTTAAATTTTTAGATGGCCGCCATCGCCTCTTCAGCGCTTGAACGTTATTATCGCAGTTTCTCTTATTAAAACCCCTACGAGTGTTTCTAAATTAACCCTTTATTATCATTATTTTATAATCATAATCCAAGCTTCATTCAACCACGGTTCCTTTATTTAATCTTTTTAGGAAGATTTTGTCAAGGCATAAGCTTACATTTTTCTAGCAGCAACGGTATTTATTATTATACAGGTTTTAAGAATCTCTTTGAAATTATTTAAATGTAACAGACAATACATCTAATAATGTCATAAATGAAGATAAATAAAAATACGAATTCTATCGAATGTGGATACCATGCTAGCACGTCGTAAATAGATAAACATTAGAACTTTTCGCATTTATATTCTTCTCATATATTGCTATTGTACGACAGTTAATCCCCATTTAACAGTTTAATTTAAAACCGCTGGCAGGGTTCTCGAGAATCGAACTCATTACCTCTGGTAAAGTAAAACCAAAGCAGACAACCTTAGCCGTTATCCCACCTGACCCCATTCTTCAAATTACTTCTGGTTTACGCTGTAATTTCATCTTTCCCGGCATGTTTTTATGTACAATTTTCATCTACACAATTTACATGTAATTAAAACCAAGTAAAACAGAATTTTAGATGTAAATGTTTCGATCTTAAAGGAACTACGGAAATAATTTAATAATTTTCACTCGAAATAGAAACACCTAAGTTGTTTATTATTCTAAATTGGGTATAACACCTCATTTCCTGTACTTGTCATTTTATTTGAAAGACTTTCGAGTTCCCCCATATCCCTCGCATTAATTCCCTAATATTAAAAATATTTCAAACCACACTCTGCAAAATATCCGAAAGTTCACTAAAGCTGGCTACGTAAAGCTGTATTAAGTCGTTTAGCCGCTGTCACAACACAGGCTCTAACAGACCTATAAAAAATATGAGATGATAATTTTAATAACGCGCAGCGGTATGTAAAACTCGAATGAAGTAGGTGTACTTTCACTTTCATGATGATGAGGATTTGAAAAAAATCCATATAAATGCCACATCAAAATAAATGCAGAAAGGAATCTGAGACGTTTTTCGAGGAACACCCCTTTTGCCCTTAAAGGGTCGGGTGCTGCCTCCATTTCCGTAACTGTTCACGATCATCTTCTATTCTTTTCACTTCCCTTAGTTGTTTGTCTCTTCGTTATATTCTTTTCCCAAACATTCCTCCCACGTTTTCCACAATTTACTCTAACTCGAATTTTTCCATTTACTTCTAATATTTGTCCTTCCATATACCACTATCTATTCCTGTTTCCTCAGTCGTCAATATTTCACTTTAAGTATTTGATGGTTTTATACCGACTTTTTGTCTTAAATAATATAAAATATGTTCCTTTAGTTTCCTAATTATTAATTTATTTTACAAAGTGTAAGAGTTTCAATATTTAAAAAAAATCAGGGTGCACAATATCAACGTGACTTGCATGTCCCATGTATAAGAAGAATATTTTTTTAAATAAACGCCATAGTTGGGCCAAGCATCTTAAATAATCCCTAATGGATACTAAGTCGCCTCCGATTTTTCTTTTATTTTTCTTCCACCCATTGCTGTTATACCAAACGATCAAAAAGTTTTCTAATTAGAGTGGCCTTTGAAATATTTTGCATTGTATGAGATTGAACCATAAATGTCACTCGCAGTTTTGAGATTACTTCCTGTTACTTCACTTCTGGACGCCAGTATGTAACATAATTATGAGTTGTGAAAACGTTTTGTTCGATCGTTATACAGGGTGAATCTGGAATGGGGCATTTCCTCTCGAGTTGTAGACGACCGTTAATGCAACCTGGGAAAAATGTTTTAAAAAAATCAATCTCCTTTTGTTTTGTAGTTATGTCTGTTATGAGCAAAGAACTAAAAGGTAAATTTGGCAACATGAATACAAACAGTGGCTGGTAAATCTCTTTGGATTTGCAACAAGTACATTGTTCACTGTTTCTATGGAAAAATAATGTAGGTATCATCGCATCGTTGCCAAATGCATTTTCAGAGACCTTGACGAAGAAATTTTGATTTTAAAAATTAAAATTATGAATAATTTAGACGCTGTGAGTACAAATTCTTATAGGATACTTAAGTGTGTTATGAAAATAGATACAATCCAATTCATAAAAATAAAGAATTCGCGTTCTTAAGTTTACCCCCTTATAACTCCCCTACAACTACTCCAGATGAAATGCGCCATTTCGCACCCACCCTGTATAGTTAAGGACCCATTTATATTTACCCAAATAAAAATCATATTTTTGTGAACAGAGCATGTGTTGTGCCTTTCGGTGAAATGCGCCTTACTATAATTAATATTAAATTTAAAAAGAATACTGCATAAAACTATCGTCCACCACGAAGAAAGCAAATTTGAAACAATTTTCTCTTCGTCGTTTTTCTAAACTGAAAATTGCTTTTGACGTAATTGACTAGAAAAATTCTGTTTATTGTCTACTACCGGACATCCCCCAAAGAACAATTCCATTCAAATATTTAAATTAAGACTATTTTAGAAGAACATAAACAGAAATGAAGATTAGAAGTGTTGATTTATATGTTTTAAAGATGTTCGAAAAATATAAATAGCAATTCTTCGAAGGTTTCGTGTTTTTTCCTTTGAGTAACCTCGTTAGGTTATCATTTATTTTAGTTACGCAGTGTTGTCTGCTCCTTTCTCTTCTAGTTTGTATAATATGTTTTTTACAAGCATCCTCTTTTGGCATGATCTCCAACGAGACTTTTACAGACAGTCAATTTGAAATACGCAATTTGGGTACCTACCCCTATTACTATAATTATATATTTAAGTATACCATTTGTAACTCTCCAATTCATTTTGCATACAGAAACAATAAAGACTATAAAGCTAATATTTTTTTAAGTGGTTGAAGCCTTTTAACCAACCCTTTAATGCTTCTTCCATAATATATTTTATTTTAATTTCATTAAGTAACTGAATTTTCAGTACTTAATTTCTGTTTTATCGCTTGTTCGCTTAATTTAGTTCTACTTATCGTAAAGGTTGGAAATCCTTTTTCCCTACTGTAATTTGAAATTCATATGTTTCGCCTGGTTTGTTCCAGTTAGTCCGGTTAATTAAAGTTAAGCTATTTCCACCCATGCATGAGACGGGTCATCATGGTGTCGTTTGATCTTTTCTGCTTTAAAACGTGCATCACTAATTAGCTCCCTTTTTTAATTTTTTCGCCTTGCAGCTATGCCCGACTGTAATATATAAAAGTTATGTTGACCTGTTTTTTTTTATTACGAACAGTTTGTGGAAAGTTTATGTGAAAGTTAAGGATATTTTTTAAGACCACATAACCAAAGTCTGCGGTACTTAGTTGACCAATAAAAAATAAATATTATAGTAGCAGTTGTAATTTAAACTGTAGACCAGAAAGGCTGATCGTGCACGCAATAAAAATTCAGACAGCGTGTATAACAAAAATTATATTTCGTCGGGCGCCATACAAGAAATGACAAACTCGGGAGGGCAGTTTTCGGACAGTTGGCTCAGTGGGATTTTCCGTAAGTTCCCATGGCTATTTCGACCCTGAAAAGTTATACACGAGTTATCATTCCAAGATAATCCTCGTGCAGTATACAATCCAGCAATTTTATAACTCACTATCCCTGCAAGACGTCCATTAACGTTAGTTTTGATCATAAATCTGGATTTAATGAAGCTTTTACAAGAAAACCTGTTGTGTTTTAGGGGTAAATATAAATTCCACTTATGAATAATACAGGAGACTATATCAAAGCAAAACACTAAGTTTGCGACTACAGTACTGCATCCTAAGTTGCCGCAAATCAGATTTTCGGATTTGACAGTTTAAGCTAATAAGAGTAATCCTCTTAGACGGTCTCAAAACTAGCGTAAGGTAATTAAAGGCTTCCTGGTCGCAAAACAAAATATAATATAACATATTGTTAGTATGATGATGTTGATGATATTTAAGCCTTTGTAGGAAACCGTCTTAGTTATGTAAATTATTCTAATTTTTGAGAATAATAAATATTACATAATCTACAGGATGTTTCTTAGAAGATCGATGCACATTTTCTGATGAAAGTAAAATTGCAAAGAATGTAAGAAACTACATAGTAATTGGAACATGAAAATATGATTAAAAATTATAATAGTGGAATGCTGACAATCGGATATTATTATCGGTTACAAATTTTGACAACATCGATATCTCCGAGGTTTAAAACTCATCATTAAAATAATTATGAAATGTAAACTCAGTCATGTAGTGATCGAAATGAAAATTTAACCCGACATTTTTATTGAATAAGTTTTAGTTATTGTTGTTTAATTGTTTCTTTTGACGACGAGTTTTCCGACGTGAATTATACCTTCGGCGAATTGGTTAGACGTGTTCAGTAGATACAAAACAATTTTTCATTTATGAAGAGCAGAGAATATGACCGTTTCCTACCTAAAACAATTAACGAGTTGAGCAATATCTGAAAATTATTCACAATATTCAGTAGTTAGTTCTAGAAAATTTTAATCTAAATACATTTACAGTGAAATGATTTTGCTTTGAATTGTAGTTTTCATTACATTTCATATTCGATATACTCGGATTTCCATTTCCCCTAAGTAGTTTAACCTAGATATAAACAGTTCTTGAGGTTGTCTATTTAATCAACAATAATAGAATGGTATGAAATTTAATCTTCTACCATCGCGTGCGAAACTGGCAATTCTGTCACCAAAGGTCTCAATGCTGTGCTAGCCAATATGAAACAGAAATTCCCAAAAGGGAGTTGCAACGTGAACGTATTAGTAAACGCGTTATATCTATCAACCTCTAATCAGAAGATAAAATTCAGTTTTTCTTTTACCACAAAAAACTAAATCTCATTTATAATTATTAATTTGTAATTTTAGTGCAATACAAAGAAGTAGTAGAAAGCTCCAATTTCATTCATTTTTATATCTCTGTACTACAGATAAAAGTTATTGTCTTTTGGAAAAGTATAATTAAAATGAAATTAAGAACAAAGAACTGAAAACTAACTATCTATTTATTAAATTCAAATGCCAATAGTTTTATTCTCATGTTTCAGTCTTACAATAATTAATATTAGTATAGTAAGTTTAACTATATACAATAAAACAGGAACCCTCTTTTTGGAAATATTACTTGAACCTTTCACCTTTCACGCCTTCAAGATTAGTTTTTCGATCGTAAGCTGTAAATTGGTAGATTTATACAAGTCAACCCACCAGTAATAAGATGTCATCCTACTTACGGTAATTTTTCATAATAATATTCCTTCAGAGTCTCAGACATACCAGAATAACATGATCATCTTGGATTGGCTATTAAAATATCATAAAATAAAAATAGCGACTTAATCTTTTCATCCCTACTCTTCAAGGTATTAATATTACTAAACTTAATTAATATTTAAGTTGTTAATAATTAGCTAATAACTAAAACAATGTTCGAATCCTCATGTACCTTCCTACCGACTGTTAAGAGTTAAAAAAACCCTCATTTTACTCTCTGAAGCATCCACTAAAATACTTGTTTGTAATTTGTTTGAATTATGCATTTCTCTTACAAGGCAAAATTTCAAGATTAACGGAAAGTGTTTCATAATAAAAGATATTAGTACACCTATATTATATCTAATTATACCACAAATAAACAACAGCAGAGAGAAGCAGCAAACGAACAAAGAAGATGAACAAGCTTAATTAAGGGCAGTTGGCTTACATCATTTTTAATAATTCTGTAAATGAATACGAGTTTCATAAAATTTCATATAGCAGTCATATAGGAAGATATAAAACTAAGCAGATACCTTTTAGAAACACTTCTACTTACATGCTTTTCAAATAATTTTACATGCAACTTTGTTTTAAATCTGATTTTAATGTTTTACAACTGGTATTTACCGATTTAATTACCCCAAGGATATAAAAAAACCCATACACATAATCACGATTTTTTACAGTCCAAATGACATTTCCAGTAGTTGTTTACGATCATAATAAACATAAAAGGGGGCTCAAGCTGTACACGTTTTAATTACAACACAGAAAAGTGCCGAATTCACATAAACTGCTACTTTCGGGGGACGAAACTGCTAATAAATTTTCCTGGTGTGCCAAAAAAGTTTAACAATACGACTTACTTTATATTCTTCAAAACCTTGTTACGCACTTTTATTGCAGATTTTTAAGTGAAATAAATGCAAAATAATTGTACCATTTATGAATATACCACGAAATTAGTACTCTATTTAATCTTCCTTATTTAATGTTTACTCAACTTATGTAAATGAAAAAGTTCTGTCGAAATATTCATTGGGTAAAACTCTATGCCTAGAAGTACCTATCACCTAATCACGTCAAACCTTTTGGTGGTACGAAATAAGTCAGTACTAAAACAGTTGTTTAATCGATTAATGTTTTGTTTAAATTTCATTAAAGAAGACCTTTTGTCGATATTTGGTTTGCTGTAGGAGACGTAGAAATAAAATTGCAAAATAGGAAAGCACGCGCGCGACTTGACTTTACATTAGATACCTCTTGATTTATGCACTGACTTTTATAACAGCCTCTTTGGCGACTTTCACATATCTTTTTCGAACTTTGATCGCATCTTTATTTACAAAACCTCGAGCAAAAAGTAATGATGAATACGAACTTCGCCAAAAATACGACTTTAAGAATATACACCACAACAAATCAGATTCGTATTAAAAATAATATACTAGAGAAGATTAGGTGTCCACTTGAAATACAATTTAAAGATGCTTATAAGGTTAAATTAAAAAAAAATACTGTTGTTAATTTAAAAGAAATAGAACTAATAAGATTTTGGTCAAGTGCAATATGTCTTGTTACGGTTATTATTTTTTATTTTGCATGATAACATAGGCACCGTATACAAATGCTCCTAGAAGCTTGTACACATTTCGGTAAACAAATTCTAGGTGGTTTACGTGATCAAAAAACTTTGCATTCGTTCTGAGCCTAGTTTTCCATCTTTCTATAAAAATGAATAAATCTATCTGTGCGATCCGTAATCCCAACATCTACGTTTTACTCAGGTGGTACTTGAAAGTAAATTTAGGAGGACGAGGAAGGCAGTCAACCACAGCGCCAAGAAAAGAAAACCTGCCGAAATAAAGTGGCGGCGAAGAGGTCTACCTGAAAGAAATTACTGAAGCCAATTTGCAAAGATGATGCAGAATGAAATAAAGAGAATGGGGGAGATTCACATAAAATTGAACAGAAATATAGTTTCTTGTGGCGGCTCAGTAAGGGCATCTCTAGATGTACTAAAATTCTCAAGAACCTCTAGAAAATTGAATTGATTTATACTGGCAGTATTAAAGGTGAAAAAAACATTCTCCTAATACGACGTTTTGTACATTTTTTCAAGTCCATTTTTTTCAAAATAATGCTTGATAGATACAGTATTTTCATCGTGGAAATTTTTACAAACAAAATATTTAGATCTAGTTGTCTAGATTTATTAGGTACTCCGCAGAAACTCATTTTACTTAAGAATAAACAGTGACAAATCATTTGGTGAACAAACTTCAAAGAAAATAAACAATATTCCTATCTGGTTCTATTCCTTTTGGTTTCCGGTCAAGTAAATCTTCAAGATTTAATTATATTGCTCGGAGCACAATTTGAGAAAGCTACATCACGCTAATTAATAAAATCTTACATTTCAAATTTAATTTAAAAACTTTTGACCTGTTCATTGTTACTAAAGACTAATTTTTACACAGTAGTAACTAAAATTTCAAAATAAAAATGAAATTCTTTCCAGTTATTTGCATAAGCGTTGTCTACACTTCACTAACAAACAAAGAGGGAAAGAAGTGTACTGATACATTTTTAATCTGCACACGATTTGTGTTTTGGAAGTTCCCGATTTTACATTACAAACAAGCTTCGTGTGGAAATTCTGGTTTCATAAACCCCTGGAGAGGGAGCGTCTGCTGCAAAATTTTCCCAGTATTGAGTATAACAATATTAAAAGCAAACATTGCTTAACATCCGGATCTTCATTTAATTAATTGCTTTTATCCCTGTTTCCAAAGTGTAGTAATACGTAACTTAATGCTTTTAGGATGAAAATTATTAAACCTTGCAGTGTGATTTTAATGAATTGCGCTTTCACACTGAACCGACTATGCACACTCTTTACATAAATTTATTAATTACAGCTCATTAAATCTATTTACACGTTTATTGATAATTAATATAATCGAAAGATACACAATCTTTATAATAGATATAATAAAAATTTAAACGATAGTAGTACTCGTTGTTTCAATTTGATTCATCTTTCGATACCTGTAGGTACTATGTTAGCAGAAGTTTAGTTAATTCCAAATAAATTTACTGGAACATATATCTTGGTGAATGTAGGGTGCATTGTATGATGTTGACAGATTTATATGAGTAAGGGTGGAGACAACTTTCTTTCTAAGTTAAATTTTTTCATCTCTGCCAGTTTAGTAACTTTTACTATGACAGTTTAATTGTTTTATATATTAATTACACAAATAGAAAGAGAAGTTTTATATGTCAAAAGTTTGCCGCACTTTTACTTATACAAATCTGTCAATATCATCTTAGGATATCATCCAAGGCACCCTAGATGAATGGAGAGTAAAATAGTTTGATCAAGCCTGGAAGTACAAAAAAAAACAAACTGAATTTATAAATGGTTGTAATAGACAGCAAGGGACTGTCATATCGAATGCAGCCCACACTTCTCGCTGGTTTGACCAATCGCGTGCGCGGATTCAGCTGAGCTCATGCTAATGTTTATTTTCTATCAATCCTCGATTAACTCATTGTTAACTGTCCACTGTCATGGATTTGATTCTTGTAACACTTTGTATCCATGACAATTGGCAGTTAGTTAGCTAACAAGGAGTTAACTACGGATTGATAAACCGGCCGTGAATGAGATTACTATCAGACATTGTGCAGTGTGATCACAAATATCTGTGGTCCTGGCAGCCATGGAATTAGTTGACATATAGCTCTACCAATCTTGCAAAGTTGAAAGGGGGCATGTCCGGCACTGATATAGTTTTTCAAAATACAGTCAAAATAAAAACATTTAGGCAGCAAATTTAAATAATTGTAAATACTTTTTATTCAAAGACTTCGATGACCTTCCGAATGATATTTCTACAGGATGAATTATCGTCCTCGATTTAACATTCATACTAACACATTTTAAACGTCAAAACAATCTGACAAACACTGAAATTATTAAAATTTCAAACGTCAATTAAATTTTTCCAGTGAATGTACTTTTGAGTAGGATTGTTTGCTATTGGTTGACGTATTGTCGCACTTTGTCTTTAGAAATTTAGTTGACATATTTTCCGAGGCATTTGTAAGCTTGGCGGAGCTGTATAAAATGTTGGTTAGCATTACATTTCGAGTTCTTCGACACATGCTTCTATCGAATAGACCCTCTCAATACCGTTACTAAAATATGACAAACTTATAAAAAACTTCTTTTGTCTTCCATTATTGCAATTGCAAAGTTGGATTCATAAGTTTTAAAAAGCGGTGCTGATTCCACGGTCGGGATGACAGATATTTATGGCCACCTTGTATTAAGTATTATCCAACCTACCTATATCATATCATCTATCGCTAATCAAAATATTGTCATCAATCACTTTCTCTATGCCATTTTCTTAAAGTATAATGTGCCTACATTTTTTTATATATAAGAACACTACGGTTTTAGTTATTTTATCCCAGTAACTACGTTGCAACATTTATGTCGTCATTCAACAGAAACATCTCATCAAATGTAAATGAATTTCTTTTACAAGACTTTTACATTTATACTTAAATATGACACGAAACCGATTTTATTTAATCAGTACTACTTATCTAAATCTATTTTGCCTTCATCAGATTTTTTCTTTTCTCTTAGGTAACATAGAACATAATTATTACAATATTGGTAGATTGACTTAAATCTAAGATAAGAAATTTATAAAATGAAGCCCATTTTTCTCAATTTCATTCAAATCCGAGGAATCGATTTTAAAGCAAAACCAAACTAATATAATCATCGAAGACGTGGCAATGTAAAGCATACTACGAAATGGCTGTCTGCTTATACGTCGTTAAAAACGTGTAACTAGAAAGAAATAAAAAAAAACGTCTATCGTCGTACCTACAAGGATTAGAAATAAAATGGGAATGTATAGATGTATATTCCGTTCAGTAAACATAAAATCCACTTTGATTTTTCTGAAGTTGGTAGGTGCATACAATTTTAGTACTAGGGATTCGGAATTTTATTTTGCAAAAGTTTCCACACCTGATAAATATTTCCTTGAACTTTTATATTTACCAAAAATATCTGTTAATAAATGGTAGGCCAATAGTATTCAGTACAGCATTTATAAAATTCTTTAAAGTAATTATTTATAGTAGTCATTTATGACAGGTACTATGCAAATGTCACACACTATAGGGCCAGTTTTTCATTTCGGGTTTAAACTTCGGTTCCGTTAAATCAAGATTTTCCAATTGTTACAACAGTTGTATCTATGGCAAATCTTGGGTTTGCTGAATCGGAGCTTAAACCCGAACTGAAAAATCGACCTTTAACTTATTTACTTTAATAACTTTTTTCAAGTACATTTCCAGACAGTACAGTAAAATTTTCGAAATCAAACACCATTTTGTGATTTTATGTTTATTGAACAGAGTATAAAAAATATATTTAAGATTTATCAATACTGAACACAAAAACATGTTAATAATTTGTATGTTGTCTATTGATTTTACATACAACGCGCTAACGGAAAAATTCCTTATAAATTCCTAACATATTTAATATTTTAAGTACTTTCAGAACATGCTAATATTGCACTTTTCAGGAATTTTATCCGGTATAATGTGTTTCACTAACATTGTTCATAATTAAAGTCCCTTCCCGATTACTGAGTTATAGATTGAAATATAAAGTTCAAAATTTTAAACTGTCCAACAAAACTTATTTTTAAATTTTAAGGTAGTACAGGTAAGACAACACTCCCTGAAACTATTAGTTTCCATGAAACATTCTCGTTTGATTTCTTACACAAATATGACATATGAAATCACTTTCTTTTCCTTCTATAGCTCCTCTCTATCTAAATACAGATATGCCATATAGGCCTTCTTTTTACCTTTCCAGTCTGTTCTCTTTTCTACTAATTATTACAATTTTTTTTCCGGTTGGTCGTCGTATTTTATACTTTGTTGTGAAAATACTCAACAAAACGTATCTGAAGATAAGATAAGATAGTTGGAATATAAAGGTATCATTATTTAAGGTTATAAAAAAAAGTGGAGGTTCAAACCGCTCCTGGACTTTCCCAAACTAAAAATAAACATTTCGTTTTTGGCATTCAACACTATAGTTCGCGAGGCAACCCTGGAAATTAATTGAATGCGTAACGAGAAAAACCAGACTATAAGGGTTCGATATGTATACAGAAGAAAGACACGCATTTGTAGTAATAAATAATAATAAACCGGGACTCTGACAGAAATAAACACCCAGAAATCCGGCTTGAAATTACAGCTGGTAAAGCCGGACGATCGCTACCCACCGACGCGACGATCCGTTTCTCTCCGTCTCAGTCTCAGTCCAGCCTAAATCTTCAAAATTTACACAACGCGATTAAAATTCACGAAATCCTCATCAACCGTACATTTTAGCTATATGAATACCTTATACTATGTGATAGACAATTAAATTCTACATTCAATTATATAATAATATACAGGGTGTTTCATTTAAAATAACAAAGTTGCTTATTGTACTGTGGAAAGCAAACACCCTGTATACGTAATATAAATTTAGGAGAATGCAAATCTATATACTGAACAACTTTTATATTTAAACTTTTTTCATATTTTGACTAATAAAAGAGCTATAGGAGCATCAATTTTTGATCTTCAAAACCTCGTAGAGGGCGCCACGGTGAAATTCTGGCATTCATCAAACAACAGAAATGTAGATAATACCAATCTGCATAAGTATAGAATAGACAATTTAAACAAAATCGTTTGAGCAATTTCTTTGTAATAATTTTTCAAAAATTTCAAAATTTACTAAATAAACTTTTCTTCAGAGTATAGTGCCGCTAAAGGGCTTTCACACAAGTTGGTAAAAAACTGTTTCCCTTGAATTATGGTCTTCTTTCATATCCCCACTCAGATTTTCAAAATCTGAAAAAAATGCTACCAAAATATCATGTCCAACTTCCGCTTCCGATTTCGGATTTTTGAAAAGCTTATTTTGTCGATAAATTTTCGATATACACCTTCATTTCAAATTTCATTGCAAATGAATTTTAGATAAAAATTTACCAGCAATCATTTTTCGATAACATTCACACACACATGCATTCAATTCATGGAATTAACTAACCAGTTGAAACTGTAAGATATATAAATTTTTAACCAGGCACATATTGAACCTACCATTAAAAGAAAGTTACACCGACTGATAAAATTCAATTCATGGAACATTAATCCAATAAGCAATGATGATTTAATTACGTACCACATCGCTTGATATTTAATTTTCTGTATTAAAAAACATGCAACGAATATGTCTCATGAAAAATATTAGGTATGTCTCATTTCATGTGGAATTACGTTAATTGCCTTTGCTATTGCTACAAGCGCATACGGAAAAACCTGAATTATTTAAATTATCTAGCCCATTAAATAAATTATCTAATCATTCTGTGTATAACCTCTGATGGAAAAAAACTGAAAGCGTCTAGCTGCCCAATCTTTCGTCCGTCCTAAATATCTTTCCATGTGCTTCAGGTTTTCTGGATCGTTAAGCACGCCGACTTTTATAGCTCTATCCGAAAAGCACAGGTACAAGAAGTTTGTACTTTGTACACACTTTTAGAAGTTCCTTACAAAGTTTTATAATAGCCTTGTAATGTTAATGCTAAAAGCGTATATGCTACGAAAAGTTCCGATCAAAGCAGCTGTTGGTATAAGCATATTATAATCTCCATCTACTGGATAAAAATTAATTTTCGTTTAAGTAGAAATAATATAAAGTCGTCATATTAACTCATCAAAAATGAGATTACATCGGTGAAACTGAGTTTCAAAAAATAATCCCTACGTAAAACTGTGTTACAAATTACTTTTTCAGGAATCCAATACCATTTAAGGTGTTTAAAATGGCTCTTATTACGGAAAGAAAATTGTGTTAAAGAAGAGTCACGTTAATCTGACCATCTTTTATAACTGCGATTTTAAACAACCCTGTTCCATAAACTTGGCACCCCACATATGTATAGGTAAGGTATTCAGCTTGGAAAAGCCTGTGCACTCTGCGCCCTAATTCAATTTTGTACCACTTAGTACAAGCCTTACGCCTCCCACATACATTATAGCCTAAAAGCTGCAACCCAACAAAGTTTTAAATTCCGCAGGCCAAACCTAATTTTTTGAAGTCGAAGAAAAGATGAAGAGGTGTAAGAATATTTTTCTCCCCAGCCTAAAAGCTAACATTTCTCTCAACAACCAACGCAATAAATTTAGCTAAAATCGATTGTTAAGTAATACGAACGAAAACCCGTTTTTCATCTTCCTTGCGGAAACTTAGTGATTGTTATGGCTTTTAGTATATTTACTGCGTAGAACAGATACTGATTCTGAAATCTACAACTTTATTTAATTTATTACATCAAAGCTACTTATAGTTCAGACATAGACACATGAGGCGCGGCAATTTTTCAAGCTGGATTAAGCGATTCGCTATTACCCGACTGAAGTTTTTTTTGTCAGACAGTGGAAAGCAGCATTGTTACATACAAAAACCACCGAAAGCCCAAATGTTTGTAAGCTACTTATAGGAATTTTACAAAAAATATTTAGTACTTATTCCTGAATATAACATTATAGTTGTCAGTCGAGTGCTTTAAATGAATAAGGATTTATTTTACAAATGACATACAGGATGTCACGAAAATATCCGTTCTAGAAATATATTATTTGAATTTGATATTATACAGGGTGAGTCGGGAGGAAACTGAAAAGCGTCGGGTGTCTTTTACACATAAATATAAGACAAAAAATAAAAAACGAAAAGTTGTTATCCGATTTTTGAAAAAACAAGCATCAGGTACAGATATTTACATTTTAACTATCACAACTTGAAACTTTGAAGACCCTGTATCTTGAAATAAAACAAAAATCGGATAACAACTTTTGGATTTTTTTGTCTTATATTTACGTGTAGATCACACACCCGACGTTTGTCAGTTTTCTCCCAACTCACCCTGTATGTGTGGAAGTGCAACACAATATTATTAAATATTTCTAATTAACGCCTTTTGTTGTCCCGTTTCCCGTATACTATCAATAAATTTGTTCTATAAAGCAGATATGCATGAATTTGCTACAGCTGGAGACCATTATTATACAGATTGGTGTCGGCTTCTAGGAACAGAGGGACATGCATGCACAATGTACGACAATCATGCTTTTACACAGTGCACCTTGATTGTTTTAAATATTAGAGCATTTACAACTATCAAGTCAATTAATGATTAGAAGAATAAAGGAACAGAAACAGGAACAAATTTATTTGCGTGATTACAAGTAATGTTAAATAAATAAAATATTTTCATTTATTTTCCTAATCAGTATTTAATTTGACAGTAATGTCGTATGTTCTTAGTAGCCGACATCAATCTGTACATAAAAAATCACAGTAAAAATAACCCAACATTATTGCAAAGATCGAGATATTGTTATCCCAACATAAAATCCATGCTAGTGAACTTTGTCTATGAATTGTATAAAAGAAAAGAAGAGTGCAGCCTGTACAGTTTCAGAATATAAGCAAAGCTACTCAAGGGGGAAATGGTTGAAGTAGCCTGTACAGATATTAGAACAAAAATTTTAAATCTCTTGATTACAAATGGAAATTGCAAGTTTTTACGCATTTGCACATGTTTAAAAGAAACCACAATCAATTATAGTATATGTGATAACTGGATCATTTATATCCTATATTTATTTATCATCAATTGTGACATCATTCAGCGTCTTCAATTATTCCCAACCCACACAAAATATCCATTATGTATCTTAAACCGTTAAATTGAGTTTTAGTGGGAAATTGTAAAAACAGTTTGAGGATCTATTTCCGTAACGAACACAAGGCATACCGGCACATGTTCATCAAACATTCATTACTTTACTAGACAACCACTATAAATTCCATGTCATTATTCGGTGAGAATAATTTATAAATTGAAGTAAACATTAATATTTTATTTAATATTTATTTATATTTATATATTTGCTCACGTGCAGGGAGAAGAAAGTAAATAAATAGGAACAAGAAACTCGAGATCGCAAGAAAACTTTTCATAAAAATGAAAAATTTCTTATGCAGCAAACTCAATTTAGAATGAGAACTGTCAGATTCAATGTATTCTAAACATTAATTTAAAAGTCAATCTGCTTAAACGGATGAATACAGACCGTGAAATAGCGTTAAATACAGTTAAAACAGTAAAACTGGAACACACACAAACTGAAAATGTACCCTACTAAAGCTTATACTGCAGAATAAAATACAGGCTTTCATTTCCAAATTAGACACCTTTAATAAATCTGAAAGTTTTGAAATTTCCAGTTTGAAAAAAAAAACGTTGATCAAGGGGGAAGTTTAAAACCACTATTGCAGTAATTTTATAATTCACCCCCTCAACTCCAGCAACTCCAAACTGATGATAGGAGGGGCTGCTATAGTTGAGGGGGTGGATTACAAAATTACTTCAATTTGGTTTTAACCTTCCCATTCGATATAAGAATGGACGTGTTTTTCAAATCGGATATTTCAAAAATTTCAAAAAATTGGCGGTTATTGGAGTTGAGGGGGTGAATTATAATTATATAGGTATTTCAATAGTGGTTTTAAACTTCCCCCTTCCCCCTGGACATCAAAGTTACCATGTTTTTTCTCAAATTTCAAAACTCTCAGAATTATTAAAGGTGTCTAATTTTTAACTGAAAATCCTGTATAAGAACTACCAGCAGAACAATCGTACCCTGAGAATGATTCAGCATTCTGAGAAGACAATACAGGGTGATTTCTAACGTACGGAGGAAACTGAAAGGGTAAGTAGAGCGGACCAAAACATAGGTTTTTTTACAATAAACTTTTGATGAAAATGGAATAACAAGAAAGTTACAACAGTTTAAACTTCTTATAAACTTGAGGAATTTTTTAATGAAATACGGTAATTATTTACGTTTTTAATTCAACTTTTGTATATTTGTAAGTTAATTAAACAAAATTTTGTAAAAATTTTTATAAGACGAAAGTTATGGCTATTTAAAGTGTTCTTTAAAATATTCAGTTATAGGTGCTTGTTTATTGACAACCGCTGATTTACATAATCTGATCATGTAGGTAAGTCAAAATTACAGGAGCAATTTATGAGATTATAGGTATAAGAAGTGTTTCTGATGTAAAAGCGAATACAATAAGCTCAGCGGTACTCAAAACGTGGGCGTTAAATTATAAGAACTTTAAATTGCTGTAACTTTCTTGTTATTCGATTTTGATCAAAAGTTTATTGTAAAAAATACTACGTTTTGGTGCCCTCTACTTGTCCTTTCAGTTTCCTCCGTACGTTAGAAATCACCCTGTATAAGACATTGTACCTAATTACGTTGTTCCATACCTGTGTAAACTTTATTCTCGCTCAAAAATTTCAATAATAATGAAAAAGTCAAATTCAAATAATTCAATTAGATCCTGGAAGAGGTGCATACAAATGTTTATTGCAACTTCTATATCCTGAAATTACTAAACCCACTCTACTCTATCGTTCTATTAAAATCAATACCGTTATTAGCATTCTATTACAAAAACATTAGAAATAGCACAATTAGGGCAGTGCAAACAGGACGATACCCTAACCCCATTACAACGTAATCCTTGCTATAAATATTAACCCAAACGGAACCACATCGTACAGGTACCTACACTAAATAGATGCAACTACTCATAATTAATGTAACAGGGAGAACGATATTAAATCCATACTACTTTCCAGGAAATTAGATCATCATGCACGCTACATCTGACGTGAAATAATCGAATCCAAAATTACAACTTAGAGGTAGTTAACAGCTTTAAATATATGGTGAGTAATAATAAATAATCACAGACATTAAAAATGGAATACCTACTACAGACAAATGATACAGTATACTCAATCAATCTGATTTCAAAAAGTACACTGATAAAAACACAAAAACAATTCACTCATAAGATAAACCATGGTACGGATAAAGAACCGAGGAAGGCCTCAGGTAAGCTAAGTAGATGACATCAAAAGAACAATAACACAGAATAAAGCAACTAAACTTTTTCGAAGGGTAGCTATAGAAGGCTTACTAAGCAATACAAAATTAAAGAAAGAATAGAATTCATGAACTATATTATAAAGACAACAAACCAACAACTAGGATGCTAATTTATTGTATTAGTTTGAACACACCACAATTTATGAAAGAATATGAAAAAGATCTATATACAAAAAATGAATAGGAAACAGTGAAAGAAAAACCAAATTGAAACAAATTCAAAAAATTAATTGCAATGTAAGATGGGTTGAAGAACAATTGCAGGAAGGCAAGAGGTTTACAACGGTCAAGAAAAATATGGAACAAGACAGCAGCTACTGGACATTGACAAGCTCGTCCACACCTATGGACTATGGTGAGATTTGTCTTACAGAGTAGAATGGGTTAGTTAACACTCAGAGGTATTATTAGGCGAAGACTTGTATATCACCAGCCTCACTTGCAAACATGATACGTATAGCTATCATAGAAGACCTTCTGGCGAGCAATGGAAATCTGAACGGGACATAAGAACATAACCATAGACATTATGCATAACACTGTTCAGAAATACATGTTTCGAGTGGTGAATACCCCTAACTATCGGGGATGCAACTGCAACCAACAGCAACACAGGTTCTGAATATTGGGTAAATTCTGGCTAATCTGTGTGAATTAAGAAGTTCTCAAGTTCATCCAGAGCTTTGGGTGACTAATTTGAAGATCTGATACAGCAGTTTAATACAAAAATCGAATCTATAAAAAATGTTGTGGATTTACCAGGATTAATGTTGAATCCTTTCGAAATTTCAACGTAAAACAACAAAACCATCATTATCTGTGATTTCGAATACAGCTAATGTTTACTTTGAAGCCTTTCTTTTTTGTGCCTGCTACTTGTTGCATAAAGTAATGCTCCGTGTGCAAAATATACATGTTAACGCACTAACACAGTATATGAACCTGTTTAAATTTCCAATTCATTTTCACGTTTAATCAAAACAATACAAACAAAAGAAGCCAATAAAAAGCGCTACCAATCGTCACTTTATTTTATTTTCATTTCCCAACTCAACCAACATAAACATTATGGCGTCACTATAATTAATTTTATTTACTCACCAGTACCATTTCTATATTTTCGTAATCAGGAATTGATATGAAACAGATATCAAGACTTTTTCTATAAAATCCACGAAACATAACTTCTTATAGGTAATATTTCCTTCAAAAAATTACTCCTTCATGACAGATTTTGTCTACAGGGCGTCCGTTTTTCGAAGCTAAGCATGGGGATTTCGGTTAGCTTAAGAGATACGAAGTCGGTTAAATGGAGGCAAAGTTGCGTATTTTAATGCTGATCAATAATCTGAAAAGAAATTTGACCTACGACATTTAGTTTAGAAAATATCTAAAAAAAATCAAAATTTCCGATTTTTGTTTTTCGCTGATAAAATGAAAACAAGTGAACCTACGAATTTTTAATTAATACATTTTTAAGACACTTTTTTACGGGAAATCTGAATATGTGATTGATTTTCTCATATCGTTTACCATAGCCAACAATCGACTGTCAACTTTTGTTTTTCTTATGGACGCCATATTGGATTTTTGCATTTTTGAATGTAACTTTTTTTTCTGATTTCAACTATGTATGACACATAATACTTTAGCTTGTGTTTTTACCTACAATTTCAAGTTATCCATTTTTACGCAGAGTGCCATGGAAACAAAAGCGGCAAGTTTGTTTTAAAGACAATTCTGATTACGAATTTAATTTTTAATCATAAGGTTTGCTAATTGAATTTGCAAATTCCAAGACTGGACATCAGAAGATCAATCGCGAATTTGAGGAAACGTGCGGAATCATGTGTAGAGGTTGAAGGTGGACTATATGAGCAGTTACTTTAATTACCTTTAGCTCCGGTTTTTCAAGTCGGATTTAACTGTCGGTTAAATATTGTCATCGATACAATTGTTACAAGAATTGTATCGGTTTAGCTGAACCAGGAGTTAAACACGAACTGAAAAACCGAACCTAAAGGATTATCTCTGTTCAAAAAAAAAACAATACTGGAATATTTGTTACTATCGAGTTGTGTTTCTGTTTTTTAATTTTTATTCTGTTGTTTCAACATAAATCATAATAGTTGATAATAAATTTTGTTATATCACTTATATCCCACTACTCTTTTTTTAAAACTCGCACCTCTTTCATAAAATTAGCTAAAGCAATAACCTTATGACTTAAAATTAAATTCGTAATCAGAATTTTCTTTAAAATAAACTTGTCGCTTTTCGTTCCTCATGGCACTCTGCGTAAAAACGGATAACTCAAAATTGTAGGTAAAAACACAAGCTAAAGTATTATGTACCATACATAGTTGAAATCAGAAAAAAAAGTTACATTCAAAAATGCAAAAATCCAATATGGCGTCCATAAGAAAAACAAAAGTTGACAGTCGATTGTTGGCTATTTTAAACGATATGAGAAAAATAATCGCATATTTAGATTCCCCCTAACAAAGTGTCTTAAAAATGTCTGAATTAAAAATTTGTAGTTTCACTTGTTTTCATTTTATCAGCGAAAAACAAAAATCGGGAATTTTGATTTTTTTTAGATATTTTCTAAACTTAACGTCGTAGGTCAAATTTCTTTTCAGATTATTAATCAGCATTAAAATACGCAACTTTGCCTCCATTTAACCAACTTCCTATCTCTTAAGTTAACCGAGATCCCCATGCTTAGCTTCGAAAGACGGACACCCTGTATAGTATCAAAGTGAACTATAATAGTTTATAGCAACTGCTGCTATTTAAAACGTTCACGATAAAACAGTTGAGATAATTTCAAGCATTTTTGTGAATCACTGTGTTGGGTAAATTATGATACATTGCTCAACTAATTAAAATGAAGGTATCAACACATTAACATCCCGGGGACTCGTTACCATAACGATGTTAAATTAAAAGCGCAGGTGGACGAAGTGAGATAAACGTTATGAAAAATAAAAACGTTTTTATCTATTTATATGAACCTGGCAAAGTCTTAAGCAGAAGCAATTTGCTTGACATGTTTCATAAAGCAGGTCTAAAGTATATAAAATGCATTTATACAAACCATGATTAACCTACGTACGCTTATGACTTTGTGAGAGAAAAAATATTATTTATAATTTTCTTTTTTATTTATAATATTTATTTTGGTGCAAATTAATTTTTAGTAAAACAATAATCTCGTTACCTTAGAAGTAAGTAACTCAAGTTGCATAACTAACAAGGCGTTGATGTTATCGATACTGAACAGGTAATTACAAAATAAGGAAATATCTAGTAAAGTCAACTATGCACCTTCTGCAATTATCAGGAGTAATTACCTTTTTAATATACATTCGTCTAAACTGAAATACAATGCCATGAAAATATTAAATCAATATCATGACAATATAAAAACAAAAACAATCTGCATCAGAGCATTATGACTATTGATGTATATTTTCAAAAGAGTTTGTCAAATAAACAAAATTTTACTGAACCGAATCTGTTATGTAGAAAATTTACAACTCATTGCTCACAGAGAGCATACGAACCAAAGCGACTAAAATGGACCATCAATTTCCGCTAATGGAACTGATAGCACTTACAATTCAGCATGTAAAGATTGCTAAAATGGACAACGATAGGACATTTCAACCTATCTAGCTTAACTATTTTTCCTGGATTTTCTACGATAAAAAATATATTTCCAAGATTGTGGAAAAATCACCGTTGGAATACGTTTATATTCAGGTCCTGCACATGAAGTTAATATTACGTCTAGCAAAACGTTTTTACATTTCAAAGGCATTTCAAATAGAAATCAAATTTTATGCAATTGGTGCAGTTAAAATCCTACAAAGGTCTAGAATTGAAATCGTGGCTGAAACGTACCTGCGGAATTCAAGCAGATATCACATAAAGTTATGAATAAAATATTGTTCCTTTTATTGGAAGCACTCAAAAGAAAGCTAGGTGAATTTGTAAAATGATCTACTTATTTTGCTGTCGTTTAGAACCAAGCTATCAATATTTCAGTATTCTAGCACTAAAAGAATATTTGAAGTCGCATATATACTCTAGTACATATTTTGTTCTTGCTGAAACCTTTTCTAAAAGAAGCTTTCCGGACTACATCTGAGTATATCCACAAATTCTAATATATTGAATGCGAACATGTTTCAATTGATTGTTCTGCAGTGTTTAAGGTAGTTGTGGACAGTGTCGTGATAATACAACGGAAATGTTCATTGTGATGTCTTCAATCTATCGGCAAGCATCAAGAACTGACACGGGTGATATTTGTAGGTACATCATTTCCAACATAAGGCTGCTAACTAATAAATAACGCGACAAGAGAGAACAGTTAATGACCATTCTAATTAAAAAAATTTAAGCATCGATAAATCACTTAAAAAATACGTTAGTAGGTTTTGAAATGTTAATGTTAATATTAACTGATATATTCAAAGAAAAGAACTAACTACTACTACCCCATGTAGCTAGAACTACTATAAGCTAGGACATAGGCCTGAATCGCCTCTTTTCTTCATCCTAATGCCGGTTTTCCACCAAACCGACAAAACATCCAACAAAATAGAAAATCATGTCGAAATAAACAAAACTGCAACTTTTTACAAACTTTTTGAAGGCTCAATGTATTGGCGACTGTTTTGGTTTTGGTGTCGCAATCGAAAGCGGTAACATTTTTTTTTCGACGTATTTAGAAACTCAGTCTGCTTTGTGGAAATATAGTCAGTTGTGTTTTATCCAGTTTCTGGTTTCAGAAACTGTGATTTTTGCTTTGGTGTTCGCGTCTGGGCATAGGCGCTGCAGACTGCACAAAATATAGGCTACACGAATTTGTTGAAATTTCATTGGCCGCTAGCCTATATGTTTTAGGTATAATAAAATTTTATTTCTTGCATCTCTGAAATCTATTGAGCACCGAATGAAATTTTTAAAAGTCGGTGATGGGCAGTATACAAACCAGCCACAAGGGAGGATAAGAAAATCTTCTTCCCTACACATGTTCATTTTATAATAAAAATATTTTAAAGCAGTATATGTGTTGACTTCCATTGAAAAGAACCAAACACCAGACACAACTCTAATGAAACGCTGCTGTCCGTTTGGTGGAAACAGCGGATTTTTGAATTTGTTTGAGTTTTAAACACAAACGGAAGCAGTCGGTTTGGTAGAAAACCGACATAACCAAAATTTGTATAGGCTATGACTGAACCAACCGCTAATAAATATCTCAATGTTCCAATATACGTGGCGCTTTTTCATCATGGAATGTACGGTTAGACAATAAGGGAAATAAATTTTAAAAGAATGTATAATAAAGTGGAGCGAGCTTAAATTCTAAAAAAAAAGCTTGTAAACTCCTACAAAGATTCAGTGCTGCCATTTACTTAAAGCTAATGTTAAAAATATACTTAAAAAAGTCTTCCAGTAAAAAGAACGAAAACGAACAACCATTAACGTACAGAGGACAGAAGTAAATTTGAATAAATCGGTATTTCACTAATCACATTCAACAGTTACAACAAAGGGTGTGAAAAATACGCTTTGATTCAATCGGCTTATTAGCAACCTGAGAAAACATTAGCATTTAGAATACGGAAATTCTTTAGTTAAGGAAAAAAAATATTTTTTACAATCTTTGTTAACCCCGGCCTATTATACAATACAGAGGACGTTGACATCGGGGAATTAGCCTAGCACACCTAGAAAATAGAAATCCCTCCAAATCTTTTCCTAAAATAGTTATTTTTGTATCAAGGCCAAAAAGTGAATCTTTTTCGGCCGCGACTGATTTTCTGGTCGAGGCAAAGCCGAGACCAGAAAACAGGGAAGGACGAAAAAGGACTTTTTGGCAGAGGTGCAAACAACATTTTTTAGGCGAATATTACAAATTTTATTAACAAATTTAAATTTTTATCTAAATATTCCAATGACATTTGGTCACGTGACCTTTATCATAGTCGACTAAAAAATTATAAATCAGCGGCCGAAAAAGTAAAAACAGCCGAAAAAAAACAAATTGCGGCCGAAAAAGATCTTTGTGTGCAACTGTCAAAAAAAGGTCACTTTTTTTGTTTGATTTTGAGTCGTGAAGTAGCACATTTGTTTATAGTAAAATAAAACCTTGACAACGTAAAAAAAGCCCTGACAACGTAAAAAAAAGACTTTTTTTTACCGGCCGACAAAGACTTTTTTTTACGGGTCATGATCTTGAATGAAATTAGCTTTTAATTTTATGTAAAGATTCGATCGAAACTTTAATTTTGGTAATTTTTCACAGTTGCACACAAAATTTTGTATGCCACATGGCCGTGAACTATCTTTTTTTTATTCGAATGATTATTTGGCTCGGCCTTCGCCTCGCCAAATAATATTCATTCTAATAAAAAAAAGTGCTACTTCACGGCCTTGTAACATA
Organism: Hemicrepidius hirtus; assembly: GCA_963082805.1. Classification (NCBI taxonomy): domain Eukaryota; kingdom Metazoa; phylum Arthropoda; class Insecta; order Coleoptera; family Elateridae; genus Hemicrepidius; species Hemicrepidius hirtus. Next base: position 34,891,018 of record OY720159.1, read on the forward strand.
AATAACTATTTTCGGCCGCAAAATAGAAATTGACAAATGCCTACTACAAATTGACACTTTTCGGCTGTCAAAAGATACGTAAAACCGCTGTTTTTATCGTAGTCGACTAAAAATGGCATTTGCGAATCATATGTAGCTTATTCAATTACGCCGCCTTCGATCCCACATTTTTCTTTTCGCTGACAACCGAGATCGAACTGGGGCTCGATTCTCAAACGCTAGATATACTGCGCCACCAAAGTCTGTAAAAAGGTATTTATTCTGGAATATGATTAGATAATAATAGATAAGAATAGCACGTTTAACAAAAAAAAGAAGAAAATAACATATTCCGAGTAGAAAAGTTTACTAAAAGAAAGTTTCATGAAAAGCTATTGTCTACCATAAAAATTCCTTTTTAGAAAAACTAATTGCTGGCAGTGATTTAAAAGCAGAACTCTTACTTGAATATAGAAACAATAAATATTAAATACAATTAATATCGATTTTAACTGGAAATAACAAGATGCTTTATACGTATTTCGGCATCAATTATTGTGAAATCCATGTAAGATATAATAATATCAAATGAATAACGATTTATGTAGCAACGACTTGATTTCATTTAAGACAGCTTCTATTCCAAAACTTTTTATCTCCTTTCATGCAGTAACAGTCAACACTGCAAAATAAAAAACGGTTTCGTATTAGACCTTATTAAGATACAAGTGTCGTTATACTTAGATCATAAACAAACGTTATTTCGGTGTAAACTGAATCAGCCTACTCTTGTTTTAAGAAATATAGAAAAAGTCTTGAAAATATTTAATGTACTATTCTATTTTATAAAAGTATTAGATAAAACGTTGTACAATAATTTACTCTTACCGTAACTCTCATATTACTATATTCGATAAGTTGTCTAACTCGGCCTGACGGCCTCGTTAGACAAGTTTCCCTCTCATATCGTAATATAGTACGTTACGATACTCATATCGTAAATATCTATTATGCTGTCCTCTGTTGTTAGTACCCCAATGATCTTATTTATAAATTAATATAATCGCTGGCTTTTCCACACAAACCGAGCCACCTCAAATATTCAGAAACGGGGATCGTAGATCGGCTTTCTCGTTCGATATATGCAACCTGTCATTAGTAGTAGATATTTTTAAAACGCAAATAGGCCAGAAAAGATCAATCAGTACAAAACACAGCAACTAGATCCTTGTAATTTAAAACACTATTATCTACCTCAATTTCTTCTACCTATACGATAGATGTGTAATGACGAAGTTAACATGATATAGATGATAAAAAACCACACAATATTTCCAGAAAGAAATTCTTACTTAATTACTCGAAAAGAAAACTTATTAGAACTGTAACTCCGTGGAGGATGGCATATAGCCATAAAGCATGGCATTAAAACGATACATAAAACATTGAAGAATAAAAATATCATTCCAAATTCAAAATAATAATTTATGGGGCGAATAGACTGGCGAGAAAACTCTTGCTAGTTCCTGTTGTCGTTAAACAACTCGCGCGAGTTTTCTTGCCAGTCTGATATTATAACCTCATACAGAATATATTAGGTACTACAGAAATAAAACTGCTTCCATAATAAAAATCGGCTAACATTATATTTTAAATAACGTTTAACATACCTACAGGATTATATTCATGGAAGGATAAAATTGAAAACAAATTATTTACGAAATAATGAATGTTCTTTTAATATATACGAACGTAATAACATAATAATACCATACGAAAAGAAAAGTGTCAAAACGGAAAACCTGCGAAGCAGTTGTAGGTTCTAGATTAGAAACAAGAGGGTGAGTTAAAGCCTTACACACACAAAATATCGACCCATTGTACTGTTTCCTAAGCGGATCACCAACCAAGCACTATCAAAAATCTCAGTTCCTGAATTTATTGTTTAAATTCTCCAATTTTCTGAGTGCAGACATATCAGTCCACAACCAAGTGGAAGTTTTCCGAAATAACTGCAGAAAGTACTATAAAGTCAGATCTTGACCAACAACAATTTAACAATTTTGGCCATTAACCCGTTTTCAGATTGGGAGAAAGTTGTTCAGAAACCACTCTTGTTATGATCAATCAATCTGATTCGATTCTGTTTGAAATCAAAATATAAGAGTAACGTAAGTAAATTAAAAATACAAATTTTCAACGTCATTATTGACGCACACTTATTTTTAAAATCATTATCAACAAGTCTCTATTTATGGGGTGGCTATTTTTAGAGTCTATAAAAGGGGTTACACCTTTAGGGAGAGAGGACTATATCCAAGTGCAACAGACTTGAATTTCTAAAACATAAACACTTTTTTAAACGTTAACTGTAATTAATATTTGATGAAGCAATACAAAACCAAAAGTCTTGTGTTACATTAAATGTTAGAATAAAGTCAACTGATGCGAAAAATGTTTAATCGCTATCCTGAACTAATTGTTACGATACACTACAGTGTAAACAGCGAGAATCTTCTTCCAGATCATTTAATCCTATATAGCCTTTTCCAACCCACATCATTACTGATTGATCCTTATTCAGGAGATGAGAGTTTTTCTGTCCCTAAACTTACCTAACCCGTTATAATATTCATTTTTAATACCTCACGTTGGCTATTCTATGCTTATCTCTTTCATGTTATTTCAGCTTGTCACTAAATCATTTCTTGCATGATCCTTGGACCTTGGTACGTCTATTTTAGAGTGTTACACCCAAACTTCTTCAGAAATGTAATTTCCTTATTTTGTATTCTCCCACTGTCGTTGAGAGTCAGGAATTCTATTTTACGAAACAATTTCACAGTATTTCTGAACTTCACCAATGTCACTGTGGACTTGTGTAAAACTTTGCGCCTATCTTGTTAAGCACAGTTTAAAACTGCCACACATTCGTGAGAGTTATGTAAAAATCTTTCAATTTTCAAATGGTAAATATTAGTTAATAGAATTGTTAATAAATATGGGAAAGTTTGTATCTCCCAAAAGTAATTTACTGGAAGGAAACACAAAATTCCAGGATTTTTCCAGGACGGTTGATAAATTACGATTAAAATCTTTGGTTCTGCAAACGCTTAATGTTCAAAGCGATAGGAAGTACCACTACCCTTTAATGCGTATTCTTCCTAGTGACTAAACATGAAACGCTTAAAATCTTATTACGATAGCTTTTGTTGGTAAATATTCAAGTCACGATTCCAAACCACGCAAAAACGTTTGTTCGCATGAAAATCTTGAAATCCTTCAGTTCTTGTCTGTCAATACCACTTGATGAACTACCGCAACGTAATAAAAATGTATCATCATAAAATCTGTTTTTAAAGGTACAACAAATCGTCCAAATAAAAGCCCTCAAAGCTATTAAACTATAAGTTTAAAAACAGATACTTTACCGTATTCGATTTTAAAACGGTAGTTAAGGCAACAAGTGCTGAAACATCAAATCTCTGTTAGTTCTAATATACACACAATGAGTTTTCCTGAAAATAAACACCTCGGAAAGTAGGCGGATACAAAATAAAACAAGAAAGTCAGAAAGGCTTCGAGTAGTTTTAAAACTAACAAAGCTCTGTTTCAGTCTTTTTGTAACAAAGAAGTTTTCAGACTGCTTTCATAAAAACGTTACTGAAGTGTTGAACAAATAAACATATGGATGATTACAACCCTGAGGCTAACGAATGTTCACTCGAGCCTTTTAGAAAACAAAAAGAAAGGTATTAGAAGAACAAACGTTTAATGATCACGGAATATAATGAATATTTATGAGTCTGATGTTGAATTTCATAACAGCAAAATGTCATCGCATGTTGTAAACAATTTCATAAAATACACAAAACATAAATTAACTTTTGTCTTCCAAGTTTTTTACAGTTTTGAAATATTCCTGTTTCATTACGTACTACCCATTGTAAAACTACCCTGTTAGGCAGCAGTCTCACTGTAACGTGTACAATCGTGTGCAAGCGTCTACGATCAAGTACTGTCAACTAAAAATACTACCCCTGGCCCTGGCCTCACTGCGCAAGTTACGTCGACTGAAACTTTGAATAGGTTCTAACCTCACTTTATTTTTAAATTTCTGGACTTCACCGTGCTTCAAAATGTTTACAACTAGCAGTGATGACACAGATAGTGTGAAATTTTTAGCTTGTATTTGGTGAAGAAAAGGCTCAAGAAAAGAAGGCAGACATAGTACAGACAAATTTTTTTACACCGTGAACAATTAGGCGAATTTCACCATTTGGTTCCACAGCTGTTCATGAATGAGGAACAATTTTATAGTTATTTTAGGATGAACAGAGCGTCTTGGAATGTATTAATCTCTATCTTCGCACTTTTAAAGCTGAGAAGGCCGCGGGAAAATCTATGTAATATGCGCAGTACCGTCGAGTGCCATCGACCGTCGACCAAAATTTCAAGCCAACTTGAAATTCAAACCGCTTGACCGTACTCGATTGCGCCCGTTCGTTGACGGTGAATCAGTGAGACCAGGCCCATAAGACTACTTGGGACTAAATTTTGGTCGGTTGCGCACGATCGTTGACGGTCGCTCAGTCAGACTGCTGCCTTAGTTCCTACTAAGAACCCATACCTATTTACCATAAGTACTATATACAGGGTGCCAAAAAATGTGTTACAAACTTTGAGGACTGAAAGTATGGCCCAAAATATGACGAAACGTTTTAATGAACGTGGACAATGCCAGAGATTCGCATACCGAGACCTAGTTCATTTAGGCAGCAGTCTCACTGTATCGTGTACAATCGTGTGCAAGCGTCTACGATCAAGTACTGTCAACTAAAAATACTACCCCTGGTCTCACTGCGCAAGTAGCGTCGACTGAAACTTTGAATAGGTTCTAACCTCACTTTATTTTTAAATTTCTGGACTTCACCGTGCTTCAAAATGTTTACAACTAGCAGTGATGACACAGATAGTGTGAAATTTTTAGCTTGTATTTGGTGAAGAAAAGGCTCAAGAAAAGAAGGCAGACATAGTACAGACAAATTTTTTTACACCGTGAACAATTAGGCGAATTTCACCATTTGGTTCCACAGCTGTTCATGAATGAGGAACAATTTTATAGTTATTTTAGGATGAACAGAGCGTCTTGGAATGTATTAATCTCTATCTTCGCACTTTTAAAGCTGAGAAGGCCGCGGGAAAATCTATGTAATATGCGCAGTACCGTCGAGTGCCATCGACCGTCGACCAAAATTTCAAGCCAACTTGAAATTCAAACCGCTTGACCGTACTCGATTGCGCCCGTTCGTTGACGGTGAATCAGTGAGACCAGCCCCATAAGACTACTTGGGACTAAATTTTGGTCGGTTGCGCACGATCGTTGACGGTCGCTCAGTCAGACTGCTGCCTTAAAAGGTTTATATTTTCATTTAAATTGAAATGATTTGTCAAGTTATTTCCATGTGTTTCTTTTAAAAGTGACTACTTTGTAATTTTTTTATTAGATTATAATGGTGCATATAGACTGGCAAGTAAACTCGCGCGAGTTGATATTGTGACCAAGCAACGCATTTTTTGGAGGCTCATGGAAGTTCTTCTGATAGTTAAAATCTTGGTTGTTTAAATAGCTCGCACAATTTCTCATATCACAACAGCAAGTCACTCACGCGATAATAACTGTGGCAATAACTCGTCAGTCTATGCGCACCCTTAGGGCTATTTTGACAAGGGCTATCATGGCTACGGGTTCTTTCAGGACTATTTTGACACGGCTGTTTGACAGGCTACTAAAACATACATCATTACTGAAGGTTGTGTACACATAAAATATTTCCTATGCCTTGCCCCCCTCCCTGCCCGTAGCAAGAACTGTATAGATAATAATGATAATACAGTAATATTTTCTATAACTTTATAACGTTTTAAATTTAAAAGTATGATTTAATAAAGCCATTTCCCTTTCAGATTGTTTTCTACAGTCTACACTTAAACGCATGTAATAAATCAATAAATTGCTGAATACTTAGCTAATATTAAAAATTCCACAAGAAATTCATATCAAGGGTTGATAAACCTCAATTAAGATATAATTTAAGAAAAAAACTCTAAAGCAGAAAAATATCTCAAACATGTATTTACATATTTACAGAGAGCAAAAGAAATATAGGAACAGAATACTGACAAAGAGTGCTTTCCCTTCTACTTATTGCTATAAATAAGTTATTTTGGGGTTTCTTTGCTCGGTCTCCCATTTGCATGCAGAAGGCGATTACATTAGCAACTTTAAGAAACAACTGCAATAAGCCATCGTTTGATGTCCTTTTGAAAACGTTATCAGAATTGTAACGTCCCGAAAAGCAATTTTATCTCTCAGAACGTCTCTAAACCTTATTACTTAGGAGTTCCTCAGAAAGTGGAGTTATAAAAATTATCTAAAATCTTTTTAAATCTAATACATAAAGTCGCAAGGTTTAAGCTTTCATTGCTTAAAAAAACATTCCTTTTTCAGTCACTGTCTGTACGATGAAAATCTTCCCCTTGGAAAAAGCTTTCCTGCTTTACAAAAAACAGAATTATTTCTTTAGCTTGAAAATTAAGACATTCAAATGTGAACTTTAAAGATAAGGTTGCGCTTTTTTATTTCAATATGCTGCCGTCCCACGTGCGAATTTTTAACAAGGTACCTACCAGTAGCGTCACAATAGGTACCGACTTTCCATTAAAAAATTCGTAATCGGATAAATAAAAATAAATATGTATGGAAAACTAACGAACATATGCTTTTCCCAACACTCCTTTTCCTGCTGTATATTAACGTGTAATACCCGTCGTCAATTATACAGAATCCTTTTACGTGATGTACGTTATACAAGCCACCAGCAATTAAAGCTGACTGAGTTCACTATATTAAGAAATAAAAAAAAGAGATCACATAGTATGTTCTTATCACACTTGTGCGGCTACCTGTTCATTAGCGTTCGTATTTATATTTATTCGGAAATAACATCTGCTAAAAAAATGATCTTTGGAATCTTTATTCTTAAATTTTATACTTTCCATATGAATGTAACTTTTTGATATTTAAATGATAAATATTGAAAAGAAAGTTTGATTTTAGTATACAGGATGTCCGTTGTTAATTTTCTTTTCAGAGTATTAATCAGCAATAAAATACGCAACTTTTCCTCCATTTAACCGATTCCATATCTCTTAAACTAACTAAAATGTCCATACTTAGACTCGAAAAACGCACACCCTGTATATTAATTAAATTATTTCAATTCTATTTGGCAGCTTTCAATCAGCTATGTTACTATGGGACCAGAGCAATCCCCCTCCAGACCCCAAGAATAAGAAATTTAATAATCTCCCTAAATAAGGATAAGTTTAATTATTTTTCTTTTTTTATTTCCAACCCCAAACATGAACGGTTTGGCTTTAACATTAAACAATTATAACTTTTATCACTTTTATCACTGACTTAGCGTTGGTGTTACGTCTGAGTGGCCAGTCTATCTTATGCGGATATAATATTACAAATGTATGATGTACACACCGTATAGAATTCAGAAACATGCAGAAAAGACCTTCCTGTCAAGGAATACACATTAGGGAATTTTTAATTCAATCCAAAATGCGAAATTTTTGAAACACAAAGTAGGAAACTCCTGAAACTATCCGTTAAAATCTTGAAACTCAATTTATAATCCTAACCCATCAGAATTTTCTTTGGTGGATATTCGATTAACCTGTCACGTTCAACAGCTAAAAGGAAACCTTCCAGAATCATCTTTGAAAAAAGTTAACTGCACCACTTTGATACTGTGCTTGAAGCTAAAATTACGAAATATTTTTAAAAGTACCTATCCCAGAATATAAGATGCTAACAAAAAGTTCCTAGACTATAGAGTTAAAGACCAGTAGATGTATTCAAAGCCAGAATTAGCGTGTCTTCTATGAAATTTAAAACCGTTTCCTTGAGATGCCACGCCTTGTAGCAGAAAACATATCTGAATGTCCTATTGTGGAATGCGATGTTTAGCACTAACTATAATTTACCCTGATTCTCCGATACTATTACCTATATTTGTCCATTCAATGAAATGGAAATTTCTATCAAAATAAAACTTATGTGTGACAAGAAATGGCAGAAATCAATATTGAATAGCAACCTAATCTGACATAGGTACATATTAAAAAGTGTTTTTTAAAACACAGTACCTACTTTACTTAAAAATATCTGACATCTATATACGAGTATGGGTTTCTACAATTTATTCACCCTTGAAATTCCAAAGGTATTAAAACAGTTTTTAATTTGTTAATAGTATTTCTGTTCGTTACAAAAAATGTTGAACAAACCTTGCGATAAAGCGTCATCCATGTATTCACGCAAAGAAGTATTCGCTCGCTCATCCTTCAAACCGCGCTCATGCAGGAACATCGCCTTCGCGCATTTGGTTTGTAAATAACTATATCCGACTTTAAATTGACCCAGCATCCAGGGCACAAATGTGTTCCTTAATTTATTAATACAATCGTAGGATGTTTAGCAAAAGCAGAGTTAGTCCAAAAAATGAATTTTTCAGAAAATAAAAAAAAACTCCCGACGGTCTTTCCAACATTATAAAATATTTAAATATTTAAAGTAGTATTTCTCGGTAGTTTATATCGTTTTTGAGATATTCAGTAACTGTAGGTACTAGCTGAAAACCACATTTTCTGGTAGATCGCGCAAAAATCTCCATTTCGACAATTTTGGACATGCTGCTGTTGTATGTGTTGTATATGTTGTTCAATTGCTTAATATTGTAGGATACAGCAGTAAACAGGATCGTTTTTTTCCGAGAGAAGAAGTGAAACTATATGAGTTCGATTGTTAGAATGATAAAGATCGCTCCAAGGAGTAGGGGGTACAATAGGTCACGACTGGCCTAATTGCAAAGAGATATCGGATTCCCGTACCCATTCTCATATCTTTTCTAATCATCGTCAAGTTGGTGATCAAATAAATATTGAAGGACATTATTCTATACTTTCTATACAACTAAATTGTTCTCGAACGTGAAAACCATACCCTAGATATTTTTTATTTTTATTATTTCCTATCCATGTTTCAGTTTCAAATTACTTCAATATTTGATTCGATTAATGAATAATAAGATAAAACAAATGGAAAGGGGGGGTACAATGGGAAAGAAGAATGAACCTTAAAAACGATGCAAGATACTGATGACTTTCAGGATTTCTTGTGTGAAAAGGTACAAATTTCCATACTATTTACTGAAAAAATTTTGCAAAACTCCGGCCACAAAAAAAGACAAAATTTATCGAAACGATATGAAAGAATATCTAAAACATTCGTCATAAACTGAAAATGTTTGTGATAGGTTCAAGAATAGCATTTTACCCAAAACATAATCTTATTCTTGATTTCTAAAAATAACATGGCATATTTATAAATCCAGAAACATAAAGTTGCAAACTTGGTTAAGCAACATAATTTAAAATGTCAACTGCAGTTTTGTATTTACGATTATCCTTCATTTTATATTTCTTTCTGTTAAGCTTTTAAAGTATGGTAAAATACTTTTTTCTATAGCAGATGTTAAAGTGTGCTTTGTTCGACTAAAAATAGTTGATCAAGTATTACTTTAACCGCAAGGGTAGATAAAGTAACACTTTAACCGCAAGGATAGATAAAGTACTTTAATTTTCTGGAAACTCCATGGAAACCGAATGGAAACCTTTGCTACTGAGATTTTCGGGTTTAATATAATCTAATTTTAAATTGTTTTTTTTACAAATTTTTCTTATTTTTTTAACATCTGCTATAGAAAAAAATAGAATTTTATACACGACGATAAAATTTAAATATAATTTTATGGTCTTGTATAAAAAATAACTATTGGTTTTCTGAACATCAGTACCTACAGCAAAATCGTAATGAGAAAGAAACTAAGTATATGAAATGAAGTTTGCCAAAACAAAGTAGATACTTAACACTTGATATGGTATAATTTTCATTTTCCGATATACTGGACATAAAATGACTATAAGCACTTAGCTCAATCTTTTAAATAATATAAAGTTTTAGTATTTCATATCCACAATGCATACTTTCCTATAGCCTCTCTACAATGTAACCGTGGAAGTGGAAAAAGGAATGTATTTTATGAATACTGATATTACGATTACAAGGAACATTTAATTTTAAACATAAAATTAAATGAAATGTAACTCCGCCACTGATATGTAAGAGTATATTATACTCTATCGACCCTGAAATTTCCAGCCCTACAGTGTTTCTGTCTGGGGTTAGCCTCAGCGGGACCGAAAACGTGTGAGCTATTACATGACTCACCTACAACCCTTCACAACTATGGGTTGGTAGAGTTTGAATATCGATTTAAATTTCAATTCAGAAAACATTTGCTCAACTGGCCATACAAACCCGGGATTATAAAGGTTAAATCGCGGCAAGAAGTACGAAATTGCATGCGAACTGTTCAAGAGACACGTACGTTCCGTTGGATTCCAAATTGAGTTGAAAGTTGGAAGTGAAAAAACCTTTAACTCTATAAAACTGATTTTATCCATAATAAAAACTTTTTGCGGTAGTTATGGATTTATTATACAGCAATTCTTTTGAATTAACTAGAAGTTTATTGTAGACATAAAATGTTTTCCATGTAAAAATAAGATTTGTAAGGATTTATATGTGCTACAGAATTGCGGGATAAAAATAACCATTTCGACCTGAAAACAATTTGATCTCATTGAATCTTACTACTCATACGTTGCAGAAAAACCTCTTTTGAAAATTACCTGCGTTAATATAAATTGCCACAGCGAACTTTATTTGACTAACTGTGTTTAAATAATTAAGGACAATTAAAAGTTTTTGGCATGTCAAAAGGGTTAACCATTAAGCAGAGGGTACGTCTGGAGTTCATGGTTTAATTTCGAAAGGAACAAACAATGTGACGTGACTATGTTCGTACATTTACCAGTTTGTAGGAAACGTTAACGAAGTCAGCACTGTTAGCTTTAGATAAAGAAAATATGAAACATCATGCAACTTTTTATAAACATTTTTCAAAAACCAAACTCATTACTGTTACTATTCATACTATTACCAAATGTAAATCCTATAAACACTTTGATAAATCGAAATTAACATCTAGCAGTAGATACCTACTCGTTAGAACAAATAACACAACAAGCCTTTATATATTAAATACAATTACAAAACGTATGGTTTACAGTACGATATAAAGTGCTTTGGAAAGTGCCCACGCTTAATGCACATAAGTATAAATTACAGAAGCGAAACCACAGGGCAGAATTCATGGGAATAACAAATGTATGCAATGAAGCATCTTAGGATTTCGCAGGCTGATGTAGTTATGTAGATTTATTTCCATAGCTGAATATTCTCTTACTGTTTGAACATTCGAATACGAATTTACCTAAAATGGATGCATTCGATTCTCATACTTCCAGGTATTTCAAAGTACAAATTTCAAATTCTATTCTCTAGCGACTATAGAAGTACTACAAATACTAAAGGCTAATTGTCTACTGTTTTCATACATTCTACTTTCAGAATCAACTTGAAAATTTACTCTGAAATATTCAATCATTTCTAAATGACAACTTTTCTAACTACAGCTCCACCAAGCTTACAAAAGCCACTGAAAATATGTCAACTAATTTTTGAAAGACAGGGTACCACGATAAGTAAACCATATTGCTATAAAACCAATTAGTATGCATGGTAAATCAGTTTAATTCATTTGTTAAAGAATTACCTGTTTACTGTGAGACCCGAATTCCAAGGCACTGCATATTTTTGCCAAAATAGTATTTGTTATTTTTCGATTTCTCTGTTTGCGAACAAAAAAAAATATTATTGATCACATTTATGAATAAAGAATTTTTGCATTATTGCCTATAAGATAAAGCACTGGACCACAATACAAATCGAAAAAACACTCCTGCGGACGCACTCGTGTTTTTAAATCCATTGTGGCCTCGTGCTTTACCTAGCAACAATATTTCGGGAACTACTACTGAAATTTGCCATGAGAAAAATGCAAGGTCGAGTTATATTTGACAAGAAAAATTACAAATAATTAAAAAATAATAAATAGCGAACTGCTAGTAAACACTATAGCAACGGCCTTGGCAACTGCTTTTTTTATCACAGCAAGCCGTCCTTTTAAACAGGAAGGGGCATTTTTATCGGATTAAACTGATTTATCGTGAAAAACGGAATCGTATTGGCTGACGTTTCGGCTGTTGCTTAGTAACTAATGTATGAGTGATTTTGTCTCTACAACACCTATATTGCAGTTTTTCTATAATCTAATTAGGGAAGATAAAATTTTACTTTTAAAATTGTACCTTTGAAATCCCTATGTTGCGTGATTCAATTCTACACCCTGGATAAGTTACTTCTCTAATTTAAATAAGAATAATATAAACATTTTTATAGAAACTGGCTTACAATGAATCTTATTGGCCGATAGCAATATGAAAGAACCACGAAGTTGCTAAGGTAGCTAATGCTTCAATGTAATTAGAAGCCTATTGTGTATAATTACCATTGTGTTGTGACACGTGTTAGATGGTAACAATAAAAAAAATCAATTTATAGACGCCTAATAATCAATGAACCACGTTTCAGTAACTTTATACCTACCTTTTGAAATTATTACTAAATTATTTTTACGGAACCTAGTATTTTCTATTATATTATCTACGGTTTCGTTTAATCTGAAATTTAATTAAATTAAGAAAGTAACACACAAAAGCTGTATTATTTATATTTATCTTTTCCTAATATAAATTTTTATCACAATATATTATTATAGTTTCCTGCGGCGGAAATAATTTAATTAAAAAAGTAATAAAAATGCCTTCTTCTTTCTATTTATTATTTTATAAAATAGAAAATTTAATAATGTTACATTTCAGGTTTTATTGCACCGCGAATTACGAGGCAGTTTATGAACACATTTTACTGTTGATTAACCTTATATACTATAAAATTATGAGTCAGATACGAGAAAAACCCTTTATCTTCTTTTTTTATTTCATTAGTAACATTTTATATCACAATATGCACAACAAGCAAGTCATCTGACATTGTTTAAAAACACATCAATTTTTAATACCTTTCTTGGCTTATCAGTGGATCTTAAATTGATATTTAACGACGTATTTATTTCAAGGTGAAGCCTTATATTTTTTAATACAGAACCTTACTTTATTACGCTTTAAAAGTTTAAGAACTTGCAAATAACAGTTCACTCATGAATATTAACTTCACTGACAATTACGACCAGCTCCAGGACTTCAAAATTATTATTTTATATTAGATTTTAAATTATAACGCAAGGTAGGTATAAAAGATATAGAACCATTTACGTTCCACTATTCAACATTTAATGTAAGATAAAACTACAAACACACGGATCAGCTAGAACAATGTTTTTCAGAATCATTTTCTCCCAAGACTCAAACTGACATGAGAGTCAAACGCCCACCATATACAAAATATTTCAAACAATTCGTTGTTGAAAATGGCTAAAAAAGAAATAACTCATTCGATTTATAAATTATATTAATAATAAAATATTTGTCACAAGATAATAAAACTTGACCAGTTAATCTGATGGAGATAATATTTTTTATTATTGTATCTCAAACTAATCTACTATAAACTGTCTTGGTTTTTACCAAGTACAATATTGTCTTGTTCTTTATTCTGACATAGGAATAGAAGAATCACGAACAAATTTCAACACTAGACCTTATTTAACCAGAATAAATATCCTTAAGAAATGCTTAAATAAAGAAGCTTTTTTTTGTTCCATACGAATTTCTAAATTATGGTAATTGAAACACTTCGAGTTAATCATAAAAAACGGTTATACCAAAACAACAGGCGTATTTTTAAATGGGATAACTCAACATTCTACATAAAACTTTTCAGTGCTGTTAGGACAATATAATAGAGTTCATGACATTAGTAGTAAAACTTTATGTAGACACTCTACACCTTACGCAAACGCATAGGCGATATCTTTTACTACAAACTTACGTCATAAAACACTTTTTGCTCTTAAAAATGAAGCCATACCTACTACACATTCAAACTAGGATTTAGTTAAAAGAACACACAATACTGCGAAAGCTACATTTACTACCTCTGGAAATGCGAAACATTGTTCACCACAAGAATATTAATTTATATCTTAACCTTCTTATTGATCAACGCGGAAAGCAAACAGTGTATCACATTTACACAACTAAATACAGGTAGGTATGAATCTACAAACCGAATTAACTCGCAAAATTCATAGCAGAGCGAGTAGGTATATTGCGTTGTAAACAAGTTAATATGATTGTAGCTCCACACAGCTTCACTAATTTAAGAATATGTAATATGGAAACCTACACAGGTTCTCTAACTATTTATTACTCCCAACACAATATTTGAACATTCCTACATCATTACAAAGAAGTACTGGAACTTTTAAATCGATTGCTATTAGAATTTTTGATTACATAAAAAGTGCCAATAGCCGAAGACTCGCGAACCAATTTTAACATGAACTTAACTTTTGATGTTAAGTCAGTGGCGGATTCAGGGGGGGGCGCGGGGGGCGCGCGCCCCCCCCTGGGCATAATAACGTATCATTTTATCACATCAGATGGTTATGTAAAATTTGGGGAAATTTCAGGGATTTAGACTAGCAGTGACAGTGGCGGTTTATTTTCACTTTTTGAAGACGGCAGGTAGTGAATGATTCATTCAGCGGTTAAAATGTAGTACTTTGTATGTACCTACTCAAAAAATTATGTAAAATTTTAAGCCTCTTTAAAGTAACAATAGCGACGTTTTCTAGAAATATCTTTGTTAAGAAGTTCGTTCAATGTTTCAGACAGTAGATATTTGTATACAGATATTTTAGTAAAACTGTCCTTTATGGTATTAAGCAACTCATAATTTACTCATACAAATCTAACAAGTGAATAGAAATGTATAGCCTAACAAAAGAATAAAGAAAACGTTTTTCTTTTTTAGAAGAATTTTTATGTAGCTTGCAAGTTGTTAAATACAGTGGCGGCTCGTGCGTAACAACAGTGGGAAAGCGATAACAAAAACAATACCTACTCACTTTTTAAGTGATAAGTTTTAGAAACAAAATTCATTCGCCTTTGCTTTTGGCCCACAAAATGTTCCATAACTAACTCATTTAATAATTTGTATTTTATACGAGTTGTTTTTCGATGGAGCACATAATCTGTCACTCGTACGAGAGTCCATTAACAGGCATGAGAAACAAAAAAATGCCTTCGCAATATTACACCCGCACAACCACGGCGCGACTTATTCATACATTTTTTTATTAAATTTTCTACGTAAGATTTTCCCTGTTTAACGTTCGTTTGTTCAATAATTAACTCGGGTCGAGGTAGATAAATTTCCTTAATTTCTAATTTATTTTCAAATTTCAAGAAATTTCATAAAATACCAAATTTGGCGCTTTAAATTGTGAACCGTCGGTCAGTGATTTCCACCCCCCCCTCAAGAAAATTCTGGATCCGCCACTGTGTTAAGTAACCATAAAGCAACCATGGTTAAATGTACCATTAATGATACCCAATGGGCCTATTGCATATCATAAGCACCTTCATTCGGTTTCCAGGTACCTACTGATGTATACTGCATCCGAAGATACAGATACGATAGTGGTTTAAAATGTTAACATGAATTTCATTTTATTCGTAAACGATAACGACTGTCATTAAATAAATGATTATGATACGCAATCGACCCGAAATATTGCTGTATGAATATGCAATGCGACAGAATCAATATTAAAATATCAGAAGAATTATTATTATTAACCATCGATAGCCTATTTATCAGCAATTAGCCACCAATATCATAAACAGTTAATTAATTTACCACATATTTTAAAAACCAAAGTAGCAACCCCAGAAAATCCTTGAAGGTTTTATCGCAGATTAAGCTTGAAAGTTGGAAGATTTGACCACAGTATACGGGATAATTGCAAAAACTTTAATAAACTTAAATATTACAATTTTTTCAACGCCTGATTTTAGAATTATAGCAGACGAACATTTGAAGTCGTTATAGAAATTACAAATATTTTAGATATTCTCATCATAACTAAAAATATGAAGAAATTGCGTGCACATCGATGTTAATAGAACTTAAGCTACAAAAGTTCTAATAAATCTTTTGCGTTACACCAGTTAAAACCCCTTTAAACTTTTTATTATACAACCAAGATAAAAAAGGTCACCTTACCAGGGAATAGAAAATTTTCCATTTGAGATTGTTTAATAAAAGAATCAAACATTTCATTACGTTCATTTCCGCCTTCTTTTAAAGCATTAAGAAGTATGCAATTTTATAAAGTCCAAATTGCTAATTCATACTGAACTTAACATTAAATTTGTGTAAGTTTGTGCTTACACGTTTAAACTGGTTTTATCTTGTCGCGCAATTATATTCTGGGAGGGTTATCAGATTATGTTAAATTTGTTTAAGTAAACAAACCACTAAAAATTTTCAAGCTTTCTCTTATTCCCTTGAAAATGCAGTGGATAAAATCCGAGACGTGCATTCAAATCCCTTCGGTATTTGCTAGGGATTATGAAGTTACCACTAGCAGCCTAGCATGATAGTACCTGCGTGGAATAATTTACTAGGCCAAGAATTTAGCTCCACAATTTATAGCGACGTCTCTGCTGCATTGCATCCTGGTATTACGAGCATTAATGAGCACTTAATTAATTCATACGTTCTAATTAAATTGATCATTCATATTACAGGACGGTTTGCTGCCCTACACCTGATCACCACTTTCAGGCGTTTATTGCGATCGAATAATAAACGATCATCTTTGACAAAATTTTCTCCTTAATTGAACTTACGTCATATATATCATCTTGAAATTCCAAAATAAATATAATATAAAGTTCTTAGGTCAGAAATGAAGAAATGCATTTTAATGCAGGGCAATATAGTAAATAGTACCTATATTATACACCAAGGTAGAGAAGACATTTTTCTCAGCCGAGTTACGAGGCTAATAAGTCCTTCTCTACCGTGGTTTATATACTATTTTTTCCACTACTAGCACCTGTATTCCTTTTATAATTAATAGTTTTTTTAGTCGACTACGATAAAAACAGCGGTATCTTTTGACAGCCGAAAAGTGTCAATTTGTAGTAGGCATTTGTCAATTTCTATTTTGCGGCCGAAAAAGATCTTTTTCGGCCGCAAAATAGAAATTGACGAAAAAAAACAAATTGCGGCCGAAAAAGATCTTTTTCGGCCGCAACATAGAAATTGACGAAAAAAAACAAATTGCGGCCGAAAAAGATCTTTTTCGGCCGCAATTTGTTTTTTTTCGGCTGTTTTTACTTTTTCGGCCGCTGATTTATAATTTTTTAGTCGACTATGATAAAGGTCACGTGACCAAATGTCATTGGAATATTTAGATAAAAATTTAAATTTGTTAATAAAATTTGTAATATTCGCCTAAAAAATGTTGTTTGCACCTCTGCCAAAAAGTCCTTTTTCGTCCTTCCCTGTTTTCTGGTCTCGGCTTTGCCTCGACCAGAAAATCAGTCGCGGCCGAAAAAGATTCACTTTTTGGCCTTGATACAAAAATAACTATTATGTTAATAAAAAATAAAGTTACATTTCTAAATATCCACAAAAATCAAGTAGCCTTGGCTGAAAACATTTCAACTGACATTTGTGTAAAATTTGACGTTTATCTAAAACATATTTATTTCTCATTTTTAACAAATAATTATAATTAAAATTAATAAGAAACAATACTAGATTGAAATAAATAAGCTTTAGAAAGTGGTTGTTGTATTATGAAGGTGAATAATATTTGATATTTGACATCATTTTAAAGGCATCAGGCTAGCATGCTAGATCAATTGTTTCTATTATTGACCAGTGGTCAATAATAAAAAATTAGTAACCACTAACTGAGAAAATCAACTTCTTGCCCTGAAAACAAACTAAATAATGGCACCTTCTAAATCTAGTAGTGGAAAAAATGGTTTATAATTTCAATTACCTCTGTAAGAATATCAATAGCGTGTACGGAATAGATAAATTGTTATTAGTTATTGCTATAATACTGTGACAAACTTTACGTTATCAGCTGTGAAAAATCAGAAACAACTATGACGCAGAGAAACAATTAGCAGCAGTTAAATCTTAGCACGAGATGCGACTGAAAATTTCCAAAGCTTTAACTCCATCGTATTTTTTTCTATTACTCTTGGTGTAAAAGGAAAGTTACTAGCGTCCGCAGAGACACTACAGTAGTTAACTTTCCTTATCTGTCATAAACTTCGCCCTTTTTTCTGTCGTAACGTTAAATCTTTATCGAGTTTCTTACCAAAGGAAGGTCATGTATTCTAACTAAGAAAACATTTATTTATTTCAAACCCAAGGACTTTTTTTAATTATTAGGTATACATGATTCTTATTTCATTCGTTATAAATACTTTTTTAATACACGTTTCATAATCATTTGTAAAACATCAAAACAGCTGGCAGTAATGTTTCTAGCAATAAAAATATACATTGGGGACAGTTACATAGGCCCCAAAATTTTTCTAAATATCTGTGAACTTCAAAATCCTATATGACAAAAATGCTGCTACAATCTAGCAGTAAAGATAGTATTCTTTAAATCAACCTGTGCTAAGATAGAGGAATCAACTTGGAAAGGTGACTAATACTTTTTATTGTACCTATGTAATTTTTAACAGCTATTGTAAAGTACATTAAATATAACAGTACATCTCTGACTATAAATATTACAGAAGAGCACAAATTAGATGCCTGCTACATAGTAACAAATGTTAGTTGCCTACACAAAGGGCCGGTTTTATAAAAGGGCTATAGACTTAAAGTAAATATTTTGTCTTAATTCAGCTACTAATTTCAAATTCATACTATGGTAACATCTTCCACCCTAATTAAACAAAAGTTGTAAACTTATACTGCCTCATCCTTCGCTTTACTGGCTTTATAATGATACTAATAACACTTAATTCCTTTACTAAAATTTTAATATCACAATTTTATTTACATACAAGACCACCCCCTGTTTACTATTACTTTCAGTTCATTAATTTCTTAAAGCGGCGATGTAACCCTTGGCTCTAATACCTTCGATATGTAAAGTCACTTTATTCCCTAATTTTATTTCAGACCATCCATCCCTTAATGGAAACAAGGGGTAAACCCCCTTTACAAATTTACATAGAAACTCTAAAGGATGCGCGGAATTTACGAAAAACTTAAAACATTAACGTGGCGTCGTATGTTTGGATAGAAGTAATGATAATTATGTTTGTCATAAATAGGGACGCCCAACAGAATAAAAATATTAAAAATTATAAATTCAACGAAATTGGTAATTGATCAATCAAGTATGTCATTGTTTAAACTGGGACATCTGAACTACGTGCTATTGCAACTATGCTGCCTCAACAATTTACAGACACCAGTTGCAATTCTTATAAACCAGATTTGTTGCTCAAATCGCTGTGAAAAGTGATTTGTCAATTTTATTGAAGTTGACATCAAGCGTTAAATATACAGTCTGTTCTACAAAAAGGGCCCAGGTCTCTAGGTTAATTTTGTATTTTAACTTCAAGATACCACAGAGTGTTCAATTGTACGGTCTTAGCTACAATTTGATGAACAGAAAAAAAATTTAAACGTCGTCTCATGCAATAATACTGCATGGTTTGTTGATAGTTAAGACAGAGATTAGACTGAGCGATCGGCGTCGGTCGTCCGCGAACGTCTTCGATCGATCAGTATCGGTTAGCAACGTTCTAAAAATGTAACATTAGACTGAGCGACCGGTGGCGGTCGGTGGCGGTAAAAAATTGTTTGTGGTCATTGCACTGAAGACTAGCAAAATACATTTTTTCTTTTAAATTCATTAAAAAATGTCCAGTTCAAGTGAAAAGGAACAAATGGTGACCGTTCTGTACTGTTATTAGTAGAAAAAACAAGGGCACTTTTAAAAAGTTGGGTTACGAATTACTTTTGAATGTTCGTGACCGATCAAAATTCTAATTTCAAACTGTTCGTTGCATAGCGATCGAGGCCGTTCGTGAACGACCGATCAATGTAACTTTGCCCATTAGAATACTTGTGTTGGAAATTTGGTCGACGGTGATCGTTCGCGGACGACCGACGCTGATCGCTCAGTCTAATCTCTGTCTTAATCACAATAGAAGTTGCTATAGTCTTGGGCCCTAAATTAACTGCTTTCTGAATTAATGTTAGACATGCATTGTATGTTTATCTTTGTCTTCCTAGGCGCTCTTTGATAAATCGAATTTTGAATCACTCGATATTATTAACCCCTCTATTCCCTAAATTCTTATATTGCGCCTGCTAATCCTTTACTTTATCATAAACTTCAAATACACCAGGAGGAGTAAAATTATCTACTTAGCCATGACAAAAACGCTTGACAAGTTTCAGTTTGTTACATAAAATAATTATAATTACTGCTAAAATAAATTTAGATTAAATTTAGATGTTTCTCATTTTCTGAAGTGTTTTGTGTCTAAAAATGTGTCTTTTTAAATTTAAGCATCGAACTGCAATCACATTTCTGACAGAAGAAGATAACAATCTGAAACCATCAGAGAGCGAATGGTTGTGGTATATAAAGAACATATACTATACGGTTTTGTTTAGGTTTAAGCTAAAAGCAAAAAGCTCATTTAAGCTGGAGAGCGTTTGTTTATCTCTTTCAGACTTTTAATTTTTAAGTCGAATGCAGACAGTAGAAGCAATTAACTATGTTGCGTGCTGTCTCATTATGGGTTGCCGTCATTATATTTTTTTCACAATAGCACAGCATACTACTATAGCATAGTAATAGCTGATTAATTTAATGACTGGTTTCATCCTCTGTAATATAATAAATATTTCAACTTTTAGAGCGTCTTTCTATGCTGATTTTTGCTTTCCAATTCCTCCTTACTGTTTTTTCACAACTCCGATACCGGTATCACTCCTCCGCATTTTTCTTTTTCATTCGGCGTCCATAAGATTAATTATTAGGCGATAAATATTTCGCCTATTCTCTGAACATGCCCTTATCTTACGAATAATTTTTGTTTTTCCGTAATTTTATTTATTATGAATTATGTATATGAGTGTTTTTTTATCTTCTCTCAGATATTCAGTAGTGGTACGATTTTCGCTCTTTTTATATTATCCTCTCCTTAATATAATTTTCTGTTTTAGTCTATAATTGTAAGTCCCATACACAAATATTCCTCACAGACTTCATTTTATCGCTCTCTAACTGGACAGTTTCCGAGGTTTTTGGTTCTATATTATTATTTCATATTAATTTAATATAAGCTATTAAATTCCAATCCCAATTCCATTAACAAAGTTATGGTTTGTATAGCTGATTCATTGCAAAATATTATCTAGTTAGCAGTGATTGAATTTAAGTCAAATGGAAGCTCAACTTGTTCTGGTTTATTGGAACACTCTATAATACCGGGTGGCGACGCAACATAGGGATTTCAATGGAAAATTCTTAATGTTCAATTATTGGCTCCCCAAATTACTTTAGAGCAAAACTGTGTTGAGGTTTTTTGTAGAGAAATAAATTCTGCATCTTTTCATACTATTATTTACAATTTTCCATTTTCCGGAAGCGTAGAAATAGAAGAAATTAAAAATGGTCTTTTTAAAAACATCACTGATGCCATGGAATTATAAAATCAAACAAACGCACTGACATTTCTGTCTCATTACATTTTGTTTCCTTTTTAAACAATAAAACGAGTAGGTAATAGAAACATATTTTACGCTAAACAAGGCACTTTATCATTTCTACTTTTTCTTTCGTTGAATACATTTTAAAAATAATAGATTTTAATAATCGGTTATAAACTTCAAACCGTAATGACAGATGTAAATACGAATGTTGATTGTTTAGATAATTGCAAAGCATCACTGATTTATTTAAAAAGACCATTTTTAATTTCTTCTATTTCTACGCTTCCGGAAAATGGAAAATTATAAATAATAGTATGAGCAGATGCAGAATTGTTTTCTCTACAAAAAACCTCAACACACTTTTGCTCTAAAGTAATTGGGGGAGCCAATAATTGAACATTAAGAATTTTCCATTGAAATCCCTATGTTGCGTTGCTCAAGTCACACCCTGTATATCATTTTGTACACACGACGTATCCAACTATAAATACATACCGATAATAATTAATAAGTACATATCGGTCGGCTTAGCATACCCCGTGCATATCCTTTTTAAAAATGTACAACACGCCTTATCTATCAGCAAATAAAATTTACCGCACAACAAATAAAAGTACCTATATAGTCGGGGCACGCCAAAAGTGCATCTACGTCATCAATCGCATTTTCTGGTAATTTTGTAGTACCAATCTTGAAACAGTAAAGTATGCTTTTTATAAGCCCATAGAATGGTATTTTACAGTTATTATTTTTATTAATTAGTTGTATTCATATTATTCCTGCAAAAAATAAAAACGTTTACTAATTAGTATTTTTTTCGTCCTATAAGTTTTTATTTAAGCACATGATCATTGTTGTTTTTTTGTATTGTGTGTATATTGCTCAAACGTCACTCTGACAGTTTGAGAAACACATTAAAGCAAATGACGTTTTGAGAAACAATAAATAAATATAAACAGAGTAATTCATGACGTCATGGACGCCATTAAAAAATTGATGACGTAGATGCACCTTTAGCGTGCCCCGACTATACCTATACTCCAAAAGCAACACAGCCTATTATTCTAATAGATCTATGATTATTACCAATCAATTTCAAAGAAAACTTAAGTAAATTGTTATCTGCCATCATTCAGGACAATATATCCTACTTTGTCAAAGTTTTCTTGACATTGATTGAGTATATTGAAGACAGCATATTACTCTTATCTTTCATAGACGAAATCTTCTTCGTGGCAAATGTCTGAAAAATTCTCTAGATTCACTAAAAGCTCTTTGCTGTAGGTCTTTGAACAACAAACTTTCATGAAATTCGTTAGAGTGTAACATTCAATTTAAAAAAGGTTCTACGGGGTATATCCCAATTAAAAGTGTTTCGCTTTAAGCATTACATGGTTTTCAACTTGTGTGCTGCTTACAATTAATTTGTCGTATTTAAGCAATTAATTAATGGGCCTCTTTACCCCTTAATAAAGTGAGTTTATTGTAGAAAGACTTAATTTAGGTTAATTAGTTAGATAAGTGGTCTTGCTAGTACTACTGCTATCGTATTTCCCACATATCACCTTAACATTCTATTTGGAAAATTAATTGCTTTTCACTACTTCTTGTCAAAATGTCGGTTTTTCTATCAGCGAAATTTATTTGCAGCCTTTACATTTTTTTAACAATTAACTTTAACAATTAAACAACAAATAGTGTGTTTTGTTGTTTTACTTCTCACTGCTAATCTCATTTGCGATTCACCAACTTTAATTAAATCCAAATGAAAACATTACACAGCCTTCCCTTGAACATTTATTATGTATACCTACATACTTCACATTTATTCAGATTGTGATTACAAAGTTAATGTTTCATAGCTGTCAGGACTTCTGTTCCAAACTCAGGTGGTTTATAATTTCAGGCGTTAATTATATTTCCTAAATTGGAATTTTCGTCTGTTTTAACAAGCAATTTAAACCTTATTCTCTGCAATACTTATTATTTACCACTGAATATACAAGTCATTTTAATTTAGGAAACTGTTGCAAACGAATTACGATGAAACTAGAAGAAACACGTGGTTTCATCTACCATTTTTAGTGTAACATATATATTTGGATAGCAACTTTCAACAGTTGATGCAATAATTAATATATTAAAAATGAAAGCTTCGAGAAAATAATATTGAGACGGTAAAATCTGATGAAGTTAAGGGAAATATAATTTAAAATTGAAATAACTGTTGGTTACAACAGTTACATAATTACGAAGTTTTGATGTCGAAGCTTAATCCTTATAAATTTTCCTCCATGACGACTTCACAGATTAAACGTTTGCATCAGTAAATCCAAATTTGGCTTAATCCCTATCCGATGTCTAATACAACAATTTGAACGATTTAAATTGTTTTGGCAAGCAGATTGCCATCTTAAAATAAAACTTAATTTAATACCTGAATTGTTACTAAAAACAGTAAAATTATACCAATAAGATATGATATTTTTATGATATAATTCTGCAGGTCCCCCGTTTACCAATTTGAGACACTACAAGTTTATACATGAAAGTCGATCTTAACAATTCCAGGAGTCAATCTGCATGCAAAATAAATAAAGTCGAAAAGTCCTTGGCCATTTTCGGCTTACGTGCATTCACTCCTTGAATTATTACGGTTGACTTCCCCAACACCCTGTATATTCTCGTCCTATATTTTTTTTACTTTCGTATGTTCTTTATTTTTATAGCTGTTGTGGTGAGTTACTTTTTCGTCTTCTTGTTTTTACATAAAAAAACCATTATTCTGGTTTTGGCAGGTAGGTAATTATTTTTAATAATTATTCTTCAAACAAGTTACGTCGAGTTTTTCTATAAAAGTTTGATGTTTTAATCTGCTCGCATGGACGGAAAATTGTAATTATAACGACTAAACCGCTGATATTACTGTCTGTAGAAAATTGATCCACTGCTACCCGAATACGAAAATCTGCAAACATATTTTCAGAGAACAAAGGTGTTGGATCGCAAATCTGATTGGCTGGTCATTTCTAATCAAAACATTTGTTTATATAAACGAAAAAATGTTTATCTATTTATGATTACTCCAAGCGAAACTGTCAACATTTCGTTAACTCGTACATGGCATGATTCATCAGAATCAGAATGGAGGAAATCCAAAGGTCCTCCTTCCTCACATTCAACAGAAATTGGTAACATACATACGCAACACCAACATTACCGCTAACTAGTTTCCCCGGGGAACAGCGTCCTTTGAATGATGGAACCTCCCCACAGTTCTCGGTCGGTTCTCGTCCCATACTTCGTTTCAGACAAAATCATCTCTTTAACCTATAAATATTGACACAACCATAAAATAACCTTACAGCTATGTTAGTAAAATGCAATATGTATAAAAACTTTTTTTTTGTTTTCCTTATCTTTTCTTTCAAGTTTTTTCCAAGACTTTTCTATTAAATTAACAAATTTCATCAAATTAACCCCCACGTTTATTTACAATAAAAACTTATACTGTGATTATTTCACATAATTATACTTAGTTTCAAATCCTGCGTTATTCTAAAATTCGAAAATAGCGCTATTATTATAAATATTGCATCAACTGAAGTGAAATTCAATTTACAGATTACAGAAGACAATATGAGTTGATCCGCTAAGGAATAAAGGGAGGATGGGGATTGAATCGATAAACAATAAAAATTAATAAACCGAAACACGAAATTGCGAGAAAACCCTATAATAGAGAGTCGTAAAGTTGATCGAATAATTTGTTCAGTGTGCTTTATGTTTAAATACAAGCAATTTCAATTCAGAATAGACTATAACTTTAAATAATTTTGACTGTATTCTAAAAGTAAAATAGTTCAATCGAAATATAAAAGGTATAGAATGAAATGGCGCAACTTGGAACTAATGAAAATATGTCTTTAAAAAAATGTAATCATATTTTTGCTTCCACACATTTATTATTAAAACTGAAAGATAACAATGTATTACAAAACCGATCACATAATATAAAGGTCTACAAGACAATTTACAACAATAATAGATTTCGCATAATGTTATATGTTTTATTATTGAGAATGTTAAGATAACTTGTTAACTACAATAAAACATTTTTGTTGGAAATGTCATGATATTTAAATACTTTGGGAATTTGGGAAACCACTTTACATTTATAAGTTGTACAAGAACGCAGACTTCACACATAAATTTTTGGTTAAATAAATATTCTTTCACACTTGTCACTCCTTAAAAGAATAGAAAATTTAGTGCAAATTGCTTTTTGATCTTCTTTTATGCGACCCATTTATCATCACTTAAAGCATTACCTATGGCAGAATGCAATATTATTACTCAGCGATCTGTAATACTTAGATTAGGTAAGTTAATTTAACAATTTATTAACGTTCATGGAAGAGAGAATTTAAAAATTACTAAAACATATTCCAAAGGTAGAAAGAATGAATAATATTTCGAGTAAATTTTCCCTACAATTTATAGATTGCCACGAAAGTCACGTAGAAATCCAGATTTATTAAAGGACATTTGTTTTCCAGGTTTTTGTAACTCATCGCGAATACCTAGCTTATCCTTCTTCCCTAAACAGGTCGCGTTGATTATTTATTATTATAAAGACCGGATAGTTAGGCAAAATAAAAATTCAAAAAGGGCAGGCAAAAAGACATAAAAAATAAGCAAAATAGCCACCTAAAAAGGCAAAAAAGGCAAAATAAAACTTGCATTTTTGGAAAGAACACGCTCTAAAACAGATTTGAAATCGGGTCTCCCTTAAATTTCCCCATTTCTAAAAAAAGGCATTTTGCCTAACTATCCCGATCTGTATTTTATTCTTTAAGAGAAACCGCTTTTAATCCAACCCATTTTGAATTTGAAACCCTAAATTTGCGCTAGACCTATTACTTTCATTACGTCTATTTTGTCACAATAAAACCATCTAAACAAAGTTTCTATGAATTCCCTAAGCTGCGCTGAAAGATCTCAGTTTACGCCCAAATCTTAGAACAAAATGTTGAATGTCCTGCACATTCAGCAGATTAGACAATGTAACTTGAGCTTTCGGGGAAGTTTGAAAGCAAAGGTCTATAAACACAACGCACGAGCTATAGACTAGTTAAGGGAATTCATAGAAAACTTAATGAACGCAATCTCTCTCCCCTGACACTTAGTAGGGCGTAACGGCACATTTTCCTTAAAGAACTCAAATACGCTGTGACGTCAATCGAGAGCAATTTGAGACTATCAAGTTTCAAGTAGCAGTTAGGGGAAAACTATGAATTAGAGATGCTAGACTATAATAAATCTTGCGTGCAATAAATGGACTTGAACATGTTATGTCCTAAATACATGAATTAATTTCTTGTCACTACGTTCACGATACTTCTACTAGGTACATTACTTTATCAACAACATTCTCTACCAGCTGCAAAATTGGTTACACCACATAAATATTTAAATGCAAAAAATTTTATATTCATTTATTTCCTCCCCTAATTATTTTAAATCAAATCTCTTCAGAAGTTTTTTGTAGAGAAAGAAATACTGAATCGAGAAGTGAGTGTAAGGATCTATTACGCATTAAATAAAACCATATTTGGAAAAAGAGAGGTAGATATAAACGAAACTAACCCATATGCAAGTGAGTCATGGGCGATGTAAGATAAACACGAAAGGAAAATGATTGCAGCAGAAATGAAATATCTTAGAAAAATCACGGGCGTAACAAAGATGAGTAGGGAAAAAAATGAACATATACGACAAATATAGTCAACAAAAAGCAATCACGGATAAAATTGAGAAGAAGCAATTGAGCTGGTATGGTCACATAATACGATTGGACAAAAGTAGGCTAGTAAAGAGGATAATGGAAACGAATAATAGAGGAATTAGGCAGACAGCGAGGAAAGGCGAGAGAAGAGATGGGATTGCCATCGATGGACCGAAATAGAGGGAGGAAGTGGATCATAGCAGAGAAGAAATAATACGAGACCCCAAGGGTATAATGATTCCAGATGAAACATATTACAGAAAGAACAAAATTAGAAAAATCGAGCGTCTGAACTGTACGTTCGATGTAATATTTTTAAAGAACAAATTGTTAAAATACTCAGCCATTTTATTACCCCCTCAACAGACCCCAAAATCATCCAAGTCCCCAAAGAGATACTCTTAATAGTGCAAGATTAAAAGAGTGACATAACATTTAGTGCTCAAAATTACACCCACGCCCATTTGAGCTATTTGTCAGTCCCATTCTCTATTTTGAAATCTTCCCATGAACAAATACTGTTGCAATAATTGCAAACACCAGTTGCAGAAGGTGAAATATCAGGCTTTGCCCGCCGACAGTTTTGGGTGTTAGCCAAGATACTATTTCTATTAGTTTAGTTTACCTTACAAACAACCATCCAATCCAACGCTAACGAAGTATTTGAGGAGAACTTGAATGCTTGAAATTATTAGATAATAAAAGTAAATAAGGAAGAACAGAAAATATCAGCTTTCATTATCTATAGTTTGATAAAATCCTCCCTTAAATTTCACCACAGGTGCCAGTTTGAGCCAGATTGTACCAATACCAGCCATCATCACCCCATCTTTATTGTGAACATACTATAGACCTCTTCTTCTCTCATTCCACACTCATTATCTTTCCATGTGGGTATTCATTTTAATATCTAGCTAATTACATACCCACGTTATGTTAATAGGTACCTCTGTTTGTATACTATACCAGGTGTCCAGTCTCAAAGTCGGACCAAGACAATTACCATGCATTCGATTATAGGTTCTAATAGTATTTCTATCCTACATCAATCAATAATTAATATTATAAAGAAATAATATTAACGTAAGTACATAGTAGTTTAAATAATTTTGACCAATTAATTATAAAATACTAGTAGGAATCAGCAAAAACGTTCACACAATGTTAATTTCCTATAAACGAGTTTCTAATCAACCTGGAAGTGCCTAGAAGTTTAACAAATGTAATTTCCTAAATTAAAAAAAATCAGTTATCAAAAACTTTCAAAGTCATGATTAAAAGATAATAAGAAACCTCCGGAAACTGAAAACATCTTAATAAACAAAAGTACTAAATTATCAAACCAACAAATTTGGAAAAAGATTTCTATAAATAAAATAATATTAATGGTCTTGGATCTGTGAATGATCTGCAAATGTTTTGTTTTAAAAAGGTGTGTCGAGAAATCATTAATCTTTGACAAAAAGAAAAGCAGTCAATAACCCTGAGTAAATTGTTCAAAATCGAAAATTTATTGCAATTCTATGATAATACGTTTGTCAAACGTATATAACGGATTGATGTACTTGCTGTGCGTTGTTTTG
This sequence comes from Hemicrepidius hirtus, assembly GCA_963082805.1. Taxonomy (NCBI): domain Eukaryota; kingdom Metazoa; phylum Arthropoda; class Insecta; order Coleoptera; family Elateridae; genus Hemicrepidius; species Hemicrepidius hirtus. Next base: position 34,920,221 of record OY720159.1, read on the forward strand.
TCTTCAGCATCAGCATTTATAATGATATTTTTACTACTTTAACTACTATAATATAAAATCTCATTATTTTACCCCTGATTCATAGCACCACCATCAGATGACTTATCGAAGAATTTGTCGATCAATCAAGGAGTATTTGTAGTAGGTACTGGCATACAATAATCATGTGGTATGTATTCGTCTTCTTAATTATCGGACTTTATTATTTTCAAAAAAGTAATGATAATTGTAAACCGTTATTGGAGATATCGCAATCAATGCTTCAAAACTTTTTTACTATACAGGGTGTTTCTTAAATGGCCGAAACGGAGAGCACTACGCGATTCTCATCTTAAAACTGAGTTGAAAAAGTATAGGCGATTTTGTCCTAATGTATTTAGTTTCCGAGTTATTCGCATTTTAAAAATTTTAAATTTGACAACATTGCGCATGCTTGCACGGACTTTGTTTTAAACGTTTGCTGTTTTAATAAGGCAGTATGAACAAGTTTCCTAGGTAATAACCTCATAGTTACAATGCACTGTTGCAACATATTGAAAAAAAGTTTAACAACAGATATTTATCAGAAAGAATGTCTTCGAAATTTAAGAAACACCCTGTATACTATACAGGGTGTTTCTTAAATCGCGGACACGGAGCACAGTACTACATTCCCCTCCAGATACCAATTGGAAAAGTATAATACAATAATGTCCGTTCTTCGCTAGTTTCAGTTATTCTCAATCAAAGATTAAGATTCAATTCCTTTATGCTTTGGAAAAACGGGTAAATTTTAACCGTTCCGCATTGTTCATCAATCAAATATTAAATCTTAATAAATTTGGAATTTTTTATACGTTGTATTCCTTCCTCCGAAGACATTCTTTCTGATAAATATCTGTTGTTAAACTTTTTTTCAATATGTTGCAACAGTGCATTGTAGCTATGAGGTTATTACCTAGGAAACTTGTTCATACTGCCTTATTAAAACACCAAACGTTTAAAACAAAGTCCGTGCAAGCATGCGCAATGTTGTCAAATTTAAAATTTTTAAAATGCGAATAACTCGGAAACTAAATACATTAGGACAAAATCGCCTATACTTTTTCAACTCAGTTTTAAGATGAGAATCGCGTAGTGCTCTCCGTGTCCGCCATTTAAGAAACACCCTGTAGAATGGAAGTAGGTATCTAACAAGGAAACACGTTGTTAGGTCGCAATCTACAGATAAGTGGAATCACCCTTACCTCAAGGAAGGGCAGTAGTCGGGGAGGGGTAAAAGACCAGTAGAAAAGTAACTGACCATCAGTAAAAACGTAAGCCAAGTAGTAGTTAGCCGTAAGAATAGTGTATAAGTGTTCACAAATAAACCATTAAAAATACAGTCCACTTTTATTGAAAATACTTAGCAAATAACATAACACTTAACACACGTTTCTAACAACAAAGATGAACAACACATACTGCACAGCTAATAAGGAGTAGTTTAAGAAACATGTAGACGCTTAATTTCCAAAAAAGGTCACCAAATCTAGGAAATTGGGACTATTTTTTATGGGAACGAACACTAGAGAAACTACCTACTATAAAAGATCTAAGCAACAAAATTACACAAAGAAAATACAATCCATGACCCACCATCAGTAATACAAAACCACAAACATTGACAGCAAGCGAACTTAACGGTTATTATATTTGTTTTGTTGAAAAAGATTTCAGGTTTTCAGGATAATACAAAAATAGATCAGATATTGCTAAATCAATTCGTGCAATATTTCTCTTTTTTTAGTACTGATATGCATTGACATCGGACATTTTACTATTTCATAATATGTGACGTAATACTGGTGTACTGAACACTTTTTTCCCTTCAACCATTCAAAGTAAAAAATGCAACGTTTTACCAAAAGAAATGGGAGCTGTGTTAGTACCTCTACGTAAACTACAATTCCTTTTAATTCTGCGGTTACAAAATGTCGTCTGTTTCGTTTCCTAGGCAACCGCTGTGAATTACATAAACGTCAGTTTTGCGCTCGCTTTAACGTATGAAGCTAGAAAGAAAGAAGTGTAACTAGAAACGTCGCAGTGCTTCGGACGAACCGCAAAATTATACCGCACTTGAATTTATGTACGTACAGTACATGAACACAATGACACTTTGTGCACCTGAGTGCATAATTAAAATAAAGAAATTGTTTAACTAATTACGTTAAACTATGATCTAAATGGTATCGCGTTCGATAATTTGTTATTACAATCCTTTAATCGCACACCACATATTAGAGTAGTTATTATTATTAAAACTAACAACAGGATTAGAATGTAATCCTGCATTTATTTCTTGACCTTAAATTAGTTTAATTAATTATATGACAGCAAATACAAAACCTAAATTAGTTCCTGAAAAATCCCTCTAGTATCTTTTACTGCTTGACACATGTTATACTTGAAACGTACACATCCCACCCAGGAAAAAATGTTTGTTTAGTCACACCTGTTCTTTACACACGTAACAAACGAAAACACAAAAAAGTCCTCTCGGCGATTTCGTTGTGAAACAGCCAACTCCGCAGTTAAGGGTTTTGTAGAAGTAAATACATGTTAAAGGCTAATTTGTAACCAAAATTTTAAAAATTTATGCCTGCTTTATATAATAAAATAATTAGTATGGCATTTTAATCACGCACATGTGCATTACCTTCATTACCTGCTGTAATGGATAATGAGGTTTGGTTATGCCCCCTATGTATAGGAAATACGCTAAATTGAAAGTCGTTATTACAATGTGCCATTCTTTCATAGCTTTCCAGGCATAACGCTGAAACAGCAAATTTCCACTTGAAGTGTTACAATTCTGTATAATTGTTTGTACGTCACACTATTGTCTATTGTATGGCAAAGTGACAACCGTTGTTTGTCGTCGTCAAGTGCAGCACATTATGGAACGAAGGGGTTGGTTCTGCTTTAGGTAGGAAGCAGATTAAATTAAATATGTGTCAGAATGAAATTTCTCTGCCTAAGAACCTGATGCTTAATAATTATTTGAATTTCTGTGAATATCCGTACTAAATGTCAAGTGTGGTACTCCTGGACCTTCATTAGTCAATACCGTTGGGACATCATTAACCGCAATTCTGCAGAGTAGGTACACGGCAATTTTACAATGGATATTTTCTCTCAATATTATTAAAAATGATTGCCAACAGACCCTTCCCGGGTACTTAAACTAGATGATAGCATAAATAAACCGGATTACACGCAAAGAACGTCCAGGCCTTAAAATACCTGGATTTATCCTCTAATTCCCGAAAAAGCCAAAGACATGAAAGACGCATCAAATGTAATTGCCTAAGTGGTTCATCAATCAGTTAGTAGTTAATAAGATTTGTAAGGATATGATATGTGGTTGTTCGTATAAAAGTAGCTCGAAAGCGTCCGGACTCGAAATTAATCTACTAAATCATCACGAAGTGTAGTCCTGCTTCGCTTTTACTGTCACGTCCTCTCTTAAACGACGGACGAGCTTACGTGTTTCTTGAAACGGAAGGTAGTCATTGAAGTTGGAAGTCGACAATTTTAAATCTGTAATCTTTCCTAATACGATTTTCTTGAAAATTACTGTTCGCTTAGCTAATTCTGTTCTCTCCAACATACAGCTTGTAAAAAATGATTTTATACCAAAACAACCTCAAGACATATTATGCTTTGTTCTGGAAAAAGATTTGGTTATATATCTTCTGTCGTCGAATTACGTACACGTCATCCGATGTGGCTTTATTTTAAATTACGAAAAGGAAGTCTGTTGGAAGGAGATAAAACGAGAGCGACTTGCAAGCCTTTTTCGATCATTATTATTATCATCCCCTAAAATGTACAACAACATACATGTTTTGTATTCCAGCTTCGCATGTTGCCGAGGTTAATTAGAGGGTTTTCGTTTGTCTGTGATACAGCAAATTCTTGTTTAATCAACGGAATATCAGAGTTACAAGTTCTTTATTAATTAAACTGATGCTGTAACTAAAAAATCGAGTTACTCGACGAGATGGTTGAAGATGAATTACGGAAATTCTCAAATGAAATAAAAACATAAATTCGTGGGAAATAATGCGGAAAATTACAAAATTTTAAATCTTTGTGCTTACTGAAACGTGAATTTCTGCTTTCCTGCGTGCTTAAGTTAAAGCATTCATTTAAAGCGCTAAAGATTAGGAAACCAAGACCATTCGAATGGGGTAGAAATGTTCAAAAATCAATATTTAAACATTTTCCGGAATTTCGAATAAGGAATAATTTAAGTAGAAGTAAATCCGTTTTTTTGTAAGTACAACACAAAAGGAAAATTGGTACAAAAAGAACAGAAACTATAACTTTTAACTAACCGAGCTAAACTTGTGCTAGATTTTCCAAAGCCGCATTTAGTTTCCAATAGAAATGCTGACCGTTGTGAAACGCTGGTTGAATTTTATTTCGCTATAGCATACTCAAACACGTACGTTTCATCTGTGACTTCTTTTTATACCTAATTGTAATGCTTCATTGTATAATATAAATCTCAGACAATTCTCTCGTTAAAATATAAAATCAGGGTTTTTTTAAACCGCTTTTAACATATCATATAAACGTTTTTAAGTAAGAATAGCAATTTAAATGGAGTGGAGTATTAGTACATTTTTGTGATAATCTGTTATAACAAAATACCATATTAGTTTACCATATTTCGCATAAGTCCCTACTCCTACACAAACGTAACCATATAATAATCAAATTCCATGTCTCCCAAAGTAATTCCGGATTATTAAAGTTAAATACTGTTGAATAAATAAAAAATTAGTAATTACAATTTATTAATTATTGTATAAACTATAGGTAAGACTTCAATTTTTATAATATTTCCAAACATCTTCTATAATAACCATGGGCTAACAGGATTATGGTAGAAGTCAGATATTTTTTTCTTATTAACGCAGATCCATTTTTGATACTATCTATGTCTTAACACCGACTCTAGATATCTAATAAGCATCAATGGGGGATCTTAAAATGCATTTCCATTGGAACACCCAATGTTAAAATACCATTTATGTAACGCATGTGTAACTTATTCGACGGTCCGATCATTTCTCCCAATGGCAGAGCTGGAACTGTCTGTAGTTGTAAGTTGGATCTAAAAACCCCGCACGAACTGCGCTGATAAGAAGTATTTATTTGTTCATACAATTTGTGAAATTTGAGAAAATTAAATTCTCATAAAAACTCGTCGTCTAGTATTGTAAATTGTTTATGAAATCGTTCAGGCTTCAATTGCCACTCATCAGTTCAACTGATCAAGATCGTTTGTGCAACCCTTCTAATCTAATAACACTTCTTATGAACCTAAAGATTTTTCTGGTTACTATTTTGCTTTTTTCGTTCGATCAGTGGAATTCAACCGTCCGCGGCCTTTTAAACCCTATTAGCTCATGATATTCATCTAGGAACCCTAATGTTGTACAACGATTGGAATGAAAAATACATGAAATAAAATTTTATTTTATTCCAATAAAGAGATAATGAAACCTAACATTAAATCAACATCAAACAGGAGTCAGTGACTAGACTGAACCAAGACTGAGCTTGGTTCCCATTGCAAAACAAATTAGAATCGGGGAACAATAAATTGTGCGTTGGCAAGGGGATATTCCAAAAAAGTCATTTTTAGTCGACTACGATAAAAACAGCGGTTTTACGTATCTTTTGACAGCCGAAAAGTGTCAATTTGTAGTAGGCATTTGTCAATTTCTATTTTGCGGCCGAAAAAGATCTTTTTCGGCCGCAATTTGTTTTTTTTCGGCTGTTTTTACTTTTTCGGCCGCTGATTTATAATTTTTTAGTCGACTATGATAAAGGTCACGTGACCAAATGTCATTGGAATATTTAGATAAAAATTTAAATTTGTTAATAAAATTTGTAATATTCGCCTAAAAAATGTTGTTTGCACCTCTGCCAAAAAGTCCTTTTTCGTCCTTCCCTGTTTTCTGGTCTCGGCTTTGCCTCGACCAGAAAATCAGTCGCGGCCGAAAAAGATTCACTTTTTGGCCTTGATACAAAAATAACTATTTTGTAAAACAGATAAATGTTGCAAAAAAATCTTCTATAATTTACAATTTATTTATGATTTTCTGAAACATCTGAGAAAACTTCATCTTCAAATTTCATCTTTAGCCAAAAAAATTTGTATGGCTTATAGTGCTTACAGTAAATGATGTTTTGTTTTTCAAATAATTTCTTTTTTTTAATTTGTAATAAGTATTACTAATAATTTTAAAAAACTCAACACTCAAGTGCGGTGTAATTTTACGGTTCGTCCGAACCACTGCGCGCATTTCAAGTTAACTTATATTTTTCTAACTTCATAGGTTAGAGCACGCGCAAAACTGACGCTTATGAAATTCAATTCCCACAGAATTAAAGAGAGTTGTACCAAAGGTTGTACTAACTTTATAGTACTTGAAAATGTAATTCCATGTCTGTTTCAAATGGTTTCCTTCTTGCATTTTGGTTGTGAAAGTATTATTGTGAATACATTTTTAACATGATTTTAATTGTCAATGTTTTTACATAAATTTTCTGTAATGTTAGCACCACACAGAACTGTCTCTTGTTATGTATAATAAAAATATAAATACCAGGATAGGTTGTTTGACGTAAATGAGGAAAGTTAGAGCAAGCAAGTTTATTTTAGTTAAATGGAACAACATTAAATTTTTAGGAAAATTAAAATCGAAAATTCTTGTTGGTTACATTTTACCAATACATAAATGCATACGACTGAAAAAATAAATGAGTCTACATTTTTAATGTAAATTTTAGTAGGTACACTTGTATAGGTACATGTGTTTTTCTTTTCCATTTATTTTCATTACCAACATGTATAAAGTACCCTGAAATCTAAACACTGTGTGCTGTAATGCAAATACTTCTAAAAAAAATGCTTTTATACTAACCTTTAACAGTTCACACATTTATAAAACACAAATTCCAATAGTCATTTTTAACTGTTGATTTACCTACTTCACAAAATAATAAAACACGAGGAACTTTGACAAGCAGCGATATTGTTTTATAGGTACTTCCAAAAATACAACTTAAAATTCTATTAAACGCTTAAATTTAATTCCAAATTCCGTTACATATACACGCACCATTAAATTTAAGATAACTAATTTAGGATATCAACTAAGTTTACTACACTAACATGTTCATTTCAAAAAATAAAAGGTGCAGTGCTACTTGTTTACTAATGAATAAAAACATTAATTGGTATTTTAGCGACAAGATGGGAAAAGAAGTACGACACCGCATGTACCCGAGTATTTGAGCCGCTGAATCAAATGAAGGCACTTTTCTAACGTGTATAAGTACCTACTATTTTGTGTAAAATAGCATATGATTAAATTTAAAAAAGAGAAAATATTGTCCTGTTAGTCCTGAATAGTAAACAAAACCAAAAAGAAAAAAAAATTGGTCATCATATTTCGTGTTAATAAATAACTAGGAAACGTTTACTTTCCTAATCCAAAATGTTTGAGTAGCCCATATAACACCTATTTCAGAAAATCCGTATATTACTACATAAAAGTGATGCTTACTGACGAAACGACATTTTATGCACTACGAGGGTGATGTAGGTACCGTAACTTGAATTAATATTTCGGGTATAGAAGAATAACCAAATTCACTAAAGATGTACGTATATGAATTCGACTTTATTAAGGAAACTTACAGTGAATATTATTTTCCAATAAGAATTTCGAAAAATAAACTCTATAAGTTCAGGACTGTCGCTTGCGGAAAACTGTCGAAGCCAACAAACAACAAGTAGTTTCAGTTTACTTACCCGTTTGAAGTCGCTGAAATTTTCTGTTTACCTCAGCGTAAAAGTGAGTTAACTTAATTTTACGTTTACAGCCACCATAAATTGCAAGAACTTGAGCAACGTTGCTGCGTTAACAGGGATGTTATATGTGCACGTAGAATTTCTATTTCGGCCCTTTAATTGCTATTAACCATGAACATAGAATTTATTTATACAAGCAATCGAAAATTCATAAAGTTAATATTTATGAATTTTATTCGACGTTTATGTTCTTGATACGTATACAAATTTGGTCCTTTTTTAACATTTAAGATGGTTTGATTGTATTTTAAAATAGGATATTCTGCACTTACCAAAATACTTTATTTAAAATAATAGAAACGATCTTTGAAGAGGAACTTCGTGGTCACTTGATAGTAAACAAATTGAAGGGCAACTAGACAGGGTAGTACTGACATACACCCTAATTTATAATGTTTCATTTTATTTAATTTTTTTATTATTAATAAAAGTTGTTTATTATTAATATATTCCGAGGCCTACAATAGTACATTATGCTACTAGATTAATAAGAGGGTCTATTGTTTTATGAGTATATTTGGGGCAAGTGTAGCTCCAATGGAACGAGTGGTACAATGCCTCTTATTAAACGAATATACCTAATATCCTATTTTTCTATTTTGCGTTATTTATTTAATAAAAATATGAATTTCTAAATAAACGTTTTGATTGAAACAAGTGGTAACGCTGTGGCAAACCATTTTCAAAATAATAATTTTTTTTAAACAAATCTTTGTTCCGTGAGTTGTTTTCATTATTCAAAATCAATTATTCAAACCTGGCCAAAGCATTTGACAGCGTCGAAAGGGAGGAAATCTGGAAAACGCTCAGAAAACGAGAAACCAACCCTAATCTAGTAGAGGCGATTCAAAGTATGTACGATGAAACAAGAAATCTAGTGAGACTAAAAAGCCTAAGTACCAAGGAATTCATAACTGTCAGAGGGGTGAGACAAGGAGGCACACTCAGCCCCCTCCTGTTCATCGCTGTAATGGACGAAATCGCGAAACAAGTACACGATAAAGTGAACGGGGCAATAGTGGGGATGAGAAGACTAAACACGGTGAAAGACAAGGAATTAATGTACGCAGACGACCTAATTCTGTTTGCAAATAACAGTACAGACCTACAAAATAGCATCATTGCCTGGAAGGACACCATAGCCAAATTTAAAATGGGTATAAATACAAGCAAAACAGAAGTAATGCTGATGGCGAGAGAACCGGAGACGATAGAGGTGCAGATCGGAAGTGTGAGGCTAAAACAAACAAACAAGCTGAAATATTTAGGTGCAATAATTGAAGAACAAGGAAGCTTAGATGGCGAGGTGAATAACAGAATTAGTGCGGCATCTAGACTAACAAGTGCCCTAAACAGTGCTTTCATAACAAAGAAGGAAGTGTCCAAGAAAACTAAAATAAAAGTGTTTAATTCTGTGTTTGTACCAACCTTAATCTATGGATGTGAATCGTGGGTTCTTAACAAAAGACAAAAGAGTAGGATCCAAGCCTGCGAAATGAAATTCCTAAGAAAAGTGGCAGGAGTAACCAGACTAGATAAAATACGAAACGACGATATCAGGAGGGGCTTAGAAGTGGAACAGGTGCAATTAAGAATTGAAAGGCAGCAACTCAGATGGTTTGGACATATGGTGAGAATGCAACCCGACAGAAAAGTAAAAGAATTGTGGGAAATGGGTTCGGACAAGAAAAGAAAAAGAGGAAGACCAAAGAAAAAGTGGAACGCGGAAATAGTAGAAATACTGGAGACAAAAGGAAGTAGCTGGAGACAAGCACAAATAACAGCGAAGGACAGGAAAGGCTGGAAGCTATTTTGCAAGTAAGACTCCACAAACCCAAACCCAACCCTCGACACCTAATGGTAAATGAGGGATACGATAAAGAAGAAGAAGATAAAAGTTCAGGTATTTATAATTTCTGTGTTTACTTTAACCTCTATGTAGAAGACATTATTCTCATTCTGTTCTCATTGCATGCCATTGATATTTCATGTTGATGACGTTTGATAATTTGACACATGAAGCAAATGCTAGCACTTGTAAGAACTAAAATTTTACCAAAAACAGTTTCACAATAGAGGCTATTGTGAAACTGTTTTGTGCAGTTTCCAGTGTCACAATGGAGCTATTGTGAACGCGAAGTAGAAGAAAAATATGTAAATCTGTTTTAACTTTACTTGAACTTTTATACTTTTCCAGTTACTTGAATAAAGTGAAATAGAACTGAGTAACTTGACAAATCTGAATATCGCTTATTGTATCTTGTTTCGATTTAAAGAACACGCGAAATTGTTCAACATCCTTTTATATCATTTCTTATAGGTACCTAATAACATTATGGCACACTTATATGATATACGATATAAGCCCCCTAATACGTCTGAAAAATTACTACATACACATTTACTCCACAGTGCTACTTGGTTAGTGAAGCATAAAATTAGAAACATAAAAACGAGAATGACGAAATTTGTAAGAAGTCGGCTGAATTGTATGAACCGACGATATATTGACTCAGTACTTGCATTGTTGCTTTGATTACTCTTCTAGCTTAAATTTAATGATCTACGTTTTTTCTTGATAATACATAATAATGTACACATTTAATTGAATCGGATTTGAACCAAACAACAATCTTATAGTCCATCATCCGACGGTTTATTAAAATTTATCACCGCCATCTGTTGTGAATTTGAAACGCCTGATTGTGATCACAGATGGTAGACTAACTATACCGAGGACATGTTGGTGATTTAGGTAAAATACCTACGTCAAATTCTGCATACTCTCGTGATTTTACAACTAGGGCAGTTTTTTGTTCTGCATTAAGAATAATTTCGTTTAAAAATACCATCATTCAAAGCATTATTTCAGGAAATTGGAAAACATTAATCTTTTAATTTGTTCTGAAAAGCCAGAACAAAATATTATCTGTTTGGTGAGACGGCGGACTGAGATAAACGTCTTTGTTTAAAACTGCTTGGGAATATTCTCTCTTGAAAGACAGTTTTCCCATTTTCCATTCAAAACCTGTTGTTCGTACTAGTTCAGTCTGCGACAACAATATTGTCTTATCTTTCTCGTCGACTTCAACTTTACAAGTTTGAAATATTGACTTTGTCTCTCAAAAACCCTATTCAACAAGCAGAATAGATACACATAGTAAATATTGCAGTTTAGTTAAACAAGACTATCTAAATTCTAGGTAAAATATCCTGATCTTGTAGATCAGATTTATGAGCACCATTTTAAAAAGTGATATTATAATCTGTGTGAGTGTAAGATCCATTTTAATGGTCGAAATTATAGTAATTGCACATAGTGTCAACATTATTGTACATAGGGTAGAAGGAAATATCTAAAAGTCTTACCTCGCTGTCATTGCTGTGAAGGTTGAGAATGTAACCCGGTAAAAGATCTTTGCGTGCGTTAACGTCTTCGAGGGCCAATTTGGCAGCTGGCATGCAGGCTTGACCACCTTGCCATCCACCCTCCCCAGCAATGGGGAAGATGCCACCAATGTGCAAAACGTTGTCATCGCTTAAAGAAGGGAGAACTCTCGCACAAAAATGTAGTAATGCTGAGCCAATCCATAGTGGCCAGTACTGAAAAGACACAACAAATCATAATTTAATACCAACAAAAGTCAACAGTAGATAAAGGGTCTAAATTAAAATTGGCTTTTATCCGGCTGGAAAAAGCGAACAGTTATTTACTGGAACAATAATACCTCACCGACAATAAACCGGAACCGACAGGTTCGTTTATGGCGCGTCGTACGTGTCAACTATAAAGGGCCTTATAATGTGAAAATTTCCACTCATTTCATGCCGTATTGGATTCACAACCCTCAGCCGACCCGGGTCCAAAAATTGTATTTTATTCGTCAAGTGTCGTGACTTGAGTTCAGACACTGACAACCCTCCAACAACTGACCTAAAATTCTTGGAACCCTACAGAACTTCGCACCCTTCTTCTCTAACCTAGAGGGTGCGTCAGGATCAAAATTTACAATCTGAATAACTACTACTAAATTTAAGAGGGCGAAAATCTTGCACCACAAGTACTTTTTGCCTCATCATTTCATAAAAAGCCCCTTAACAGGGAATTCTAAGAATTATTAAAACAGAAGTGAAAATTCTGAACAAAGCAGATGCTTTTTTAGACTTTAATTTCATTTAATTACCCCAATTTTTCTTTTTATATCTTACGGTAGCCTATAAAACCTCCTCTTCTCTTTACGATTACGTTTAAAGTCTGTTATACGTTAGTGCAAAGCAGTGCCGGTTTTACACATCAGCCTAAACTAGGCTATAGCTTAGAGGCACCAGCTTCTGGGGGGCCCCGAGAAAAATAAATACAAAAAACTCTCAAAATGTTAGCAATATAGCGAAAGTAGAAGACGCTATGGAAAACTAAACTTCAAGAGTCGGATACTGAAGTTATCTTTGACGCTAGAACAGATATGAGGGTGAATACATTTAGTAAAATTTTAGACAATTTAGTTCAAGAACTTCTACATCTTACAATGGAATTGAAAACCATTTTGGATTTTTAATGAAGCTATGATGTTAGATACGGGAGAAAGCTACGCTACAATCTACAGGTATATTGACAAAGAATTCCCCGAAAAATGTATACAATTTAAAGCTTTTATAACCAACTGGAACATTGAGTGTATATGTCTCTAAGTGAGATGTTAAATTTTATAAGAAAAAATAAATTACGCCAACCTTTCCAATATTGACACTTCATTGCAAATATTTTAACTCTTGTAATCACAAATGCTAGTGCCGAAAAATCTTTCTCCACATTAAAACGCCTTTCAAATTACTTGAGGAATTCTTCAAGTCAAGATTTATTGTGTGATTTAGGCCCGGTTTATTCACCTACCAGTAAAGTCCCCAGTAACTACTTGACAATTAACTTTATAGGTTACGCATTAAATATATAAAAATAAAAATAAACAGTTAACTATCGCTGCTAAAATCTAGTAGGTCCTGAAAATGTTCGAATTACATCAAAATGCAGTATTTAATGACCCATTTCGATAGGCATGTCGACCGTAACAATCCTATCTCAATTAAAAGCTGTAGAGCTCGGGGCGGATTTTGTCATCCACCCTGTATATGAACGTACTGGTATAGTTGGTTTTGATATAAGCTCCACCAAGCTTACAAATGACCCTGAAAATATGTCAATTAAATTTTAAGAAACAAAGCGCGACAATACGTCAACCAATAGCAAAAAATCCTACTCAAAAGTACATTCACCTGAAAAATTCAATTGACGTTTGAAATTTTAATAATTTCAGTGTTTGTCAGATTTCTTTGACGTTAAAAATCTATGAAGTATGAATGTTAAATCGAGGAAAGTAATTCATTCTGAAGCAAGAATATCATTCAGAAGGTGATCGAATTCTTCGAATGAAAAGTATTTCCAATTATTTAAATTTGCCGCCTAAATGTTTTTATTTTACTGTACTTTGAAAAACTATATCAGCGCCGGACACGTCCCCTTTCAACTTTGTAAGCTTGGTTGAGCTGTATGCAATTTTTTTCTATCGTACATTATTCAATTTATTATTAAAAATAATAATAATAAGGGCCGTTGTAAATATTTTAGCCTAGGGGCAAAATTTATGTAAACGCGGCACTGGTGCAAAGATAGTTGTAAATAATATATCCATTTTCCTAGTGATACCCGCCGGTCAAGTGAGTACCCTTGAGTGTGATGTCATTATGCTATAACCGCTATGACAGCTAAAACTACCATTTAACCAGTCAACGTCAATGCTTTAAACTTAGCAGTTGGTTACAATTTTAAAGTCACGTTAAATTTTAACAGGTGAATACAGAATACACCCTATAGAGAGTCAAGTAATACTGTTCTGTTCAATACCAGATTTACTGTGGCGCAATGTGTGGTTGCGGGCAAAGCCGTTGTGCCAGGCCCCGAACCTAAAGAGGCCCCTTGATCCCAAAAAAATCAGATTAAAAAATGAGCAAACAACTTTATAGAATAATTTGCATGGAACGGAGAGCGCTGATTTTTACAAAATATGAGTAAGTCTGCTGGATATCTCCGTTATCTGACGTACGATATTAAAATAATTCTGCTTGGGTAGGTTATAATAACCAACTCTCTCTGTGTATATAGGCACAGTCCAATCATTTTTAGGCTTTTCCGGCGAGATGTAATGAATTTTTTAGTTAACTCAATAAAAATACTTTTTTTAAAAGGAATATTTTTATTGATGATTATCGTTTGCTATATTTTTCTCTTTATTCCTCTATTTTTAAAAATGTGATTACTGAAGTGGTTACTTAATAAAATTTTAAAGAAATTATATTATTAGTAATACCCTATTTCACATGAGTGCAGTCTTGCTGTAATACGTCAAGATGTGGTAACAAGAAACGTATTACCAGTTGGGTGACTCCTTATTAACAAACTCTTTAAAAAACCATTGGGTAAAAGTTTATAAAAGCTATGAACAGTGGGTGCGTTTATCGTACCCCTGTGGATCCGCCACTGCCACTATATCGCCCTGAATTTGAAGAAAAATTCCATTGTGAGTTGTATTCAGTTGACTATTATAATTGTGCGCTATGTGTAACTCTCGAAGGAATTATCCAAGAACGCTTTGTTGGATTCATCAGTTCAGTTTATCGCAGGAGAATATAATGGAACTGTGATTTTAAATATTTAAGCAAAAATTAGGAATTGTCATAAAAATGGACCAGATGAGCATGTTTGGTAAATACAAAGGACTTCGGGATCGGTTCGAACACATTCTTAATAAATACATGGATCATGTTCCATGCACTACAGATATAGTTGGGGCACGCTAATGGTGCATCTACGTCATCAATCGCATTTTCTGGTAATTTTGTAGTACCATTCTTGAAACAGTATAAAACTGCAATTTTTTTTGTGAATTACGTATTGAAAGTATGGTTTTTATAAGCCCATAGAATGTTATTTTACAGTTATTATTTTTATTAACTAGTTGTATTCATATTATTCCTGCAAAAATTAAAAACGTTTACTAATTAGTATTTTTTCGTCCTAGAAACTTCTATTCAAGCACATGATCGGTGTGTTTTTTTATTGTGTGTATATTGCTCAAACGTCACTCTGACAGTTTGAAAGACACATTAAAGCAAACGACGTTTTGAGAAACAATAGGTAATAGTTATTTTTTATACAAGACGATAAAATTATATTTTATCGACAAGCGGAAAGTGTTAATTCACGAGCGATGAAATCGCGAGTGAATTAATTTTCGCGAGTCGATAATTAAATTTTATCGTCGTGTATAAAATTGTATTTTTTTCTATAGCAGATGTTAAAAAAATAAGAAAAAATTGTAAAAAAAACAATTTAAAATTAGATTATATTAAACCCGAAAATCTCAGTAGCAAAGGTTTCCATTCGGTTTCCATGGAGTTTCAAGAAAATTAAACTACTTTATCTATCCTTGCGGTTAAAGTGTTACTTTATCTACCCTTGCGGTTAAAATAATACTTGAGCAACTATTTTTAGTCGAACAAAGCACACTTTAACATCTGCTATAGAAAAAATAAATATATACAGAGTAATTCATGACGTCATGGATGCCATTAAAAAATTGATGACGTAGATGCACGCTTAGCGTGCCTCAACTATATACATGTTCATTAAATAAAGTCGGCAGAGGCCTCAACAAAATGACTACGCCAACCCTTCAATAATAGCATCAAACGAAAATATCTTTTCTTAATTATAAACCTGTAGTATGTAAATTTCATGACATTAATTGTTAAATGCGCAGAATCTAAACCAAAAAAAGAAACCGATAGGTGTAAAGTATAAGTATTAATATTTATTTTAATTTTTTACAACAAGTTCTTAACTTTAATAATTCAAATTATGATTAACAATAAAAGGGAGAATTGAATTAGGTAAACGATGTTCGTCTCATACCAAGGTTTCGCGAATCCTCCTATAGAATCTAGGCTGTTTACTTTCACTTGAGTATTTACGAGATGTGTTAATATTAAGGCTCTCTTGGGAATGATTCGATTTAGTTTTCTGAAACCCTCTTCGAAAATAAAGAATTTTATCAGACACTTTTATTTATTAAAGATCAATATTACTTTACCAAGATTAATAGTCAATCGACCCTTCTGATGAATTTTTAGATATTAATAAATATTATTTGGGTTCTTAAAGGTTCATACAATTTTATTCATTTCTTTCTCCGACTGAGTAATGTAATTCTAAAGAAATATTTATTTTCATCTATTAAGTCGTCAGCCATGTCAAAATCTATACAGATCGATTTTCACTTCTAAACCTAAACGTAAAAGTAAAAAATATACTCTATCAGAGGTATATCAACTCTCAACTATGGTATTGTCAATCCCGGCTACTGGTTCATCGGCTGAAACATCATTTTCGGTATTAAAGGGATCAAGTAATATTTTCTCCGCTCTCCAGGTCCAAATAGATTGTCTGCCTTCTTCTTTTCTGATATTGAAAGACATTTTTTCTTGTGCTTAAAATATCATTTATAGATATGAAAATAGATTAGTAACTCAATACAGAAGCAAATTTAATTGAAAATATAACTATAAGTTCAAATACGCAGGTGTTTTAAAAACTAATAAGTACAGTAGGTAATTTATCATCACATACAATATTTAAAAAAATCAAGACATCTTAACTTGTTAAAAGTTTTCCTTGTGTTCTCGAACTGATTCGTATTTTATAGACTTCTAACGTAAAAAGTAGGTATAAATGGATAGGTGATCCAAGGAAAACAACTTACTTTATCAAATGGATATTTGAGAGCGAATCGACCTCACGAATACTCAGGGACATAACTGTCAGAAGATATAAATCATTTTTAGAAGGGAAGTCGGAATTCTATAATTTAATTTACAACAAACCGCGATATTATAAAAAAAGATACCAAATAAATGATGAATTTCAAACAAACCTTAAATTTTAAGAATATCGCCGCAGTTTTTTTTTATTTTCTTTCTGTATTATTTTCTTTTCTTATTTGAGTATTCGAATATTTTACTGCTACCGGCAAGTAAACAAGATTACTCCCAAAAGTCTCAGTTGACAGAATGGATATTTATTAAATTCGCTGGTATTTTATCCTTTCCAATACTTTAACAATAATAAATAAACTTATTATTATACGTATTTCCTCAGTTTCTACCAAGTTAATATTCTCAAAGCTTTAAGGTGTTACGTATATTTCGACAGAAAATTCATGTTGCGAACAAGCCTTTGTTATATTGTGAGATTTACAAAGATGATTGTGGTATCGAGCAACGCTCAAAGTCAGACGTTTCAGCATTCGCTTTAAAAAACGTCAATAAAAGAAGGCAAATTGCGGAATCGCGGGAGAATGGATGAAATCGTAGCGCCAAACTTCTTTTCACTCGTTTGATTAAAACACAAAACGTGTTAGATGTTTGCAGGCCAGAAATGGAAAACTCAAATGAAATTCTCGAGCATTCATAGCTGTTATACAAAACACACAGTTGCAATTTTCTCGTAGCTATACATTGATAACATTAGAAAAGTATTGGATTATCCTTAAAGGTGGTATAAATACTTCAGCAGTTGGTAAATTACATATTTTATAACAAAGCTAAATTTAGATATAATATTGAAACTAATTTTTTTCATATTTTCCATATAGTGTTTTGAAATAATTATTTATACCTATAGCTAATGCGCAAAAGGCAAGACTGGAAGACGAAAGTTTGTTTGACGAGACGGAGTCGAGTACGCCAAACACACTTGTCCACGGGGTGTACATCTTTTCCACAACCTAAATTATTATAAATTTTTATAACATTAAAAAAACATAAACCATTTCCAGCAAAAAATTCTAAACTCGGCTTTAAAACTAACTGCTCGTTTGC
The DNA here is from genome assembly GCA_963082805.1 of Hemicrepidius hirtus. Classification (NCBI taxonomy): domain Eukaryota; kingdom Metazoa; phylum Arthropoda; class Insecta; order Coleoptera; family Elateridae; genus Hemicrepidius; species Hemicrepidius hirtus. Next base: position 34,938,069 of record OY720159.1, read on the forward strand.
CAACCAAGAAAATGGCCATAAATATTAAAAATTGTACCGCATACGTGTGGTGTGGCAAAAGTTTTACCACACGCTGCTATAGGCAACAACAATGGAAACGGTGCGACAAAAGGTTTACCGCACGCTGTTATGGACAACAACAATGGAAACACCCATCATAAAACAAAAGACAACTTTGCAATCTAAAATTAGTACCTACATCGAAGGTTACTTTCCCTAAGGGTTGTAGGTGACACTCACACTACATCTGATTTCGTCATAATGGTAGTATTACACAAACATTACCCGCCAATCTAATGTAAATAATGTATTTACAAATATTATAATAATATAACACGAATAATTTTCACCGAACACTTTAAACCAATAGACTTAATATTAATAAACCCTTTCACATACGGACTAGTTTTCCATTCCTTATTAAATGGAATTCGAAGTCCTTTAGAGATAGATACAGCAATCAAACGAAATCAAATAACAAAAGTATACACGCCTGTGTATACATAGTTTGGTTAACCCTTTTTTATCTTGCTGCCACAAAATTAGGACCTTCCAACCAAACAACCAGTAAGCACTTTTCATTTATTTGAAGAACCTTGTATTTAATGAAAAAAATTTAAATCTGCGTGTATAATCAAATGTGTAATTACAACACCAGGCCTAAATGAAGAGTCGAAAAACAAATATTTACATACAGGGTGTTTCGTGAGGAACCCTCCATTTTCACATAATCGGTAACATACCGTGTGTCCCTGGGAAGACGGAACATAGGGATCTTACAATGGTAATTTTTTAAAATGATCCACGAGTGCTTTGAATTTCTATTTGGTAGAAGCGTCGATGTCGTTATGTCAGCTATTTAACGCGCTTGCTAATACAGGTGTAATACGTGCGTGCGTTATACTAACAAACGATTTAACAATTATTTACAATACCTACGAATTGACAGCCGCGCTCTTGAAAATCAGTTAGAAATAAAATTATTAATTATTTGCTCAAATTGGTTCATGTAAATGTAGATAGTGTTTTAATTAAATTAAATGAGACTGAGTATCATTTTGTATAAATACAAAATAATTTGTTTGCAGTTGACGTTATGGTTCTAAGATCTTTTTCACATTATGATGGATTAGGTGAACAATTAAGGCTTTTCGCAAGTTACGCATTATTAGAAACTGAAAATGAAATTACGAAAATTATACTAGTAGGTACATAAAATAATGCTGTAGACCTGTGTTAGAAAACTTTCCTTTGTGGTAAATGCAAGAATCGGGCTCCTTAAAAATCAAATACGTTTAATGTAACAATTATTTCATCACATTAAATTGCCGTAGAAATACAGATTTCATATTCGTACACACTAACTGATATTAATATTCGCTTTTTCTTTGATTTCATCTTAATACAGTCTTATGCAATTAGCATTGTAGCATGTTTCATCATAAAGCTGATTGTCGCATCAAATTCTTCGGTTCATACATCAAGATCATCCTATTAAAGTAAATTTTCACATTTCACATGTAATTTAACTGGGATTACTGATTGTCAGCTCTAAACTGTACTTCAGTTAAGGTAGGACCCCATTTAAAAAAAATTATCATGAACATAACCTTTAATTGTCTTTGGTTTTAGTAAATTGACATTTAAAACACAAACAAAAAAATTGATCTGGAGACGATCATACATGATCGGCATGGAAATCGTTAACGATCGGTGAGATTCGTGTAATTGTTTCAAGACGAATGCTTCAAAGCACTCGTGGATCATTTTAAAAAATTAGCATTATAAGATCCCTATGTTCCGTCTTCTCATAATTAATTCCATGTTAATGTAAATATTGTCCAAAAATACTAGAAAAGTGTATTGCTTCTTTGAAAAGTTAGGAAAACTGTTTTATTCGTATACCTACACAAAACTTCTCTAACTGACGTTATTTCGAATTTCCTATAGAAAGTGTCAAAACTTTATCAAAAAGTGTACGTTTCAAGAACTTTTCTGAGAATTGATGTTGTGTCGATATTCATAAAGATATTAAAACATTTTCCTTTCTTAGAAGAGAAACGGCAGCTTACTTTCTGTACCCAATAACCATCACTTTTTCTGTTTTTATATGATCATATAAAAGGAGAGTAGATAACTAGAACTTTTTTATCGCCAATGAAAATATTATAATACCTACTACGAGTATTTTTTCGTTCAAGATTGATAATGTAATTGCAGCACTGTTTTAAGTCCACTTTTAATATCAAACCCACATTTTTTTCAATAATAGTGATGATATTCAATAAAAGAACTAGGAACTAAGAATAAAGAACGGCGAGTATAATGGTTAGGAAAAACTGCCAGAAAATATGGTTTCCAATTTAATGAGAGCAAAACCAAATTTATGGAAATATAAAAGGTATATCAACAAAAGTAGGCAGTCTAGTCTTCAAAGGTAAAACAATTAAAGGGAGAGTGTTTACGGGAGAATCCAAATTTATCTACGGGCAATTATCATAAACGACCGACAAAGATGATAGTGTAGAAGTCAATGCTCGAAATATATTAGAGAATGTTGAGAAGACATTTTCATCCTGTCACCAAACGACAACCAGGAACAGAACAAGGACTTATACCAGTAAAAACATGAACATTCTAACCGCAGCATCTACAAACAATGTACCTAAATTTGCTGTTTATTTCGGAGAGAAAATTAATGATTTTGAAATTATTCTAGAGCACTGCTGAATAAGAAAGATATTTTTTAAATAGTATTTTCTATAGCTCTATTAATATTTGTAAAATTACAGTAAGACATATAACAGAATAAAAACCCTAGAACCACAAAAAGTTTACGGAACTACGTTCCCATCTTCAGTAGACTGGGTTTTAATTCTAATTATCACCATCGAATTCCTTATGGCCACTAATGTACAATTACCAATTTTCCGCTCCACCACTGGAGAATATAAACATTTCCGTATTGATCATCTTATGATGATGAATGTTGTAAACCTAAACCTGCAATTTACAACTGCCTGAATAAATACGTTATGTTACAAATAATATTTAAAAAAGGGTTCGTAAATTATCCCCCACTGATTTAGCGTCTATGTTAACTACAAAATACCAACACAGATATTTCTCCCTTGTGCGAATTTCTTAAAGTACACTCAACATAGGCATCTGTCATGGAATACCTCAACAACCAGCTAAACGTTGGCAGCCAAGCGGTTGTACATTTCATTAGCCTGAAACTCCCTGTATTGTTCATTAACCGACCCTGATAGATGAAAATGCGCTGCGTGAAACGTGATTAAATTTTCAATAGCTAACATTGCAAGAACCTTATTGCAAAATCTCGTTCCGTTTATCACGTCGCTGTCAGCCTATTCCTGAATAATTTTGGCCTGGTGTACGTGCAATTTTAAATCCTTTCTTCAAATTATTTTCCCAAATTATTAAGCTTAATTAACTACAAAGTACAAACTGGAAATATTGATTTTTTTAAATTAATGCAGGGCACTACCAAAAGGTTAATTTGGGCAACAAATTAACCCGTCACATTGAACATTATAACTAATAATAGGTTCAAGCTTCTATAGGGCTAAAATTAATGTAGTCTTTCATGTCAAATAAGGTAATATTAAATTTCTTTATACAAGTAACCTACCGATTTCCTCGCTTAAAAGTAAAACCTGTATTAAACAGTTTTAAGCCTTTGGGACTTGGCCAGTTGGCGCTGCATATTGTATGCGAATATCAGAACCCCAGTGAACCAGTAAATTAGGATTTGCAAGTTTATCACCCTTAAGTAGAACGATGTTATTTGTAAGTGTAAATTCATTGTTTCAGTAATTGGCCAGTTTCATTCTTTATACATACGAATTTCCTTTTTGTTATATTATACAGGATAATAAAAAAATGTCGCATCAACTCCTACAGTACACTGTTCTGAACCCTTTAGTGCGAGTCCGACAAAAATAGAGAAAGCATTTGCTCAAAGAAACTTTATAGCCACGCATTTGTGCAGCATTTTTAATTGAATTAATTCAATCCTGTTGTTGTTCATCCGAAGTTCTATCAACAATTTATTCTTATTTAACCATGTACGTGGTGAGTAGTGGGCTTGACCGCAGTCCACTTGAACCAAATAGTGTTTACCGTCGCCAGTGGAATATTCTCAATCAGGTCTATGCATAATTTTAAAGGAAATGCAAAACACTATCTCCAGCGACGCTAACAAGTATAAAAAATAGGTCCAGTCAGGTAATATCTCAATATTGTGAGTTGGCTACTTTAATCAGCAAAACATAGACTTTCCATACTGTATGAGCGTCCATGGTTTTGATTAAAAACTCCTTCCCTACTGATGTTGGTTTCAATAGACAATTTTTGAGCACCATACGCTAAAGGTCCGCGCGCACTTGTTCGGTTCGGTTCCGTTCGGTTCGGAACCGTCCGATCGGCAATAATCAAAATACATGGAAATGAATGGCAGCCCGCGCATTACGTCGCGTCGGTTCGGTTTCGTCCCGTTCGGTTCAGTCCAAGTATACTACAAAAAGTTCCGAAAGTCCGATCAGTCTAAAGATAGTACCAAATCAACATAATGGCAGTAATTTCCATGTATTTCCGCTGCATTTGTAAGCTTGGTGGAGCTTTATTTGTATTTTGCCGATCGGACGGTTCCGAACCGAACGGAACGGAACCGAACAAGTGCGCGCGGACCTTTAGAGTACGGTAACGCTAACGGTAACGTCTTTGTTAAGCATGCCAATAGGTTGCTTAGCAAACCAGTATGTTGCCTAGCAAAGTCGTTACCGTTAGCCTTACTGTACTCTAGCGTATAGTGCTCAAAAAAAACTCTCTAGTGTGTCCATATTATACAAAAATGAAATTTCGATTAGCCTTACCTTAGTGTAGCAACCAATTACAAATATTAGTTCGTCTTCAGATATTAGGAATCAACTCATGTCTAATATAGGTAGTACCGAATAGTACCAAATGATAATCTTCGACATAACACAACTTGTATAGTATAATACGCCTACATACATACGTCGCGTGCGTCGTAGTGGTTCTACAAAATCTCCCCAAGATCTCGAAATAAAACATCTCAATATTTTGGATTCCTTTACATGGAGACTTATTGTATACCAAATACGACCAACAGTCATTTTAAAGTTAGAACATGCGGTTCAGCAAATTACGTGGCAAATGTTACAAAATGTTTCCAATCCGCAAATATTATTGGCAAGTTCTCGACGTGTATTTCCTCAAAACCTGACACTAGGCTCCAGTAAAATAATTACTAGTTGAATTATTGTGAATTATTACGAGATTCTCAAACGTTCGTCTCAGGAACCGTGGAAGTAAGGTATAAAATATTGATATTTCACACCTACTGAACTTCAATTATAAAGCCTATTAATATTAAGCTTATTATTTAAATTTTAATGCAACAATATTCAACGTTGCTCTTAAGTACATTTATTTTAATGAATTAATTTAAAAGTTTCAATATAGTATACAAAACTGTAACCATGTATGAATAAGGTGGTGTAATTAATCCCTGCACTCATCCCGCTTCGGTAACTAATTGAAAATTGAGTAGGTATCAGATCTTTCCCTGAGCTCGAGGGTGCAGGAAATATTCAACACCCAACTTAAGTAAGGGACATGGTATCAAGAAACAGGGGACAGAAGGCCGATTAGTTTAGCATGTGGTGCTGTTAACAAGTATGTGGTTACCCCTACATGTACCTAACTTAATTTTGTAATTATCAGGGTATCATAATTCAATAGCTTGAGTATAGGATAACTCGTAGTCGAAGCAGTTGTATATGACTAAAAAAATAGGTTTATTTTATACTTAGTTTGTGATGTGTATCTTTTCAACGAGTAGGTAAGCATGTTTAGAGTGTAGGATATCAAATGTGTGTGTATGTGTATAAATGCATATACATGGTGACAATTTTAAAAGTTTCAATGGGACATATCTGTAACCAAAAAAAGATATCAAAAACGCTCGAAACCGTTTCGATAACACCTAACAGCCTGACAGCCACGTCAACTTAAAAATCTTAAATGGCAATACCCTACTTGTGATGTATCATTGGAATGCTCTTGAAAAATGCTTTTCAACCATACTATACGTATACAAAGATACCTACCTATATTTAGTAAGATAATTCTCGATTTATTCAAAAACAAAGGGTTAAAGTCATGGAACTTATTTATTTGAATTTGCTCTAACAATCAATTTTCAAAATGATTTCCATTGTTTTCCAAACAATAATAAAGCCTGTTTTGAAACTCTTGACGAACTCTTGCAAACGTTTCCCTAGGAATATTCCGGCATTCAAATTCAAAATTTAGTTCTTTTACTTTTTCTATTTTTTTACTTTTTTAATTTAGTAGATAACGGTAGGTTACTAAAATGCCCATGTGTTTTTATAAATCAATAACAAATAAGGTTACAGATATTTATATTGTATAACAAAACCATCGTCACGTGTCTTTAGGTTGGTATTACTTCCACTAAATTTACACACATTTGTTGTGGTTGTCATTGCATGTTAGTTCCGTACGTTTATTCCCTTTGATAACGTAGGATTATAACAATTTAAACTGTTTAATTTATGCATATACACATACAAGGTTGTGACGTCATCAAATTGGTTCATGACGTGCATAACTTGACTGAACAGATCGACTATAATACGGATAATCTAGAAAAAGCACATTCCTGTTAAAAGGTATATTAATAAATAAAATTCAACAATTCTAAGTCTTACGAAGCCATCAAAGGTCAGCCAAAGGACATTAGTTCAAATCCCAGACAAAATTTCTATTTCCTCCTATCAGTATCAACGATGTACTTAGTAATCATCAAAATCTCGATTACAACGTACTTCTAATATTTGACAAAATGAGTAAGCGTTTCCGTCGATATGGTTCTTCTTGATAAAGTGTTCAAATCATGTCGGTTGAGTAGGTACATTTTTTTATTATATTATTCCGCCAAGTTTGTAGGGGTGACATATTTCTTAAAATTTATTTTGATTTTATTTGTTCGTTATATTGTAGAAAAATGAAATCTATTTCATGTAGAACCATCCAAGCAAAATAGCAGAATTAGTCTTTCAGTCTACCGAAGATGGAACGTAGTTCCCAAAACGCGTTTAGGCTTACCAAACGTTTTGTGATTCTAGGGTTTTAATTCTGTTACTTTCCAAACCACAGTCTCCCAGGATTTTATATTTCTTTTATTAATAATAATAATAATAATAATAGAGTTGTTTTAATTTTTTGTGATAGGTAATGTCTGTACGGATACAAAGCTTTCAGTGGACCATACCCTTTTTTCAGGATTTGTACAACTTGTTCAGAGAACCATAAATTATTATAAATTTTCAATCCCAAATTTTTAACAACGTTGGTAACAGTGGCGGTCCGTCCTATTAGGCAGGGTAGGCAGGGCCTACCTAAAAATTATCACCTAAAAATTATCAAAAATAATCCGTAACTTGAAATAAACAAATTTAAAAAAAAGACATACTTTATATATTTACTATTATTAAGAAGAAAATCACTTCGTAAAATTTAAATAAACCGATATGCGATACCGACAGCGTACGTGATTCCAAAGCCGTAATAAGGCTCGCCTCTTAGACCATATACTTTATGGTCTGAGGCTCGCCTAGCTATGGCTAGTTTACCAGTCTGTCACTGTTGACAAGTCTGCATAATTCGTATACAAAAACTTTCTAATATTGAGATCGTACACTACTAGTAGTGTTGGAGGTGTTGCGGGATTCTCTACAAGCAGAGGCTGGCCTTTCTCAGTAAATCCTAATGCTAATACCTACCATGCTATAAAATTTAAAAGCATTATTTGTTGCATTTTACCAGATGTATTACAGATGCAGGTTTTATTTTTGTTTATTTCGGTCTTCTCTTTTTAGTTCGGAACTGTAGGTACAATTGCAATGAAGATATCATTTAGTTCCTTAGTGGGAGTGTAGCGAGATTCTGTGCTGGCGGAGGCTCGCCTTTCAACAAAGAACTACTGATGGGAATTGTATTTTCTTTAAGTAAACACGTTCGCTTATTATTTGTCTGTTGGTGATTACCTCTGTAGAAAGGAACTTTTCTGCATTAGAGCGAATTAAAACTTATTGGCGCAATTTAATAAATCAAGACTGATTTTCAGCATTAAGTGCAATAGAAAAAGATTTCGTTTCCGAACTGGAACAAAGCAATTGGTGGTATGATAAAATAATCGATCATTTTGCGGCTATGAAAGAAAGACGTATTGGTCTTGTATATAAAAAATAATATACGTGTTCCCTAATATACTAATTTGAATAAAGTGCTGTTTGAAATTTTGAAGTTTTTTGAATTTTTTGGATTTGCCTACCCTAATTTTTAACCCACGGACCGCCACTGGTTGGTAACCACCACAGTCTCTCTATCAAGATATTTGGCAAAGCTAATTCTCTCAACCGGGCTGGACCAAATAAAATAGCAATACTTTTAAAAGCATTAATGAATGATTAAAGAATGTTTTTTTGATATTTCAACTATAATTTGTAGGCCCTCCTTAATTTCAGAACAGGCTGATACCACGTCCTCTGTGACTCCCATCGTAAGCAGAAGTTAAAACACATGGTAGTTGATAGTCATAATATAATCATTATTATTTAAAAAATGTCTACATGTCCTCTCACCAAAAAATATTCATCGTCAATTTTATTCTTCTTGCGCGGATCTTGGGTGTTTCTTATTCCGATTGTTTGGTACATCATAACGTTTGTGCTATCATACCCAAACATTGACGTAGAATTTTATCGTTGTAAGTTTTGCTTTTAATTTTCGCTCGATTATGAGGTGAAGTGTTGTCTCATAGCAATTAAGATACTTCACCCATTAATCGTTCCGTATTTTGTCGTATTTTGTTACTGACGAATGGTTCCAATCACTATTCTACCCTGATAAGTATACCCTTTGACCTTTTCTTATTATTTGTATTTTCTACGTGTATTGTTCATGATACGTTGTTCATACTACGATTTTGTTTCACTCGCATTTAGAATGTTCCATATTTCTAACTATAAATCGTTTCGTACTTGGAGTGCAGTACGAACGGTATAGGGCAATGCTTTTTAAATGGCTCAAAACTGCACGGCTTTGCCTAGCGTTGTCGCGACACACCTAATGTATTTGGTGGTTTGGAGTAACGAATTCCAGAGAATATATCTGACCCCCGTAAGACCAAGACTGCACTCTAAGTATGAAACGATTTATAGTTTAAGGTTTCCCATGCATCAGTTCATAAGTAATACCACACCTCAACTTTTTAATACGTTCACCATTGACTATTATATCTTATCTTTCTCTACCCTCAAACTTGCTTTAAACTTTAACGTTTTCTTCCGTTCCGACAAGCATACCTCTAGTGTAAGTAACTTCTCGATCGTAGGTGCTCATGAATTGTTAATGTTACTGATTGGTTTCGACAAAATTTAACCACAATGTGAATGTTACACTCATTTTTTTTATTTAGGTTGGAAAATAGCCTAAAGTATATGTATCCTATTCCACTCAAACAACTTATCTGAGAGGAAACCACAAATATCCATGGACGAGGTAGAGGTACGTGCATGACAAATATTTTGTAAGAAAATATTGATTATTTTTAGTTTTTATTTTAATCACCTTGTTGACATAAAACCTGTTTTATGATTAATTTTATTTTCCCGTGCAAGTTTATCATTTATTATTCAACTCACATTTGCTTATAGGTCTTTTCTTTAAATAAATGCTTTCATGTAACCAAAATTACATTTTTAAAATAATTTTAGAATAAATTAAAACAGAAACTTAAAATTAGTTTATGAAAACCGCCTTATATCATAATAAGATTTATAGTTCCATATTCATTCCAATTAATGTAAAAGATTGTTTGTACAAATACATCAATTTACACAAATGAATTAAAAATCAATAAATGTGTCACTTAAAATTTTTAAATACTATTCCCAACCGTATCTTGAGGACAGTCAAGATTCCGTAGCCCTTAGTTAATTTTCAACTTGCAAATTTCATATTTTTACAATTCGGGTCGTTAATGCTCGTTTAGGAGGATTTCATATTCAAATTTTATGTTCGAGTGTTTAGGAGGGATACGTATTTTATTTGAGAAATTGTGGAAACTAATTTTGGCTCACCCTCATGATGAGATAACGACTATATTGTGCACTACCAATTTATCTCCTAGAACGTACAACACTGCTAAGTTACGCGTAAGCTCCCATCATCTATCTGATCAGAGTGATAGTCTTAACATCTCTAGAAAGTCGGATACAGACGGTATTCTTGATACAAATTTATATGACGAAGCCTTGAGCCAAATCCTTGTTTCAGACTTCCAGATTCGAATCGTATGTCCTAAAACTTTGCTAGTGATTTAAGTTCAACCAGTAGCGAATAGAGTTTCGAATATTTCGTTATTTCACACTTGGTACAGCACTACTTTCAAACTGGATTACGATAGAACATAATTTTACGCTTGTCAAAATTACTGCAATAAATACAGCAATAGTTGAAGTTTAAGTAGAACAGAAATTTCATCAGCGCTAATGTGCACCTGTTTCAGATCAAACCTCAATAAAGTTGCAAACAACTTCAAGAAACTAAAGATCTTACTAAAGTGGGACGCGCCTTTTCCGTATAGAAATTATTAAAAGTTGCTGTCAAGTTGATAATAACAGCTTCCTGTTTACTTCTCAGTTTAATCTTACTGTAGACATTGTGTTTTAAACTTGTATGAATAATGGTTAAATTATGCATTAACTTAAAGTTTTGAAACGACAATTTAACAATCCAAAAGTAAAATTTATTTTAGAACATGGCAACACGTACATGTTAAAACAAAATCTTTGTAAACTTTGGAATTCAATGAAGAAGAATGATAGAAAACTATTAAGAAGAACAGAATTGTATGCACAATAATTTGACATGTATATGTACAGTCAGCGACAAATGTTCTCACCAGTCTTGTACCACTGTAACTCGCTTTACTGAGAAATATAACACATTTCTATATTTTATTTCATCTTGTTAACAGTGTTAACAACATACCTATATAAAACAATAAGAACGACGTTATGGTACTCTCTCAGAAAAACGTGTTCAGTAGTATACTGGTGAAAACATATGTCGCTGACTGTACATAGTTTACAGCTATTCCATCTATGCTCTTTGCTATACAGGGTGGTGACTTGAGCAACGCAACATAGGGATTTCAATGGTAAATTTTTAATGTTTAATTATTGGCTCCCCTAATTATTTTAGAGCAAAAGTGTGTAGAGGTTTTTTGTAGAGAAAACAATTCTGCATCTGTTCATACCATTATTTATAATTTTCCATTTTCCGGAAGCGTAGAAATAGACGAAATTAAAAATTGTCTTTTTAAACAAATCAGTGATGCCTTGGAATTATCTAAACAAACAGCATTCGCATTTACATCTGTCATTATACGGTTTGAAGTTTATAACCGATTATTAAAATCTATTATTTTTAAAATGTATTTAACGAAAGAAAAAGTAGAAATGATATAGTGCCTTGTTTAGCGTAAAATATGTTCCTATTACCTACTCGTTTTATTGCTTTAAAAAGAAAAAAAATGTAATGAGACAGAAACGTCAGTGCGTTTGTTTGATTTTATAATTCCATGGCATCAGTGATTTTTTTTAAAAAGACCATTTTTTATTTCCTCTATTTCTACGCTTCCGGAAAATGCAAAATTGTAAATAATAGTTTGAAAAGATGCAGAATTTATTTCTCTACAAAAAACCTCAGCACACTTTTGCTCTAAAATAATTAGGGGAGCCAATAATTGAACATTAAGAATTTACCATTGAAATCCCTATGTTGCGTTGTTCAAGTCACCACCCGGTATGTACAAAAGGTGGCATATCCGCAGCGGGTTCAAGGTCAAACAACCACCACCACTTTCTATTACACGATAAACAGTCAAAACTGAAAACTAAACCCCAACACCTCTAACAGTGCAGGGGAGATCGATTACGTAACGCTGCCCCAAATTAAGAAAATTTGCATGGTGTGGGAGAGATGTTTCATTTTGTTGCTTAGTTACCTACTAAATTTAAAATTTAATTCAACTTAATTTTTTCTGAGATCCAAACAGATAAAAGTCACTTGGAGCCAAGTCTATATCCATGAAGATCTTTTGTAGAGGACATTATGATAACCGTTGCTATTAGATCAATTTATGTGCACCTTTTTTTTTTAATACGAGATAATTATATGCTTATAACTTAAATAAGAAAAAAGTGGTACTTTACTTTTGCACGATAACACTTTTCCATAGTTAACAAAATACCACACTCGCGGGTAGTGGGCTTGAAAACAGTATTACCCTTCTTACAGCCCCATGTGACTTTAATCCCTTTGGACCACTAAAGTAGATTTTAGGAAACTTGAAAAAAGAATTAATCGGCATGGTGTAAAGTTGGCTGCGTGATCAAACCAAATAATTCTTCTCAACTGAAGTTCGGAAGCTACTTGAGCGATAAGACAATTGCATCGTAAAGAAGGTTCATTATTTATAGGAAAACAAGAACATTCTTCTGTATCTGTCATCATAAATACCTTGAATTATTTTTATCACTGACTATAAAAGAGGAACAGTTCCGTTCGTTCTTAGAAAACTGTCTATTACAAAAGTTTTTAGAAAGACAATAGACATAGACGTACATTTTACTTTAAAAAACTTTTACTTTCGTTAATTGAGAATAGTGGTAATGACGTAACAAGTGAAGACATTTTCTTAATGTATTACATTTTCTGCAAGGGCTTTAACAAAAAAATTTAAAGCATCAATATTTATCATTTCGATTTAGAGTGATAAAATTATAAGATAAATAAATATATTGAAAATGAAAATTTTCTAATATAATCTCTAAAATTACTTAAAAAGTCCTTTTATATTAATTTTAAAAATATCAAATTAAAATGCTGTTAACAGAAAAAGTAACAAACTAATTACAGGCAGCTCATCTAAATACGTTATTAGGTCCATAAAAAGTGTTTTGGTCACTTGCAGCCACACCCCGGAGCTTTAGGGAGTCTGTCGCATTTTGGCTCGGGTTCCACTCCGAGCCAGGACAGTTTCTTTAACTTCCAAATGCATCATAGATTGTAGGGGCTGATACTTCTAATTATCTTCGAAAACATAACATATACTACGGAAGTTTACTAGAATCATTGAGTCACCAAAGACAATAATTCCGGTTTCGTAATAAACCTAATACACATAAAGAGAGAACATCGGCCGCTATAAAGAACCCTTTAAACCCATAAGCCGGCCACAGACGAGCGTATATGTCTTAATACATCAAAGCGCATTCATCAACGTGCACACAGTAACGTACGTCTGTGGGCATAATAACGTTACGTACATGCATGCGCATTCCAGAAGTGCGTCGCACTTAGCAACCTGGTTTTCCTGAAAACATGTCTCTACGTTGAAGATTGCACCTTGTTGTTCGAACGTGTGTGTCCTTCACAAACATTTCTGTCGCGGAGTTCTTCAGTGAGGTAGGGAGTTATTTTATTTTGTGGTATTTTAATTTGAACTATTACAATATACAATATTAAATCTTAATAGTATTATTTATGTTCCGCTCTTTGATCTTCCAGTAGGTTCACATGAGAGAATTTCCCGTTTTAAAGCCAATCCTTACACCATTTACTACGGCGACTTTTATTTTTTTTGTGTTTTTGTTTGACAATAATCGCGCACGCCACTGCCATCAAACACAACTCTTCGGACATCGTTCTGCGACAGCGAAAAAGGCTTATGCGAACGTGTATGTTGATAACTGCGTAATGATGTCTTAAGACATCTATCTACGTGTGTGGCTGAACAGCGTTTCACGTTGATGTGCGATACTGATGAATGCGCTTTGAGGTATTAAGACATATACGCTCGTCTGTGGCCGGCTTTAGAGTGTTCTGCAACACAAATTATCGAACTGTATCATATATTACTGCGTTTAAGCTAAGATCAACTGCAAGGGATCTACCACCGGCCACAGCATGAATAATCCATAATATGCAACCAAACCTTACCGCGGAGATGAAACTAGAGATAAAATTCCGTAACACCATGAATGCAAAATATTTTGCAACCGCTCAGGTAAACAACAATGCATTGGACATATTAATAGTAACTGTATGATCAAAAATTATTTTCATCTAGTATGGCTACGCTGCCTTTACAATTAATTAGTGTACAGTTAGTGACAAATGTTTTCACCAGTCTTATACCACTGAACCCGCTTTTCTGAGAAATATAAGAAGTAACATAACGCCGTTTTTATTGTGTTACATAGGTATTTTGGTAACCCTGGTAACAAGATGAAATCAAATAGAGAAACGTGTTCAACTTCTCAGTAAAGCGGATTACAGTGGTATAGGACTGATGAAAACATTTGTCACTGAGTGTACATTCTTACGTCAAAATAATAATTGACAACTGTCAGATTTGCATGTAAGTCAATCTTAATGGCATAAATTTGTGCTTTCATAGCCATACTAGATGAAAATCATTTTTGATCATACTTTATACTATTATGATACAATAGTCCAGGAGCTAGCGGTATATTTTAAGACTAATTTCTATCAAGCTGAAATTTTTTGTATGAGCTGGTATGGTTATGTCTGCCAAATGTAGGTGGTCGGCAAAATAGGACCGCGGGACATAGAGCGCTAAGAAAAAAAATTGGCCAACTAACCAATCCAGGACGTCAGAGAGTGCTTCTGTCCCGCTCAAATTGTCGGACAAGGTGATTTTTGTGTTTGTTACATTAGTATATAGTTATTAAAAAAAAATCAGGTTGATGGTAATAAGTCAAATGTCTTAAAAGCAATACGAACCCCAAACGGCAGACACTGATTCAGTTCCGACTCTTATGTCGGACAGTTAATTTTTTGTTGTCGGAATGTCTTCAATAACGAGCAAAATAGGAATTAGCTTGATTGAAGTTTGTAAATTTCATCAAAAAATAATTAAAAACAAAAAAAATCTGGGGGATTTATGTCCCGCGGTCCTATTTTGCCGACCACCTACATTTGGCAGACATAACCATACCAGCTCATAAAAAAAATTTCAGCTTGATAGAAATTAGTCTTAAAATATACCGCTAGCTCCTGGACTACAAGTGCATAAAGCATTTAAAGCACGTGGTGACGGGTTTAAAACCACAACGCGGATGGTAGTCGCTAGTGCTTTAAAAGCACTTATACACTTGTCATAAGCTATTTTTTTAATCGTACTTGTATCATAATTATTTTGAAACCAGTATTTTGATTTGAATTAATTTTATAAAATAATCAATCATATGACCTAATATCAATTACATGGAAATTGTTGTTTGTTATTATCGTTAGGAACTATAAATAAAATAGTTCATGAAGTAAACAATTATTTTAAAAACAGTTGTTTCGCTTTTATAACGAGACGAGACAAAAACGCAAGAAATAATTAATTATTAAATCAATAAATCCTTTGTAAATTATAAATTTTTCTATATAGATAGCTTATATTACAAAAAAAACTTAAATATGTAATCTCGGATTTGAAATCAAAGCTTTAGAGATATGGAAACATTTTTAAAATAGCATCTTGTTAGAAAGCAATTTCATACAATTTTTCATACACTTCTGGTTCCACAGTTTCAGAACATTATTTTTTTATGCGTAGGCCGAGAAATATAGTCGCTCTACCGGTTCTAATTTATTACTTTCACCTCGGTTTTAACTAAAAGTCGATGCGTTCACCAAATTTTACAAGCTCGTGAGCTTGAATTTGACGTATAACATTCGTTCAATCGTCCATATTTAATAAAAGGAACGTCATATTTTTCTCGAAATAGTATGCTTGAAAACCATTCAGTTTCAAAGTGACCGTTTATTAAATGAACGTCAGTGTCGTTTCAGAATAAAAGAAAGTAAAAGCTTGGGAATTGGATAAACATGATTTTACGACTCTGCAGTATCTTTAAAATGTAATATAAATTTAGTATCCTGCACTCTACATCAAAGAGTATCATACACTTTATATACACAGATATACTGCAAATATATCCTCTGCAGATAGTACATAAATAACACTAAGAAGTCTACAACCATTCCAACCTCCCCTGTCCCATGTGAGGACACTTCCAAAGATGTGACCCCTAAACCCACCATAAAGCCCCATCCACATTATCGGTCAAGTCATAGTTCGGTCTCGATCCGGTCCCGGTCCGGTCAAATATTGTACCCTTTATTTTCCATGCACCTGTGCACACTAGCGGTCACGGGCAATGCACGGTATTCTCACCTGACCGCGACAATTCTTCGCAACGATCTTTTGACTATCGAGACCAGTTCGCTGTCTCAAATGCGGTCTGTTCCGGTCATATTTTGTTTATTTTTGTGAAATCATACATTGTGATTCTTGAACATGGACGAACAATATTGAAACTGGTACTTGGGCATCCGAAAATAAAGAAAAAATTTGGTTTCGTCATCCATTAGCTCTTTATACAAAATAAAAAACTCTCCCTATGTTTTCCGTTTAATTAACATTTGATGCACCCATATACACCTAGGCTTTCTCGCTAATTCATTTTCTTCTTCCTCATCTAAAATAATAAGGACCATCATGGCTAGATCTGTTTTTGAAAAGTTATTAAGCATTGTGTCCAAGTGAAGTGGTTACACTCTAGCTAATAAAAGACCGTTTTGTAGCCGCGGTGTGACCGTACAGTGTGAATGGGGCCTGGACACAATCCCCACAGGACACAACCCCCACATGGACACAATCCCCACATTGGACACAACGCCCACATTTCGTTTTGCCCACAATCCCCACATTGGACACAACGCCCACACCTCGATTCGCCCACAATCCCCACAAGGGACACAACCCCCACATTTGAATTTGCCCACAAACCGCACAAGGGACACAACCCACACCTCGATTCGCCCACAATCCCCACAAGGGACACAACCCCCACATTTGAATTTGCCCACAAGCCCCACTAGGGACACAACGCCCACATCTGATGGTGACGCCGCGCCGCCCAGATAGGCAACCGAAATAACATTAGAAAAGAAGTAATTTACAAGAAATTGTAAAAACCTGGGAAAATTAAATTTTTACAAAAATACTGAGATTATCTGTGCACATGGCACTTTAGTCTGTGTTCAGGTTAGTTGCTCTTAGCAGGTAATATATTATATATAAATAAGAATTTGCACGAAAAGGAGGTGGTCGATGTAGTCTGTGTACATGGTACGAAAATCTGTGCACATGGCACCTTAGTCTGTGTTCAGGTTAGTTGCTCTTTGTTGGTAATATATATAGAAAGATGGCTAAAAAAAAGAAGATGGTAACACAAAGGGATGCTCATTCCTCATAAAAGAAAACAAAAAATGGTTAGCAGGTAAGCTGAGGGATATTCATTCCGCATAAAAGAAAACAAAAAATGGTTAGCAGGTAAGCTGAGGGATATTCATGTTGCATCTTTGTTGTCTGTGTACATGGTACGAAAATCTGTGCACATGGCACCTTAGTCTGTGTTCAGGTTAGTTGCTCTTTGCTGGTAATATATATAGAAAGATGGCTAAAAAAAAGAAGATGGTAACACAAAGGGATGCTCATTCCTCATAAAAGAAAACAAAAAATGGTTAGCAGGTAAGCTGAGGGATATTCATGTTGCATCTTTGTTGTCTGTGTACATGGTACGAAAATCTGTGCACATGGTGCCTAGTCTGTGTTCAGGTTAGTTGCTCTCAGCGGTTAATACATATCAAAACTTGCACGAAATGGAGATGGCGCGGCGTCACCATCAGATGTGGGCGTTGTGTCCCTAGTGGGACTTGTGGGCAAATTCAAATGTGGGGGTTGTGTCCCTTGTGGGGATTGTGGGCGAATCGAGGTGTGGGCGTTGTGTCCCTTGAGGGGTTTGTGGGCAAATTCAAATGTGGGGGTTGTGTCCCTTGTGGAGATTGTGGGCGAATCGAGGTGTAGGCGTTGTGTCCAATGTGGGGATTGTGGGCAAAACGAAATGTGGGCGTTGTGTCCAATGTGGGTGGAGATTGTGTCCATGTGGGGGTTGTGTCCTGTGGGGATTGTGTCCTAGACCCGTGTGAATACAAGACAAAATTCCTTGGCCCTGATTAGTCCGAGACCGAACCGTGACCTGACCTATACGTAATGTGAATTGGGCGAGTTTCAGGAAGTAACAACCACCACCATTCACCAACCCAGAAGAAGATGAAGATCACATCCAGGCAATAACATCGCAGAAGCGAAGCGGATAAAATCCTATAACGACCACCATCCATTTTATATACAGCGTGTCCCCGAGTTGAATCCAATTTTACCCAAAAATAGAACAGAACGTGGGAACAGAACACATTATCGCCTGCTTGACGTTGTACTACAAATGCTCACTTTCAAATGCCTGCGATACCAAAGTGAGTAGAAAAAATTAAAAAATCATTAATAGCGAATTCCAATCGCTGCACTAGCCTGCACTAGTGTACACTAGTGTAGTGTGTTCGAATTTCAAAATTGACAAATCGTGGTTGCACCAGACAAAAATAAGCAGGTAGTTTTTAACAAGTGTTACATCTGTGACTTGAATGTGCCTATATTTGAGTTTCCCTCTAAATTTTAACACCGGTGCAGTGCAGTCACGTGATTATACAATTCTAGCACACAACACTAGTGTACACTAGTGCAGGCTAGTGCAGCGATTGGAATTCGCTATAAGTAAACTCAAGTGCGGTGTAATTTTGCGGATCGTCCGAACCACTGCGCGCGTTTCTAGGTACTCCTTTCTTTCTAGCTTCATAGGTTAAAGCGAGCGCAAAACTCTTGACGTTTATAAAATTCACAGCGGATACCGAGGAAACAAAAATAGATGGCAGATGTATTTTTTACGCTAATAAAAGTTGTTCAGAATTACCCAAAACAAAAATTTTAATCAATGCATCTTGGGCTGCGTTTAAAACTGTTAGGACTCTCAATTTCTAATTTGCATCTAATAATTTGTTTGTTCACTTCCATAACTTTTGTTTTATGGATGCATATTTTCATATCGTATTTCCTACCTGCTATATTGGATTGCTGAAGTAGGTCATTTTCAACATTTGCTAAACAAAGTAACAACATAGTATCGTCTGCGTAACAAACGATATTGGTGTTGTTATTACCAGTGGTGGCTCGTTCGTTAGGTCAATTGGGCAATGACCTCTCTAGGACAAAGCATTTGCACTATTTATTTGAAACTATTTATTATGAAATCAAATTGTAACTGTACGTAAGGTATCACAAACCGTCTTGAATGCAATACCATCTCAGCTAGTGCTCGCGCCTTGTGCAAATGCGTATTGGTCGGGTCAATTTTGTATACAGCCCAAACATTCATTCGAGCGTACATTCATGTATTTAATCGGTGGATACGAGTTACAGTAATCCAGAGTGAAAGAGATAGCCTCGAATTTAACTCGACGTAATACATGTAATGTACATAATGTTCGTAAAACGCGGCTGCCAACCGGACAGTTTATAAGAATAATTTCCTTTCTTTTTTTCCCGTTTCCAGTATAAATGAAAAACGACCTTACTGTATTATTATTGCACAAAATTGAAGATTTAAAAACCAACGATAGTTTAAATTTTGAAAAACGTTTGGAGTGTAATGAAAACAGACGTCCAACATCCTTGCTTCCAATAAACAAGCAGGAGAGACAAAACAAAAGAAATACATCATTACTTCAAAGAATCAATATATAATTTCTGCAAACACGTTTTTTTATTAACACATCATATGAAAATGCTACCCCTCGATCGTGTACAGCTTGATGACACCTACCCTGTAAGTAAAAAGAGATGTAGGTAAGTATACCTTGTACGTATAAAAGAATTCGTTGCGTAAATTTTTTTTAATAGTAGTTTTGTTTTCCTTTTTTGTTATTAAAATGATCTCCCCTTATAAAGATTGACCACCAATCGCCACTGGTTATTACTTAGTTTATATTCCACTTCTAAGCGAATCAATCAATTCCTTCACTAAACCAAATCAAATAAATAGAAACTTAAAGAGTTTCCTTGCCATATCTTTTTAATGGTAGAGATTGGTTTGTATTATACTTGCATTTATAATGATCCTTGTTATAGCGTTTTTATTAAGCAGAGTAACAGTAAATTGCATCCTTTGGGAGAGCCTGGTTAATTAAATAATTTGAGAAGCACATTTAATTAAAATAATTACTTCTTATTGTGGTAGACATCCATGAAAGTTTATTTGCAGATAATTTAAAGAGTTTCTTCTGTGAAGATTGGAAACATTCTAAACTAGAAAGATTTTTACAGGCACTAAATTAAACAAATTCTGCCTTATGTATTTTCTGAAAATTCTTAGCGATAAGATGGTCCATTTTGCGTTTTAGATGGTTTTAGTTAACTTGTCAAGAATATCGTATAAGTTGAAACTGGTCACGTAAATTTGCACATGTGCGGCGATTTGGCCTACCCCACCTATTTTGAACAGTTGCATCAGGGAAAACGAACACCAATTATTCAGTGCTAATATCGAATTCCGGATGTGTACTATAAATTATGCAAGTTATAATTTGCAACAACTGCATAATGAATTTAAATTATCCAAAGTTACCTAACAAATAATCGAATCTAAACTAACTTAACCCAACGATTTCTCTAACATAATCAAACTTAACCAATCAAAGCAGAAGTATTTTCTCTAAAATGTCGTAATTATAGCAAAGTTAATGAATGCCACCTATTTTAAAACGTTTCATTTGATTCGAATCAGCTGAAAAGGGTTTAACGTCGTAATTTGTACATTAAGAAAATCGATAAGCAAATTACTAACGTGTGTAAAGCACCCTCTAGTTTGTTAAACTTGAGTTAATTCAATACCATAACATGTTACGATGTACCTACTATAAAAATACAAAAGCGTAAGCTTTCCATATTTTTATGTAACCTCGTCCTACTTCTGGTACAGTGACTTATCACCGACGCCAAGGAATAAACCGGATCTCAAACGTTAGAGTGACTGCGTCACCAAGAACTACTTTATGAACCTATTTCTGTTGTTAAAAGAATAAACACCAACGTGTTCACCGACAGCGTCATCTGCATTGATCAAACAACGACTTGCAGTTTTACATCTCTTGTAATGTGGCATATGTATCGCGTATTGCTTATTCCATTATATCTACTAAGGTCAAATTGAAACAAAAATAAATTAGAATTATCTGCACAAAATTGAACATAACTACTACTACTAATTCAAAAATTTAGCTCTGGCTATATTAATACTTACATCCAATTTATGTACAATTTTGCGGCCCGTTCGAACCATTGCGCGCGTTTCTAATTATACTCCTATTTTTCTAGCTTCATAGGTTAGAGCGAGCACAAAACTCTGACGGTTATGAAATTCACAGCAGTTGCCTAAGAAACATTTTATACCCGCAGAACTAAAGGGAATTGTTGCTCAAATATGCAATAATTTTCGTCCGGTATTTCTTTGGACTTAACCTGGTACATGGTACCTATCAAACAAACGCATGAAAGTTTAAAGACAAAGACACCTTCAAAGTCTGTTAATCATAATTACGGTTAATTTTTAAGATTCTTATTATTTTTAAGGAGCTTTACTCACCTTGTGCTTTTTTTTATCACGTACAAAGACTTTACGACTTAAACTCAAGAAAAGTCTAAAAAATTAAAAGTTTGTGAATTATAAAACGAAGCACCTGCTGTAATTACTGCTAATATTAAATTTTTCTCATTCCTTTCTCTGGTACAAGTAATCCTAATATTCAACCTCAGAAATACAAGGAATACTTTACTTCTAACACCATCTAATAAATTAATTTGGTGCAATATTAATATAAGGAAAATAAATGAGAGATGTTAACTCTGTAGGACAAATGGTGCAATCGCGTTAAAATATAGGGAAATTTTATTTAAAAAATCGTAATATATCTTAATTCATAGCAAGATTTATGGCATTTTTCTTTCATAATAATATGTACAAGTAACAACGTAGCAAACAATTCCGATTAGCGATATAATAATTGCAAGGCAGTAAGGTCTCTAA
Organism: Hemicrepidius hirtus; assembly: GCA_963082805.1. Taxonomy (NCBI): domain Eukaryota; kingdom Metazoa; phylum Arthropoda; class Insecta; order Coleoptera; family Elateridae; genus Hemicrepidius; species Hemicrepidius hirtus. Next base: position 34,960,274 of record OY720159.1, read on the forward strand.
TGCGTCCAAAGTGTACAATCCATTTATTATACAGTGAAGTCCATTTATTATGCAATATAGGCATGTTGCAAGTTAATTGGTGTACGCACTTTACCATTGGAATATAGGCAACCCATTATACACTGCTAACCACTCTTGCCCCTGCCTACTGATGAATTTAAATTTTCAATTGTCAGGAATGTATTATTATTATTGTTTTTTACCTATTAAATTTTTTTTAACTAAGAACATGTTCTATTTTGAGGTTAAACTTTCATGTGTTGCTGATTTCGGTTAGATCATAGATGGTTAGATAAAAAAAAATTTGCTAACTGTGTAATGGGTTGCCTATATTCCAATGGTAAAGTGCGTACACCAATTAACTTGCAACATGCCTATATTGCATAATAAATGGACTTCACTGTATAAATCTCCTTCATCAACCTTGATTAATCGTTATTAAAAATGCTTTTTTCTACAATTGCTCAAAAAAGGGTTGTTTACGCATTAATTTCAGTGCGCAAAGCACGCGTTTTTTTAACGGTGAAAAAAAAATTTAAAAATTTTTTTAACGGTAAAAAAAAAATTTCTGACATTTCTAAAATTCAGAATAAACTAAGAAGAAAATTTTATTGAAACAATTCTAACGGGCAATTACAAGTCAACTACTTATTCAGAATCAGCGTCCATTTTCAGAGAATTTATAGAAAACACTTGGAAAGCGACACTTATTCAAACGACAGAATTGTTTTTGCGTTTTTATTTACATTAGTAACTACGGAAACCCGTGCAACGGTAACTTTAAAAAATAATGCTGCCGTTTTTTTATGAATTCAATATTTTAATAATAAACTTGCTGTTTAGGTAAAGCTGTGCAATTTTAGAAAAAAAGTTGTTTATATTACGTACGCAAAGCCGATTTTTTGAGCTTTCGAATGTATTTTTTGTCTCGACCTAACGGTCTCGACAAAAAACCTAACATTCTCAAGCTTAAAAAACCTTTGCTTTGCGCACTTAATATAAAAATAACTATTTCGTTTAGTCTATTATTTGTGTATATTTTTAATTGAATACGTACTATCATTATAACCAGCTATTGATAACTGTAGGTATGTCTTGAAGTGGTTAAATTTAGACGAACCATAACTCCTGCTAAATATTTAATAAGAGTTGGCATTTGATTGAGGTCTAGATGTTGGAAACCTTAATTTTATTAAACTTTAATATAACCCAAAAATTGTTATTTTCTTGCAAAATAAACTTGCAAAGCTAAAAACGATCTATTTTAAATTATCAAGTATTACAGTAATAGTTGTATAACATAATGCAATAAAATTAAAAATTGTTAAACGCCATTCAAAACTGACTTGTCTGACAGACAATTAAGCTTTTGTTGAAAGTTTAAACTTAGTTGACATCTAAACTGACATTATCTGTTTCCGCTCTATCCGATGGGATAAGAGTGAGTGTTGTACAACTACAAAATAAACTCATTTACCGCATCATAATTAAAGCATTAACCGAACATATTACAGACTTACACATTCAGAAATATTCTAAGTAATAAGTGAATCGTTTAATTTATTATGAAGAAAAGATATTAACAAAAAAAGACTACATGCACATGATATTGTTCTTCCACTCAGTTAACACTAACGACTCTGATTTTATTTTTTAAAAGATTAATCTGCAAATAAATAAGGAAAGTCTACAAATATAATAAAATTTCCCCCAGACTTAACTTAATATTTTGAAGAACGTTAACCTCGTCTGCTGAAGAATTAACCAACAGAAAATTCCGTAAAACCTAAATGTTCACGTAGTATGCCTACCAAAACTGTCTGATGAGTTAATGACTTCTAGAGGACGTCCCCAATTGGCCCAATTGGTTTAATGGCAACAAATGCAAAGATACACATAAATTAATACTAGAGTTGACAAAAAAACACTAGCGCAATAATTATTGCAAACCTCATCGATAAAAAAACTCCACTTTAATTATTCATGTACGCAAGCGCAAAGCGGCAATCCCCCATTATCTCAATAAGAAATTTAAAATTTTTCCTTAGAAAGGTGATGTAAGACGACAGGATTACATTTCGGTTACGTAAAAACTTTGAAATTTGATTTTGATTGATTACCTAAACACTGTGACATCCCCTGTAGCATGGAAAATACAAAGCAGTGGAATCAAAGAATATTCAACAGACTATTTGCCGGCGTATTGTAAACAACACTTGTCGAATATGGGGATGTGAAGCACACTTAATCAATCTAATTACATAAGTTGCATAGAAATGGTCCAAACGAGCACATTTCAATAAAGCTTGACTCCCGCTTGACTGCGCCGTTTGCTGTTTTATTTGTTTTATGATTGATTGCCACCATATTTTAAATGAAAATCACTCATCTTGAAAAAACAAATATCTCTCCGTGCTTTGAATAAACGTAATCCTAAAATTTTAGAAAATGAAACTTGTTTATAAGCCATTAATAGAAATGACATTTTTCTGTTAGTAGGTACTTTATGTGCATGAATCGTTCACTTTACAATAAATATGGGTAACTAAGTACTAACTATCATTAATAAACTTAAGGGTACAAACTAGGAGCTAGAAACTCGAACACCCGGTTTATATTTAGAAGCGCTATTTATATTTCATTTACATAATGGACAAAACATTTCACAGTTGATTAAAATTAGGGTTGGGGTTGATACCAATTACGAAAAACGTCTCTATTTATAGTTTTATATTATATTCGTAATCACAATAATTAGTTTGCTAAATCCAGGAAATTTGAAAATAAAACCCACACACAAATTAAATGTGAATAATTGTCAGGATGAAATTACCCGACAACCAATGAAATCTCAACGAATATAAATTTATAAATTTAGTTACCAACGTGTGCCAACATTCGTGAAAAACTACGCAGCTTCATTTGTTTAGCAATATTTCCATGTGAAAATAAATCTTCACAGTTATATAAAATTCATTTTTCTCTAAACATCCATGAACACAGAAAATGATGATATATTACATTGGTTTTAGTTGAGACTTGTATACAAAGGCCTGAGAGAACGAAAGTTTTCCTGTTTTCTCGGTTTCCTCTAATTCCCCACTTGCTTCGTCGACCTTTTCCAACTGCAAGTCTAATCAATAATATATCAGTATAGCAATATGCTATACGGATATTTTAAATCCCCTCAACGAACTTGATCTACTTATGAAGAAAAACAGGCGCTGGTGATCATTTTTATTTCTTTCATTTAATCAAGTTCAAAGGAAAATAAGTGAAGCAGCAAACGTTTCAAATCAGACTTTGTAATATCCGAAGCTTATATCTCCGCTTTTATAAATAAATATTAAATATCCTATATTACAAAAATAGTACATAAATGTTGAAAAAGAGATAAAAATAAAACAGCACGTTAAATAAGATTTCTATTCAAAATGTTTTGATCGTTAAAGGAACCGAATGTTTATGCTCTACTTAAAAGAGAAAGAACTTTTATCCACTTAATGGAGTTGTTGTAAATTTCCACAAAATTGGGAGCTAACTAAATTTCAGTTTGCAGGGTTTAGAAGTGAATCCCGTGACATAGGCATTTCAATGGTACACACTTTTAAAAGTCAAATATTATCTTCCCTAATTATTTTATAGAAAAAATGGTAATATCGGTTTTTGTAGAAAAAACAATTTTGTGTGCATAAATGTTATGGATATTATGTTTAGTTGTTCACAAACCGAGAAATTGAAAAAATAATAAAGCAAAATTCTATGATGCCTTAGACTTATGATGTCACAACTAGGGGTGGGCGATACCATGAAATGGGTATCGAGTATCGATACCAATGTGGTATCGATATTACTCAAAAGTATCGAAGTATCGAAAGTATCGGAAGTATCGAAAGTATCGAAGTATCGAAAGTATCGAAGTATCGAAAGTATCGAAGTATCGAAAGTATCGAAGTATCGAAAATATCGAAGTATCGAAAGTATCGAAGTATCGAAAGTATCGGAAGTATCGAAAGTATCGAAAGTATCGAAAGTATCGAAGTATCGAAAGTATCGAAGTATCGAAAGTATCGAAGTATCGAAAGTATCGAAGTATCGAAAATATCGAAGTATCGAAAATATCGAAGTATCAAAAGTATCGAAGTATCGAAAGTATCGAAGTATCGAAAGTATCGAAGTATCGAAAGTATCGAAGTATCGAAAGTATCGAAGTATCGAAAGTATCGAAGTATCGAAGTACCGAAAGTATCGAAGTAACTAGTCGTAGTTTTACTAATTACACTGATGTACTGTGTCTGTGACCCATACCGTAAACAATGAATATGAACGTGTTTGGGTACACCTACTATTTGCTAATGCTACGCATAACAAATCGTCTAAAAATTATAGACCTAACACTTTTGTTCGTTCTTGGCATAGAAGGGGGGAAAACTATACCTACCCCAGTTGATCCTATTTGATGATTCAATCTAATATCTCAATTACAATTAAAAATAAAAACTTAAGTATGTGAAGAGGTAAATGGGTACCTACTCTTGGAAATACATCAAGTTAAGCTCCTACAGAAACTATGCGAGCCTGTTATATTAATTTTCTGATAGATACTTTAGATACCTTGAGTATTTCTCTATTTCCGATATTTTTGATACTTAGATTCTTTCAATATTTCTATATTTCGATACTTTCGATACTTCGATACTTTCGATACTTCGATACTTTCGATACTTCGATACTTTCGATACTTTCGATACTTCGATACTTTCGATACTTCGATACTTTCGATACTTCGATACTTTCGATACTTCGATACTTTCGATACTTCGATATTTTCGATACTTCGATACTTTCGATACTTCCGATACTTTCGATACTTCGATACTTTTGAGTATTGGTATCGATACTCGATACCAATCCAAGTATCGATACTTCGAGTAAGTATCGATACTTTGCCCAGCCCTAGTCACAACTGCTCAACATAATGCCGCTAGTACCTAGTATTGCCACTTTAACGCTAAATTTAATCTTAATTGCATTCGTATATTACCAAACCTTTATTTTATACGAATTATTATGCTTTAATGGAAAGAAATACAAAATAGTATTACCTATACTGGCAACAGTGCCCAAGATGAGATCAGTTGTCATAAGTCAACTCTTAAGGCACTACAGATTTTCGTTAAAACAGCTTTTTCTATTTTATCTTTTCTCATCCATTCAAACACGAAAAATTAAAAATGAATGCAATGCAATGAATTTTTTTATCTACAAATAGCCTGTATGGACCTTTTTGTTTTATAATACTTTTATAATATTCAAATGTTACCACTGAAATCCCTATTATGTTGCGCCATTCCATTCTACTCCCTGTAGATACGTCGCAACTCGATTTAAAAATTAGGGACATCCACTTGCAACACAGGATTTATTTCATTTCTAATAAAATCGACAGAAGAACAATTTATAGTAATATCTTAACTGCTTACTGATTATTTCAGTCACGTCTTTAAACAATAAAGCAGAAAGAAATTGAAAATGATGACCAATTTTCAACGATTTTAAAGAAAAGAAAACCCGGAAATGGATTTCGATTAAACTTTATTATTTCGTACTGCAATAAAATGGTCGAATCTCGTTTAGCAGTCTTGTGAAGTCCTAAATTCTTAAATGTAGAGATTTTCTTGCCAAATTACTTGCAAACGCTAAACCACATTATCAACGTTTTCACAGAGCATAGCCTTCTGCTTAGGTTGTGGTAATTCCCGTTTAATAATTCCCTTGCTAAATATAAGAAACCCGCTTTAATATAAGACCTTCCGTTTTATAATCCTATTACCATTAGCTTCTAACTCTGTCAATGTTTAAGGTCTACAAACTTTAATATAAGAACCTGGAACAAAGAAAATCAGATTTTTTGTTGTTTACTAAATAAACAATTTCGTTTAATTATTATTAAAGCTGCTGGATACCTACCCGACCAATTTATTAAATTTTTAGCAGAAAAATTTGCCTTGGCGTAAAAATTATAAGAAGACAAAGCCCCAAGGTATCCAAAACGCATATAATTTCAAAATTGTGCCTGTGTCAGTGAATTCGAACTATACAGTGCGCGCATAACGTTTGGAATAATGGAAATAATTCTTTTCCCGGCAAATTTAAAGAAAAACGGTTTGACACGTCAAATTGATTTATTTTTAAAGAAACATTTTGAGATTATTTTCGTTTTTCTACCGCCTTCCGGTTTCAAGCAGTGACGTCACCGATATTTTTTTTAAATATTTCTTTTATATTTAACTTTTTTGAGGAAACGATGTTGGTATGGTTCTTATCCATACTGGAACTCAGTTTTTGTAACAGGAATCAGTACCTACCATTTCCTCGCAAAAAAATGTTTTTTTTTTGAAAAATAAACTTATTTTAGAAATCACTCATTTAATTACATTCAAAAATTAATCAGTCTGAATACCATAAATGTTGATATTTTTGAATTCAGAATTATCTATCCAAATCTGCCAAAACAATAGGGGGTTACTATTTAAAAAAAATATCGATGATGTCACTGCTTGAAACCGGAAGGCGGTAGAAAAACGAAAATAATCTCAAAATGTTTCTTTAAAAATAAATCAATTTAAAGTGTCAAACCGTTTTTCTTTAAATTTGCCGGGAAAAGAATTATTTCCATTATTCCAAACTTTATGCGCGCACTGAATAAGTTAAAAATTGAAAAATGTGTCTCTACTCATAATTTTACAGGGACTGGCGAAGATCAGCGGTAAGAGTCTCTGGTTCTTAAGCTAATTCGATATTGGTGCACCATGGCTTTAGTCAGGGCCGGCTCGAGGGGGGGGCGAGATCGGGCGCCGCCCGAGGGCGCTAAGCAATTTAGGGGCGGCGCGCCCGCAAGAAATGAATAGAATAGGTTTGGCTCATATATTTTTCCCATTTTCAAAGGGGCGCTTTGAAAAATTCTGCCCGAGGGCGCCAACGAGGCTAAAGCCGGCACTGGCTTTAGCTTTAGTTCCAGGGGCGGAAATGTTTCTGAATACCTAAGTTAAATTTCGTCCGTAAGTGTTATGATTTCTCTTAAATTTAAATATTAATTTGTGAGGGAGCGAAGACCGTCATTGTTGGTAGCCCCTTTATTTGATACAAAAAATATCAAGGATCTCCTTATCTTTTATTTCAAACATAGATTGTTATACATACTTAAAAACAGAAAAACAAAATGTAATTTATTCATCTGAAAATCCAAGATGACGCCTATTTAAAATAAGAACATTTTTATCTATATTTCGAACACAGTTTTTGAAAAAAATTTTTGCAAACATATTTTTGATTATCCGACTGAATCTAGTAGCTTTTATATATCTACAACATTTTTGTAACTTTAACATTCAGGGAAATAATCGATTTTCTCGAAAAAATACAGTTTTTTGTTTTTACTGAAGGGTTCAGAATGTTTGATCTTTCTAATTAGCATCTGAATCAGCATAAAAATCTGCACTTGTATCTTTATTAATAACACAGATAGCAATGCAATACTACTTAGTTTGGGACATACATACTATACAGTGTGTCCACAGACTCATTTTCGACATGGGGATCTCACTTATTATGAGAGATACAAATTTGGTCAAATGGAATGAAATACTCCTTAGGGTAAGTTACACCAAACCCCATAAATAAACTTTCGATATTTAACGTAGTTCTGGAACTGTAAGAAAAAAAGTGAATTTTTGACTTTTTAATAACTTACCATTTATTTTAAGAGGAAGTCGGATTTAAATATCGAAAGCTTGTTTATGGGGTTTGTTTCAGTTTTACCTAAGGAGCATTTCATTCCACTTAACCAAATCTGTATCTCTCATAATAAGCGAGATCCCCATGGTGAGAATGAGTCTGTGGACACACTGTACTTATAGCTCTGTAATCAAGCTGTTCTTTGATCAAAATTATTTGCTCATTTTAATCGTTTAAGATTTCACTCTGGATAAAGAGAAGAGATTTAATTCAGCTCTATATAAAAGAAATCAAATAATGTACTGTTTAACTATTTTTCAATAAAATTAATCTATTACTGCGCAAACCTGCTGTAACAACTCTACTACTCTCATTAGTGGGTGAATATTTTAGAAGTATTGAGTAACATCAGGAGGGTCAAAATTAGGTTAGAGTAACTTATAAATGTAAAATAATCTGTACAAGAAACTTTGTAGATCATTAGAGATCAGTTATGACATTTACTGTTACATTAAAACTTTAATATTGCCTGAACATTTTACATTAGACCGCATTCTATTCTCTGTTTCTATTGCAACGAAGGCTTTTCCTACTTAGAATTCATCGTGGAAATACTGACTAAGGATTACTATCTGATCGTGTAGACTTTTGGTTTCATCCAACATACTAGGTATACTATGTGATAATCTTGATTCTCAAGGTACATATTTCAAAATTGAACTTTCGATATCGTGCACTTGTGGGACTGGATCGTTTTCTTGGGGATCATTTGGTGAAGTTGTTTGGGTATACGATCTCAATTTAACACCCCTAAAGTGTTCTCGTGATAATTTCGTGATGATAGTTTATTTCGGTTGTTGCTTCACACCGTTTTGCAAAATGTACAACTGAAAATTTTTAAATTAACGACATATTTGTTGTTGTTTAAATGTATCAATATGGAATTTACAAAGATTGCATAAGTTTAGGCGATTTTTGATTTTTTAAATTCCACTTTACAACGCCTGGGCTATAGGTACATAATTATGTACCTATGTATACCCAATAATTTATTACGTGGGATGGGGGAGAACTATAAGAATTGTAGACATTATAATTCTTCTTGTTAAACAACAATTTCAACGTATTAACAGGATATATTGTTCAAATAAGAAATGTATTTAACAAAAATTTGAATTTTTTAATGATTTTACTATCTAAGCCATCTAGAGGGCTTCGATTGAGTGATAACGCTGCGGTAAGCTATTTTCAAAACTGTCAAAATTGACAATTACGTTATAATAAACATTTTAAAAGAAAGCTTTATTCTGTAGTTTTTTCATTATTCAAAATCAAATAAAAATTCAGGTATTTATAATTTCTGTATTTATTTTAACCTTTCTGTATAGAAGAGGAACTGCATGCCATTGATATGTTGATGACGTTTGAAAATTTAACACATGAAAAATGCTACCACTTTTAAGAACCAAAATTTTTCCAGAAACAGTTTCACAATCGCCCCTATTGCGAAATTGTTTTGTGCAGTTTTCAGTTTCACAATGGAGCTATTCTGTACAGTCAGCGACTAATGTTTTCACCAGTCTTGTACCACTGTAACCCGCTTTACTGAGAAATATAACACATTTCTATATTTCATTTCATCTTGTTAACAGTGATACCAACATACCTATATAAAACAATACGAACGACGTTGTGGTACCTCTCATATTTCTCAAAAAAAGTGTTCAGTGGTATCATACTGGTGAAAACATTTGTCGCTGACTGTACATGAAGTAGAAAAAAAAATATATATTTTTAATTAAATTATTATTTTGACGATCTTTCTTTACTCTGGATATATTCGAGCACTTGTTTTGCCGCAAGTCATTTTTTCCTAACTGGTTTATCCAAGTATTTGTAAACAAACGATACCGAGAAAAGGGCCTTTTTGGGGCATACTATATTATTAGATCATTACTTTCTGTGAATAATAAATTTGCTGGTTTTTCAACGAATTGAAACGGTTAATGATATCATTGTCTACATGTTACCTACCCTCTTTCTTTCTTTTTCAATGTTAAATAATCTTGAACTTTCAAATTCTAGACTAAGTATACATTTTTTTATTTTCTGAAAACATCTCCCTCACATCGAAATATTTATCACCTTGAAAAAGGTTTATACTCTTTTATCAATCTAACCCCCATCACAGCGTCTCATTTTGTATTCGTTCCTCATCAAAGTTTTATTCTATTTTTGTATTCGTCTCTTAACACAATTTTATTCTATTTTTGTAGTTTCCAAAACCAAACATATTTCCATAGATTGTGCAAAAATGAAAATCTATTTCAGAGTTTATTCGCAACAAGACAGCTGGCATTTACTTAAAGCAAAATCCAATTTGATGTATGGAAAGTTGCATACCTACAATAACAAGAATAATGGTTGCCTTGGAATTTTGTTTCATATTTTTAAATATTTCAGATTCTTCTGACGTTACCAAAATTGATAAATGCAATAAAGAATAATGAATTTACTGTATTGAATATAAATTTTGTCGTTATATTATTTTAATTTTTTTTGTCAAACAATACCTAGTAGAAAGTTGTAATCCGTTATAATCCGTCTTTTGTGTATTGGCTCCATTGTGAGTTAATGGTCCTGTTAGTTGTGTTGCCTACATGCTAAATTGCAAAAGGTGAATTATATTGATATTTCTAAAATTTTATTTCCATTTTTTCCGAATTAATTTGCATTTTAGAAAAAAATTCTTGTGGCATTTGAAAGAGCGTGGTTATATCTATCTATTGATAGAGATAATTTTTCGATATCCATATTTTTGTAAATACTACTTGAAAATTTTAAAGTAAAATAGAGTTGTACATTTTTTAATGCTGAAAAGTTATTTTTTAGAAATTGAACAAAAACGTTCTATGTGTAGACAGATAAAACACCAATAATAAGAAAAAAATTTCGCCCTCCCTTCCTACTTTAAAATTGTCTCTGAAAAATTGGAACAAAATGTGCATAAAATGGAGTATACGAATTCGACAATTTTTCTAGATGTCATACCTAGGCTAAATTATTCCATAGCGACAATCTTGTCAATAAATTGATTTCTTTAGTATCAGCATACCGTATAGCCCAGCGACTACCGAAGAACAAAATCCGATAGTAAATAAATGAAATGTCTGCTAAATCGTTAAAACTAGCACGAAAGAACTAAAACGAAAAGTTATAATTAAGCGACACTCCAAACTTTATACGATAATTTATTTTATTAAAGATACAATTAAGAAGTTAGTTAGTAAAAGTTAACCAAGATTTTTACTTATTACTTCTATGCAGTTTTACAAAGTTCGAATTGCTCGTTGTTATCAATATTTCAGCTCATTAATATCATATTAAGTTCACGTTATGCAATTACTTAGAGTGCACTCAAGACTTTACAATAAGTTTAAAGTGTTTCCTTATTTTTAATTCTCCTCCCCTTCTTGGAATTTTAAGTTATTAAAATGTCAAATTTATAACTTGGATACCTATCGTCTGAATTAATGTTTTAATGTTTAATTTAACCTCACGATAAGCGAAAGCCAAAAATGATTTAATGTAGTTCCTCTACTGAGGTTAAAAACTGTGAAATCCAAAATTCCGTCGGTTTCTCGCAGTTATGTTCGAATTCCAACAACTAAAACTGTGGGTGGCCAATTAAGCTCTTAGAAAATTCTCGTAACAGCTGCTTCTGCCTTTTATATCTTTAATAAATCTTCTGCGTGCGTGTGAAAGACCACTTTGATTACCGAAACATTTTTATGTACTATAGTCTGTAAGCCAGGCAATGAAAATAAGTGCTTTCAGTTCATCTCTGTGGGCACCAAACGTACCATACATCATCAGAATCGTCTTCTTTATTGCGAATCTAACGATGACGCTACGTGCCTGGAAACTTTCGTTTCTAAAACTTATTGAAGACTTAGTTCTGTTTATCACACAAAAATTATAACTTTGAACATTCTCTTCGGAGTTTGGATATTGAACTATAGTTTCCATTTTATGAGAACAGTTTTGCTAAAAATAAATATTAAATTGTAATAAAAGGAAACCAGTAAATACTTGAAATTTTTATACAAATAAATCCAAAAATTTCTGTTACATTGACATAGGTACATAACATGTGAGTATAAGGTATATGAAAAAAAAATAAAGTAAGTTTCCATTCCGTTTTAAAAAATTAAAAAATATATTGGTACATGTTACAGCTATACTTATATTTGTTAACACTATACTAGTTGGTTGAGGTCTTGCTATGAGTATCCTTAGCACCCCTTGCACTTAAGCCAGGTATGACCGTTTGTACGAACCCCAGTAACTATAAACCAGCCGTTCTTGCAAAAATTAAACATTAAACATTTTCCTACCAAATTTAAATGAGTAATAAATTACTTTCCTGTCCAGGTGCAAACGCGCCCCAAATGTACTGTAGTTCGAGACTTGCGGTGGTGAATTGTCCCTCGAACACTGTTTCATTTTATTACAGAGAGTCTATACAACATGTAGCACTGAATTACCCAAAGACCAATCTAATAGTATCAATCATATTATGATAAGCAAAGCGATTCCTCATCAGAGGAATTGCCTCTCTGCTGAAAGATCAAATTTCCTTCAGGCTGCTGATATTCAATACTGCACAACAAAATGTTATTCAGTTGTTTGATAATTTTAAACACTACCGGTGCTATCAATCAACTTAAGAGTTCCCAGCACATTTAAAGGCATGCACCCCCAGACCATTACTTCACACAAATATTACAGCCAGTTTGAGGCAATCTTTAAGAAACTTTTAAACCTGACAATTTGATTGCAACTGTTACCTACAGAAAAATAAATATGGAAGAGAGTTACGAGACTAGAAGATGAAAGATGAACAAAGAAAATCACAAAGTGGAGAAAGAGAACGGGAAAAAGGAATGTAGGTCACCCGGGGACGAGATGGGCGGATGACATAGCGGAAAGTCACTGGGCAGACGTGGATATAAGAAAGAGCAGATCCAGAGAAATATGGAAAAGTAAAGAGGAGGCTCACATCCAAATATGGACAGAAAGAAGAAGACTCATACTAATGATTTCCATGAAGCGTAATAGAGAAATTTTTAATTTTAACCCATAGGGTTACCCACAAAAACCAGGTCTAGGCGCATGGATCCACATCATACCTTCAAATCTGCTTCGACATCGACGTTCTGTAAACTCACTCAAATACTTTACACTGAGACATGAGGTCAGGTAACGAAGAGCACATCCGTCTTTCTTACAAATTTTTACTATTTGTGGATCGTTGTAAAATCAGAACGGAGCATTAAGATGTTTACCAGCCACTTGACTTTTATACTACTAGCCCTTTCCCAAACTGTTTCATTACTTATTCAACAGTGGACCCCGCTATATCAAGTTTTATGCAATTTTTCTTCGTAAGTACAGTTCTTTTATCGATGGTTAAGCCATGACCTATAATTATTGTTTTGTAACACCAATGAAAGTTGAGAATAAACATAAGAATAAAACACGGAACTTTAACTACCTCTACAAAGTTTTCAATCTGTAGATGTAACAGTTAAGAAAACTGAATGCGATTGTTTACAGCAAACATGTTGAGGCTTGAATATTTAGTTTTCAGCGAATTTTTGACTCTCTGTGAATCTATTTGCCAATATAATCAATTTCTGTAAACATTTAAGACAATTGAAAATTAAATTTTATGAAAGTTTTCCATGATTAAAATCAAGTATGTGCTGTATACTGTCTTATAATTATGTCTGTCTTTGTCTTTCTACGGCCTCTTTTATGAATCTAATTTTGAATCGCACGAACATGTTGTTGAGACTCGTATACGAAGAATTTTACTTATAACTGCACAAATTTCAACCCTAAAAAGAATCTTTACTATGTCGAACATCGTATTGACGCAGGTCATTCATGTTTATCTTGTGATACACGCGACTTGCCACAAGCTGACATTCTTTTACACGTAATACAGAATTATCTAACACTAAAATGACACCATAAAGCAAGACGATGTGAGGAAACGTCATGCAAGACAATTTGTTCACTAATTTTTCCCTGATATTTTCGTTCGATATATTAGTAAACCTAAACTTTAGGAGGTGCCTAATTAATTATTGAATTTGAATGACAAAATGTTAAATATAGCTACAGTGCCAGGTTCTCAAGGATTGCCAAATTATGAGAAAGATATTGCTGTGCAAAATTATTTTAATACTCTACCTACAGGCTATATACAATTCGTCGCTGAGATCCTGTTGCATGGCCACCTCGTACACCTGACTTAAATCAATTACACTTGTATTTGTGGAGTTCCATGAAGAAAAGGTATGTTATAATTCAAAACCATGATCATTTAATAAATGGAATTCAAGTAACTCCTGGAAACGTTCACAGACCCCTACAACTGCATAATGTACTACTACGTGCTTCTATTTTATTATCCGTAGATGTTAACTTTATAAAAATATCCAAGATAATCACTTTCAATAATTATAGTTTTAGTTCATCTTTTACTATTTTCTGTTGTTAAGTTATTTACCATAACTTTGTAAGCCTGAAGAATCGGGCACAACTACAGAAACATTCGGTTGTTCCGATTAGACTCCTTCCGCTTAGAGTCATCGGATTAAAATTTCCGCTTAGAGTCCTCGAACCCTGTACCCTAAAAATGCTAAAAGTTACCTGCATTCTTATTCCGTTTAGACTCCTCCATACATTAAGTAACTTAGCTAGTAAGTACTTAAGTGCAAGTGCAAGTGATTTAAGCGTTGTCACCAATTCAAAGATGTTGGGATGAATTTTCCCAATTTTTTTGTTTAAACCGCTATGCCACCCTACAACGGTGTTGGTTGTCCGATGCCTCTCGCCGTAGCATATCCACATATCACGAATGATGCTGTTTTCCAATCACTGATTGACGAAGTAGTCGTTGAATTTTTGTATCAGCTCGTTATCAGGCGACGACTCCATTATATAAAGCCACCCATCATCAATGTATTGTTTTGGCAAATGTGCTAGTCCTGCACACATGCGAATATGCTCGCGTATATCTGAATTATCCCTGTAGGAAATCACTAACCCCAACTCTTGAACTTTTCGCCAAATGGCCTGGTTGAAATGAAAATTGCAACCCTTAACTTGTGCACTTGGAAAAACGTGTCGAAAGTTTCGACATGTTTTTCCAAGTTTTCGACTCGAAACGCTTGTATGGCTGCGGTTTGAAAGTCCAACTTTATCATTTTAGGGGAAAAATTATGGCCGTGCATGAATTGCGCACTTTTCTAATCCCTAATCGTTTGGTATGTTGATTACCTGTTAATGACACATGAACTGGGCACTGTACCTCCTAATCACCCGATATGAACCCTTGTTTATTTGTCATTAATTTAAGTTACTTAGGAGAACAGTTACATTAATAATTGTAGAACAACAAAAGCACCCATCGAAAAAACGCCGCCTAATTTACCCTAAACTGTTAGAGAAACAATTAAGATTTTACAAAATTCGTGTTATACAACTATTAGGTAAAAATTTCGTATCGGCTGCTAGTGAAGAACAAATAATGGTATTTTCATGTAAAACCAATCTGCGAGCATTGTGCAGCTCAGAGAAGGTTTATTTAGATGGAACTGGTAAACTCATACAACCAAATAAAAGCTAAATTAGGTGCTCGAACTGTCTCCCATTAAAGTTTTACTTAACAATTTTTCAAATTTAAAAAATGAACATAGCAGAAACTGGCAACTTCAAGGTCATCGATACTTACTTATTCGGATGCAGAATGACATCCTCTGTCGAAATCCGTCAAAAAAAGTATAGGGTGCCATTTAAAAAAATTACTCTGACGTCACCACAAGAAAATGACTGTCGCAAAAAAAATTGAATCACCTTAAAATATGCGCCATAATTTAAATCGCTATACTACCTGTGCGAGCGTTTTCTAGAAAAAACATTATTTTGGGAGATAATGAATTTATTCCATACTTTTTACTCACCCTGTATATAGTTTTTAAGTAGCGAGTATTGTAATGCTGTCTTTCTGTATTTTCTGTTAATAAACCAAGAAATAACTTAATCCTGATTTTATTGCCCAGTGCCCAGTTCAGTTGTAACTTAAATATTTAATCCGAGGTCTGGTGCCGAATTCAGGTGGTGTAATTAAGTCCCAGGTAAGCGGTGCCCAATTCGTGTCCGGCCAAAATTATAATTATACTCATTAAGGTACTGTTAAGATACTAAGATACTATGTACGAGGAGTCTAAGCGGAATTGTAGTTTGAATAACTCGAGGAGTGTAAGAGGAACAAAAAAGGTATAATGACTCG
This sequence comes from Hemicrepidius hirtus, assembly GCA_963082805.1. Lineage (NCBI taxonomy): Eukaryota > Metazoa > Arthropoda > Insecta > Coleoptera > Elateridae > Hemicrepidius > Hemicrepidius hirtus. The sequence goes on from OY720159.1 coordinate 34,976,376, forward strand.
GAGGACTCTAAACGGAAGGAGTCTAATCGGAATACACGGGAACATTCTATATACTCCTAATTGGATAATTAATCACCTCGTGAAGTTATGACCACACCTTTCAGACCACCCTGTTATGATTTATAGCTGATAAATTTCATTCTATTGACGAATATATAACACAAACGTAGCATTGCTGATAGAAATACGCAACTTCAAAGGAGTAGTAAAATCGAATTGCTTTTGCCGTAACACAAAGGCGTGGTGTGGTGTACTTACATAGAACCAATACGTTTTATTTTCTAGAAAATTGTGACATAAATTTGTTACCTATTCATACTTAAATTTAAACTTGATAGGTAATCATAAAATAATTAAAATATTTTAAGAAAAAGTCATAGGTACCTACATATTGTGGTATGGGATAAAAATGATTTTTTGATCTAAAAATTTCAAACACGTTTTATGGATAGATTAACATAAGTAAGCCATTATGAGAGTGAGGTTGAATTCTTCTACATAAAATGGAAGGTATTCATGACTGTGTTGTACGTGTCCGAATTATTAATGCTTTGGTTTACATAGTAATTGTATTATCTTGGCTGGTTTAGGAATTATGTGTTTTATTTATTTACACAGATACAATCGTAAAATCAGTACTAAACCAAGGGCTAAACGTTAATTTTAATTAGTTTTGTCTGAATCTGTGCCCTATAAACGTATAAGAAAGAAACACAATAATAAATTGAAATCGTTGACTTTTAATTTAAAATAAATAAATAATAAAGTGATCGAAAATAAACTTGCTCAACTGCAAGAGTTATTTTCTATCACACTGTGCTTCTTTAGCATCGCACTTTATTTAACGTCTAGGTAAAAAACAAATGAAATCAAAATCAATGTACCTAATGTTTCTAGGTCTGAAACTGAAATCAACTAAGGGGATTTCTACAAGAACTACCATAATTTTCACAATTTTCATTGATTTTTCCTTTATAGCAACTTAGCAACATAATATAAACATGAAGTTTATTGTGTATGGAATTTGAAGTATGAATCTATTCCAAATAATAATACGGACGGATTAATGTTGTTCTTAGATTTGTCTAGTAAAACCGATATTTTGAACAAAAACTATTTTTGTAAAAAGTGCCTCAATTATAAACAAAAACAATCTATTTTGCTTTTCAACACAAAGCATTAACTCGGTCCAATAGTGTATGGTAAGCGCGTTGAACCGGAAATTCAGAAATCTGGGTTCTATTTGTGGCTGGACACAATCTTTAAAAATGCGAATTTATTCACGATTCCTACTCTTAATACTCTCCTCGGGTCGATAAAAATTGTACAAATTGCATTGTTTACACAAAAAATCAATTCAATATATCGACGAATGCTGATTACAGAAAAGAGTGGGAACGACTAAAAAAGAAAAAATTTCTAACAAAAAAAAAATCTTAAACAAATTTCATTATACGTACTACCTATTAATTATAAAGAAATTTGGCTTCATCTCAAATTTATTAACCATTCCCACTTACCAAACAGAAACACCAATGCTTAATTTTTATACTTCCAAATAATCTAGATTGGGAATTGGGAAACAAAATAATAGCCTCTTATAAAGGAAACCCCGTGCGGTCAATTAAAAATTGTTTTAAAAAACTTTTAATTCAGCAACTTTATATTAAAGCTTTTCAACTGCCTAGGCTTATTTTTTGTTTCCGGTATTGGGTTTTTAAAACCGTATTTTCCGTTAAAGTTTTGATTTGCCCGCATATTAAATTTGACATAAAATTGATTTTTAAAACGAAGCAAATAAACAAAATCATAAAAATTTCATATGTTGCTACGATTAATTTTATCTTTTAAACAATAACGATTAGTATGACATGAAACCGTACATCTTCTAGTTACTTATCAAATCATAGATCCTTTGCTTGCTTATAGAATTAATCTTTATACGAATGTATTATCTTGAAAATAAAATAAATCTTGCTAAAACGAAGTCAGCTTCAACAAATATTATATAAGTCCTATGAAAAACGACCGCAAAGTATTTATTCTATATAATGTGAATTTTCTTCGCTCCGCCAGAAGGTACTCTCCGACGCGACGTTGCTATGCATTTTTTAAAATTATGAAAGAAGACGCTGCAGGATGGTTTTACTTCAAGAATACCTACTACCTATTTAATAATAAAGTTTGTAATAAATTCGCCTTTTATATGTAAGGCATTTTTCTTTGATGTACTTTAAAATTTTAATGTAAACGCGGCATTGAGATTAATTTAAAATGTGCTTACCTAATTGTTCAAGACTAGGACGATATTCTAAAACAGCGGACAGGAAGAGCACAATGAAATTCTGCTATGCTACAATACAATGTTGTAATACATTAAAATAAAAGTGGACGTGAGCACTTCCCTGGACTTTCCCATATTAAAAATGTCTGTTTTGGTATTCAGTATTCAACAGTATAACAAAGTTCGCGAGGCAGTCTCTGAAAATCACTTGAAGGCAGCTACAGTATAGGTATCTTATTGGCTACAGAGACAGACAGCCTATCGACATCCCAGCTACGAGAGTTCAAAATTTACAAAGCGCAGCTGAACTTCGCGAAATTCTCATGAAGAATACATTTCAGATATATGAATACGAATACCTTACAGTATGTGACAGACCATTAAATTTGGCATTCAGTTATACAGGGTGTCTCTAAACCTAGTACCATAAATTTACCAGCCGCTTCCTGACGGAAAAATAACTCGAAAATGTCTATAAAATTTTTGTCCTAAACCGCAGCATAAGGAAGCTATACGTCTTTGAAAATGGTGTTGAAAAAACGGAAAACAATTGCATTTTAAAAACGGTTTGAGATAAAAAATCGAAATTTTGCCTGCAGCCTAACCTATTGAAGGTATAAACAGTACGAATACTTACTGTAACTATTTTTATTTTAATTTATTGTTCAATAAATTTATTTACATACAAATCCAGCATTCTAAATTGATTTTGGCTAAACAGAAAACCTGTATTTTTATAGAAAACGGTTAGTCCAAGCGAGTTGAAACAAGAGTACCTTTTTTGTTAATTAGGCAACAGGGAATAAAAGTCTATAAACTAAAATGGAAAAAAACAAAAGGTTAAGAAAAACGGGTTACAAGAAAAAGGTGATAACCCCCTTTCGCGCCGTCCCTGGTTAATTTACAAAAAAAAATAGTAGAAAGTTTATACCTTTATTAGGTTAGGCTGCCTGCAAAATTTCGATTTTTTTTATCTCAAACCGTTTTTAAAATGTTTACCGTTTTTTTCAACACGATCTTCAAAGACGTGTAGCGTCCGTATGCTGCGGTTTAGGACAAAATTTTTATAGACATTTTCGACTTATTTTTGCATCAGGAAGCGGCTGGTAAATTTATGGTACTAGGTTTAGAGACACCCTGTATAATAAAGTTATACAATATTACACAGAGTGTTTCATTTCAAATAACAAAGTTGCTTATTGTACTGTGAAAACAAACACCCTGTTTACGTAATTTAGGAGGATTGCAGTTCATTGCATTGCAATGAGTTACAACTTTTCTATTTAAACTTCTTTCATATTTTGGCTAATAAAGGAGCTATATGACCATCAATTTCCGATTTTCAAACCACTGCGCGCATTTCTGGTTATAGGTACCTACTTCTTTTTTTCTAGCACCATAGGTTAAAGCGAGCGTAAAACTCTGTCGTTTGTGAAATTCGCAGCGACTGCCTAGGAAACGAAAACAAATGGCATTTTATACCTGCAGAATTAAAGGGAATTGTCGTGTACGTTAATATCGATTGGGCAAAAATATGTCGAAAACGTTGCATTTATAAACTGTCAGTTCTATATAATCCCACCGCATTTGCTAGTTTACAAACAGCTTCCAAATTTGTCCCTAAGACACCCTCTACTCCACAAATGCTTGAACAAATTTTACACTACATCCTAGTCTTGAGATCATGTAGACGCTAAATCCCGAATGTGATTATACAATCCGAAAAATGTTTTATCGTTACCACCTATTCCCATTCCATTCCTGAAGACACTGTATAGATGTACATTAAATACGTTGTTATAAAACAAAAAAATAACAACTCTTTGTGAACAAATTCCTTAATTCTTCGGGTTTCCCGGAATTACTAAAGTTCTACGGTAAAGTTTTTTTGTTTGGTACCCGAGTGAAGCGATCCCCCAATCCATTGATAAAGTTTTGCCGTTGCTGACTAATAACTGCCATGTTATTATAATAACCAGAAGCATCAAAATTCTCTACTATTATTAATTGTTACTATATTTTTGTAATTAATTAAATTAAAGTCAAGTGGATACCTAATTGTTTTGTCTAGTCAAGTTTATGTTTATACAGTTGCAACGCAACGTAATTTAGTTTACCAATTAAAGCTTTACCTTAATTTATGTCTGGACTATTCCTAGTGTAGTATATACCTACTCCACAAACAAGAAAGGGTAAAACTCGCTGTACCTAGAACCTAATTCGAGCAAATTCAGATTAAATCTCATAAATTCCAGATTCCACATGCAACCTGTTAATTTGCTCACCTTGCATGCGACAAATTTGTTGAAATAAATGTGTTATTATCGATCAACTATTCAATTAGCAAAAACGTTCGTGGTGCCTCCACACACAGTAGTCGCATTCTGATATTCATAACCACCCCACCCTTCTCGTGAATACTACAATTTTTTTAATCTAAAATTGCTATTTTTCTGTTTTTGTTTAATAATCAGCATGGAGGCCAAGCTAGGTTAGTAATTTACTAATCTTTATGACAAATAATTTCCTAGGAACTCACAGAGACATAAAGGAGCATCATCAAAAGATAGTACACTGAGCCTCAATTGAGTCTCAATCCAAACAAAACTGTATGGATTTCATTCACGAAATAAAGATTGCTTACGAATTGCCATCCAAACCTCTGGCCAGAACTTAAGTCCATTATACTAAGTTATATTTGACACAAGGCGGGCTTAGGGCGAGCATGAGAAATATGCAATACACAAGGTACAAGTAGTTTCTAGCCTTATAAACAGTGGCGGCCTGGCTAGGTCGGCGAGTCGGCGTTTGCCGACCGGGCCCCAGCCGAGGCGTACCCCAATTAAAGAGAATTGGGCCCTAATTCCGTTTAGCACATTCTTTATAACAAAAACATTGGTAAGCAATATCAAACAGTTATAGAAATCGTCGAAATCGAGACGGCGCGGCGGAGCTCAGAGCTTCTCTTCGGCAGGAATTACTCGAACCTTTAATGTTGATCAGCATCGAACGTGATAAGATTCCTACAGTTCAAGACATTTTAGATCATTTTGCAAATTCTTCAAATGAATTGAAAAAGTCACTAATTTAAGTTCATCGTCACGTATATATTTTTTTGTGTTTGCAATTTAAATTGACTTTAATGTTTCTGGTTTCGTATTAGTGGAAATTTCAAATTTCCTTTAATTAATATTTCATAACTGTTGTAGTATCTTTAGTAATAAAAGCATATTTTCTAAAATTTGGCGTCATCGTTAGTACAGGCAGTCGCGGATCCACGGGGGGGGGCTATAGGGGATGTAGCCCCCCCCCCAGAGGGTTTGAAAAATTTTTTTTTTAATGAAATGAGTTTATATTTTGAGTAATTTTAAATACTTTGGTTTATGTTACTCGATAATCCGGTTAACCTCAAACCTTAGGCTTGCGCCTTGCAGTGTTGAATTCCCTCTCGGGAGGGGCTTTGCCCCCCACGGAACGTCAATCCACTAGATTAAAATTTGTGTATAATGCTCCATTCAAAGTAGTTTCCGAAACCACGTCCCTTTTTTGAAAAAAATTTCGCCTGCGGCGCTGTTAAACTCGCCGCTTCCCGCCTCATTCTACCTACCCACTGTTCTACGTTTTAGTTTTAAAATTAGCCCCCCTCCCCCAAAAAATCTTCTTAGATTCGCGCCTGAGTACAGGTGTTTTTTTTTATTTTGCCTAGTCTGATTTCGAATTTTGATAAATCGCCAGAGGATACGAGGGCCCCATTGGCAAATTAGCCGACCAATATTAAGGATACCAGGCCGCCACTGCTTATAAAATTAGACCATGGACTCAAATAATGATACTATTTGGATTTTTGTACTAGGGTGGTGAAGTCTAAAGTCGTTATGAAGTTATCTCCCATAAAAAGATTGTAACACTGCCTATAGGAAACAAGCTACAATGAAGGCTTTAGAAAACGAAACTGCAGTGATCGTTACGGATACTAGTAGCAAATATTGACATTAACACTATACTAAGGGGGGGCCTTGAAAACACTTCCTTGGTCCCGCAACCAGGATTCAGATTACCGTAAGTGTGACAATAATATCATAAAAAGTAAAATACACAAAGATCTCACCGGAAAACACTCAACATTTTGGAAAAAACATTAAGGGACTGAACTGTCCAATATTATTGATATTTGTTCTATCAACTAGCTAAGAATCCTTCTGATTGGCTGATTGTTTTATGACATGAGGATTTTATGGTACAAATTCGAGAATAGGTACCCAGGACAGTGAATTCGAAGTACCTCCTATAGTATTCCACACCAGATTATATTTAAGAACTGTGTTCAATCAGAATATTGACTTCTTCAAAGAAACTTGGTCGTTTGGCAACTCAGAAGACATAATGGATGCACAAATAGCCCTTCGAGCTAAGGATAAAATGCTTTCGATTTTTAGAACCTTGGTTGCAGAACAACAACAACAACAGCATTTAAAACTTCTATTTTGATCGTCCAATTTGATAACACGCCATCAAGATTATTGGCAACTTACATGCTGTTCGCGAGATAATCTGTAAGTTGGAACAAACTGTAACGATCTTCCCTAGTCCAAATAAATGTACTTCATTCAAGATTTTACGTGATTATAATATCGAATCAATCATAAAATATAAAAATATAAACTGAACCAAGTTTAAATTCCGTTCCACTCATATCCAATATGCATAGAGTAGAACAACGGCCAAATCACTTCAGAACATTTATAAACAACAAATTTACCTGTATTACAACTTTCACTACCCACTCAAACTGCTCAATAATGAATGTAGTACGTCATCCAACATCAATAATAATGCTTATAGGTAGTATTTGCATCTACAATAACAATCAGGTATTATTTTTAAATGTTTCGACTCTTGTAGGGTCCTTTTAATTATACATTAAAATCGATCCAGCTGTAAACGTAATAAACCAATAAAACGGTATGACGTCATGAATTTCGACAACATGCAATAATTATTAATTAAGTACCTTGGCATTACAGAACGTACAATTTACTTAGTTATTTTTTTTTCTCTAAAACCAACAAGCTTGTTCAATTTATATTCATTCTTCTCTATCATAATTATTATGAATTTACTATAAAAATAGCATTGACGTTTTATGAACGATACACTTATACTATAAGAAGTCATACTCTATACATGATGCGTGACCTGCGCGATCTAATATTTATAGGGTAAATTTTAATATACAACTACTATTTACTTCCCTAATTGTTTTAGAGCTAACGTACATTGACATTTTTGTAAGAAAAAATACTGCATCTATACATACTGTTGTTTACAGTTTTCCATTTTCCGCAACCATAAAAATAGAAGAAATTAAAAATTGTCTTTTAAAGAAAATCAGTACCTACTGCCTTCGAATTATCTCAACAAACGACATTCACATTTAGATCCCATTGCTGTTTTTTGTTTATATCCGATTATTAAATTCTGTTCCTGTTAATAATAAATAGTACGCAACACAAGAAATTTTATATAAAGTGTAATTGTGTAAATCATACTTTAGTTAACCGTGTAAATAGTAAAGCAAAAAGAAACACAGTCTAAGGAGCCTACACTGAAACAAGAGAAGCGAATCTTTAAAAACGAAGAAACATCAAAGATTATTTTAAATTACACAAGAAAAATTAAATTGTTTGAAATTAGGAAAAAAAAATCTTCCCCATCTCCCTTTATTTACAAACAATCACAACAAATACCTACCATTGGAAAATATTCGATTTATTACTTATAGTAAACAAAATGCTATTAAAAAAATGGCGTAAACATTCAACATTCCCTACCATAGGTTAGATCAAATATTGAGTGTTCTAGCGGAAAGAAAATACTGATGTACCTACCAGTATTTGTTTACGTCCTCGCAATCTTATAGCAATTTTATTTTATAATTTTAAGACACTAATTATTACAATCTTAAACATATTTTTCAGCAGAGGTTAATCTAAATTTTAGAATGAAATTATTTTTATAACCCTACAGTCGGATACCAATCGTATTTGAGTCAGGGACGTTTTAAAGACTTCGGGCGCCTTAGGCTAAAAATTCATTGGAACCCCCCCCCCAGCGCCAGCCAGGACGAAACCCTAGGAGAGCCTAAGGAAATTTTTGGGGGGCCGAAGTTTTATACCTATTTTTTGTAATATTATAATATACGAGAGAGCATGCAGCACGAGCCACCCAAATACGCCAGGCGAAAAGTTTTTTACAAAAGGGGTGCGAGCTCGATTTAAAGAAATTTTAGAGAAACTTAGGGCCGGTATTCCAGTTTGGGCTTCAGCTTGGCTAAGCCTCGATCATTGTCACCTACAACCAATAACTCATGTTTCATAAAACATATTATTTTTATTTATCTTTAATAAAAATTAACATTGAAATCAAAATTTTTGTAGCGAAATATCGACTTTTTGACAAATATACTAGTTTTTGATGGCCAAACTGTTTTAAATTAGATATTTAAAAGTAGAGGTAGACGCGTATTACATATAAAAAAGTGGCCTGGTTTTGCTAACCGTTTTTAAAGGAAAGTTGAAAATTTTTGAAAATCCTTTTAAAATCTAAAAATGTTTCATTAATTTTATTTTTACAATGCCAGGGGGTGCTCAGAAATCTCCAGGGGGGGCTGAGCCTGCCGCGGCACCCCCCTGGCTAAGGCCCTGCCCCCCCCCCTGCTTCTCTCAGGGAACCTAGCGAGAAAAACCTTCATTTTTGTTAAAAAAATATTTTGACTGCATAATTGAAAGATTTTTTATAGGATGTCATATTAGAATTAATAGTAGTTACTAGAAACACTGTTGAAGTAAATTAACAACAAATATCAGTATTACAGTTATGAGATTATTTATAAATTCTCCAACACATATAAAACTATTGTATGAGCACCTATGAAACAAAAATAAATACAGTGCTTTCAGAACATAACAAAATAAAATTTAAATGGAGAGTAAATTGCTATACATTTATAACAAGAAAAGTGTTAAATCGCTACTTTTCTGGCTTGAATAGCTGCAAACCTATCAATAATATTTGAAAATTCAATTTTCTCCAAAATTTCTGATTCGATTGAAAAGAGGCATAAATTACTGTTTTTATCATCACTTAATAAACTTCTTATATAGATAGTTTTTAACTCTCTTTTCAGTTGAAAACGATCTTTCTGCGGAACAATTAGTTGCTGGAATGTTCTTTATTATTATTTGACAACCAATTGGAAATGTTGGGAATGTTCCTTAATAATTCCGCTCTTTGATTGAGCCCCACTTAATTTTTTGTTAAAACTCATAATTTTACCTAAATAACAATAAGTATTTACAGAGTTTTTGTAAAAAAAAACGTTGCAGAACGGAAGACGAATGTACTGGTCAGTAATGCAGTATGTGACACAATCAAAAACGCTACCAAAATTGCAGGGTGTGCAGCCCCCAGTGCAGCCTTCGACAATATACCTGAGTCATTGACTTGTGTTGCCAAGATCATGTCATGTTACTACAATCTACAACTAGAATTTACAGAATTTTTTAAACTTCTGACTAAAAGTTTGAAACTGATTTTTTTTGGCCATCAAAAGTTGTAGTGGCGAGCTTGAATTGTAAATTTTTGGCGCCTGAGGCTTTAGTTGGCGCCTGAGGCTTTAGCCTGTATAGCGTATTGGGTAAAACGTCACTGATTTGAGTAGGACTCGGCACTTTCAGCCATGAAATAGTCATTTGCGTAGTGAAAGTGTTGCTTTACGAGACGAAAGGGTCTGTTGAAGCAGCATACTAGGCTGTATGGTGTACGAATACTATAAGCATTGAATACTAATAATACTATAAGGTTCCTAGTAGCTTACACTTTCGTGCCGCTTGCAACCAAAGCTATTTTCCTGTATAGTTTCTAAAAAACGATTCACCCTGAAGCTTGTTACACATATATTATGCGTAAATGATTAGAAAATAAATTCGGTATTAATATAAGGGTATCGCCATTAGTTAAGGGTTCTATCCCAAATAATTACGACAATATAATAAAATCAAAGTTTACAAATCCGAATTTTCTCCGAAGAATATCGTCCAACCCACCCATCGTTCGACAAACTTGACGTTCTTGCTAATTTAAGGATCACTTTTTCAATTCAGGTTTAACTGCCTGTTAAGCTAACCCACTGCCAGTTGCCATGGAAAGAATTCTTGTAACAATGATATCCATCACAACTGACCGGTTTTTTAGCGTAACTGGGAGTTACATAAGTGTTATACAAGTTCAAGGCATGGTACAGGACATGTTCGTTCGTCCTCCGTTGCAATTTCGTGAACCTCCTTCTCGTCATAATTGCTTTGTCTAGACATCCAAACAAGTGACACCTTCAAGAGCTTAACAACTCGTCATCACTACTCCTGAGGTACTACTTTTACAACTGTCTATGGTTAGTAAAGCACTTTTGCTCTACTTAGGTACAATAATTCTTCCTAAGACAGATACAGGCACCAAACCTACACTGTGATCATTTCCAGTACTGCCACAGGGGTTGATCGAATAGTACTTACCAGTCTCTCATTGGAGGTTCTTTGTACGATTGTACTTTGTTCATTTACGATACGAAACTAATAATACTTTCAACATAATGTAGACACAACATGTAAAATTTATTTGCATGACCTTAAAACAAATACCATATTATGCTTCTACCGCGTTGCTGAAATTTAATAAATCAATAAATAAAAACAGGCTATGTTTTCCTATGAGAATACAAAATCCTTTAGGTAATTAGATTCTCGCAGAGACCGACCCCCTTTCAACACAGCATCGAAGCTGCAACTTCGTTATTCCTCCCCATTAATACAGGCCTGTTCTAGCATTATTTAAATGTAAACTCGCAAAATGTAATCATAATATTCAACTCCAAAGTATTCTAGTTGGTAATTTTTCTTAACTTAACAACAATGAAATTAAATTATTCTGTGTCCGTGCAAGATATACCACGAGTGCCTTATGGGTTTGTATACTGATACGTGGAAACTTTGTTAATGTGAAAAGAAGAACTTTACAAACTTGTAATTTCACATACATTTCAATAACCGGTTAGTAAATGGTTCAGGGTAATCAAAGTAACAGTAATTTTCACTTAAAACGAATTCATTGCTTTGAAACCTTCAACCGTTTCGCTTTGACAGAATTCTAAACATGCACTCGAAGGTAAGTAATTATTTGGTTAACATAGATTAAACACTTTTCGCTTCTAAAATGACCTGTACCACGATTCACGATATCTAACATTTTAGTTTATTGTAATACCCCCTGTAAAATATTAAAAATGTAATTAACTCGCTCACAATTTAATTATCTTAACCAAATTGGAAGTGTTATCTGAAAATAAAATACCAACACATTTTTAAGCTCAAGTAAGATAAATTGGACATGTCCGATACCTTAATTCAGAAAAAGAAATCTACGTTCACAGGGTTGATAATTTTGATTCTCAAAAAGGGCGAGATTGGTTCTCCTGTAAAAGGGGGAAATCGAAAAAGGGAGATCTACATAAATATAAGTGACCTCTTCAAACAAACTCGGAATATATTCTACGAACATTGAATACGGAATATTTGGAGATATTTCAGAAAGTTGGTAAATTTAAGATGGTGGTTATCTAAAACCTTGTCACTAGACTGTTACAGATTCGATTGTATGAGAATATACAGAGTGACAATAATTTATCGCTCGTAGGGGTAACTTTGTCATTGTAAGACTTGTAGAGTCGATTAAATTAGCAAAGTTGGGCAAAAATTACAAGGTCTTAATCAATGATTACAACTTTCTGAAATAATTTGAAAAAACCCAAAAACACTTACATTTTCAATCCAAAATATTATCGTAACCGTTGTAAATAATTATTATAAAAAATATTTTCATGATCGTTTTTCTTTCATTCTGAAGACAAAAATAGCAAAGCTATAGTGAACCTCTACATTTTTGTAATCAGAAAATAATTTCCAATATATGTAACGATGTCAAATTTGACTATTGGTTGGATTTAAAAAGCAAGTTTATGTTTTATCCAAAAAAAAACAAAACACGACCGTGAAAATATTTTTTTGTGCCTCCGATCGGCATCACCGAGTTTCTGCATCGCGAAATCTGCCAGAAACAGAAGTTTCTCTGACCTAGGCCGGCAAAAAGTAGGAATTGTAGGTTATTGGTTGGCAGCATCGGCTCAATCTGTCAAAGTCAAATTTGTGCATCGCGGTCGGAGACGATCAAACAAATAAATTAGCAAAATTTTACAAATACGATTACCTATTTGAGCCACTGTGGTGATTTGAATATAATCTTTAAAATGCGCCGGTGTATCCATTATTAAATCAAAGATAATGAAATTTATAAATAAACGTCAATGGAAATTGTAAGAAAATAAATGAATTAAGTTTAATGAATACCAGGAAACAAGGAATCTTGATTTTAAAATCATAAAACAAACTCCTAATACCATCTAATACTAAATTTTAAATGTAAATTTAATTTATTTAAACAAACATCGGCACAAAAAATCTTTTGTATTACACGTCCAGAAACAGTTTTGCGAGTGCTCCTACTTGCAGGACTCGGCGTTCTGCCTCGCCCTGCAATCTTACTCGCACTCGCAAGTGTGCTGTTTCTGGCCTTGTGATACAAATAACTATTTTCTAATGTAAATTAAAAACATCTATCAGAATTATCCCTCTTGTACTTCTCTGTTATCTGAAATAGTTACGTTTAGTTTTTACAATAACAAAGTTAGCCATACAACGCGGTAGATAATTATTGTCACCCTGTATATACAGTACAAATTATTAAAGCACCTACCTACACATTTATTTGTAAAAACATTGTTGCTATACATTAATTTAATAATACTGACGCTGAAAAGAGGTAAAGTGAAGTTAGTTGTGATTTCTTGTAAGTTAAATCAAAACGCAGCCAAACTTGAACGGGTTCGTTTTACATAACTTACAATAATAGCAGAAAACCGAAAAAGGTGGGCCATACTATCGCCATTCCCATCTTAAATTACCTGTTGCAAGTCAATAATTTATTACACCGAATTCAAAATATTTTTCAAACCGAAGCTTCGAAAATGCACGATCGTACAATTATCAGCAATAGTCTGGAACCCAACAATTGCTTTATTAACGGATCAAATCTATATTAAGCTTTGATTATTTCGATAATTACTCTTTGTGTCGGCATGTTACCTGTAATAGCTAAATTTCCGCTTACCTAAAATAGCAATTTCCGCAATTTAAGCAAACGAAGTTTCTATAAAAACATTAAAGAAGGAAGGCGCATGCGGTTTCTGTTCTAATTATTACCATATAATAGTTAAAATAACCTTGAGAAATGGAAATTTCAAGTTAAATGATTAGATTTCAAAAATAGAACTGGAAATGCAAAATTTACTTCAAGAAAATAATCATTAGGTACTATTATTCGGATCGCATCTAGTCCTGGGAAAATACCCATACTCCTGCATATTCTTACCAAATATTTTATAGGATAATCCAAAATAAATTCATAATAGTTCATAAGACAGTTAAATATTTCAGGAAACTTGCAATAACCATTCTTAGTATTTTCTTTTCAGTCAATTAATAATTAGCAAAATAATTTAACACACTTTTAGTAGGTACCTACTAAAAATAGTTTATGGGAAATCAAAGCAAAATTAGGAATTCCTACGATAATTTAAACATTACGATCGATAGTTCTTCTAAATGAGAACCGGGAATTAACATGAATCCGTGTTTCATTTATAATACATGATGGGCGTTTTGATGTAAACTATTGGTTTTCCAAAATGAGAAATTATGGCATGCTTTAAAAGGAAACTATTCCTGTATAGGGATTTGAGAATACCTTTTATTCAATTTTTTTCAATTTAAGTTGTAACGGCATTCCTGCACTGCCTACAATTATTTTACAAAATTACTTCCTAAGATTTATCATTCCCAAGTACCTAATCGTATTTCTAGTGCAATAATAATAAAATTTTCCTAAAAGCTTAAAGTTTTACATTTAGTAGAGAGTTAGTAGGTAGGTATATGTGGTTTTCCATAATTATATTATATAGCATTTTCAACCGTCATCCATTACATTATGAAGATTGAGATAAATTCTGTTTTGTTGCATGAAATATAAACGCTTTACATGATAAGCCACATTTAACCTAATTTTAAACTTTCTGATGCTTATTGCATTAAATTATAACTCGCTCCATAATTCTGTGCAAGTTAATCCGATTTGTTTTACATTATATAAAAGAACAATAAGTTGAAAAAAATCCTTTTAAAAAAGTCATTTTCTCATTTTCCCCATTCATTTAACTACCCTCTAAAGAAAATTGGAATTTTGGACAAATTAATTTTATTACGCAAAGCTAATATAAAGTAAGAGGCACAGAATTAAGTTTAAATTAGCTTCTAACTAATTAAATTAATTACGGAAGCTCGAAAAGGTACTTAATTAAATATGCATTTTGACTTACCATTATTTCATATTTTAAATAAATTCCAATCGAAGAATAAATAAACTAATCGAAAATGTCCAGTGAATTTGCATCCATTCATGTCATTTCCTTGATAAAACACAGCGTCACAGACAGCATAATAATATTTAAAAAAAAATCTAGTCGGCCTAGCGCGGAGCCACCACGGGGTTTTCAGCTAGAAACGGGCACACCTCCCTGGAAACGAGCATGTTGCGAATCACAAACAACCCGCAAGCGTGACGCCAATTTTAATAGCAGCTATCCACATTGTAGGTTTATCGAAAACATGGCTGTTAATACGCACGCATCGTTCTAAATTGTCTAATAGAAGCACGTCTAGTTTCTTAAGTCTTAAGAGTAAAACTACACTCACTCAGCAGCACTCCATTTCGTATATTGATCTCTTTCCCACTATTTCACCTGTACAGCCTCGCGGACTTCGAGCTTTTAGGGAATACCAGCTTTCGCGTTTGCGGAAACGGCAGCAATGGATCCCCAGTTCCCCTACTAACCTATTATACCGGAGCCCGGAGTTTCAGCGCGATTGACGAACCAGTTATTGCGCCATGAAAATTTAATTAAACGGATTCGAAAACGTAGCTTTCTTATATCTTATTCTATTTTCATCCATAATTGAAACATACAGGAAACCTCTACTGAACGCTTTAAGATAAACTACAACTAGTAATTATGTTTTCATTTCCGTGATATTCCCATTTTCCGCTACCTTGGTTTTGCAAAGAAATCGTTTATTAGTACCATATATGACCTGAATATCCGTTTTCTAACATAATAATAAGCCTGTAATCGAGCAAACAAAAATCAATTTCCCAACCTTACAGCGACAAACCGGAATCGTGCGTTCCATTAGCGGAATCGAAGCTTTTGATTCCGGACTAACTTATTTATTGCGGAGGCAGATGGCGCCAATTACGATTTTAAATTTCTAAAAGCTTTAACTGTAACATAGGCAACTCTACATACAAAGTAAATTGTATATAAAAACTAAATTTTCTCATTTGATGGGATCTCCTTCAGTGCTATCCTTGCATTATAACACCAAAAAACATTTTACTTTTGCCCGCCTCTTCACGTTTCTAATAAAATAATTTTTACAGGACCGAACTTGGGTTCGTACTCGTTTTGTTGTGTATAATTTTGGTATATATAGCTATAATACTACAATCACCCAAGCAAAATAGTAGCATAGGCAACCCAAATAACAAATTAAATAACTGCCTGGATTAATTTGATTAATATTCAATAAGGATTCAAAGATACCTGTGTAATCGTTTTGACACTAACCAAAATAGTATATTGCGTACCATGAACTGTAAGTGACACTTTTAAGGTCGAGGATGCAGTTTGGGAAATCGAGGCCCGTAGGGCCGAGGTTTCCTAAGCATTCGAGACCTTAAAAGTCACTTATAGTTCGCGGTTAGTAAATTATTTTTCGCAATACCTGAAAATCAAAGAAAAGTAATAAAAAACGAGTTAAAATTGAATTATGACCAAGACCTGTCAAAATGGCATTTATATATTTTAATAAAATTAGGTAGCCTAAAACTGAACAAAAGTAAGCTTAATACATAAATACATACCTACTAGTTACCATGGTTGCAGGGCTGTAATATTTACTTACAGTTCGAGTAGGACTGTAAGTAAATATTACAGCCCTGCAACCATGGTAACTAGTAAATGAATTGTAAGTTAGACTTAACAGTAATAAAAATTTGTTAATAATGATCAACTTACAATGCAGGTATTGCGAAAATTACATACCGAGTGGGTACTTTCAAAGCCGAACATAAGGGAATTGCATTGTAACTGATCTTTATATAGATTCCTGCTCGCCATTTAAACCCACAAGGATGGTACCTAATGTCTTTATTATAAAAATCCTCTACTCTACTGCGAATACTCTTTATTATTCATATTATTTGATATTAATAACAGAAACATCGACTGATTTTAAATAATTTAATTGACAGATAAAAAAAAGTTGACAATCATAGCAACCTATATTATTTCAAAATAGCATTATTTTATAATTTTTTTTACAGAAAAAGATAACTAAGTACTAACATTTATTGGTACCATCAGATGCGCTGTATTTTTGTCGTTCTATTCATACCATTACCATCCTTGTGGGTTTAAATGGCGAGCAGGGATCTATATAAAGGTTAGTTACAATGCAATTCCCCTATGTTCGGTTTTGAAAGTACCCAGACGGTATATAATGTCGAGCTCATTCCATTTTCTGATGTTGTTCTTTTATGTTACATGTCTGATTGTAGCGAACTTTTCAATTGGTCTTGAACAAACAAAACAATATAAAGGATGTTTCTTAAAATGCTGTATACCGAACACAGTATGCCATTCCCCTCCAAATACCAATTAGAAAACTAAAATACAATAGTGCCTTTTCCTCACTAGTTTTATAGTTATTCTCAATCAAATATTTCGATATAAAATCCTTGGAGACTGGGGTTTGAAAATGACCCTAAAACCGCAAAAAGTTTAGTAAGTAGGTAAGCCTAAAGGCCAATCAGGAACTACGTTCGCATCTTCAGTAATCTGACATCTGATCTAATCAATTCTACGAATTGTTCTACACCCTGTATAAATCGCTACAAGGATGCAATATTGTCAAAATTAATAATTTGAATGGGTGAATAATTCAGGAACTAAACAACTTTATGAGAGTACCCGGCTTAAAATAACCCATGGTCAGAAAACTTTGAACGATATTAATTTGATCCATACTAGTAAAATCTATTCATAAAATTGCGTTTGAATATCTTACTTCAGTTCTGCAATATTTAAAGAAAACCAATTTTTCAAAAAAATGTCAATATTATGCCGTTTTTCAGAATCTCGAGTTAGCAGGATACATACTGATTTTAGTTGTGTTACCCTCCGGTTTATCAACTCCCTGTTAAGTTAACCAACGGTCTACTGTCATGTCATGACTCATGAATAATTATTGTTACAAGAATCGTATCCATGACAGTACAATAATACAATAATGACCGTTGTTCGCTAGTTTCAGAATTATTATTCTCAGTCAAAAATTGAGATTCAATTCCTTTATGCTTTGGAAAAACGGGTAAATTTAAACCGTTCTACATTGTACATCAATCAAGTATTAAGTCTTAATAAATTTGGATTTTTTATACGCTGTATTCCTTCTTCTGAAGACATTCTTTCTGATAAATAAATAAAATTCTATGCTCTCTTTAAGGGTTTTATTTATTTTAATTACACTTGCTCTGGTAAAAACAGAATTACAAAAACGAACAATGTGACAATATTACTACTTGCGTGAAAAAAAAAACATTTTCTCCCTATTCGCTAGCTAGCTTTCTACAAATTCTTATTTTCAGTCTATGGTAAAAAAGATTTGTTATCGAGTGTAGGGTCAAGTAATTTTTTTTTAAGAAATTAAGTAGGAAAAAGGAGGAATATAGGAATCAGTAACGCTGTACTGGCAACCCCACGGGGGTTACGGTGCTCCAAGTTCTTAATGTCTTTTACCATTAGAAACTTTTATCTCAGTTGGTCTCAAGTGGTATTAAATGCGTACCTCTTGTATAAAATCATTAGACCCGCCACTGGATTAATCTATCGCAAGGAAGTACTTCTTTGATTTATCGACAGTGACAGATCAATGTAGACGACAAATTTACCATAAATGGTGAAGCTCGTGTATGTGTACGCTTTGCGTCTGTTTCACAATAAGTAATGGAAAAGAAGCCGCTTTTGTTGTCCAACCCTGTAGAAAAAATCTGTTACTTAAATATGTGTTTCATAGATGTCGCAACTTTAGCATCTTTTTCCGCGAAGGTCATTTGTGTTGATTTCGTCGGTTCCATCAAAAATTTTCATATTTACTTCTATTTCACTAAATTCTGATAGAGTGCAACATAAAATTATGTCGGCTCCAAGAAGTTTGCCACAAAGTAAAGAAGCTCTCCTAAAATCATACAGAACAAGGCTAAAAGACGATGTGAAGAGTATGTTAGAAAATTTTGAAGGTAGATGATTGAGGTTATATGTTTCGGATTTTAAATATTATCAAATCTGCAATTTTTAGAAATTATCAAACTTGCAAAAGGAGAACATGATACTCAATTATCCCGAATGACACAATGTGAACAAGATACATACGAAATGCATGTCCGAGCAGCAAATATAGTTAGAGCAGGCGAATCGCTCATGAAACTTGTATCGGATATCAAGCAGTACCTGATTTTAAATGATTTTCCTTCAGTTAATGAAGCCATTACACAAAATTCAAAGCTATTTAGGTAAATATTCACCAGTAATTTCAAACAAATGTCTTTACTTAAAATAACAAAGTCTTGATTATGTAGGTAAATATTTGCATATATCAAATTAATTTCTTTGCTAAATTATAAACTGTTCAAAAAATGTAACACTGACAATAACCAGCCCCTAGCTTTACCCTGATCATAGTAAAATAGTAAATAAAACGGTGTGCACCACCACATCAATCAATATTGTCATTGTTTTAACATAGCATGACGATAGGATAAGAAAAGGATGTTCCCCAAGTTGCTTCTTACAATCTCCAGGAGTTTTTTTTGTACTCTGTAGTTGTTTAGCAAAGGGGTATAAATACACAATCACAATCATGTATTTAGTCGCTACTCCAATAGGTGCACCAATCTGCTTGCACCTATATAGGTACCCTTTCCAATGGGCACATTAAGCTATTGGGTTTGTTCGCCATATAAACATCTATTACAATCATAAACCTCAGAGAACATCTCTTATCCTTTGTATGATTAGGTTATAGCTACATGCTAAGAGGACTCATAAAATTCCTTCATTACCGGTAATTAACAGACCTGTGACATAAACTACTAGGAAAAAACAAAAATATTTTAGTACTTACCATAAAATTCTAGCTTAATGCTCTAATAATCTTTATCAGCAGACACATTGGTTTCCAGATTTATTTATTTTATTTTGTTTAGAACAAAGCAAGCTGAATGTGATCAAAAATTAATGTCCTTAAGAGATGACATGGCTGCAGACCTGTATGATTTGGAAGAAGAGTATTACAATAGCATAAATAAATAAGTCTTAACTAAATATGATCTGTGTATACTAAGTAAAATGTATTTATATGTTTATCTTTTTATTGTAGGGTTTTTGTATTTGCTATAATAAACAGATTGTTCACATTTGCATCTAGTTGAAAAAGGCCATATAGAATCATATAAAAAACAATTTTGTTAATTTGTTAATTTATCGATTCTGATTAGATTTTGTTTAACTTCCGGAAACAATTTCTTAGGTGATTTGTTGTTCTTACTACGAATCGGTTATTATTTTTTTTTTCTGGAGAATGTGTAGAAATAGAGTATTAAAGCGGTACATTTTCGAATGTAGCAAGTTGAGCTGTACACGAATCCGTTAAAAAAATATAGGGGTTCCATTAAAAAAATATCCGATGACGTCTTCACGCGAAAACGAACATCGGAAATGCGCAGGTATGGGAACAAGGGTCTTTTTAAAAAGTAAAATCGACGTGTCTAAGGAAATTTCATGAAACGTCATCGTTTTAGAAATAATGAATTTATTCCATACTTTTCTTCCACACTGTATAGTATAGGTACTGTTTTTTCTTCAAGCGAAATAATACCTACAATATCTGTTAAAAAGTAGGTAAATGTTTATTTTGTAAACATCATTTCCACTACCTACTGTCAAAAATAAAAACAAAACAATGACATGTGCGATTTTAAATGATCTAACGGTATAATACAGCCGTTGCCATGGATATACGTACACATTATGTTACTAGTACAATTATTTAACATTGTTTGACTAGTAACACAAGGACTCCCTTCTACATAGCCGGATCTGTAGTACAATAGGGATATTACAATACGCAGAAAAAAAAAAGCTTTTTTTTCCTTTCCCCTGATGGTTTGATGGATTTATTTGAAAAATAGTGGAGTAGTAATACAAAAACTGAATTTTTCATAGTAACCTATGAAACGTATTTTTTACAGTGGGTTCAGTAGTCTGTTCACTAGTTTCGGGGTTACATACACTCCCACAAACAAAAATTTTTTCTAAACCACGTACCTAGGTACCTATTTCCGCGAAAATCTCAATTTCGAACATTTTCATGATATCAATACTTCCCATAGGGTGGTGATTATTTCGATGCTCACCATTGGTATCTCGAGAACGGTAAACGATACGAAGTCGGTTAAATTAGACAAAAGTTGCGCTTTTTTATGATGATTGAGAATCTGAAAAGAAATCCAGGATATTCTGATTGCTTCCGGATTTATCACGAAAAAACTGAAAATAGCGATTTCAGAACAAAATTATTATCTTCAATACCATTGACACTATTTTAATCAAACTTGGTAACTTTATATTTTTGGCCACTCCGAGTTGAATGGTGCCTTCAGAAATTTTCTAGGCCTTCGAGATTTGAAGCTGCGATAGTCAACATTTTTATTTCTTATGGCCGCCATCTTGAATTTTGGCACCATTAGATAGGAAAAAAATTAGCTTTTCAGATTGGTAACTAACATAACCATTTTTCCTGAAAAATTTTGGAAAATTTTCGAAATTTTAATTTTTTTGTTAATTATTTTTATAAAATCACGAAGGCTTTGAAAAACAATTGAAACAATGATACAAATTAACAGATTGCGGCAAGTGTTGTTGTGTATTTACGTATAGTCTCTTTATCGTGTCTTGTAATAATTGTCAAAATGTTCACTGATGAAGAAAAGCACGACATGTAGTACCTACGTTGTCTACATTCATAGCAATAGAAATTCTGTTTTGGCATCTGAAAATTATGCAAATTTGTATCCAGAAAGACAACAACCCCACCGGACAATGTTTGCTAGGATTTCAAGAAATTTGGCTGTTTGGGGCAGGTTTAGAAGACCGCGAGGGCCCTATAGGGAAAACATTAATAATAATGAAGTAAATGTATTGGCACAACTAGCGATTAATCCAGAAAACTCTAGTCGAAAAATTGCTCAAGAGTGTGGTATTGATGATTCATATGTGAGAAAAATCATCAAAAAACATAATTATCATGATTATAAATTCAGACCTGTACAAACTCTTCATCCTGGTGATGGTGATAGAAGACTGAACTTTTGCTATATAGCAGTTTTTCACGAAACCAATATTGGTTTCGTGAGAAACTGCGGGAAGATCCACATTTTTCAAGAAAGATATTATTTATTTATTTATTTATTAATGCTCAACAGTTTCCCAATTACAGAGCACGAAAAGAAAAGAAAAGAAAACAGTAGTCATAAGTATAGTTATATGGACCGATGAGTCTTTATTCACAAACTCAGGAATGTTTAATAGCTAGGAAAAATACTCATCATTATGCAACAGTGAATCCCCGTTTAGTAAGGGAGACTAGGCCACAGGTTCGATATTCTTTGAACGTATGGGCTGGCCTTTTAGATAACGCGGTTCTGGGTCCATTTTTCATCGAGGGACATTTGAATGGTCCTGGATATTTAAATTTTTTGCAAACCAATTTAGAAGATATGTTAGATGAATTGCCTTTAGCAACAGTTCAAAATCATGAGTGGTTTTAGCAAGATGGAACTGGTCCCCACAACGCCCTCATTGTCCGAGAATATTTAGATGCTCGCTTTCCAAATTCATGGCTTGGCATATTTGGTCCTGTTCTTTGGCCTCCACGATCGCCATGCTTAACGCCTTTGGACTATTTTTTGTGGGGCAACGTGAAAAACGTTGTCTATGCAACCCCAACGGAAAATATCGAACATCTTCGCTTGCAAAGCGAATCCATTCCAAGGCAGACTATACAAAAAACAGTGGAAGAAATGAATTTGAGAACTAGCCTCTGCATTATGAATAACGGCGCACATTTTGAACAATTTAAATAATTATCTGCTGTTTTTGAATTTATTATCTCGTTGTCGTTAGACCGATAAAATTTTTCAGTATTTTAAGTAGTTCAGTTGAAGTTTTAATAACAATTTAGCAATACAGTCTGTTAGTTTTATCATTGTTTCAATTGTTTTTCAAAGCCTTCGTGATTTTATAAAAATAATTAACAAAAAAATTAAAATTTCGAAAATTTTTCAGGAAAAATGGTTATGTTGGTTACCAATCTGAAAAGCTAATTTTTTTTTCCTATCTAATGGTGCGAAAATCCAATATGGCGGCCATAAGAAATAAAAAAGTTGACTATCGCAGCTTGAAATCTAGAAGGCCTAGAAAATTTCTGAATGCACCATTCAAGTCGGAGTGGCCAAAAATATAAAGTTACCAAGTTTGATAAAAATAGTGTCAATGGTATTGAAGATAATAATTTTGTTCTGAAATCGCTATTTTCAGTTTTTTCGTGATAAATCCTTACTTATACCATCTTATACTTTAATAAGTTCCTTCCCCGACTTATAACGTAAACTAGGTACCTAGTATTTCACGAACTGTATGCGGGGCATGGTCCCCCCATGTGCAACCATTGTCGCCGAGCCGGTAACCATGCCCACATAGATTTCACGAAAAATAATTTGCCGAGCCCATGCCGTGCCTTGCATCATCACTCATGAATTAATAGCCCTGTATTTTTATTTTTATAAACATTACATTTAGATAATACAACGTAATTCTTGAATACTATGCGGCTTTTGAGGATGATTCGTAAAATTTAGAAGCTCTCTTATTCTCTCTGATTGTAGCTGTCGAATCTTTTCGGCATGTTCCGGATGGTTATGAAGTACTGTAGGTCGTTTTAATAACTTCTTACCTTCGGTTATGCAGCGACACTTACAAGTTGTTTTAAAGTAATTTGAACAAAGCCAAAACTGTCGACCTTTTGTTTTTCGATTTAATAGAAAAATGCAGTCTTTATACACTAAGAAGTCTTTTCCTCTTGGGCCCATGATTAAGTAAAAATCTGAAACCAAACAGAGACACGTAAACATGTTAGTATTTTTCTGCTCTGTTAGTAGGCAGACACCAATAAAAATACTTGTACATGATCTATATCGCGCGATCCAAATCTTCAACTAGATTTAAACACCTTCTTGAGCTTTTTCCAACCGTCTACAATAGGGTTCGGTCATCACATAGTCTACCCCTGTGGATAAACAACTACACGCTCATCGGTTATCATAGAGAGCGCTCATCACGTGATCTACCTCGGTGGGTAAGCGCAATATATATGATAACCGCAGGACCGGTTCTTTGACAACCCCTAAGCGTGTAGTTGTTTAGCAACCGAGGTAGCCGCGTTGCGAAGGTACTGACGTCACATAACCGACCCATATAGAACCCTATTCCTTTAAAAGAGCGGCAATTTCTACACCCTGTATTTTGTTGGAGTTTCGGGCATGTAGGTACACGAAATCATCTTCATGAATTTCTTAAAAAAAACTATCACACGAATAAGTCATAGTTTTCATGGCATACTTCTTGTAAAAATCCCTGACGATGATTTAAGAGTACGCAGTGTCCTACGTATTACCACGAACAGACAAGAAAGACTGAACTATCAACTAATGTATTGAATTGTAATCTTTTATAACATTTAGAGAACATCCTTAACGTTACAAGAACACCTTGTAAATGATGGCGTCTCAAATGATGAAAAACGCACACTCTCCGATGTAATGTTTTAAAGATGAAACTTTCAGTATTGGCAAACTTCAATTTTTCCTGCAACAGCTCCTAATAGCGATGAAAGTTTTGAAATAAGGGAAAATTCAGGATATTTTCAGAAAAGTAATACAAATTATATTTAAAAAAAAATAAATAATAATAATTATAAAATTATATGAAAATTACTGATTTACGAATTTTTTATAGCTTATAACATAATCTTTTGTTTTATAATCTGTACCTAATCAAGAGTAAGAAATCGTACAGCACAAATTGTTATCTACATAATATAAACTTACTCAAATATGATCTGCGCATGAACAAAATTAATGTCCCTTACAGAGTTATGCTTATAGAACCCCTTTGACGAGTTTCAGAAATATGCGATACGCGTCTTCTTGCTACCAGACGCTCTTTGCGATCTTTGAGAGGCAGATAGCAAAAAGACGAAGCTTACTGCAATTTGTCAAAGGAGCTGTATAAGCATAACGCTGCGAAGGACATTAATTTTGTTCATGCAATGCAGAATTTAAGAAAGAAATACAATCTACGAATAATCTTTGATTGTTCAAAATGTAATGTTAATGTGCTATAAATGTAACAAATATAGGTACAGTCGGTGACAAATGTTTTCACCAGTCTTATACCACTGTAACCCGCTTTACTGAGACGTATAAAACGTTTCTCTATTTGATTTCATCTTGTTAACAGGGTTACCAAAATACCTATGTAACACAACAAAAACGGCGTTATGTTACTTCTTATATTTCTGAGAAAAGCGGGTTCAGTGGTATAAGACTAGTGAAAACATTTGTCACGGACGGTACCACATACACAGCTCGTCAAGCCGTGGAACAAGAATAGGAACAGCCGTGGAACTGTCGACATAAGGACGCATTGGCGCGATTGTCAGGTCTGTTCCTATTCTTGACGAGCTGTACCTGGCACCATTTTTTTTCTGCTAGGTACACATTCATTGCAGCAGATGGAAGGCGTAATGGATCCTATTGTTTCTTACGCCTTTTACAAATTCTGTTTAAGAAAAATCTCGTCTACAGGTAAAAACTACCCTACAACTTAAATGTAGAAATACTATATGATACCAAGTGATGATTTAAATTTCAACTGTAGTTATCCATGGAAATTTAAGTCATGACTTTGATTAATTCACACACAGGAATGTTTACTGACACTTCATAAATTCGACATTTCAATTTATTAATTTCGTTTGTGTGAATTAATCAAAGTCATGACTTAAATTTAAATCTTTTCCATGGATAACTGACGGGTAGCTGACATTTAAATGATCACTCTGTACAATCTCAGTTTGATATTTCTGCTTAGTAATAAAACTTATGAACTAATCATGTGGCACTTTTATGTGTTAACCATCCACTGTTTTTCTTGGGGATTGTTAGTAACATTAATAAACTCTCTGATTCGGTCTGATTGTAATTGCCGAATTTTTTCAAAATGTTCTGGATGGTTATGAAGCGTTGTGGGTCTTTTCAACAGCTTACTGTTTTCAGTTATACAGCGGCTCCTACAATTTCTTTTAGCGTAATCTGAGCAAATCCAAAAAATTCGATCTTTAGCTTTCCTGTTCAATAAATAAACGCAATCTTTGTATACGAAGCAGTCTTTTCCTCTTGAACCCGTCATAAAGTAATAATCTGCAACCAAATTAATGCAAGTAAACATGATGCAACATAAAAATGAAGTAGATATTCTGTTCTACGCACTCTTTTAATATTTTTATAACTATGAAATTTAAATTGTCGGATAATTTCTTTTTTAGGCGACTACGATAAAAACAGCTGTTTTACGTATCTTTTGACAGCCGTAAAGTGTCAATTTGTAGTAGGCATTTGTCAATTTCTATTTTATGGCCGCAAATACTTTATGGCCGGTGTTTTTCGGCCGCTGATTTATAATTTTTTAGTCGATTATGATAAAAACAGCTATGACGTTTCAGGGTGGTCACGTGACCAAATGTCATTGGAATATTCAAATCAAAATTTAAATTTGTTAATAAAATTTGTAATATTCGCCTAAAAAATGTTGTTTGCACCTCTGCCAAAAAGTGCTTTTTCGTACTTCCCTGTTTTCTGGTCTCGGCTTTACCTCGACCAGAAAATCAGTCGCGGCCGAAAAAGATTCACTTTTTGGCCATGATACAAAAATAACTATTCTTAGGCGACTGTAACAAAAACAGCTGTTGCGTATCTTTTAACAACTATAAAGTGTCACTCCACTGTTAACGACTACTTGATAACTGCAGTATTTTACTTCAAGGCCGCGTCTTAAATTGACTGGGCACAAACACGTAGCGTGTTTCAGTGTCAACCAATAGAATGCGACGTTTTCAAAAAATCGAGCAATTCTATTGGTGGACACTAAAAAGCGATACGCGTTTGTACTGAGTCAATTGAACCCAACTAACAAGGCCGAAGGAGTAGTAATTGACAAATAACAAGAAAATTGTGATATTCACCTAACAAAACGTTGTTTGCACCTTGTTTGCTTTTTCATCCTTACACGTTCAGACTCGGACAAAAAAGATTAACTTTTTGACCTCGATACAAAAGTAACTAGTTAGGTCGTTAGGTACGTAGTAATAGCTAGAAGCAATATAATCGTAGTAGGTAACTCAAATAACAAATTTAATAGCTGCTTGGATTTCTATTTTAATATGAAAACAATAAGAAATCAAAGAAAGCCTATGTATTTTTATTTTTTTAGGTATTTATTTTCTAAAACTATTACTTTTATTCCGCTGTTGATTTTGTCGTTTATGATTCGTTCAGAATCTTGGGATTCGGTAAAATGTTTCTGGCCCTTTTATTTTACTTGGATTTTGTAGTGGGTCGCGTTGATTCCACATCCGATCGTAATATGTTTCAAATTTACCAGTTTGTCGAACAAATTCAATAAGAAAATTTAAATTTTGAAAACGGCGGGGGTGGTAGAATACACAACAACCTGGGATAATGTTCGTGTAATACTTGTGTGGGTTAGTAACACGGGTACTATACATGTTCAATGGGGAATAATTATGAGCTCGGTAGTTAAGAACCCCCACTCTACAATAATGTAAGTAAAAATAAAAACAAAACACAAATGTATCTATTTATTTATTCAACTAAGAAATGAACATTAATTATCTACGAACATTTTTGTGAAAACTACTTTAGTTCCTTCATCTTATGTAAAACAACAGTTGCAATACCAATATTTTTAGTTCGACTGCAAAAACCTATGAAAATATTTATACAGTGAAGTCCATTTATTATGCAATATAGGCATGTTGCAAGTTAATTGGTGTACCCACTTTAGCATGGGAATATAGGCAACCCATTATACAGTTAGCTAGTTTTTTTTTATGTAACCATCTATGATGTAACCGAAATCAGCAACACATGAAAGTTTAACTGAGTTTAACCTCAAAATAAAACATTCCTGACAATTGAAAATTTAAATTCATCAGTAGGCAGGGGCAAGAGTGCTTAGCAGTGTATAATGGGTTGCCTATATTCCAATGCTAAAGTGGGTACACCAATTAACTTGCAACATGCCTATATTGCATAATAAATGGACTTCACTGTATGATTGAAAACAAATAGAAACCGACATAATAAATATATCTACTATTAAATATTAAAAATGTATACATTACCCCCATCTTACTTTACATACAAGGTGTCTCCTAAAAAAAACGCGTCGAGGCATAACATCGTTATTTTAAATTTTAAAGGTAAGACAAAAGCTATCTTTTGACATCACACTTTCGTAAATATCAACTGTTTTACGCTACGATATTTAACTTTTTTATATTAAACGGAACACCCTGTACTATAGTAATTCCGCATACAGCAGTGTGCTTTATTTGTTTTATGGATAGCTACTCGGAAATTCTTTTGAATATTTTTTTGCAGAATTTCATATTGAATCCAAATATGTAAGAATATACAAGAAGTTCCATTTAACATAAAAAAGCTGAACATCGTTGCTTGAAACAGTTGATAGATATTTATGCCAAAAAATAGCTTTTGTCTTTCATTTAAAGCTGTATCCAGTGAGAATCTTTTAACGTGGAACATACAACAATGCGTCTCAATAGCATACGGTCGAGTTTTTTTTAATGAAACATTGGAAAATAAACGTAAGGCTGTTGTTATAGAAATGTTTGTTATGACCATAAAAACAACCCTACGTTTATTTTCCAATGCTCCTTTTTAAAAAAACTCCACTTTATCCTATTGAGATGCAAAGGCATATGTTCTTTGTTAAAAAAATTCTGACTGTATAGTCTGTGGGATTTAAAAATTTAAATAACAAAGTCACGGCTCGAAGCGTTGTATGGTAGACACCCAAGGGGCGGTTTATTAACTCCCTGTTAAGTTAACCAACGGTACATTGTCATGGATACGAATTGTAACAAGAATCGTATCCATGGTAGTTGATCGTTAGTTAGCGTAATAAGGAGTTAACTACGGATTGATAAACTGGTCCTAAATAATATCATTGCATTACCTACATGCAGATTGAAATTTTAAAAAAACTTTAACATATGCACAGTTTTAGGTAATATAATTTGTGATATAAATTTTGTTCAGATATAACAAATTAAATGATTAACTAAAGGTTATCGCATCTAACATTCTTCAGAATACACCTCAGAATCCAATTTTTCAACAACTCGATCGGTGTGCGGAGGATGATTATGGGTGGTGTAACCTTTTCTTATAACACCATCAATCGTTGATACAACGCGTGATCGGCATTTAATCTTGTAGTAATCTGAACACACCCAAAATATGCGGTCATCCTTCTGATGATTTATATAAAAGATACAGTTTTGGTACACCAAACACTTCCTTCCTCTTCTAGTCATTGAATACATTGCTTTGTCTTTCTCTGTAAATAAAGAGCATGTAATACATTTTTAAGGAAACGTACATTTTGTATTTATCCAAACTACAATAATAGGTATATCAATAGATAGGTAACTATAATTAACTATTAATAAAAATCGATCAATCAATTATTAAATTATTAAAGGAAGACAAAACTGCACACCGTTCACAAAAGAAATTTTCACATACATCCGTGAAACTGAAACCTCACACATTCGGGTGTATTGCGTCTCATAATCGTTTATTGAACGACAGTCGTTATCGTTTAGGATAACCACACAAACGAAATTGATCGGGTTTGCGGCTGTTTGTTGGTTTTTAGAGAAAATTGCAGAAAAGTGTAAATTTTCACTAAAACCACCCAGTATTTCTGTAAATGTAAAAATTTCTAAAACACGCCAAATTTTATTTGCAAATGACCATCTTGTTATACTTATAGATTATATTTTTGTATTCCAACCAGTAGCGATGCAATGGGGACCAACTCAAAAATTTTAAATTGCAATGAGTTATGGCATTTGTACTACACGACCAGAAAATGCTTATTTAAGTAATGGTACAAAAAAAGCTGGAGAGTATCTATTTCTCTAATTTAAACTTTTAATCTTTTAAGCCAATAGGACATATGTAAAACATTTTTTAGATAATATATCATTTGCTTGTTGCTATTTCAAATTTTTCAGTTGCTCTCTATTGCGCCTCCACCGATGGAAAAAATTGATGTGTTATAGAAATTTTTACACAAATACTGTGTAGTAGCTAAGTTACACAATTTATTCCAGCTAAAGTTTTCATCTAGTACCCATAAGAAGGGCGAAGCCCTCCGTTTATATGCCTAGGGCCCGCAAATTCTAGACTCGGTAATAGAGGTAAAGCGACGGTTTTTCAGTTCTGGTTTAAACGCCGCCGGTTCAGCTAAACCAAGATTAATTCCCATGGATTGGTACAACTTTTATAAGCATTGCATCCATGGCAATTAATCTTGGTTTAGCTAAACCGGGGTGTAAACCACAACCGAAAATCCGAGCCTAAGTTATCATGAATGACTTTGAATGTCTGTGCATGTTAGAAAAGGAGACATAATATAAACCTCCCGCTGCCTCCTGGTTCAGCTAAACCAAGATTAATTACAATGGAAATTAATCTTGTTTTGTTTGAACCTTCGAACATATACTGCTCCTTTATAGAAAGAGCATACAGCTTGAAATTGGCTCAAAGAAGATTGACAAGAACATACATACAGGGTATAACTAAAATACTTGACCAAACTTTAAGAGCGTGTTCTCCACACCAAGAGAAGAAAAAAAGTTCATATGAACATGGGTTGGGAAACGCTTTGTCAGGGCGCTACAGTCCTCCGAAGGGGGCGAATGAAATTTAAGATTCTCACTTTATGGATTAAATTCGCAGCATAGATTCAGGACATCAAGACGAAGTTCATATGAACATGGAGAACACGCTCTTAAAGTTTGGTCAAGTATTTTCGTTACATCCTGTATAATAGGAACTAGTATTTTCTGCGCAACCACGCAATAATTTAGAGCGCGCTAATTGGTTACTTCATAAAACAAAGAAGGGGTAAAAGTAAACAACCCAACAATGCATTTGTTCCTATTATCTGTTTATCCTTGTTGCACTTTCTACCAATTGTATTGGCGTTTCTGCCAATCTTCTTTGAGCCATCGGTTGTGCAATGCCCAGTGTAGCTTAGGGATACGCTCCTTCTATAAAGGAGCAGTGCATGTACGAAGACCTGAACCAGGATTTAAACCAGAACTGAAAATGTTACTAAGAATTCAGTTCAACAATGAAGAATACTATGGAATGTGAACACAATATTTTCGGGTCTTTTAATTGTTTGCAAAAATTTGAAGCTCGATATCTCAAAAACAAAATCCAATCGGAAAAACAAGTACATTCCTGCTATTTAACACAAACTCAGACGACATGTTCATTTTTCGCCTTCTGGTTTAAAAGTCATCCTGCATAGTTAAGCAAAAGTAATAGCGATTTTCTGCAATTCACCGCTCATATTTTTTAAGAATAAAATAAAATGCAATATTTTAATTTTTGTACAATTCATGTGTATTATCTTTTACAATATTATTACAATTATTATTTATTACATATTATTATATAAGTACCTACATTTTGTATAAATTAAGTTACTGTGTAAATATGAATATTGTTTACTGTAATGTAGAAAAGAAACAAATGTAAAACTACACAGCAAAACTTTTAGTTCAATTTGACAAAATTTGGAATATCTTGTAAGCATCTCACCAGTACAAATTATGGCTTTAGTTATTAATTATTATACACAGATTGTGGATCAACTGTAGTAAGATATTCAACTTTCGATGTCTTCTTTCGTATTTTTTCCGTGTTTGGGGGATGATTATGTGGCTTAGGTGTTCTCATGATAACTCCACCTTTCGATACAATCAACCGACATTTGCAATTACATTTTCTATATTCCATGCATTTCCAAAAGATGGTATCTGCATGTCGTCTATTTATGTGGAATATGTTGTTCTCATATACTAATACCATTTGTCGTCTTTCGTTTACCATATAAGTTAAAGCCCCTGAAACAAATATATTTGAATCAAAATTATGATTAAAGGTACCTAGTAACTAAATACTTAGTACACACACTAATATAAACATTAATATTTATAGGAATACAGCGAAACCTCTGATAACAGACACCTAGTATGATAAACAGCCCCAAAAACTGTTACATAAGTTACACCTACTGACTTTTTTGGACATCTTTTAGTTTGACTTTATATAAAAAAAGATTGTTGCAATCGTTTTTTTTTTTAATAAAACAAACAATTCAGAGTGTAACAGTAGAGAGCACACCACACCAAATTCACTTAAGAAAAAGATACACCTTCACTTTTTAAGCATATATTTCTTCCCCTTCCAAAAACTGAAATCTATTGAGCACCGAATGAAATTTTTAAAAGTCAATCGGTCTTCTATACATAGGTAGTACATACATGTTCATCTTATAATCAAAATGTTTTAAAACAATGTGCTAAACACGATTCTAACAAAACGCTGTCCATTTGGTAGAAACAATTTTGATTTTGTCTGAGTTTTGTTTTTGCTTTCCGTAACCTTAAATTTAAGAACAAAATACAAACTTAAATAATAAAATAAAAGGACATTTTCATTTGTGCTAGTGCTAGCAAGCTTATCAGTAGTACAAATATGAAACAATATTTATACAAACTATACAGGTAGAGAATTCGAAATACATTTTGTTTTTAACATTTTATTTTGAATTTTTTCTGTGTTAGGTGGATGATTATGTTCAGTTATTGATCTTTTTATGGTTCCTTGAGATGTTGTTGTACACCGACATTTACAACGCAATCTTCTGTATTCCAAACATTGCCAGAAAGTAGTATCATCATAGCGTCTGTTAATGTGAAATATATTATCTTCAAAGATTAGAACCATTTGCCGTCGTTCATTGACCATAAATGTTAATTTCTCTGTAACAATAAGCGTATTTAATAAAACTATTAGCAATGCAACAAAATGTATAAGAGTATTCAAACAAATAATTACCCATCACTAAATAGTAAATACGTTATTGAGACTAGTCCGAATAAGTAGTAGTAGCTTGCTAAAAGCATGCAATTACATCGACATTCGGGAGGGGGGACACCAACTGATAAAATCACACGTTTATAGCGAGACGCGGCTCGAAGGACCGAGACTACTTGGTTGCTAACTAAGTGAATGTAAACTCGTAAGACTGTTTGTCAAATCTAACTGCTCAAAACAACCATATATTTTCATATTTGGGGTTTAACGTTGTTATATTATTGACGATTATACAGAGTGATGATAAAGTATCGCACAAAAATCATATTCTGGTTATTTAATGGTTTAGCGGAAAATCCTGAGACCCGTCGATTTTTGTTTTTAAATTGCCATTCAGACATACAATTTTCAACCCCCCACGCCTCAACCCCTAAGTGCTAGCAACCCCAACTTTAAAAATTTAAATAGAAAGATACCCTTTGTGATACCTCTTTGTATAGGTCTTTTTATTCTTAATATAACTAAAAAAAGATTTTCAAAATCGATTGATAAATAACGGAGATATTTAACAAAATGTAATCAATGTAAAAAATGGGGTTGACATTCAACAAAAAATTATGACGTCACAGCGTAGAAATAATGGCACAAATCCTGAGACCCGTCAATTTTTGTTTTTAAATTGGCATTTAGGCAGGTAATTTTAATCCCCCCACCCCTCAGCCCCTAAGTGATAGCAACCCCAACTTTAAAAATTTTAATAGAAAGATACCCTTTGTGATACCTCTTTTGATAGGTCTTTTTATTCTTAATATAACAAAAAAAAGTTTTTCAAAATCGGTTGAAAAATAACAGAGATATTTAACAAAATGTAATCAATGTAAATAATGGGGTTGACATTTAAAAAAAAATTATGACGTCACAGCGTAGAAATAATGGGCGATCAAAACCACACTTTTAGGTCAGGAAGTGCCCTTTTTAATGTTACTATTTACGGCGTATTTGAGCCGTTTCTTGTCGAATATTGACATTTCCATTTGATTACATTTTGTTAAATATCTACGTTATTTATCAACCGATTTTGAAAAACTTTTTTTGCTTATATTAAGAATAAAAAGACCTATCAAAAGAGGTATCACAAAGGGTATCTTTCTATTTAAAATTTTAAAGTTGGGGTTGCTAGCACTTAGGGGATGAGGGGTGGGGGGTTGAAAATTATATGTCTAAATGGAGATTTAAAAACAAAAATCGACGGGTCTCAGGATTTTCCGCAAAAACATTAAATAACCAGAATATGATTTTTGTGCGATACTTTATCATCACTCTGTATAAAGAGACAATGTTTAAAATATCAATAACCTAATGTAACTGTTAAACTACAGTAATACGACGAATAATCCTTTTAATTACTTTAAAAGTGTATTTCTAGTTGTGTTTGTTCTTGTTGGTACTTGCTTATTGTTAATAATAATATTCACAATGCGGAGAACCCACTAAACGGCTGAGCAAAGCCTCAAAGAGGATCTCGACAGGTGGGCATTACTGATATCTTAGGAACCATGCAGTGTGATTTCGGGTGGGCTCAAGAAAGTCGGAAGCGAACGAATCTCGTCGTATAGTTTTCTTCACTGCTCGAGAAGACCACTAGAACGAGATAGCAGTTCGAATCTCCGATCAAATTGTAAGAAAGCGATTATTTCAGTTTACATCCTTCTATCGTCGATATGTCATGAACAAAATAACAGAATGGTAACAACATAAGATTCAAGAAGAGACACCGTGGGATGATGTATTATTTTCGAATGAATCCAGGATTTACTTAAGTAATGAACAAATGACAGTCGACGACACTGCTTTAGATCGTACATGACCAGCTTCATTCTTCTAACTTTTACGAGTTATTTGGCCGTTCCAACTTTAATTTTAACAGGTCCTCTCTGTGGTGCCATCTATTAGATAATAATCAACAACAATTTTTTCAGATTTAAAATACATACTAGTTTCATATACACCGCGAAAGGGCACCACAGAGAAGACCTGTCAAAATCAAAATTGGGACAGCTATATAACCCGTAAGTTAGGAGAATTAATCTGGCCATGGATCGTACTTTACCTCAATAGGTATATACAGCGGATGTACCACAAAAGGACGTCGAAAAAAGGATGGCCACAATTATACGCGCAAAAAAAGGCGCGCGACAATTGACTATCGTGACAAAACTTTACACAATATATCGTCCATACTGGTAACAGTCGCCCATAAAAATGCCGTGTCCTTATGTCGCGCATCTTTTTGTCGCGTCCAATTATCGCACGTCCTTTTTCCACGTCCAATTGTCGCGCGCCCTTTTTTCCGTGTCCTTTTGACGTAACACCATATACAACCTGTCATAGCATTCGGTACGGGCATGGGATTGAATTTCATTGGGATGAGGCACTGATCCCCATATCTTCAATGGTACAGTTAGGGGGTTAACACTATTTTCAAGAGATTATTGGGGACCATTTTCTAAACCACCGCGCGCCGTGAAACTCCCGGAAGAGAAAAATTTCTTTTCTCGGTAATAATGCAAGACTTGCTTAGAGAAAAAGAATAAACAACCTTCCTTTTATTGCGGTATCTCCATGCTACCTGAATCCACTCGAGCATACAACCTTCATATGGCCATGTTTACTACAGTACAATAACTTGAGAGAGATGTGTTACTGAATTGTATTATAGTACGAAATACCTCTACAGTAGGTACATCGATAACTGCATTTTCAATGTGTCAAACCGATGCAGGACTGTTATCAACGCCCATAGAGGTGGAACATGGAAGAGTTGATTGAATAAGGAGTTTGGGTGGAAGTGTAAAAGCCTACAATTTCTAAGATAAGCTACAGGGCGCACGGTAAAACAATTCCTCAGCGATGGGTGCACAAGATTTGTGGTGGGAATGAATTTGTAATTGCAGCCACACGTTTGGTCACAGTTGGTTTGGTTGGTTGCATTTGCCGAAAGCCGAACACTACTTTGGGTTGCGCGACCCGAGGAATTCTTTCACCACACAATCTGTATAGTATGTGCAGTCAAACCAGCCAATACCGATTATGTTAAATTTTTAACGGTTTTACTTGATTTTTTGTTTTACTTGTTTGTAATTCTAAATGCAATCCCCAAATCTTCTAAGAGAATCCACTGCCCCTGTTTATTGTCCATTCATTCAAAAGTCACAATATCGAAAAACAACCTATAATAATAATAATAATATATTTCACTTCATTGACACATTTGTTTACAATATGTATGAAATAAGTTAATTAGGTACCTACCATTTTCTCTACAATAAATTAAATTACAATGTCAAGCAAGAGCGATATTACAAATAAATATTTAAATTCAGATTTAAAGGCATTTAAAATATTTCTTTATTTACTAAACAGGCACACAGACATTTTAATGAACAATAACAATAAAACAACAAAACAGACTAGTAGTAGTTTATATAAGCCTTATAAAGCAACTTTTTTAAATTCAACTTTAAAGGCATTTAAAGTATTTCTTTATTTACTGAATGAAAATATGGATAAACAATAAATAGTAATAACAATAGAGCAACAAACCAGACTAATATTTCAT
Source organism: Hemicrepidius hirtus (assembly GCA_963082805.1). NCBI lineage: Eukaryota > Metazoa > Arthropoda > Insecta > Coleoptera > Elateridae > Hemicrepidius > Hemicrepidius hirtus. Next base: position 35,012,966 of record OY720159.1, read on the forward strand.
ATAAAATTTATAAAATACATCGGGAGTGGGTGAAACATCTGGTCCATGACTATGTTGTCCTCTTACAGAAATGATTTTGTCATATCTTGTAACACATCGTGCTTTACACTTCTCTGTTACACTCTTTATGCACCTCCAGAAACTAGAATTACCCTTTTGTCTATCCACACGATATCGAAAATTTTGGTAAGCCAGAAGAGGGAAACCTTTTCTGCTTCTCAGAAAACACAATTCTGTAAACAAAGAATGCTTTAAGCAGTTGTACACATAACTAGAATTTATTTAGTTTATTATTTAAAAAACAAAACGTGTATACCATCTGGTACTAATATGTGTTTCCTTAGAATCCATGCACAGTGGAAAGATGCAATGTATACAACACTTACACTAGTATATTAAAATAATAAATATTTCTAAATGAAGAAATGTTTTATACGACTGTTAAAAAGTTTACTTTATTTCACCATATTTGGCGCATTAAACATCTGTTTATGGTAATGTAAAAGAACCTAGAGAGTCGGAAAAAAGTGCGATAGTGTGTCATTATTACTACACTGTTGGATGTGCGAATACTGGCGAATATTGCCGGGAATGATCGAATCATAAGACATTACGTGCAACGTCAAAAATTTGGTCACAATCGGTCAATATCGCACCAATTCGCTAGTGATTCGTACCATTGCCGTCTAATGTTCGTACCGTGAAAAGCTGGCGAATTAGTCGCGGCCGACAGGGTATTGCAGCTTGAAGTCATTTTCCCGCGTATTTATAGTATCTTTTCAAGATTTGCTAGTTTAAAATGGATGTTAGGGTAACATCTTAAAATCTCTGGATTTATTAGACTTCATTAACGGAAAACATAAAATTAGAAAAAAAAAAAGGAAATGCGAGAGCGTTGGGTAAGCCGTTGTTGGAATTAAAATTAACGTTAACCAGTGGCAGAAGAATCGAAAATGAGAAAACAGAACCTTTGCTTTAATTTTAAGCAAACAATTGTATACCAAAATATTTATTGGATTGCGGGTATTGCTTGTTTTTATATTTTCTACAACAACAAACAACCACTGATATTTAACAATAGACTCGTTTTGCTATTTTTAAATTTGTAATTTGTAGCGTGTGAAACTGGGTTTTCTGTACCATAAATTCGAGAGGAGGAGTTTAACTTTATCTGTTGGGTACATAGACTATAAGGTAATATAACAAAATATTAAAGTTTTAAGTCTTTATTATTTCAAATAAATTACACAAGACAACTGACATCAAAATAAATTCATATTAATTACAAAGAGCTTCCCTATTTTAAAATTTATTTGGCGCATACTAGATATTGATCAAATACCTACCGCTCAACGAATTTCACACAATTTCCCTAAATTTGGGAAGTTGGAAAGTACGTAATAATGCTTTAAAAATTCTGCTTGGCATATTCACAGCATAACAGAAAAAATAATTCTTAAATACTCTAATAGTACTACAATTTAAAAGCATCACTGAAAATTATGGCAAACGCTAAAAATTAATATCTACTAAATTGCACAACAACATTATAACAGACGATGCTCTAACCCGCAGATTTGGCTAGTGCTAGGAGTAAGTACTTAGGGTCAGTTTTTCAGTTCTGATTTAAACCCCGCTTCAGCTAAACCAAGATTAATTGCCATAGATACAATTCTTGTAACAATTGTATCTATGGCAAATTAATCTTGGTTTAGCTGAAGCGGGGTTTGAACAGAACTGAAAAACCGGCCCTTAATGCAACTTATTTTAACTTAAATTCAAGCAATGCTAAATGCCTATGAGATTTGGCATCTCTGTTAATACTTTCCACGATTTACGTTGAAATAAGTTTTTCTACCGGAAAACGTAGTATTTTTTACAAGACGAAATTTTTCGTGACCCAGTACTAAACAACTTTCAACATTCTGCATATCAGGCCCATGGGAATGTGGTCCTCGAAGTATTAAGCTTTGATCCATGCCTATTATGCATCTTGACTTACATGCACCGCTATCATACAAATGACATTTCCAATATGTCACCTTTTGAGCACTTCTGTGTTTCACATATTTGTAGTTCTTTACTACTAGCTGTGGAAACTGTCGGGGTCCTTGAATATATGTCACGATTTCTGTGAAAAATTATACTTCTATAAAATATCATTCTCTACTATTAGCGATACCTACTTAACAACACTTACTGTTAATATAAATTGCAAATAAATTTATGAAATAGCAAAATGTATGAATAAAATACACTTGAAGAATACAATATTTTAATTTTTGCTTCCTATAAAAGTCAACTACACATTCCAAATTTACACTTTCATATAGAAAAACATTAAAGGCACGGACAGCTGCGAAATGGACAACTCGGCGCCACTGATTCAGCGCTGCCAATTTGGTGCCAGCCAATTCAGCGTTATCCAGCTCGGTGCCAAGGACCAGCTACTAAAGGTTAGGCAAAGAGAGTAGCAAATTTTACTTTTACTGTAGTAAACAAGGTTAAACAAAACAATTAATTCTGTCAATGTCAGAAAATACATATTAGTCTTGAGGTCGTCGCATCTGAGCGGTCGTGATGGTTCCAATCGCAAGCCCATTATTAAAGTATTGGTTTCCTAGGAAAGCGGTGCCGTAATATAGTGGACGTAATTTTTGAGCATTGTACGCTAAGAGTACGGTAACGCTAACACTAACGTCTTTGCTTAGCAAAGCAGTATGTTGCCTAGCAAAGACGCTACCATTAGCTTTACTGTACTCTGGCGAATTAGTACTCAAAAACTCTGTAATAACGAACATATTATGTACTACACTTCCCAGTTTGATTTAATTTGACGCTTTCCGCCACCTTGAATTAATAATAATAGTATATAATTGCATACACCGCCCTCGAGAAAACCATGTCCATTTTAAAAGCGTGGGCCCAGTTATTGTGACGTCATTTACCGTCATATTACGTCCGCTAGATTACGACACCACTTTGGTAGGACCCAAGTACAAGCATTACAAAACGAGGCTAGACTACTTCAAACCTAATACGGGGTGAAATTGTTCTGAGTAAATTAAAATGCCCCCGTCCATGGATATTTGCGTATGTATATCCATGTTAGATAGAAGGCCATATGACTCTGCTAGTTGATACCCCCTTCTATAGGACATGTAAACATGCAGTAGATAATCAAGCATAAATATTAGTAACCATACCGTCATTTTAAATGGGCAATATGACGGCTATAGCTACTCCGGATAGGGTTAGAACTTACGATGTTACGATTATATAGGTACTTCTGCTTAAGATTTGCCCTACTTTTTATTATTTTTGGTCAAGTAGTTGGGGTGTATGAAGTGTGAAGTGACTGGCGCCGAATCGGTCGTCCTAAATTTACGGCGCCAGGTTATACTAGACCGTTAATAATGACAGAAAAGCCTGAGCCTGGGTTTTCTAGGAAAACGGCGTCGTAATATAGCGGACGTAATATGGCGGCAAATGACGTCAAGACAACTGGCTCCATACATTTAAAATAGATGCGGTTTGCTGGAGAGCGGTATATACAATTATATTCATTCCAGAAAGCAGTATATTAAATAAAACAGGTTTGTATAGTACATATGATCGTCATAATAGACAACTTCTTTTTAAGTTGAAGAGAGACAAGAAGCTCTTCCCTAGCGCTATCCCTTTTTATCGGGAGTACCAACAATTCAAGCTAAATGTACTAAATTATGCAATATTTTTAGTGACTTTAGTGAATAATGCTGATTTGTAGTGGCATACCTTGTGTTTATACAACATAACCTTATCAAATCGCACTGACTCTTCGACTTTTCGTTTGGTAAGGTTATGTTGTATAAACACAAGGTATGCCACTACAAATCAGCATTATTCACTAAAGTCACTAAAAATATTGCATAATTTAGTACATTTAGCTTGAATTGTTGGTACTCCCGATAAAAAGGGATAGCGCTAGGGAATAGCTTCTTGTCTCTCTTCAACTTAAAAAGAAGTTGTCTATTACGTCCGCTATATTACGGCACCGCTTCCCTAGGAAACCAAAGCTCTTTAGTTCAACAGTAGAATTGACAACCTCTGTCTATGTCCGTTATTATTTTCTTGGGCTTTGGGAGTTTATTAATAATGGTCTGAAAATATGAGGCAATAACGCATGATAACGCATACCATACTTGGAAACAGTTGTATCCATGGAAACAGCATCAATATACTGTATAGCTTTGATTTGACATAGGTATGTGTAGAAATTCAATTTAGGTTTGTACGCAAATAGTTTTAAAAAACAAAAAGTGGTTTTAGTATTAAAATTTATCAAACTTTCACACACTACACTTTTTGTGCAGTCGAGTCGGTTTGAAGCGCCCTTACCATTTTTTTAAATTTATTTTATCCCAAATGCCTATATTTCAATGCTATTGTGGCCGCACCAATTAACTTGCAACATGCCTATATTGCATAATAAATGGACTTCACTGTATAATAATTACTTACTAGGAAGCAATCTGAATCTTTAGTCGATGAACTAAGGAAAGGGGACTTTTAGGAACTGCTATAAACAATTTCCTACTAATAATTAGTATTAATTAAAGTCCATTAAAAAATCAGTTTTATTTGTGCATTTTGAATTCAACAGCAACTGAAAACTAATCAATAATGCTACCTACATACAACAATTTATCATTTCATGACTATATTATTTTACAGCAAAAATATTGTTTTTGAGCTAAAAGAGGAAGGAAACAACTAAGAATACCTACATAATATTTTAAACAAATAAAATGTATGTATTTGTATGTAATTGAACCTAAACTAAGTTTTTTTTTACTTAATATTTACATAATATTAAATGGAATATTACCTCTTTTTTACATAAAAAAAAACTCAATATCTTAAACTACTTTTTCTTTGGAGTCCAATTTCTTTACTGAATTATATATCACATTTTTAAAAATAAATTTAGCAGAGTTATTACTGACGTCTATTCGCCCACAGCATATTTATATTGTGCTCTGTATACATTTACAAGTTCTGGGTTTAGGCCCATGCCATGGTTAAATTGTTCAGCTTTATAATTTGCTACGTGATTATGAGGAATGCTATTAATTCTTAACGAGTTTCCATTAGTAACAAGTCTGCATTTACACTTTTCTCTATTATAACTTGAACACCTCCACATCATCCTTGGAGCTCGTTGTTTTTCATATGTGAAGACGTTGCCTTCAAACAGAACTTTTGGATTTTTTTTCCCTTGCAGATAGTACAGGAAGCCTGAGTGTAAAATATATCATATATTAATTTAACTATCAATCATAAAATCACATTCTTATTTTTTTAATCTAATGTAAATCTAAAGTCGTGTAAAAGAGGTACTTATCATAATTTTAATAGCGCCAGCATTTTCTTTCAATTTTCGCAGGTTTGAATTTTATTGTAGTTTACTATGCACTTTAATTTTATACTCACAATTAAATTTGAGGTTTACTAGTTCATTAAGTTTAAAAATTAAAAATACATATTGCTTTTAAAAATATATATTTTTGAAACTTTAAGGATGTACCTAAATAATACAAACTACATTAAATGTTTTATTTTTTTACCAAAATACAAATAAATCTTCCAAATTACATGTACTAGTATTTTGTACAATAAATCCATATTTAAGAAGCTAGTGTTCAAAATCCGACATTATAAATTAAATACAATATTATACTCAGTGGCGGATTGTCCTACAAATAAAAATTAATAATAACATACACATAAAATAGCAATGTATAAGTACAATAAATTCATAAATAATGAAAGAATACTAGACTGCCTAGTTTATAACAATACAAAAACAAGCTAAAGACAAACTAATTCATACTTAACATACAGGGTGTAGAATTGGATTACGCACCATAGGGATTTCAATGCAAAAATCTTTATATCCATTTATTTTCTCTAGAGCTAAACTGTTCTTGAAGTTTTTTGTAAAAACAGAAATACTTAGTAATCGGTCCCGTTCTAATGGTTTTATAGGTTCATTCTACAGGAAAAAAATTGCAAAAATTGAGCGTTTGAATTTGAATATCGCGTGCTTTATTTATAAGAATTTTTGGGAGATTAATAAATTAAAAGATTTCTAACACATTTTCCAAACGTAATTGATGATATTAAAAGAATGATCTCATGTATTTTGTTAATTACACACTTATTTACAGTTTATAACTAAAGATAAAAATTCGGCAAACGAAACCGACCGTTCCGCAATTTACAAAAGCGGGCAATTTTCAAAATAAAACTCAATTTCTGCAATTTTTGTGTTTCCGTAAATAGAAAACCAGGAAAACGTCTCGATTCAGTATTTATCTCTCTACAAAAAAAACAATTTAAATAATTAGGGGAGAAAGTAAAAAAAAGAACATTTTTTGCATTGCAATCCCTATGGTGCGTAATCCAATTCTACACCCTTTATAAGTACAGCTCTACCAAGCTTACAAAGTTGAAAGGGGGAGTGTCCGGTGGTGATATAGTTTTCCAAAATAGTCAAAATAAAAATATGTAGGCAGCAAATTTAAATAATAGTAAATACTTTTCATTTATTAGCGTTACCAATAACGGGTATTTAAATAACAAGACTATACTTTATTTTTTCTAACCACGGCCTGGATGTAAACAAAACCACGTGACAATTTCTAAAACGTCATTGCAATGTAGCGCTGTCATTGGTAGTTGCAGCGAGAAGATTTCACCCCTTTACTGTAGGAGTAGTTACGTTCGATTCGTGCGTTAATTGCAGTTGCATTTGTCGTCATCTGTGTATGATATCTGGTGTTTTAGTATTTTGATTTACTTAAAATAGAATCGGCGCCCAGTGAAACTATTCTTTGCAGCTATGGTTTAAACTACCCCGCGCGCTAGTTTACGTAAGATACCTACCACTGTAAACGTACACTAGACATGATCACGTGGTTTTGTTTACATCCAGGCCGTAGTTAAAAAAATAAGGTATAAAGTCGTAGAAGAAGAATGTAATACCAATGTCATAGTCAAAATTGAAATTATTAATTATTAAAATTTCAAACGTCAATCGAATTTTTCCAGTGAATGTACTTTTGAGTAGGATTGTTTGCTATTGGTTGACGTATTGTCGCGCTTTGTCTTTCAAAATTTAGTTGACATATTTTCCGGGGCATTTGTAAGCTAGGTGGAGCTGTATACTATACTTAATATAAAGTTACCAAGAGAAAAAAACAGCTAGTTTGAAAAACCTCAAGAAAGTACATAGGAACTTGTTGAAAGTCTCTCCTTTTCAAAAATCATTTTCTTAAGACTGCGTAATATTATTATAAATTAAATTCGTTGATAAATTTTATTTAACTTAGGTAGGACATCCTAAATTCAATTTAGGTGGCGGAAACAATACCCCAAGTAAAAAAACTACGGAAAAAATATCCCTGTTTCTATTGTTTGTGCCAGAGTACCCATAGAAAAATTCAGAATCTGAACCTTTAGCAACAATAGTACAGAGGACGAAATTTTGAAAAACTGCTGCGGAATGGTGAATGCTTTGGCCTTCTTACCAGTCAAAGACTGCGTAAGGGTATAAAATACTTAAAGGAAAATGTTCCCGCTGGAGCTTGCAGAAGAATTGGAAACGACAATAATGCTATACAATGTTTCCACCTGAAACTTGGAATGTTCATCTAACGACATTAGTACCAACAACCAGGCAGAAGGTTGGAATAACCAATTTTCTAATTTCGTGGATCAGACGCACCCCACCGTTTGCGAAGAAAAGAAGAATTCATGAAGCACTCCGGTTAAAGGGTCTCTGTGAGGATTATGTTGCGGGTACGAAAGATTAAACATTAAATAGGGTGTTTAGAAAGTTTGTTTTGTTTTTAGAGCGAATAGTTGTGAGGGCCTCCCGTTTTGAGATTTTTCCCGCGATATTTTTTCCCGGGGTATTTTTTCTTGATTCTTTTCCCAGGGAATTTTTACCGGGGCATATTTTCTTGGGGCATTTTTTCCTAGATTCATTTTATTTATAAGATGACCCAACAAGTCCTCACTATGTCGTCACCAACTTCAATTTATTTTATTACCATTATTATACATTCATAACATGCCGTATAAAAAAAATTTTTCAGTCTCATAATTTAGCTTTTAAGTATCTTACAATACATACACATAACTATTAATATTTTATTAAAGAACCAAAGTTAAAAATTGCTATTATACAGGGTGATTCAAAGGTACACAACTCGTAGAAGGTGATTCCTCTTGTAGTCAAAATAAGGGAAAACGTTTTTTTTGTATTATAAAAGTGGATTTGATACCACCACGCTACACAAAAAAGAAAGTAGGTACTGGTGTTGTGTACGAAAATGTTAAATATTCCGGATTTTACAAGACTGTTGGTACCACCGCACAAAACTTTGTGCACTTGCAATTTTAAGAATTTAACCAAATAAGATATCGACTAAACAAATGCAATTAAAACAAACAAATTTGATGACTGCGAATACGTGACAAATGCCAACTCTTATTAAATTTGTTGAAATTTTTAAAATTGCAGATGCCCAAAGTGGTGTGCGGTATAATACAGTCAAGTAAAAACCGATGCACATTTTCGTTAAACAATTTTCAGTTCTTTGCCAACATTTTGAAAAAAAAAACTTGTTAAATTCCTATATCAATAATTACCTACATTTTGTTTGGTCTTTTTCTTTGGTAGTATTCTCGGGAAAGAAATAAATATTCCTTAAATTAAATGCATTCGTTAAATTAAGACTCCGTCTACATAGTCACTACGCTATTGGAAGGTTTAAAAGAAAATAGGGACCCAAACGTCTATTTCATTAATTTCTATGATCTTCCCAGGAATTCTCGCATTGGTACAACATACCGAATCTACTGAAAATATTGCAGCAATAAATACAATGATAAAAATAGAAACTTTATTCTTCATATACTACAATATTCAAGTCCTATTTAATAATTACAAATAATATAATTATGTATATCCTTTTCAAAAATCTCTAATTAACCGCACGAAAGTAAACCCTGTTGTCTAAACTGTAAAATACGATGATATGACTATTAAGGTGGGTAGGTACTCGTCAATTGCACTCGTGTCATAAGTAGTAATATTGCACTTGGATATAAATTATCAATAACAACCAAGACTATTGATAAAAATTTAATTGAAATATTAGTGTAGTTCGTGGATAGGATGAAAGCAGGATTAAAATCGCCGAGTACAATTATTGACGATCACCGATAAAGGTACCTATTTATGATTTATTTGTTTACAAATGTTACAGGTACTCCTTGGAGGTTTCGAATAGCATAAGGTTGTTTAATACCAGGTAAATGATTGTGTGAAAAACTGTTTATTTGTACCACACTTTCAAATGTTACTAGTCTAGATCTACACTTCGTTTTGGTGTAATGAGAACATCTCCAAAATGTCTTTTTATTTTGTTGCCTTTCACAGATGTAGTCGCAGCCATTCAAGATTATCTTTGGTTTTTTGACTCCATCGATGTAATATAGCGTGCCTAAGTAATAAATACATTAAATCAGTCTAATTGTAACACATATTCGGGTCTATTAGGTATCAAAATCGTTTATTTAACGACACTCGCATGTCAAAACAAAACCATTTGTCTTATCGCGGATGTTAGGTTATTACGGTACGCCAGTACCCGAAAACACCCGATACGAACAATTCTTAACATTTAGGTAGGCCATTTGTAAACGATAACGACTGTCGCTAAATAAACGATTATGATACGCAATAGACCCGATTCTAGGTATGCTTAGTAGGTATGTAATGACAGTTGTACCGCATTTTCTGACTAATATTTAAAAAAAACCTAGTCCATACCCTGCAGCTGCACTGCATCGATCAAATTTCTACAAATTTCTTAAATAGTGTGGCATAGGTAGTACTCTGCCTCAACTGACCGTTTTTTCTAAGCTTCATGAACCAATATTCGCTTTTGTTTTCCACATCGTTTATGTTCTATTTCCCTAATTTCCTTTCCTTCGTCGAATAGTATTGCAACCATTGCCAGCATCAAAAAGCGCAAGTAAATTCATTTGTTTATTTTTTTTTGACGGAACAGACCCAGTTCGGATATGGTATAAGTGCACCTTTAAGATAGGTAGTATTGTTCGCCCATCGATATTCTAAAATTTTCTTAAGGAGGAAATTACATTGTAACGACCGGATAATATTTAAATTGGTGTAGGCAGGTAGGTTTAATCCTAAAAGGTGTGCGGTATCCATTACAAATCTTGAACCATACCCTGGAGGTTTCAGAATATCTATGGGTGAACTATACCTCCTGAGAGATAAAGGGAAAATTGATCCAGCAGTCACGAATCGCATTGTAAGGCCTTCTCAGTCAAAACACACCGTATTCTTAAGCCAGTGGCATACAACACAAACAAGAAAAGCAACAAAATACTAGTTGATTATAAACAATAACTAATAAAAGAGTATAATATATCAAACATTATTTTATTATACTTATAAATAATAAGTTCTATTCTACATTTTTCCATAATAATTGTTAATAATCAAATCAAATTTTTAAATTAAATTTTAATACTTCATAAGGTTAAAACTATTAATTTTCTTGCATCGTAGTATTTTTACTGATGCTATCGATGAACAGAGACCATTGTTGAATCTAAGACATCTTTATAATTCTTATCACTAAATGTTGGTGCATGATTATGAACTTTATTGATCCGAACTGTCCTCCCCCGAGTTATAAGTCTACATTTACATCTGCAATTATTGTAGCTTGAACATCGCCAAAGGGTTCTGTCAGAAAATTGTTTTTCACAGATGAAACTATGACCTTCAAAAACAATTTTTGGATGTTTTAATCCTCTGACGAATAACAGCAAGCCTGAATGGGAAATATAGAACAATTAATTCAATAAAACAGAAGGAAGAGCTAACACATTTATAGGCAGTAAAATATTTTTTGCTATTTGTAGGAAATGGTTATAAACTTGAATCAATCACTTTGAGAACTGTATCCTACCATTAATTCAAAAAAAAGTATATAGCGACACAGACACCATAGCAATTACACGAAAATGTAAATTGAGGTTCTTAAAAATCAAATAAATTTACCGTATACCTATAGTAAGAATATATTATTGTAATATTTCAAAGTCAATATTTTTTGATGGACAATTAATACCACATACTATTTACTATTATATTATTTTTTTTTGATCGTACAAAAGTAGTCCATTGTTACTAATTTTCAGTGCAAAAAATAACACTTTATTGCACTAATGCACTATAACTAAGTATACTTTTCACTACAGCCCTCTCTGGCAGAGCCTGATTAGTGATCATTATTGTGTTTTAAATTAATCAAATAAATCCTAAACTCAAAACAGAATAATTAAAATTTAAGGTAAATTATGCTACTTTTATGACGACTGAACTTAGATTTAAAATGGCCTGCTGTTTGATTGTGCGGACTTGCTGAGTCAATTGAACGCAACCTGACTCAACAACTAGTATTACACAAACGTGTATCGCCTTTTAGTGTTAACCAATGGAATTGCTCGATTTTTGAACACATCGCAATCTATTGGTTAGCATAAAACACGATACGCGTTTCTGCTGAATCAATTGAACCCAGCTATTAGTCGTGTTCAATTGACTCAGCACAAAACAGCTTACAGCGTAACAGCCATTGCTGCTGTGCGTTGAACGATCCTTCCTTGATCCAAACTGGAAGTCATGTAAAACCTCTCTCAGCTTCCTCCACCGTAAAAATCTACGCTAAGTTAGCTTCTCAGCACAACTCAGCAAATAGGGAATTGTGGGTAACTCAGAGAGAAACCGCTGAGCGTTCAAGAACAATTAATTGCGAAGCCCATTGAACGCAACTCTTGGCGTTATGACGTCTAACTTTTGTGCGGTTTCTATGGCACCTAACTCCGGCTACTTTAATTTAGGACACCGGATATTACTATTTTTTATTTAACCTGTCATTAATTAACAACATAAATAATGTTTTTTTTTTATATATTGTAGACGATCGTAGAAAAATATTATATGCAAACTCGTGTAAAAGACGTTATTGCAGTCACCTTTTGCACTTGTATAATTAAATAACTATTAACTTTACATTCTTAGCACGTCCTTAGCGTATTTTTTCATTCTTCCCATAGATTAATGAGACACTCTAATTAATATTCAATACTTAGGTACTTCATTTTCTAAAAAGTTTAGTTTTCATATTATCACAAGACAATTTTTGTTTTTTTTTTAACTTTTATTATTCATCAATATTTACAAAAAATAACAATTCTTTGCGCTATCAGAAAAACAAACTTAACTGGTTAATCCGTTAATATCTCTAAAGCTTCTAAATCAGGGTAATGAGTATGTACTGCACGCTCTCCATTTTTAATAAATATTTGGTTTCCGACGGTAATCAAGCGTGCTTTGCACTTGTATCTTGCATACTTTGCACATCCCCAAAACGCCTTCTGTCCAACTTTTTTATTACGATTAAAGATGTAGTTTGAAAGCACAAGACGTGGCATTCTGTTCTTTCCATATCTAAATAATGCAGGCCCTATAGAAGCAAATCTTATGTAATTGCAATCAAAAACCATACACTAGGATTTATAGCTAGCTATCAATAATAATTACATGCAATAGCACAGTAGACTTCTTCAAGTTTCTATGTAGAAAAGTGTGGAATAACGCTTGCGAGGCCTATTGTCTGTACCAGACTTCAAATTCAGTGTTGGCAGCCTAGGGCAATGTAATTCTTATGGGAAAATCTTGCACGGCGTTGCCACTTGTGGTTACCCTGGGGCTCTTGTTAAAGCAACTGAGCAGGTACCCAACTGAGAAGTTGGTTTGGCAATGCCGGCCTCCATAAGACTACCACTGAATTTGAAGTCTGGTACAGACAATAGGTAAATATTAATTTTATCAAAAATATCTGTTAATAAAAGTTATTTTGTCATAAGTTTTGCTATCCTTTCATGTACCTACTTCTTTTTTTGTTTAGCTCTATTACAACTTCTATATCAACTTTCGATTCCTCTCCCCTTTGTCAAAACTGTTACTAAGCAACATTCTGCCCCACTACAATTTGGTCATCTTTGTAAAAATCAATTCGCTGCGGGGATTCCCCACTGCAATATTATTGTTAACTATATACTGCAACCAAGCATCTTCGCCACATAACGATTTCCAAATTAGTAAAAAACCAGATTTTGTACAAAAAACTTTCAATAATATAGGTGCCTACTTGTACATGGACGTTATAAAAATATTTACAATTGTATATAAACTATAAATTAAGAACTTTATATTCTTATGGGCTTTTGTTCAACCTATAGTTATTTACAAAGGGACACTATTCACATGGAACAATATTAAACTGGAATCTTATTTACAGAAGTTCACCCGCCCCGCGAGAGATTCGATCCCACAACCACTACCATGAAACCCCAACCCTCTAACAGAGGCATGAAGGCATGGGCGCATGATCCAACACTTTCAGTTAACAGCATTGGAACATTTGCTGTCAATATTTTTATTGCATTTAATTTACCCATTAAAAAAGTTTTTTTTGTTAACTTTAAACGTCACCAACTTCTTCGAGCTGCAGTAAATAACGTTCACACCAGAGGTCTCCAAACTACGGATCGCAAGAACTACTAATCCGCGGTAGCGGCCCGGATATGCCCGGTATTCGGCCCGCGAGTTTATTTTGATTACCATAGTGTAGGTAAGTAAATCATACAAAATAATAATCAGATGTTTTTATTCATTTACTCTTCGAGCCACAGTGCTTTTAAATAAATTAGCTTTTTCTGGACAGATTTCTTCTGCTGCTGCAATCATGCAATCCCTGATTAATTCGCGGTCAGTCACGCGGGAACTAGCGCGAGTTGCTGCTTCCTGTTCAACATTTATTTTCTTAAACAACAATTACTGAGATTTTAACCCGCGTTTCAAAGATTCATATTTTTCTAACGGTAGGCTTCCGGTAAATTTGGAGTAATTCTGAGAATGTTTAATCTCATAATGACATTTTATGTTGTATTCTTTGAGGACTGATATTGTTTCATTGCAAATTATACCTACATATTATTAATTGACTCAAGATCACGAAATATTGATATCCCCATTGCTCTTTAAATGTTCTGCACTGACTATCTATCAGTCGTTTCTTTTCCATATTGATACAAATCCACGCAAAAGGCACGTCACTTCAAATTAAAATAATGCACTTATCGTTCCGAACTCAAAATTTGGAACTGTCCAACTCTCGGTTGTCTTCCGTAGTTATACCACGCGCCTCGGTGCGTAGAACATATTCGAAAAAATTCGAGTACTCGAATCTTCTAGACAAGCGATCACGCAGCAGAACTTTTCCAGAACATGCTCCGTAAGTACCAAACGAAATTGCGAACGGTGCGGAGTTCATCCCCGCGCATCGCACCATAGATACCACACTCGCCGTCTAGTCCCGAAACGAAAATTTGCGGGTAATTCAAATCTACAGTATGTTGGTATGATGACTGATGAGCTAGCTAGGTCTTGGCCCTTAACACTTAGTGAAGGAGTCACTGTGGTCCTTAGGCTAAAAACGTTGGAGACCGCTGACGTATACCAAAACAAACTTATTTTTTTCTGCCTAAACTATGGCAAATATTATACTCACACAAAAGATAAAAAACGTGTAAAATGTAAGAAGTTCTCTCAGTAATAAAAGTTTAAAAGGTATTGGATAAACCGTTAAAAAAATGAGCCTTTTGACAGCTGGATGATGAACTTTTGGCCAACTGTGTAACACTCAAGAGCAAATTATGTCAAAAACTAAAAAGTGTCTTTTGTCAGCACAGATTCGCATGCTAAATTCCATCCGCATCGTTACAAGCATTCTCTTGTTCTTTTAAAAAATAGAATTTTTTTGAATATCTTTGACGCTCCATAGAGCCTTAACGAAACACTTTTGGATATAGGTAGGTTGGGTTGGGTTAAATTGTTTGGGTACACAGTTTAGGTACACCCCGTATAGTATACCATAATATTAAACATTATCAATGACAAAATTAAAAGTAAGTTCATGAAAGTTTATTATAAACATGTAGTCACAAAAAACAAAGCTCAAGAAAAAAGCATGCCAAATCTTAATCAATCGGTTATTTATGCGTAATACAGAATCTTTTAATAACAGATCTTCATTTTTCAGAAACTACTCCAATTTCTTATGGACCACGAGTCCCTGTTTCTCTTTGCGTGTTATAAACTGCTTAGGTGGCAAATGATTGTGTGTTCCAATCTTAGATACTAGTTTTCCTGATGCAGTATAACACTTGGCCGGACATTCATCAATACTAGCACAAATCCAAAGTTTCTTTCCATTTATCGCTTTGCTATAGTGATAGATGTGCTGGTGTAGAACTAAGTCGTGTGTGCCAGTGTGACGGACGATAAATTTAAATTGACCTGAGGACAAACCATTATATAAGAAACAATATAAAACAACATCTGGCATTACAACAATAACTTGTACTAATACTGGTACACACGACCAAGTTTTTCCATTTCAAATAGATTAGTAGTATTGACCCTAACTAACATCCGTTTTTTATTTCCCTCAGATACAATATAACAAGACCTTGTAGTTTTATGCGAAAGCTTTGGTGGTAGTTTCCGAAACATTGTTACTTGGTACCTAACGCACGAGAGCAGAAGCAAAAAGACGAGCGCTTTAGAGCCAGTGTTATTTACATACATGGTGGTCGAGTACATTCACCTACAACAGTCAAGGGAAAAATGCAACGATATGATACACAAGGTGATCCAAAAGTACACCGACAACTCCTAGCAGGTGATTCCTTTCGTCAAAATAAGAAAAAAAGTGTGGTTACCGAGATACTAGCCGACGAAGATGGAACAAAAAATCAACAATTTTATTGGTAAAAATTCAACCAAATGAAATATTGTTTTGGTTCTTAGGGGAAGTATTTCTCTGGTTCGGGCTACTTATTTTTAAAGTTTTCAAATTATCCAGAACATGATAATCCTGAGGACCATTTTACGTTTTAAGTCATAACTTTTTTGTCTTTTCATTTTTGGCAGGTTCAATAGTGAATTTCAGACCCTCCCCCCTGCTAGCAAAAAGAAAAAATGCTCTTGTTGGACAACGAAAACGTGCATCGTTTTTGAAATATCGGATTTTTGCAAAACCGTTCGTATCTCCGCACACCACTTTGAGCATCTGAAATTTCAAAAATTCAAACCAAATAAGATAGCTGGTGTCTGTCACCTATCTTCACATCAAATTCGTTTATTTTCTTTGTATCTGTTTAAGGCGATATCTCATTTGGTTAAATTTTTGAAATTGCAGGTGTCCCAAGTGGTGCGCTGTGATATGAACGGTCTTGTATAAATCGCCATATTTTTGGGTTAAAAAACGGAACTTTGTGCAATTTTTCAAAATCAAATATTTGTATGGTTACATAAATTTCTTATTGTAAAGAATTTTAAATTAGTTTATTTTAAAGGGCGTTAAATATTATAAAGTAAAACGGCGTTCCACACTCATAAAGTGCTCCCCAACCAGAGGATACGTCCCCTAAGAACCAAAACAATATATTATTTGGTTGAATTTTTACGAATAAAATTAGCGATTCTTCGTTCCATTTTTGTCAGCTGGTAGCTACCTCAGCAACTAGACATTTTCTGATCAAGGGAAAATTAAAATTTTTTCCTTATTTTGAAGAGAGAAATCAGCTGCTACGAGTTGTCGGTTTACTTTTTAATCACCCTGCATGGCAAGACAAATTCTGGAGTTAGGGTACGTTTATGTTAGAATAACGATAACCGATAAACACGGAAGCGAAGAAAATAGAAGTTGACATGTATGTCACCTGTTCATGTTGGAGAGCTAAGCTAAGAGTTAAGAGCTAAGAGCAACGATATACATATTTATTTATATTTCTTCGCTCTTATAACTGAGGTGGATGTGGTCGCTTCGCTCTTATCGCCTCCTTTATCGGTTATCGTTGCTCCAACATAAACGTTCAAACATGCATAAAATCCCCTTTAGTGAAAACAAACAATGAAACTATTAACAAACAACACCCTAGCAATAACACAAGTAACTAAGCGTTAAAGCCAAAGGAGCGAAGCGACGAGAACTTTTAACATGCTAAGGACCAATGTATGTAAATGTATCTATGACGATGTCAATATATTAGAGAGCCTAATGAGCGCATGAGCGGTATATTCATAACGCCCTAGGGCTTAATATACCTCTTTTGATAGATATAAACAACAAACAATTGATAAGTGCAAAATAAATATAATTGTGGTCAAAAAAGTACTTGTTATTTGATCAATCGTACATAAAAGCCTTTACAGGCGGGGTTTTCTCTTCGCATCGGTTTTTTTTTCGCGAAATACATAATGCTATTGGTTGAAGTTCCGAGTGTTGCTTAGTAACGAAAGTAAGAGGGCATTGTCCCTACAAGAAACTTATTCACATTTTATCTCGAAAATTGGGAAGGAAATAATTCAACATTTAAAATTTACAATTGAAATTCCTTATTATGCGTGATCCAATTCTACACCCTCTATGTAGGGTATGTAAAAGCTATCCGTCCATACAGTCATGAAGTCAGAATAGCACAATCATTATCACCAGTCTTGATACTCCTACAGAGTAGGCACCGAGATTATCATACCTCACGCTTATGAATTCTTTTAAGTGTGGATTTATAAAAAACATAGTATGCCAACAGTAACCAAGCACTGTGGAATTGGAATTAAAAATTTGGAAATAGCTGCTGCTTGCAGTATAAAAAAGAGATGTATGATTTCTGGGTCAGTGCATTTTTGGCAACTTTATTTGATATAGCGCATGTTCAGCTTAAGCTTTGGTTTCCTAGGAAAGCGGTGCCGTAATATAGCAAACGTAATTGTGACTTTCCGACACCTTAAATTAACAGAATTGTATGTACTACTACTGCTCTCGAAAATACCACACCCATTTTAAAAGTATGGGCCCAATTATTGTGCCGCCATACTACGTCTGCTATATTACGGCACCGCCTTCCTAGGAGACCCAGCATTCATCGAGCATTTTCATAGCCTTAATAATCCACAAAATCTTAACCTCTTGTTTATCCAATTGCCGTTTTTGTACGTTTTCTACACCAATATTGCAATATCTATTTCTTAGTAATAAGCTTTTTGGCTTACTTTTATTCAAGGAATAATGCTATGTGACGCTTGTATGCAAATTTGTACACACCCGGTATGTTAATCCCCGATTAATTTCAGATCCAAAAAATAATAAAAAAAATATTAAATTTCTTTTATATTATTAACTTTATTTAAAGCAAATTACTACACAACAATAAATCAATTATTCCTGTATTACTACATTCCATAAATTAAATTGAAATCTGGTATATACCAAACACATTGCTGTTAATAGAAACTAGATGACACCTTAAAACTTAAAATATTTAAAAAACCAGTAGTGTGAAAGATAAGACGATATGGTTCTCCAATTTATTTTACTTCTTACTTCAAGAATCTTCACAAGGGAGCAATAACACTTCTCCGCCATCTATTCATTTTATGGCGAATAAGGTTGAACGGAATCTCTCTTGCAGCATTTGGATATCTAGAAAATATTCATTTAAACTTCATCTCATAAGGGTTTCTCATTACTTACACGTTACTTAACGTAGAATACAGATCTCTAATTGATTCATATGGATTTCGCTCCAAAACCTCTTTCAGCTCTCGCAGAAAAACAATTTTCTCTTCAGCTGTATAATCAGGAGGATGATTATGAGGCTTTTTTATTTTAATATCTTGAATGTTTCCATCACAAGGTATTATAGCTCTAGCATGGCATCCCAATCGTTTGTATTCTAAACATCTTAAATATCTACAATGATTCAGAAATAATAAAAATGTATCAAAGCTTGAAATTACAAATTTTACAGTTTATTAGTTCATTTTTTATATTACAGTTACTTTTAGTTATTTTTAAACACAAACATTTGAAATCAACTCCCTACTAGAAACTCCCCCAAGAGGTGTTAGGAAAACACATTTATCTCATGTAAAATGTAATCTATTTTGTATAGCTATCAGAATCACATAAAGCTTAATGAATTCTTTACATCAATAGTGCTAAAAAGAACCAAAATTACTTACGTCATAGGAGGTTTTCCTTTCATAATATTCACATGAAACACGAATCCATCAACAATATATCGTGGCATATCAGGTTTCCTTTTTATCGAGGGTTTGTTGTCTTCAATGGTGCTATCATCTGCATAATCTGTGTTAAAAAATACTATTGATATTTAATCAATACAGATTTTCTAGATATATTACAGGGAAACCAAATAATCTGATTGTGTTCAGTAATGTAGGTACACTAAAATTCTTTAAAGACTGGTATGAGTCAACTTGTACTTCAATAATCATTGCATTCTATTTTAGTTATTATTTCAAATTTAAGACAAAGAGTGAAGCAATCTAGTCGGCTTTCCAATAGGTACTGTAACTAGGGTGCAGCCAGTATGGGTCTTGCCATAGACACCCGAATCAAGGAAGGTGCATGCCATACGAAGCATAACTTTTATTTTTAAGAACAAAAAAGAAACCCATTGTCAATCAAATAAATGGATGTATTATACAAGACATTGGACTCGAGTTCTACGACTTTTCTATTTACGTCCAGACATTGACTTCACAAAAACTAAAACTTTATAACAACACAAACTATCTGTATCTATTTTGAAGAGTAGGTACAGTAGCGGATCTAAGAAATGTTCGACTTGGAATTACCCTTTCACCCTTTCTGGACAATGGCCAGGATGCAAATACTTAAGTCACGTATTTTCTTTGAAACGAAATTATCTTGGACGCGTAAATTATTGTAGACTGTGTAACTCAC
Organism: Hemicrepidius hirtus; assembly: GCA_963082805.1. Taxonomy (NCBI): domain Eukaryota; kingdom Metazoa; phylum Arthropoda; class Insecta; order Coleoptera; family Elateridae; genus Hemicrepidius; species Hemicrepidius hirtus. The sequence continues at coordinate 35,032,963 of OY720159.1, forward strand.
ATTTTAATTGGACAGCATCCTACATTTTCTTTCTTTCTTTGCCGACATTTTTTATAGCAAGAAACGCCTCGCAAACCTTGCCTCGCCAAAGAGGCTAGAAAAATGTACCCGTGACGTCATCTACCATACGGCAAGCGTAAAATACCTTTATCGAAAGGCTTTAAATTGAAATGCAGAGAAAACTGCGCTAGATAGGGTAAAATACTATACCACCAAAATTGTAGAAAATAAAATTGTTTCAAGAAAAGTGGCAACGGCGCGGCGTGTAAGATTTCCCCATAAGAATTACATTGCCCTATGTTCCCCACAGTGACTTTGATCTCTAGTACGAACTGTATACCGGGTGAGTCAGACCACCCGTATCAGTCGTTTTTTTGGAAAACGGTTAATCGTAGTCGGGCCAAAAATTTTTATTACAAAAGCCTTCATGAAGAATCGAATGGTGACATTGGCATTCGCCGGAAAAATCAGCATCCTGAAGAGTTTGCTCCAGAATGTCGAGAACTTCAAAATTTTAAATAGCACGGGGGGTCAAAAGTAGTATCGTTGAAAAGGTCTTTAAAAAATAAGCAAGTTTTGTAGGAAAAATAATTTTATTACCCCCACCCCTTCTGAGGAATATTATTAAGAAGTTATTAAGTAATTGTACTGTTATTTAGGCAGGATGTAAACGGCCTAAGTAACTACATACGTCCTAACAATAGAAATGCATGGAAAATCAGCAGTGTATGAACACGGGCTGACAAGAAGAAGAAGAAAACTGTTATTTCACTTTACATTTAAAAAATGTCTAAAATGTGTTTGACAATAGGTCACCCGATTGTACTCCACTGGATACAACGAGAGATGATATGAAGCTGAGAATTCGCAATGCCTGCCGGTCATTAAGTGGTGAAGAAATATTGAGAGCCACTGATAATGTGACTAGAAGAGCTCGACAGTGTTTAGAAGTAGATGGACGACAGTTTGAACAATTATTGTGATATTGTCAAACTTCAAACTGTCGTCCATCTACTTCTACACACTGTCGAGCTCTTCTAGTCACATTATCAGTGGCTCTCAATATTTCTTCACCACTTAATGACCGGCAGGCATTGCGAATTCTCAGCTTCATATCATCTCTCGTTGTATCCAGTGGAGTACAATCGGGTGACCTATTGTCAAACACATTTTAGACATTTTTTAAATGTAAAGTGAAATAACAGTTTTCTTCTTCTTCTTGTCAGCCCGTGTTCATACACTGCTGATTTTCCATGCATTTCTATTGTTAGGACGTATGTAGTTACTTAGGCCGTTTACATCCTGCCTAAATAACAGTACAATTACTTAATAACTTCAATCGAATATTCCTCAGAAGGGGTGGGGGTAATAAAATTATTTTTCCTACAAAACTTGCTTATTTTTTAAAGACCTTTTCAACGATACTACTTTTGACCCCCCGTGCTATTTGAAATTTTGGCGTTCTCGACATTCTGGAGCAATCTCTTCAGGATGCCGATTTTTCTGGCGAATGCCAATGTCACCATTCGATTCTTCATGAAGGCTTTTGTAATACAAATTTTTGGCCCGACTGTCTACGATTAACCGTTTTCGAAAAAAACGACTGATACGGGTGGTCTGACTCACCCGGTATACTGTACGTAAGACTAATGATGTCACCACATGTTTGTGGTCACGTGATAATTTTGAAATTATTCTGTACTTTGATTATTTAATTAAGAATTCACTAACACCACATACTTTTAAATTGTACACTATTACCAATAACATTTTTTTAATATAATTCCCTGTTAGGAAACGTATATGCAAACTACCAAAAAGTTTGAAAATAAGCAACCGCAATCTTCCATTTTTAATTTTTGCGTGACAAACCTAAGACAACATATTACTGTTATGTATACAATTACAATGAACTCAATAATGTTAATGTATTGAATGTATCGAAATCAAGCTCAAATGCCAAGTTTCTAAGAATTCAAAACCTCTGCCCTATTTCCAGATTCTGGAAGGAATGATATTAAATGGGAACTATGAGAATCTTCCCAAAATATTGCAATTCCACTAACAATAATGCTCAGTCTACCTGTTATGGTGTCGTCATGTGACAGGAGCTTCAATAAATTAAAAATTATAAAATAATTGAATAGTTTAAGTTTACTGTCTATCATAAGAGGTCTGTTTACAGAAACAAATTCTAAAGATATTATCGATAAGTTTATAAATCCAATGGCAAGAAAATCTGTGCTGTAATTTATCATTATGTGGTGTCTTTTGTATTAAATAAATAAAAGTTTTGAAGTCGCCATAGCAGAGTGGTCGTGATGTTTGCAACCGCTAACCGCATTACCAAGCACCGCAAGGGGTGGTATTTTTGTGAATAAGTTAAAGCCACCCCAGGGATAGGTGTGATGTTTGTGTATGTTAGGTGGAGGTGCGTATGACCCTGACAAGAGGTATAGGAATAAAAAGTTTTTCAGTAAGACGCGTTTCTCATACATGGGCATAGGCGCAAACAAGGGTAGTTACCGGAATGGGGTTTACAATGTGCAACCCCAAGATTCTTGTTTATGAAAGAAGTTATAATGATAGACTGGTTATTTTCTAGTTCATCAACTAAATGATTAGACGATAGTAAACTCGGCCGCTTAAAAGATAATGTACTCATCCCATAGGTAAACTCGGACTGCTAAAAATTTTCGCTCTTAATCCCCACAGGTAAACTCCGGTAGGTAATTCTATCCTAATCGTTTAAGATATTCAACTTATTTCATGAAAATAACCCCTTTCTCAAATTTCATTGGTTGTACATTGCATAATAAGGAGGTGTGGTACTTTTTCTTTAATAATGTTAAATGTAATATATTGTATGTAATCAAGCGCGAATCGGTTTCGCCTGGGAGTTCTCCGTACCTTATGGATCATTTACCTCCCCCAGAGAATTTCTCTACATCTGCGCTTGTATGTAGGTAATAGTGTTTTTTCCAGGGTTATTTTATTAATAAATTTCTATGCCAATTACATTTGTGATTTTATTTAACAAACTAGTAAATTAGTAACTTAATAAGTGCGAAACAGATTAAGTATCTGCTAATCGTTTTCGAATGGCGGGGCTGAGCTAACCTGTACAGATTACAATACAATTATGTTTTGACCTTGGGCATTTAAGTTTCTAAAGCGGTCGAGTTTACCTCTGCCCAAATGATTGTATTCAGTCTCATAAAGAGAATTTAGTACTTATTTGTAAAACTTAACATCTTCAAATTCGTTATAGGAAAAAGCAGGTTGGGGTATAAACAAACTATTATGTAGGTACTTAGAAAAAAATTTATTTTTAGTACTTATTTTTCTTCTCTTGTTTGTATACTACAAGACTATCAAGATATAACATTAATAAACAAATGAAAAAGCATTAAATGAATGGAATTATGAAATACGATTGAAAAATATAAAACACTTCATAATGAATACATGCTATTGATATAATTTATCATTTAACAGGTGTATCTAATGCTTCTTTACGCCATCTACGCATGGATGTCCTTATTGAATCAAAGCTCATTTCTGTAGAAATTCTTGGAAATCTGTAATACATGTGTTAATAAACAATAAAAAAATACTAGTTCCAGTATACAAACAGTGAAAGAACTCCATCAAATAGTATTTTCAGTGAACTATCAGGTTGGGCTCGTGTAACTTCTTTAAGTTGCTTGAAAAACAAAAATTTTTCTTCTGCCGTTTCATCTGGTGGATGATTATGAGTTCTTGTTACTCGTAGCTGCTCGATGTTTGCGTTTAACGGCAATATCGCTCTAGCATGACAACCAGTACTTCCATATTTAGCGCAAATTAAATATCTAAAATAGATAAATTACTAAATGACCATGGAAATTCATTGAACTGTATAAAAAATTATTTTATAGTAGTATTTATTACAAAAGTCTAATAAATCTTAATTTGTATTTAAAATTCTATGTTCAACATATTTATAAATAAATAAAAAATCACGAAGTATGTGAATTGTTGTGGTAGCATAATATTGTTGATGTATGCAATCTCAGCCTACAATGGAGATTGACAGTGACCGACAAGAATTCTTCCACAGTCTAAGGTATTATTGCAAACGGTTTTGTATACTACAAATTATAAACTAACAAAAGAAAACTTACCTAATTGGTGGATTAGTTCGAACTACACTTGTGTGGTAGACAAAACCATTAACAACATATCGCGTACGTATTTTTTTCTTTCTTCCTTTCTCAGTGTCTTGCAAGTTGCGATCTATCAAAATAATAAATGCTGTATTGACTTCCCACTAAGCAACAATAAAGTACTAACATTACTTAAACGAATCTAATACACTAAAGACAATCGACATTAATAAATCAGTTTCCAAAACTTCTTTTAAGGTAACAAAATCTTTATTCTTCAACTATGGAGAACACAACAAAAATATCAAACATCTGAAACAAGTGATAATAGAAACACAAGGAAGAACTCAGAATGATCATACCCCCAACAAAAGTTAGAACAAAACTATACCTACGAATTAAATCAAAGCCAGTTGTTGTTTCAATTCATTCAAAGATAGTTTCTTCTAAAGTACCGACACGAATTTTATCGTTTATGAAGGCAACAATAACGATCTAGTTGCCGCAAGGGGCGTTCTTGTTCTGTGAATTTTAATGTCAAATTTAACTTTAAAACATCTAATTTTCTTTTTCCCATCATAAATTTTACCCATTTACGATCAAAGACATAAGAAATAAATCTGCCGACAGCGCCTTTTGCAATATGCAATAATTTTGATACTTTGAGAATGTTCGACTTCCCTATACTGTGTATAGTACTAATTTGCAGTTTGATCCGCCATCTTGTTTTTTAAAATGTTAAACATAATTTTTTCTTCTTTAAGGCGCCGCAACTTGTTAAGGAAGCACTTTTGCACCAAGGTATGTTTGGTTTAATCAATCCCATTTGACCTCAGGAATCTGCAGTTAAGATATGTCATCACGGTTTAATGTGATATACAACACGAAAACGGAATTCATAAAATTACATAAAAACTGGACCTCTGCTCTACCTCTAACGTTTCTAATACAAAAGAAGGCGTATTTTTTATATGTAATAAGCACAAAAGAGAGTCATATAGATTGTATAGTGCTTTAGCCTTGACTTGACGATGGCACGGGGGGGGGGGGGCTGAAGAGTCACTTCTTAGTTCTCAGAAAGAAATATAGATTTTTATAAATTTGGAGCCTTTCTAAAATAAACATAACGTATTCATTAGAAGGAATGTAGATATGCAACCATTATCTACCATTAGTCCATTCATCGTCATACCAATAAAAGAACATGAATTTGGTTAATAACCTTTTATGTGAAGAGATAAATTAGGAACATAAAATTAATGTAATATATCGGTCAGCTTTTTGAATATAAAACTGGTACAAAGCGTAATTACACAAGAAAATTTAATAAAAATGTTATCAATTGAGAAACATGTTATCTATTGAGAAAAACATAGTAAACTCTAATGTGCAACATTCCCAAACATCCAAATTTCGAAGAATGGATTTTATTTTTTAAGTTATACAATAATAAGAAAGTGTTCGTCTTGATTTTGCCTAATCATCTAAAATATATTTACCATTTAACAATTATTATAATATATAGGTTAGTACTACAGGCCATTGAGGCCCAAGGCTTGATCTGATGATGATAGAGATATAGTCTAGTTGACCGACGGTTCCCTGAACTACGACCAATAGGGCTGTTCTACGCAAATACGACCTTGGAACGACTGACAGGAAAGTTCTACCCTAGCCTAGTGCTTTCTTTTTCTATCGGGGCACCAATATGACGGCAAGAACAGCACTACATTACTAGCTACTATTTAACGTAACTAGATGTAGGTTGGTATGCTATACATAATTAAAGTCCAACAGAACCTCAATTTTTCCCTTGTTTCTGGTAACCCCCTGACGCAGAACTGTCATTTATGCATTTGGCACAAAAATACTCAGTAGTGGAAAAAGCAACCGTGCGTGTTTCCGTTGTTTTTAGTTATTGTTTCCTGTTATTTGTTATTGTATAGCAACTTAAAGCAAATAGTAACTAATAATTTAGTGATATTTCTTCAGTCAGATTGGCATTATTGATAGAGAGAGACAACAGTAGGGTAGAGCATTCCATCTCTTTCCAACTTAAATAGAACAGCCCTATTTTCATGGATAGGATTCTTAACAACAATCGTATCCATGACAGTTAATCACGGTTCAGCCAACTGTCAGGCAACCAGACTTTATAAAACCGACCCTTAGATACCAATAGTAAATATAGGAAACTTTCTTAACGCAACTTAAATGTGCCGCCACTGGCAACTAGTTGTAATCACATATCATGAAAATGACTTATTAAATTTCAAATTAATTTATTTACTTATTCCTACAACATTTTTGCAAAAACTGTAAACATCGGTTTAGTACATAAGATAATCATTCACAACAAAGAAAGTACAATATACATACAGATTTTTATCTTAAAACATAATAACAATGAAAACTAATATTTAATATAATCTTTGCAGTTTGAACTGCTCTACATTCTTAAATTAATATTTCGAAAGATGTTATAATGCTCCATTCTTAATGTTCACTTTTCTTCATGTTTTGGTGATTCATCTTCTTCAGCCTCAGGATTAGAAATACTACGACGCCATCTATGCAAAGAGGAACATACAGATTTAAAGGGCAATTCAGTAGCTCCATTGGGATACCTAAAATATACATAATCAATTTTATTCTTGCGATATATCAATCAATCAAACTTACAATATTGCAATGGTATCATAAACTTTTTTCAAAGAACCAGGTATAGTACATGCAGCATGCCTTAAATGATTAATAAAATCTTCTCTTTCAGAAGCATATTCATCAGGAGGATGATTGTGTGGTTGTGTAATACGAAGTTGATCAGTACTTCCATGTACTGGTATAATTGCTCTAGCTCGGCATCCAGCTCTTTTCATTTCAGCACAAGCTAAGTATCTAGAATAGGGAATGTTGAACTAAATTAAAATACTTGAACATCTCCTTCTATTTCTGATACAAAAAATGTGTTTACTTTAATATTTCAAATTTAATAATTAAGTCCAAGAACGTTGATGATAAGATAAATCATATATTTACATTATTTTTTATACTTTATGATAATCTTACAAAAATTAATATAATACTTACCTTATAGGAGTTTTTCCAGCCACTAATTTGTTGTGATAGACAAATCCACCAATAACATATCTTGTTCGAGTCCTGGCCCTCCGTTTTTTGACTAATAATCGACCTGAATGGTCTCCAGCAATTGAAAATTGACTTGCATCAAGTGACAACTTCAAATCTAATAAAGAAAATATTGATAGTGTCAATTTAAAGTTAAGAACGAGTTGTATCTATTTAATGCTTAAATATTAAGTTCGGTAAATCACATCCTAAACCCACACTAGCTTTAAATGTGCCACTGAAGTCATAGTTTAATGACCACACACCACGAGAAATCTTAAATTCTTAGTAAAAACGCAACAGGACTTATAAATATACGGGGTGTATATGGATTCAACCAACAATCTTCGAGTACATATTCTTGTCACTAAATGCAGCCTAAAAGCTTAGACAACCTATGTCCTTATCATATCTCTATTATATTAATTCATAAAAAAAAGTTCCGGCCCCTCCGTAGTCTTGTGAATGAGGATCCGTATGGCATTGGGGCGACACGGGTTCGATCCTTGGTTGTCAGGATTTTTTCAAAATTGTAGTTGGGGGGAATTTCAAGGTTGAGGCACGTTAGACCCGTGTATAGCGATTCGCACATTTATCTGGGGTAAGCAGGGGGTGGAATAATAGAGTTTCCTCCAAGATTCTTTAAAAAAAGAAGCTCTATTAATAAATAATCAATAGCATTACAGTAACATTCAGATACAGTTCTTCCACTAAATAATCCAAACGGAAATTAAAATTCACCGAAGGCAACAATAACAATCTACTTGTCACAAGAGGCGCTCCCGTCGTGTGGATTTTAATAATATAACTCTTATCTAATTTCCGCTCTTGTTATAATATTTAGTAATAGCTATGTCAGTCATTACAGTTAAAGGTAATTTTTAGTGGAAATTTTGGGATAGCAGTCGATTTAAATGGAATAAAGTAGTTGCTTTGTGAAAATAATAGCATATTTTGAAAATTTAATAGTTATTTATACATCAAGGGAATAAACAATTACTTTACGTTTCATTTCGCGGGATTAACGATTGTTTATTCCAGAGGTGGATACAGAATTTTCTTCCCAACCGCCTATATTAATAATTACAGAAGAAAATGATAATTTTTTTAAATAATGACAGCGCGGTACAGATATCTAATTGAAGTTGGCTAATGGTTATCAAGGAAACGAATTTGTTTATGTGAAAAAAAAACTTCCTTTTATTTTATTCCCTAGGAAATAAAGCATCACATTATTAATCAAAAACAAGGGAATAAAGTGGTACTTTATTCCCGGTTGGGAAAAAAAGTATTTTAAAACCGTTTCTTAAAATGGGTGTAACTTATATCATGTATGTACAGCAGCACAAATAGAAAAATTGATTAGAAACAGCATATTGGTGATATGGTAATGTACTCTGCATACCCAACAGATATAGCTAAGCTCCTCCCCACAAACCGCGCAATATTTGAATTAAAATTTTTCTATTGGTCGTATTTCAAAAATTCATATCATGCAACCACTGACATTTAACACTTGACTCGATTGTCTGTTTGTTAATTTGTAATTTGTAGCATGTGAAACTAATTTTTGTGTACCATACATTCGAAGGGAGGAGCTTAAGTATATCTGTTGGGTACATAGACATTGTTGTTCATTGTAAACAGAGCTTCAAAGCAACATGAAATAACACTTTTCTTTTGCATTCTCATATGGAAAACAAGATTAAAGACTGAATATAAATTTTAACCCAATTCAATAATTACTATACACCAACATTATTTATTACTGTAACATTACATACATCAAACGTTTATAAAACATACATGTTCACACTAAAATACTTTAAAATAGTACATTAAATAAACACTACACTAAAATTTTATGTAAAACACAGTTTTAGCATATTCAGTACGACACAGTAATTGTTACTACCTAAAACAATAGTTATTGCAGCTTTTGTTTGATAAAAACTAATAGGATATTCGATATAAAAAACAGTTTGCAACATATTTTTTAATAAAAGTCATTTAATCAAATAGCAAATCACTTATTTATGAAATCAAAATTGAATTCGGCATATTTGTGAAAAGTGTTGTAGCAGTAATGAGGCAAAAAAATATCTAGCATGCGTGTCAAATTATACCTACTTCAGCTACAAATGTTGTTAATAACATCAAAAAGTTCAAAATAAAATACAATAGAATGGTTCAATAACTTTTAATTTCTTTAGCTTGTTACGAAATTTACATATTTGGATTGTGGCGCCATCTATGCAGTGATGAACTGATTGATTTGAAAGAAATTTCTGAAGCACCTTTTGGATATCTAAAAATTCAAATTTTTGTCAAAGTTAAAACTCAACTGGTTCATAATCATAACTTACATTGCTGCTACACTTTGATATACACTTTTTAGAGTAGAATTTTTCATTGTTCTAATTGCATTTTTTAACTCTTTCACAAACGTATGTTTCTCTTCCGCAGTCATGTCTGGCGGATGATTATGAGGTTGAGTTAACTTTAATTGATCTACAGTGCCATGTAGAGGCAGTGTTGCTCTGCCGCGGCAACCTGATCGTTTATGTTCTGCACATCCTAAATACCTAAAATATAAAGAAGATGCTTCATCTAAGTACTAAAAAAACTACAATTTTAAAATTCTACTGATTTTAACATAAAAAAAATGTATTTACCGTAATGGTGGTGAACCAGCTATTAGATTGTTGTGGTAGACAAATCCATCTACAACGAATCGCATGCGAACATTGCACCGCTTTTTGCGTTTCTTTTCTTGGTTGACCGTAAACTTCGAATCTATTAAAACAACAAACACTATAACGTCCGTAAACATACCACTGGACCATTATATACTAAATTTTAAGTAGATAAGATCAATAATAAAATCTGAGAAAATTCACGAATTGTTAACACGTTTTCAAAGATATATCAATAATAGATATCACCTTCAATATGATTTGCCTTCAATTGAAGAACCAAAACCTTAAATTTTACAGGAGAGACCGTTGGAGAGACAAACTATCCTTATCAATAAAAATTCAATTAGGCATCAGCATCACCATCACATGATAGTTATTCATCTTGGACTACACACAAGCACATTATGCACGCACCTACTCTGCAACTAATTGTTCCGACCCGTGTCTGTAGGGACCCTAGTTTTATGTACTCCAAGTTAAATGACCTTGAAATTCTGCCGCCACATGCAGATGCGTAATATTATTTTGATATTGGTACTAATTTTAGTATATCTGATAGTCGGTGAGACAAGGTGTATCTGTATAGTCTGCCTGGGGATAAGGCATATTTCCAGTTATTTTCTGGCTACCAGATTTGAATGATTTGTATTTTGGAGTAAAAAATTTAATTTTTACTCGTTATAGAGATTTTAGAAAAGTGTTGCCACATATTTATGGTAAGCGATCAAAAAACACCAAAACCTCAAACCAAATAGTCTTGACAGAAGTGTGCAATAATATTATTAAAGTAATAGACATATAGTGTGTATTATAGTACACTGCAGGGATGGCCAACAAGTCGATCGCGATCGACTGGGGCTGTATTCTCAAAATCACTCGACATTTTGTCGTGCTCGACAAAAAAAATTGAACCAATCAGAAGGCTATTTTCCTAACAATTGAGCATATGTCATGCCGGTGTATGAGCCAAAGAGACTCCCCCGTTTTTTATAATCTTCTTACTATACCGAGTGGTAACCGCGAGGAGCGAACAATACAAATGTTATCCGTTTACCTTTGACTATCACATTCAAATAAAACACCTGAAATATCTTAATCAAAGGTATACTGATAAGTGATAAACGTAATCTTCACACGCGTGTCAACAGTGACAACTGACAAAATGCGAAAATGAGACTTTTATTCTACCGACGCCTGTATAAGGTATTCCAATGAGATTTAGTCAATTGACCCTGCTGTTATGCAAAAATACCTGACTGTATCAAGTGACTTTTGTTGTTAGTAAAAAATAATATCAATCAGCGCCCTCTACGAGGGTCACGTGATACAACTTTAGGATAGTTTGTTTGTACTGCCCTCCAGCAAGGCCATGTGACCAAATGCATTGGAATTTCTTCTCAAAAATTTGTACACTGCCTATGTTGATCCTAAGATGAGTAGTACATAATGTAATATTATGAGATAATATAATATAATTATAATAGATTCAATTAATGATGTATATCATTAAAACACGTATTAAATAATAGATGTTTTATTTAATAGTCCTAGATAAAAGTTCTACTAATTATTATCTCTTAATCAATGCATAATATTCTCATGTGAATTTTAAAATCCAGCAACTTCCAATGTATTATATTTAAGACAAAACAACCCATAGTATACAAAAACAATACCTTATTGATTTTCTACAATAAATATTTCATGCATCATATTATTTTGAGAAAATATTATTTTTTGGCATCTACGAGCAGTATTTGATTTTTTAAAGAATCAAGAACTTCACTTCTCCATCTTCTCATTGAAGATAATAATTTGTTGAAGGAACATACCTCCGCTGCTTGTGGGTGTCTAAAAAACATTAATTCTAAAAATTCAATGGATTAGATGAATAAAATACTAACAGGGCTTCTACAGATACGTAAATGTCTTTTAATGATGAGTGTGGTGCAAACTGTACAAATGCCTTCAACTGTTTAATAAATATATTTTTTTCTGCAACTAATCTCGATGGTGGATGATTATGTTCTTGTGTTACTATTAACTCATCTATCGAACCATTTACTGGTATAGTAGCTCTAGCATGACACACCAGTTTTTTATATTCAGCACATGCTAAATATCTGCAAGGAAGTATGGAGGTTATTAAAACTATTCCATAATACAAAATTTTAAAAAAATAGACAAATGTGGAATAATTGACTGTAATTCTCTTTGTAACTTGTTATTCTTTAGAAAACAATATTAAAAGTTGCATTATTAATTATTGAACTTACCTCATGCCCGAATTTGCTTTTCTAGAATTTTGATGATACACAAAACCATCTTTTATGTAAGACATTGAGGGCTGTTTTCTTTTTACCGGTTTTTGGTAGATCTCAGTCACATCTATTAATAAAACGAACCGTATAAATAAAATGCCGAAAACCTTTTATATATTGAAAAAAATATTGAGCATTTAATGCACAACATGTACCTAGTAACACTAGCAATATTACACTAAATAGAAAAATATTTCATAACGTATTTTTGATTTCAGATTCGACACCATGAGCAATCTCAACAAATCTAAAATAATTGATTTTTGAAAGAGGCACTAGATATAGTTTTAATAACGAAAATTGGCATTTTGTTTATTGACAATAAGCATCAATGGGCGCACGTCTTTTGACAAATATATTCAGAAATTCATTAAAATCCGTTTTGTGACGGCGCAAGAGGAACCTATAGAAACGAAGTCTATTTTATCTCATTGCAAATACTTTTAACATTGTCTAAATAGCGTTTTTTATTTCCTTATTATATTTCAAAAAATAATTATTTTTCACAATACAAATAAGTGGACGACACCGTGGTGGATGAAAATTCACATGTGAGAAGGTCCCGCGTTCGAATTCTGGTATCCTTATAGGTATTTGTGTTTGTCTTAATTTAACTTTTGTACAAAGGTAACGGTTTGTATGAATATTTAGTGAAATAGTAGGTAGGTACCTATATTAGAATATACAGAAAAAAATTGCAATAAAAAGTAAAGGTATTAAAAAAAATATTAATACAATAAATAATAAAGATCAAACAAAATAAAAACAAGAGTCTGATCACGCGCCAACAGACCTTACACATTCATAACACCAACCGCGATCATAAAACCCACCCTCGACCTTCATAACACCAACTGTCAACGTGTGTACATAATACCAAACATGAAAAGAAAGTCAACTCTCAACGTCTCAGAACACCAACCGACTGTTTTGAACATTTATTTTATATATTTCGAATTTATATGCTGGGATTATAAGTGTTAATTCACCCTGTACAGTTGGACGAAACTTTTAGCAGCGAAGGTTGCCGCAAATTCCTACAGGGGGCGGCACAATCGAGAAGAGGCATGGCAAACCTAAACATAGCTTAAGCAGTGTTCTCTTCAATAAAGTCGGTCTAGGTAGAGGTAACACCAATTTGCATTTTTTTTTTTCAATAAAAGACAAAATTAAAGCACAAACAGAACTGCATTCCACCTAAAGACACAAGAAGTTTTTACCTTGAAAGTTATTATGTCTTTGGGTATGAGTTTACCACGAAGAATTTTTATACTTTCAAATGATGGATTTTATATAAAATTGAGAAGGGTTTTCCCCCATTTCATGTTTTATTGAGAAAAATGAGAATCATGGTACCGTTCCTCGATTATGGCGTCTCCTCCTGCCGGAATTGGTGTCTGAAACTATTTATACCTAATGGTTTTCCGAGAAGAATTTTTTTCCGTGAATATATGACGATTATTTTACAAGTAGCATCACATAGCCACGCTAATAGTGAACCCTATAGTGATCCACCCTGCATAATAATATAGTGTTCTTAAAAATTTCAAAGCAAACCACCATGTAGTTATGTTTAGATATAGAATGCTGCTGGAGCATCAAATGTTAAAATGGCTCATTATTTCTGAATGGAAAAATACCGTTCTAATGGATTTCCAATAACATTGTTACATAATAATCATACAAGAAAGGCTGGTCTTTTCATCTCCTAATCAAATTCCTAATTTTATAAACGTCAGATATTTGTGCTCGCTCTAACATATGATGCTACAAAGTAGAAAGAAGTATATCTAGAAACGCGCGCAGTAGTTCGGACGAGCCGCAAATTTTGCTGCACTTTAGTTTATTTGGCAAATAATTTTTTTTTGACCAAACACCCCGCCAATTGGAAAGACAGGCTGCTATTAAAGTTATTAGCCAAACAGTTACCTATTAGGCACTTTAATAGAAGGTGAAAAGACCGGACCTAACTGTAGTTTTGAATCGCGCATTTAAATGACAAATGTCTTAAAATAATTAACATAGATTTGTACTCACCTACAAACAATTATAAAAGGTTACCAAACAAATGTTATGAAGATTTTTCACTTTGACTATCAAGTTATTTATTTAGGTACACAAACCCGCAATAGCTAGGTACCTAATGCACATCCGATGTTGGGCTCATTTAACCAACACACAGGGTCTTAATAAACTGCAACTATCATTACTAGTAATTTTATCAATGACACCTTAAAATTTCAAAAGATTTTCTGCATAGATTGTAGGACAATTTATTCTTACAGAACTGAAATTGGCAACTGTCTCACTTTCTCCTATCGCATATTTTGGATATGTTTTGATATGTCAAATAATGTTTGTAGCAATAGCCAATAGCAATGTTGCATTAGTTCTTTTTGTTTTTAGGGCAAAAGTGTATTCTCAGAATGCACACAAGCATTAAGTCCAAAAACATATCCTGTTTCCAGTACAGATCCACAATCTAAATTGAAGCCGAGGAATGACAGCAACCTCTTATGGCAACCTCATAAGAACGCATTGATAGTCAAAGTGTTAAGAATACTTCATAACCACAATGTAAATCAAAATAAATATACACCCACATACACTACACCTTTTTTTTGTATTGCGCGAGATATTATTACGTCCAGCAAAAATAAGGAAGCTGAAAATGCCTTACTGCTTTTGTGTAATACTAAACTGCATTATGGGAAAAATCTTTGTAGGGATAAGTACCTAGTAAAAGAAGTAACATTTCTAAACAGAACAATTGATAGCAACATAGAGACAGGGGCGGTGAAAAAAATTAATTAACTGCTAATGTAAAATAATCTTTAAACAAATTTCACTCGGCAAATTATGACCATTTTTATGTTATCCAAATTGGGAAAATTAAAAAAGAAATATAACATAATTTCCCAAAAACATTAATTCAAACTTATTTGGAATAGGTACAAATGTTATCAATTGTCTATTTAATTTTATAGCAACAACATAACATATTAATGTACACAATATCAAAGTAAAGTATTTTGATCTTCCCATATCCTACAGTGCAGTCTTTATCATATTAGCGCGATTGCATATAATTCATTCGAAGAAATTAAAAAGAACTGTACAGGATTCAATATGCAACAAATACAATAACTTTTCTTAACAAAATTTCAAAATATTGACCTCCCTTTAAGAACTCAAAGGCTTCACACTAAATAAATGTCAACAGAAATAATTAAAAAGTGATTGTGCCATAAGCATACAAAAGCAAGTTAAAAATGCACTTTATATTTTGAAATTCTGTTAAGTTTAAAAATTTGCCAACAAAATGTGTGATATAAATTACCAATATTACAGAAATGTACAATAGGATAAAAAATGAATACTAAACCTTTTGCTGGTCTAGTATTGAAATAGGGCAGAAATAATGCATAATAAGTAGACATTTCTGATTAAGTCTATATTATGCTATAGGTATAAGTCTGCAATTTGCCCTAAACTATTGGATATGTGTTGCAAAATGTAATCTAATATGATGCACAGATACCGTTGTGTGATGTTGGTGTGATGTAAAGTCACTGTATGGTCTTCGCATGCTCGCGTCCGAGCAACAGGCGAGGGCTATACAGTGACTTTAGTGTGATGCTAAGCAACACGCCACCTGGGGGCGTTTTTTCAACTACTGTAAGCAACATTCTTGAAAATTACATCTGCGTAATACCATACTAACTAATAACTTCCAATTAAAAAATTACACAATGATTAGAAATAACAGTTATGACTATGGCTCTACTTCTTCAGAATCAAGGGGTAAACCATGTGGGAAGTTTTTACCGGGTATACCCCTTGCTCAGAACCTTCAAAACCAATAATTTTAATCCAAACTTAAATGTACACAATGTTGCTTACAGAGGTTCCTGAATTGCTGCCATGGCGTTGTAATCTTAAACCACTACCCCAATAATATTAGAAAAACAATTTGAGCAATTTTATACAAGGCGCGCGATTTTTAAATTCAGATGCACAATTTTTGCAATAGGTATATTTCTTACTGTAAAACTAAAATACAAAACCAATAGAACGTCCCGATTCAGTATTTCTGTCTTTACAAAAAACTCCCAGAACACTTTAGCTCTAAAATAATTAGTGGAGAAAATAAATGAACATAATTAAAGATTTTTGCATTGAAATCCCTATAGTGCGTAATCCAATTCTACACCCTGTATGTTAATATGAATTAGTTTATCTTTAGCTCGTTTTCTAGTACAGTCAGTGACCAATGTTTTCACCAGCACTATACCACAGACAAAGGTAAATTGATTTTCTTCAGTTGCAGCATAGACCAAATTCAAGTTAATGTAAATGCAACAGGTATAACAATGAGTGGGGATAACTACTACGTCCAAGAGATTAAAAGCTTTAAACAGAAACTGCATGCTCAAACCTATAATGTTTGATATATCATGGATTTTGGAAGACACAGACAAAATTCTTTGAATACTTCCACATTATTATATTGGGTAAGTACCTATATTGATTTCTAATGTGAATAGACTAAAACAAAAAAAGGAGAATAAACAGACCTAATGAATTCATCCAGAATTCATTATTATTCAATGTATAGTCTTGGAAATACACACCCAAGTGTGAATAGGAAAGAACTATAGTTTTATAAGAATGGTAAGAATAACCAAGGGATACTATGTAACACGTACTAACCGCTTAGCGTACACGATTCATATACCACTTCATAATTTTGAAGCGCATAAATAGTTCTCTCCTAAATTTTCGGTGGTTCTACTATGACTTTTACACTGTTCCTTCCTAGAACGTTCTATTTATAGTTTTATTAATGGTAGGTACCTACTTCTAATACCAATTACATGTATTTATGTATAATCAATAGAAAATTGCAATAACAGTGCTCCTATATCTTAAATATATTAAAAAAAAAAAAATACAAAAACCCACACATTTTGTTGGCAAGAATAATTAATACAGAAGAATTGTCACCTACCTTGACCGTCACCCATGCCATCAGCTGAAGTTCCTGCTTTCGGTTCATCATCGCCAGTTTCCATTAACGAGTAATCTTCTGTGTCATCTTGCAAATCATCTATAGCAGAATCATCACCATATCTATCAGCTTGACTGTCATCAATCGCTTCAACATGTGACTGGTCAGCTGATTCCGTTGGTTCCATTTTAAACTGTATTATTTCCTCAGATGTTGGAGTAGCATTAGCGGAAGAACCTTCAGGCTTTGTTGTAGATGTGGCTATTGGCGTTGATACAGAAACTGGATTTATTACAGAGGATGTTTCAGCAGTTGGTATTGTAAATCTAGCACGTTTCGATGCAGGTCCTGCAGGTTTCTTTACACGTGCTGTAGGAACAGGTCTAGTTACAACTGTTTCATGAGAGCGTTTTATTGTTTCTACAGCCGATTTTTCTAATTCGGATGATTCTGAAGCTTCCGATTCATTTTGACTCTGAAAGTGATAACAAAATAATAATAATCTGCTAAATACAACATATACAGGGTGAATCCAAATTCGGGGAAATTTTATATACGAAATATTTGTAAACTAAGGAACGGTATCAATTTATTGAAAGATAAAATTATTGCACATCAAATGATGCTGATAATAAGATTTTTAGTTTGCAATACTAGAATTCAAATCCTGTATATGTTTACATATTTTTATTCAAGATGACATCCTGCACTATGTCGGGTACAAACAAATTGTCAATAATAGAGGTCCGTTACGAGAGTCTTAGCTGTAACACCCGATCTTTCTTTAACACGTTACTTATTAGGAGCCTGGTACACCGTATCTACCTACTAAGTACAGATTAAGTCATTTGTAACAGGAAAATGACTATGTTTACAAAATTTTCTAGGGATAATGATTAATTATATTCATATGAAGTCAAAGGTAGCATTTCCAACCGAAAATCACATTACGAAAGTATTGGCTGCTTAAAAATTAATCTGGTTTAGTTGGCTGTGGTTCCATGTAAATTAAATGGAAGCACCAGTCTGTTCGTTTGTGCTATACTGAACATGAACTATCTACACCTGCTCTACAGGTGGTGCAGGCAGTGCATAGATAACGTCACTTCGGTTCATTTAGTGCAGTTTGCTAGAAGACAAATGAACAGACCTAATATGAGCACAGCAACTAGAAGCTAATTAACATTTGAACACCCCACATATTGTTAGCAGGTTCTTTACATGAATAACAGTTTTTGAAATCTGTATTTTATATGAATACTAATTGTAAGAATAAATAAAAAATGGAAAGTAACCTCATACTTACATTACTATCTCCTGTAAGGCCTTTAATTTGTAATGCTTCCGCAGTCTTTATAAAAGTAGTTAAGTTCTCCTGGGCAACTTGCACTTCCCCCTGATACATGAACTGAAGCAAATCACTAAGCGCTATATAGCTAACGTCTTTCATGAATACTATTGGATGTTTACACGGATTACTTTGAAACAACTCCCGAAAATAAGGGCTACACACGGAAAGTATCATTTTGTGTGCCTTTAAATATCGGCCTTCAACCGCCAAAGTCACATCAACCAAGTCTTCACTTTCGAGTAAAGACTGCATTCCAGAACTCATGTTTTTATGAAAATTGTCCCAACACAACGAAAACTGCTCCGAAGCCATGGTTCCGGCTTTTTTAACACTTCACAATCTAAAATTACAAAACCGCATTAAAATGCATACAAAAAACCAACGCCAGCAAATATGGCGCTACATACAAATGCTCAAAGAAATATAAAATTGAGAAGAACAGTACGACACTAACCTTGAATCACAAGCGCTGCTGTATTTACTAGGGTGCACTTACATTAAACCTAGTAAATTTAACTAACACCTGCAATTAATTTGAAATATCGCTTGATTTTCGCACAAAAAACTGACGCCACTACATTAGTGAATTACAACTACGCAAAATCGAACAAACGAACTAAAATGTCTGCAAACAGCCTTCTTTTAGTGCGCATGTGTACCGTATAAACAAAAGTTGCGTCAGCCTATGGGGCTAATTACACTGTTGTCAAATCATTGTTCAATATTGTCACAAATTTCTGATAACAAACCAAAAATTTTAATTAGAGCGAACTATGCAATCAAAGACTGATGAAATATTTGCATAGCTCTCTCTCTAATTAGAAAACTTTTGTTTACGCTTGTTATAAATAGCAACAAAACTTTTTCTAATAGATCACAAAAGTAAATGCAGCACGTTGGCAATACGGCTACTTCAGTCCTCAATGGGTAAACAACTACACGCTTATGGGTTTTCAAGGAACCGGTTCCGCGGTTACTATACTATAGATATGCGCTTACCCACCGAGATAGCCCATGTGATGAGTGGTCGCTATGACAACCCATGAGTGTGAAGGCAAACCAGAAGCAAACCACGTGATGACCCAACTATATTCTATTGGTTCTCGATGACGTACGTCGTGTCTACGTATGATAAAAAGATAACCACAATCCGAACTGTCAACAAATATTTTGATTATGCTACTATTAATCGATTTGGCAACACTGTGGAGGTATTATCGACTTGCGCCTTTCTCGAGAAAAAGTGTTTCGAATGCGCAATCGCATAATTAGTAAACAAAAATGGCAGGTGTAGGAGATGCTAACGCAAATGAAGTCGAAACAATTTTCCCGCTAAAGTTAACGGCGGGCCGCACGTTAGGTACGTACCATTGTATTAAGGTATTTTTATATCATGGAAAAACTAGAGCAGTTCATAAGACTCGGAAAAGCTGGGGAAGGCACTTACGGCGTTGTCTACAAAGCCAAAAACAAAATAACAGGAAAATTTGTTGCTCTTAAGAAAATTAAATTGGAAAGGTAAGTGGATGTAATTTCGATTTCAAGAGAAATGTAATTTAAATTTTTCGTAGTGGGTCGATTAATATTAGAACTGTAGGAGTAGACCATAGATTGTAAATTCTTTGTGTACTACCAATATTTATTTTTTTAATGTGGGCCTATTTCTGCTGCTAATGCTTAACGCCAAAACCAGGGAATAAATTTACCAGTTACCACATTCCTTGTGATACATCATGTTCCATATACAAATTTAATATTATTTTGTTGTCGTCACTACTGCACGACTATTAGTATTATATTTTACTGTTAAAAAATTCAGTGCATTTTTATTATCACACGGTGAACTTTGAAATCATGCATACAGTACCATATAATCAATGTTTTTCCAATCAGCTAAGCTTTGATAGAGACCATGTCAATGAATATTGTTGGTAAGATATCGCACTTAATTTTACTTTTGGTCGCACAAACAACCTCAAAAAATAGCTAATATATTCTAAACCACCTACTTCATTGCCTACATGGATTATAGATGTTATGCATTTTTCTGAGCCAATAGGAACCGGTCATCATGTGGTGTACGCCGATGAGCAAACAACTACATGCTCATGGGTTGTCATACAAATACAATATATTTTACGGTTACCGCTTCCAACAATCGAAAAACTCACTAGAATTATCTGGACAAGCACAAAACAAAGCGGTCCAAGCAAGAAAGTAAATCTTCGCATTACGTGCTTACCCACCAAAGTAGACCACGTGATGGCTGGTCTGATCCCTATTGAATTCTATTATAATAGATTCTAAAGAATTTTCAAGATTCAGCTCCCATATTTGTATTAGAATTAGTAACATTACATCATCACCATCATAATCAGTGACTTAATAATCAAACCAACTAACAATGCTTTCACCATGAATATAACCTATTCAAGATTCGCCTGGGCTATTAACATCACTAATAGGATTGTAAGGTGAGCAGGATCATGTGCGTCTTACGTGGTTTTAAAAACGTAGCACCACATGATTCAGCTTATCTTGTTTCCTGCATTCGACTAATTCTTAAAAGAACTAAAAAAAATATGACTGAGTGAGATGTGACATTAAAAAGAATAAAGTTATAATTTTAGAACTTTGCTTATTTATGAAATGTATATTTCCAACATACAGTAGGGCCTCGGTAATCCATACACAATTAGACATGCTAATTGGATATTTCAGTAATCCAACAAACTTCAAAGTATACATGCAAACTCCACCAGGAACTTGCATATCAATCCACCCTCTTGTATGACAGCATTATGCTTTTCAAATCGGTGCTGTAATGCACACAATATGTATTTTAAACGAAAAATGCAAAATTTTAGACAAGGGGCCAGTTATATAAAAGATTTGACTCTGAATTCAGCCGATCCTGGATTGTTCATAAGAATCATATTCATGACAATTGACTGTAAGGGTCAAATCTTTTATAAAACAAGGTATGTAAGTACAACTCTTTAGTTCGTAAACGGTATTTGTTGGATTAGCGAGGCTATGCTGTAATAATTCAAAAATGATGGAGCTTTAACAGTATGGTAACAATCTAATTTTAGTAACCTATATTTGGGCAATTTTATCATAGTAATCATAAAATATATTATTCACGATTTCAAGTTTTATTTTGTTGTAATTCATAAATATACAAGGAGGGCCAGCTAAGTTCTCCCTCCTTAAAAGCAATTGACGCAACCCAACATAGATATTGTATAGCTAGAAAACTAGCTAGAAATTTTTGTCATTCAAATCAATTGATCAGCGTTGCTTATGTATAACACTAATGCCCGGTTGCACCAACGTTTTTAACTACGAGTTTAGCTAAACCATGATCAATTGGCATGGATACGATTGTTCGAACAATCGTATCCATGCCAATTGATCCTGGTTTAGCTAAATTCGTAGTTAAATACGTTGGTGCAACCGGGCATAAGGCCCAGTTGTATAAACGATTTGACTTCCAGTTCAACTGATCCACTATCAATAATTGTCATGGACATGATTGTTATAACAATTGGTATCCATGACAATTGATCGTGGATCAGCTGAACTGGGAGTCAAATCTTTTATACAACTGGGCCTAATGCTAAGTCGAGCTAACTAACTATTATCTGTTTGTATAATACCATATGATCAACATGGAATACAAATTGTGTCTTTACTTAAGCCACATGATTGATTTATTCTTGCTTTTTACTTTGCCATACCACCACTGGTATATGGGAAGTACCGAGGAAGTACTACTGATATGAAAATTTTCAAAATTGAAATTTTCGCGGAAATACGTGTTTTGGAGCTCCAGGAACCCAAAAAAGTGATATAGAAAAAATGTCTATCTGTGGGTGTGTATGTGACTCCTCTTAACGCAAAAACTAGTGAACCGATTTTGATGAAATTTGAAATGAAGGGGTATATCGAAAATTCATTGACAAAATAAGCTTTTCAAAATCCGAAACCGGAAGCAGAAATTAGACATGTTTTTTTGGTAGCATTTTTTTCAGAAGCAGAATTTTGAAAATCTGAGTAGCGGATATGAAAGAAGAAACAAGGGAAACAGTTTTTACCGGACTCTCTAACTTCAAAATGGCGACCGCTATAAATTTTTCAAAATTTTCAAAAACCAATTATCTGATCAGGTTCAACAACAACTTGTTTGAAAGTCCTTTGTCGGTACTATACCATGAAAAAAGATTTATTTCGTAAATCCAAAAACGGTCGCAACGGCGCTCTTTCAAAATTTTGAAATTTTTGAAAAATTATTACAAAAAAAAACTGCCCACGATTTTGTTTAAATTTTCCACGACCTTCTTGATTTTCGAGTCAGACGTCAGACTCGAAAATCAAGAAGGTCGTGAAATTTTCTATACCAATGCAGCTTGGTTTATACAGTGCCTTCATTAATGATTGATACCCACGTGACCACAAAATATAGGCAACCCAACTTTCACAGTTGGCAAATCTTTATCTAATAATTCCCTAACTGATTGTATGTACGTAAATTGACAGTAACTTTAGTGACTTTAGTTACTTATTAGTTACAACGAGTACCAATCCTACCTGACTTCAACATTTAAATCTGAAACTCCCAAGGACACCGCGGATCGAAGGTCACGTGGGTATCAATCATTAATGAAGGCACGATAGTATAGCTACATTTTTGTTTTTTGATGAACGCCAGAATTTCACTGTGAGGTTTTGAAAATAGGAAATTGATGCTCCTATAGCGCCTTTATTAATCAAAATATGAAAGAAATTTAAATATGACAATTATTCAGTATATAATTCTGCATTTTCTTAAATGTATATCACGTATAGTACAGGGTGTTTACTTTTCACAGTACAACTTTGTTATTCTAAATGAAACACCCTGTATATTATTATATAAATTGAACGCAAAATTTAATTGTCTATCACATAGTATAGACCATAGGGTGTTCATATAGTTAAATTTTGCGCGTGCGTCGGTCGGTAGCGATCGTCCGGCTTCACCAGCTGTAATTTCAAGCTGGTTACTACAGATAGATGCATGTCTTTCTTCTGTACATATCGAACCCGTACAGTCTCATTTTTCTCGCTAACGCATTCAAATGATTTCCAGGGTTGCCTCGCGAACTGCGAAATGTTTATTTTTAGTATGGGAAAGTCCAGGAGAGGTTTGCGTCTCCACTTTTCTTTATTTTAATATAACATTTAGTATTAAGTACTTTATTGTAACAATTGTACATGCCTATGTGTTACATTTTTAAGTTAATTAATGTGTTTATTGATATATTAAAAAGCAGAAAATCACAGGAACATCTCTGAAAATGATAGAACCATTACTTTGGTTTAAACTTAAACTTTAGCAACCAAGAAAATTGTAGACCTTTTTTTTTATTAACTTCTTTATAGTCAGTATTAAAAAATGTATACAAATAATTTTATCTCAAAATAAATGTTACATGTTAAATTGTCATTTTCTGTTTTTAAATCTGAATTCTTACAAAAATAATAGCTCATAGTGAAATGTATTTTAAAGTAATATAATTGTGTTTTTTATATACAGGCTGTCTCTGGTGACATAGTTAAACTGCACATTCCTGAGGGATAGGGCCAGTTAAACCAAACCTTTCTACAAAAGTGCTTCCTTAGGAAGTTATGGTGAAGAAAAAATTATTTTTAACTTTGGGTATATTTCAGAACATAATAGGTAGCTCCCCTTTATCATAAATTTTACCCATAAGAACAAAAATATTACTAATAACAAAAAAGTTATGGTCAGAGACATAGGTACGAAAAAATCTGCCGACGACGCCCTCTACAATATGTAATAATTCTAATACTTTGGGAAGGTTCCCTTGAAGTGTATGTGTACCAATTTTCAGCTTGCTCTGCCATCTTCTTTCTGAAACATGCTAAATGTTTAAAATACTTTTTTCTTTAAGGTGCCATAACTTCTTAAGGAAGCACTTTTGCATGGAAGTATGTTTGACTTAATCAGTCCCCTTTAACGTCTGGAATCTATAATTAAGTTATATTACATTTTAGAGACACCCTGTATAATGAATAACTTTGTACTTTTGTACATTTTTTAAATTTATTGTAAGTTACGTCACTAAGCTTTGCATTCGTTAGGTACCAAGGCCGAGGAGATTCCGAAGGTGTTCCTTCCACTGCTATTCGAGAAATATGTCTACTCAAAGGATTACGTCATTCAAGCATCGTGGATTTACTTGATGTTATATGTGTTGATACAGATTTGTATTTAGTTTTTGAGTACTTGGATATTGATCTCAAAAAATATGTTGATAACATGCAACAGACCATGCAAGAAGATCTAATTCAGGTAGAATACAATTTAAGATCCATTATAAATTTGGTATACTCACAAAATAAATTTTTATAGAGTTATTTAAAGCAACTATTGGAAGGACTAAATTATCTTCACACACATCGTATTCTTCACCGTGATCTCAAACCGCAAAATCTTTTGTTGGATAAAGAAGGACATATCAAATTAGCAGATTTTGGTCTATCACGATCATTTACTTTGCCTACCCGTACTTATACACACGAAGTAGTAACACTGTGGTACCGTGCACCTGAATTGTTACTTGGATCAAAAGTTTACTGCACTGGAGTTGATATGTGGAGTGTTGGATGTATCATGGCAGAAATGGTAAGAAATGCTTTCATTTTAAAACATGTACAGGGTTGCTGACCTTACAATGCCCCCTATCTGAAAGTGGCAGTAAGGAGCATGTAAGAAGGTATTTTTATTTTTTAAATACAACACTATGCACATCACACAAAAGGTGCTTTTTTCAACATTTTAGTAACGTATAAGGAATTGTTTAGTAGATAAGTTAAATTCACCATCTATGGTACCTATGGGATAAGAATGAGTAGAAATAATCGTTATGACAATGACTCTATTTCTTCAGAACCTTTAAAACCAATTTTAGTTCAAACTTAAATTGACACAATGTGCTCATGGGTTGTTATAAGAACTGCTCATCATGTGGTCTAGCTTTGTGGGTAAGCACAATATCCCCCAACTAGTCATCATGTGGTTTGCGTTTTTCGGTTATTGGAAGCAGTAACTGTAAAATGTATTGTATTTACATGCAACCCATGACTGTGTGTTGTTTACCACATGCGCATTTGCTGACAGCACATGACCGGTTCCTTGACAGATCACTACCATGTAGTTATTTACCCACCAAGGTAGCCACGTTGATAACATGCTGATTAAATTCAGTGACATTAAGACAGATACTGTACAGGGTGGCTCAAATTGGTTGTCCGTATAGGGTATCTCAGCAACTATTGTCGTAAGGAAAAAATTGAGGACACATTCTCGAGCTCGTTTTTTGAGACGAATCTAATGGCGCAGACAAAATTTTGCTATAGTTTCACATTTTCAAGGAAAACGCGGTTTTCCAAAATTTCGTTGTTCCTATTATGTTGAATAACTTTTTTATTTTATAAGCCATCGCAAAACTATAAAAACATTCTAAAGGCACTTTTTTGGGTAGAACTCAATGGCATACTCAAATTTTTAACTGGGGTTCAAATTTCGGAAATATTAAATATAGTTGTATTTTTTAAATAGAAACCATGGTTAGCTATGTCCTTGTTAAAACGGGTACTTTTTTCTTATTTTAAAAATATATACTTTAATGGGTATATTTTTAATAGTTTTTCAGCAAAATTAGAATTTACGTCTTTTACTTACATTTATTCAGGTAAAGTACGTTTTCTGTGCTAACTGTGGCAAAACGTCATTTAGAAAAATTGTTCAGAATGTAAAATCATCACCTCGTACAAAATTTCAGAAATATCTTTAGTATAGACATACTCGTCCGCCATTTTGTGTCCAATCTGGGTGAAAGTGTCATAGTTACCAATAGTTATTTTTTATACAAGACGATAAAATTATATTTTTTCTATAGCAGATGTTAAAGTGTGCATTGTTCGACTAAAAATAGTTGATCAAGTATTACTTTAACCGCAAGGGTAGATAAAGTAACACTTTAACCGCAAGGATAGATAAAGTATTTTAATTTTCTGGAAACTCCATGGAAACCGAATGGAAACCTTTGCTACTGAGATTTTCGGTTTTAATATAATCTAATTTTAAATTGGTTTTTTTTTACAAATTTTTCTTATTTTTTTAACATCTGCTATAGAAAAAAATAGAATTTTATACACGACGATAAAATTTAATTATCGACTCGCGAAAATTAATTCACTCGCGATTTCATCGCTCGTGAATTAACACTTTCCGCTTGTCGATAAAATATAATTTTATCGTCTTGTATAAAAAATAACTATTTATCGACAAGCGGAAAGTGTTAATTCACGAGCGCTGAAATCGCGAGTCGATAATTAAATTTTATCGTCGTGTATAAAATTCTATTTTTTTCTATAGAAGATCTTAAAAAAATAACAAAAATTTGTAAAAAAACAATTAAAATTAGATTATATTAAACACGAAAATCTCAGTAGCAAAGGTTTCCATTCGGTTTCCAGAAAATTAAAGTACTTTATCTATCCTTGCGGTTAAAGTGTTACTTTATCTACCCTTGCGGTTAAAGTAATACTTGATCAACTATTTTTAGTCGAACAAAGCACACTTTAACATCTGCTATAGAAAAAAAATTATAATTCTAAAGCAATAGGCTACATAAAAATAGAATTCCTGGCCAACAGCTGGACACAAAATGGTGGACGAGTATGCCCATGACCGAACCCTATAGGTGTAAAATTGCAAAATAGAAAAAAATGTAGATAGGAGGTATTGTCACCAACGGCTCAGAGTGAAATGGAAAAAAAAAGATAAGCAGCAACACAAAGGGAAATAGCGTCGCGTCGTTTGCATTGAACAGTAACATCAATGCAGACGGAATAGAATGACAAAAAAATTATAAGAGGTTACTATAGAACCAAGTTCTGCATAATTGCCACTGTCAGAATTATAGAGTTAGTATGAAAATGACATTTTGTAATATTCCAAGTTATAACCATGAATTTGGATACAAAGATTAAAATCATACTTAGCATTATGATATTATGTACATGTGCTTTAATCGCAGCAGCTGTAACAATTTTTATTTGGCATGTGACTTGTGTTACTCCTCAAAACAGCTATGCCATATTTCCTGATAGTCGATTTCAGGAACCATCAGCAGATCCTATAAACAAAATGCATTTTCAATCGCCATATATCGTAGCAATAGGTTTAGAAAGTGATAATGTCTTTACATTCATATGTCCCGGGGTAATTATATCCTTAAATTGGTTAATAACGACAGGTACATGTGTCACTGATACATGTAAAAATGGTGATTTGGACAAAGTTGTTATACATTCCGGTAGTATTTATTGGAATAAAGACTTTTATAACCACCATGTTATATCATGTTTTCGTCATAAACGATATAAAAAGAACAACTACAATTTTGGAATAATGCAAGTATGGGAGCCATTTGTTCGACCAACAGAAAAAATGACTAGAATAGCATATTTAGACCACATTATAAAAACTAATTCTGTCATGACCCTTTATGCATGGCCTACAAGTAATTCTTCCTATTTTAAATCAGTAAAGAGTATAGACCTGGTAAAATTACCAAAGAACCAGTGTGGAAAACTGTTTGCCATGCTTTCAAAGTCACGGTTCACAACCCAGCGAATATTTTGTGCAAAATTTACAACAGATCTTGAGAAAGGTTGTTACTTTCCTCCTGGAAGTCCAGTTGTGCAAAATGGCGTACTTATAGGGATCGTTACTAATCAAGAAAATTGTACAAGGAACGAAACTAGAATTGTTCTTCTAAGTATATCCTCATTTATTAACTGGTTGATTCAAGTTGAACACAAAACTTTAGCTGAATCCATTAATTTTCATGTATAGTAATTTTTTTTGTAGTTAATAAAGGTTTTACATAGTAATTTGTTGTTAACTTGAAATTCCTAATTAGGTATTCCAATGATATTCGGTCACATGACCTTCCTGAGGGGCAGCATAAACAAACACGGTCATACCGGGTGACCCTCCTGGAGAGCGCTGATTTGTTTTGTTTGTGTTTTGTCTCAATAAGGCTCACCTGATACAACTAAACATTATTTGTTCCCCCCCCCACCTCAGAAAATCACGTGATCAAAAATATTTGGAATGATTTTGAAAAATGAAATAGGTAGTGAACTACCGGGTGGTGCAGACAGACCACCCTTATCAGTGCTTTTTTTCGAAAACTTAATCTGCAAAAAATATTACTACCAAAGCAGCAACTGACAATCAAAAGGCAATATTGGGATTTCCTGGCAAAATCGGCGTCCTGAACAATTTGCACCAGAATGGAAAGAACTTTTGAATTTCAAATAGTTTGTGTAGGCCACCCGTTGAAGATAGTTTGACTTCATTTTACACCTAGGTTTACTCCTTTAAATTATATCATCGATTTCCCTAACACTTACATTTTTGTTTGCTGTGCTGTGATTAAGTGACAATTTTGTTTTAAATCTATTTGTGGAATAAAAGAAATTTTGAAATATTTACTGCTGTAGCTGAATATTCGGTACTTACTTTAGTCAAATTTTTGGACCAATATTCTGCCTAATCCCGATTCGGCGAATCTACCTTTTAATAGCTTCAATAATTTAATATTCAGGTATCAGAACCTTGCCTTGATTATACAGGGTGGGCAATAGAGCGTGGAAGTTAGATAGCTTCTACACTCGACACTGTAACAGATGAAAAAAAAATTCTAATGCAGATGTAAACTGTAGGTAAATGCCCATACATAGAAATTATTTTCAAATATACAGGGTGTTACAAAAAGTGTGGACATTTAAGGTAGTTTTTTTTTAAATGGAAAGCCCTGAATATTTTTGCACATTTTAATTTTAAATATTAGCACCATATAATATTCGGTTCAGAAGTAATAATATTTTTTTCAAAGAAATTGATTTTTACGTTACTCCACTTAACATTTCACCACAACTCCGGAGGGCCTTATTGTAGGAGGTTGTAGGGTGCTTTTGTTTGAATATCGTAGAGTGTACCTGTACAGGGTGTTCAAAATTTATTTTCATATTTTCAAAACTTCAAAATTATTTTTCTCAACTTTTCAAATGGAACACCCTGTATATTTTTTAACGATGTTATTGTATGTAGAATTAAATAGCGAACATATTTGGTATGTACAGTCAGCGACAAATGTTTTCACCAGTATGATACCACTGAACACGTTTTTTTGAGAAATTTAAGAGGTACCATAACGTCGTTCTTATTGTTTTATATAGGTATGTTGGTAACACTGTTAACAAGATGAAATGAAATATAGAAATGTGTTATATTTCTCAGTAAAGCGGGTTACAGTGGTACAAAACTGGTGAAAACATTTGTCGCTGACTACATCCTCATGGCTATTTGAAACCAATAAATCAAAAATGTTATGGTGTAGGAGCTATCGAACTTCCATGCATTATTGCCCCACCCTGTATATTAACAAAAATATTTTTGTACATTTATTATTTCTTTTTCTTTTAGGTAACACGACATCCATTATTTCCAGGAGATTCTGAAATAGATCAATTGTATAAAATTTTCAAAATATTGGGAACCCCCACTGAGGCTGTCTGGCCAGGAATTAATAGACTACCTGATTATAAAGCAAATTTCCCATCTTGGGATGCACATCCTGTCTCAGAGTTTGTAACCCTTAAAAGTTCAGCGGCTCGAGAATTTTTAGATGTATGTTAAAAAAGTAATTAAAAAAAATTACTAATAAAATACTTTATTTTCAGAGCATTTTAGTTTACCAGCCAAAAAAGAGACTAACTGCTGATGCCGCACTGAAAAGTTCCTTTTTACAGAATGCAAGACTTACGTGCCCCGATTTAGACTGTTTTCAAAAACATAAAGACTAACTCTTTTCAAGACTATTGCAATCTTCGTTAGTTAGTACTAAATTTTATTTAAAAAATAAAATGTTTCAAGGAATATCGATAATATGGAGAATGATATGATAGTGTCTGAAGAATAATCATTTTTAAAACAACTAACAGGTGTTTTGAAAATTAAATAATTATTTTAATTATTGAATTGAAACAAGCATCTCTGTGATGTGCTTTTGTATTAATTTAAATAAAGTTCGATTTTATACTATAAGAAGTAAATGGATATATACAGTGAAAATATTTTTAGAAACCTATATGTAACAGGATGTATTTTGTATAAAAGTTTATTATAAATTAAAACTTGCTGCAATAAATTATTTAACAAACAAAAACTTAATTTTATTTTTATAGCATTAGTACCTAGTTGTAGTATATCAACTTTTTCCTAAAAACTAGTTTATTAAATATTAACACGAATTTAATTTCAATTCATTTCACTTTGTTGTTCATTACCTGATACTGTTCCTTCACATTGAAGTTTTGAATCATTATTATCATCATCTGATGAATAACTAAAATCACTATCGCTCAAATTTTCATTATCTGATAAATTCAACGGGATATCTTCTTCAAGGTTTTCTGTAAAAGTTTCATCATTTGCAAATCCATCTTGCAACCGTAAAATCATGTGAGATTTTAATTCATCTTTAAAATTTTTCAATAATTTAAATCGTTCTTTGATAGTACATCCATCTGTCCCTACGGTATTTAATTCAGTTGCAGTCATTTCTGCCATAGCAGATTTTTCGACATTCACATAATCTTGTAGCATTATTAACTTCATAAGCGGTGAAACATGAATAAAGTTTTTGAAACTTAATAATTCTCGCTTTTCTTCTTTTGTAAAAACACGTGGATTTTCATTTGAAGGAGAAATAATTCCTGCTTTAATTGACTTTTCAATGTCCACAAAATCTTCTATTTTATCTTTATTTATATCCAAATTTACTGGTTGATGTTCTACACATTGCATTACCAAATTTTTCCACACATAAAAATCTTTTGTGGGAATAGAATGTATTGGTTGCTCTGATTTATTCCCATCGATAACTTCAGATTTTACTCTATGCTTTGTTGATTGTTCAGCTAATTTTTGTAATTTCACATATTTCATGTATGTTGGATCCATATTTTTTACCGATGAGGTGGGCTGCTCCTGTTTTATCTTGGTGTTAGATTGTGCTTGTACTTGTGAAGTAGCAGGTGCAGAATTAATTTCTTGAGCAGCTGTATACCACTCTGGAACAAGACTTTGTCGAGGCGGTAACTGTGATGCTTGCCACTGTTGATCTTGCTCCTCATCTTCCTCACTTTTATTGGAAGGACATTCATCTTCATCTTCGTTTATAATCACATCATCTGTTATATATTCTTCAATGTTTAATTTATCATTTTGAAATTTTTCAAGTAGAATTCTGTAGTCTTCATTAATATTAATATTTACAGTTTCTGTTGAATTTAAGTTAATTAAAGGCTTTGGTTTTGTACCAATTTTTTTCATTGTTAATATTTTGGATTGTTTAAGTAAATATTGTAATGTTATTGGGGTTGTTGCTTCAAATACGTTTGTTTTTGGGAATGGATTTTCAACTTCTTCAAAATACACGTTGGTTCCAACAGCTTCATCGTAGGTTCCTTTATAAAGAAACTGTGTAATATTAAAAAAGAAATACAAAATAGAATTATTTATACCTTCATAAACATCATTTCCTATTTCAACAATCGGTTTCCTTTCATTCAAATTTAGCATTCGAAAATATACACCGGGTTGTTTTAAAAATTTAGAAGTATCTTTTCCTTGAAAATCCAGCAATACGTATACATCTTTTTCGCAATATTCTTGTGTCATTGTGGTATAATATCTACAATAGCAATTTAAATAAAATTTAAATAATTTCCTTTGACAGTTCCAAACACTTTAACATTTAGGTTAGAAGCGGTTAGACGGCGAGACTTGCATGAGTGAGACACAAACGGATAGCAATCACGTCTAAAGGGACCCGAGCAGCTGAACGTATGTATTCACAACTTCACTGGATGTATGTGCCCACTGACATAAAGCTAGCGCCACACGTTCAGTATTAGCTGAATTTGAGATCGAGAAGAAGATGCTTAGACAAACATTATTTTGTTGCTCCATAGAATGCTCGCATATAAACTATGTGTACACACTAACACAACAGCTCGTCACAATTAACAATCTGTTTGGCAAATACCTTTACCAAATGACAAACAATCGAGAGCCGGCGAATACTGACTGTGTTGCGCCGCCCTTAGGTTAGTTGCAGTTGTGAATGTGTTTTTCACAAGCCTGCCTAGTGGACTTGTAAATTTAAATGCTCAGCTGCTGGGACACTGTAAGCGCTGTCGCTATCCGCTTTTAACTTTTACTTATTGAGGTTAGAAAAACAATATTTCGCGCTTTTAAATGGTGGCGGTTTACAACAAAGTAAAGTTTTGTAAAGTTTTTATTTAAGTAAAAACAGTGAGTTTTAAAGTGGAATAAATTATACTGAACGAAAAATGGCATCAGGAGTAAGTTGGTTATGTTTATACCTTTAAAAATTTAAGTAAGATTGCATATTTTAATCTTGGAAACTTTCAATGTTGTGCAATGGGTTACTACGATTATATTTCCTCCTAATACAACTAGGATGAAGATTTTTCTCCCATGGATAATCCTACTCCTACAACACCTGGAGGACCACGGTCAAATATGACATCTCCAGGAAATTTCGAAGCCTTTGAAGATGAGGGTGGTTTTCTCGGAGACTTGTCAATGGAGGAAGAGGATGGAGAAGAGCTATTTGGTGATAATATGGAAGCGTAAGTTTGGATTAAACAATTAAATTTAAGAATAATTATTATAGAAACATAAAAATGCAGCAGGCCCCATTCAAGACAAAATTTAAAAAATTTAATATATAGGGTGTTCCGTACATTTAACAATGACAAATAAGCATTAAAGTTCATATAAACGTGTGGGCTTCTATACTTCTACTTCTTAAAGAGGATATCACTGAAGGATATTTCACTACTAGGTATACCTTTTTTAATTGTTTAACATACTCTGGCAACAACGAGAAATAATTAATTAAACAAACAACAATTAGTCCTAGTATAATTGTTCAAAATGAGTCCCTTCACTTGCATATACTTGTTCGGTTTGTTCCAAGGATCCACATACTCTCTTAAAGACTAGGTGTTGCTGTGTATTAATTCCAAAAATTAGTTGCATAATATCTAAATTTTCTACAAAGGAATAGGTAGGTACCTTAGATCATGTGCGCAGCGCCACTACATGATCTAAGGTAGGTACCCAATTTTCCATAAACTTTTGTCTACACTAGCATAAGAGAGATTTATTACTTACTTAGCAAAAAATTAAGTCATTTGCAATGCACTTGATACCTAAAGAGGAATGCATAAAGAACAAAAATGTGAATGAAAAAACAGATGTTTTTTGTTCTGTTCTGTTTCTATACTAATACATAATTTCAAATTTTCAGTGATTATCGTCCAATGCCAGCTTTAGACAGATACGATGAACGAAATTTGGATGATGATGATTATGATGATCTTTCACCTGGAGCTCGTTTGGCAGCAGAAGCAGACATGCGAAGACGAGACAGGGAAAGAGGCATCCTGCGTAGAGATGATCGTGAATTATTCTATGATAAAAGTGATGATGAAGAGGTATAGCTTACTCTTTGTATTATGAACTTAGTTTGAATATTAAATTAAACTATAATGAAAATTATTATGTCAAGGATCCGCGGCATAAACGGCTTATGGCAGAAAAGGCTGCTGTAGGGGAAATGGAAGATACAGAAATGATAGAATCCATTGAAAATTTAGAAGATACAAAGGGTTACACAATTAAAGAATGGGTGGGGATGATTGGGCCACGAACTGAAATCATCAATCGTTTTAAGAACTTTCTTCGCACATACGTTAATTCCAAAGGCCAGTATGTATATAAAGAACGTATTCGCAGAATGTGTGAAAATAATCAGGTACACAGATGTCTTGAAAATAAGATTGAATTAAATTTTAAATGAAATATATATTTTCAGTCAAGTTTTGTTGTTGAATTTCCAACTTTAGCAAATAAGGAACATGTTTTGGCTTATTTTTTACCAGAAGCTCCTACACCAATGTTGGAAATATTTGATTTAGTGGCAAAACAAATTGTTTTATCCATATTTCCTAGTTATGAAAGAGTCACAAGTGAAGTTCATGTCCGTATTTCTGATTTACCTCTCATTGAAGAATTGAGAACTTTTAGGTAAGTGACTTAAAAATGGATTGTAACTGTTAATAAAATCTAAAATAAGCTAAGGCACAGAATTTATTCATTCAACCTGTTTTTATTTTACATGATCAACTATGGAGTAAACCACAGTAAACAATTATGTACACTAAACTACCTAATGTGAAAGACTACCCAGATTTTCCAGAGAGACAAGCGGATACCCATATGGTCTACAGTGACCAAACAACTGGAAAACTTGTATTAAAAATAAGTCACAAACTGCAACTAATCTAAAGTCAATGAGGTGCCCCACTGACTTTAGGTTAGTTGCAGTTTGAGAATTATTTTTCACAAGCCCAGTGGACTTGTGAATACATAATGCTTAGTTGCTGAGTCACTGTAAGCCGTGTTGATATCCGCTTGTCCCAGAGAGTACCTAAGGACTATCCAGACTTCCCAGGGACTACCCAGTTTTCCCAAAGACTAACCAGATTTCCCAGGGATTACCCGGACTGCTCGGAGACTACCGAGATTTTCCAGAGACTACCCAGACTCCCCAGAGACTACTCAGATTTACCAGGGACTACCCAAATGTCCCAGAGACTATCCAGACTTTCCAGAGACTACCCAGACTATGTACACCACTTGGTTTACCCCTTGTGATCAACCCTTACAAATATTTTATTTGATCATGAAATAAATTGCATCCTAACTAATTAAATTTTTATTACTATAGGAAACTGCACGTCAATCAATTGGTAAGAACGCTAGGTGTAGTGACTGCAACAACTGGCGTACTACCCCAGCTGTCGGTAGTGAAATATGACTGTAACAAGTGTGGATTTATTCTGGGGCCTTTTGTACAATCTCAACATAGTGAAGTAGAACCTGGTGCTTGTCCAGAGTGTCACAGTACGGGTCCATTTATGGTAAATAAATACAATTTGTAAATAAAAAATACTAATCTGTTTATATTTTCAAGCAATACTTTGTTATAATCCAAAAATATTTAAAAATATGTAACTGACTTAAATGGAATCAAATAGTTGTTAGATAAATTGTTACCTATTCAATTATTATATGCTTTTGAAAATGACATTTTGATGTCGAAATAAATAATAAATCTAATTATTTACAATTTATTGAGATTAACATTTTAATTAATATTAATGATTTATACTAATCATCTGTTTATACCTTATTATAGCTAAACATGGAACAAACTGTTTATCGAAATTATCAAAAAGTTACTTTACAAGAATCTCCAGGACGAATCCCAGCAGGTCGTGTACCTCGTTCTAAAGATTGCATTTTACTTGCGGATTTATGTGATCGTTGTAAACCAGGGGATGAAGTAGATATTACGGGGGTATACACTAATAATTACGATGGCTCTCTCAATACAGAACAAGGTTTTCCTGTGTTTTGCACAGTCATATTTGCCAACCATTTAGTGGTTAAGGATTGTAAACAAATTGTACAATCGTTAACAGATGATGACATTAATGCCATCATTAAAATGAGCAAAGACCATCGCATTGCTGACCGTATTATTGCCTCCATAGCACCTTCCATTTACGGACATGATTATATTAAAAGAGCATTAGCTCTAGCTCTCTTTGGTGGGGAATCAAAAAATCCTGGTAAATTTTATTAACCAAATAATGACTAAACTCTGATGAATTGTTGTTTTGCAGGTCAAAAACATAAAGTAAGAGGTGACATCAATGTACTGATATGTGGAGATCCAGGAACTGCTAAATCTCAGTTTTTAAAATTTATAGAAAAAATAGCACCTAGAGCTGTGTTTACTACAGGACAAGGTGCTAGTGCTGTAGGTTTGACTGCTTATGTTACAAGAAGTCCTGCAACAAGAGAGTGGACATTAGAAGCTGGGGCCCTCGTATTAGCTGATCAAGGAGTCTGCCTCATTGATGAATTCGATAAGGTAGGCAGAAAAACTTCTTAATACAAAAATTCAATTCATTTCAAGTATGCTAGCAGAATGTTTACCAACCTGGAAACCATTGAAATGCTAAATAGTCGTTTTAACCTTCCCATTCGATATAAAAATGAACTTTTTTGTCAAAATGGAAATGTCAATGATTTCAGAAAGCGGGCATTGTTGAGGTTGAGGTGGTGGAATATAAAATAATGTGATTAGATACAGAATTTTTTTACCTGTAAAATGATATATCACAAGGTAGGGAAAAATTTGAAATTTCAAAGGGGAGTGGTTTTTGGAGTGAAGGGGGGAAATTATAAAAAATTTTCAATAGTAGTTTTAAATTTCGCATTCGATATAAAAATTCACGTGTTTTTTTTCAAACCGGAAATGTCAAAAATTTCAGAAAAGGGGGGTGATGGGGTGCAATAAAAAATAGTATGGTTAGAGAGAAAATTTTATTACCTGTAAAATGATATATCACAAAGTAGGTTACTTCAATGGGGGTTTTAAACTTCCCCCTCGATATCAAAGTTGACGTGTTTTTATTCAAACTGGAAATTTCAAAACTTTCAGAGTTATTAAAGGCGGCTAGTTTTGAAATGAAAGCCCTGTATAATAATATATAGGGTGTTTCATTTAAAATAATAAAGCTGCTTATTGTACTGTGGAAAGCAAACACCCTCTATACGTAATATAATAATATAAGGAGAATGCAGAGCTATATACTGAACAATTGCATTTGAAAACAAATTATCGGTAATTGCCCAATTTTCACGTATTTTATTTTGTAGATGAATGATCAAGATCGTACTTCCATCCATGAAGCCATGGAACAACAGTCGATCTCCATTTCAAAAGCTGGCATTGTAACAAGTCTGCAAGCACGTTGTTCTGTAATTGCAGCAGCTAACCCTATTGGAGGACGTTATGATGCTAGTATGACGTTTGCTGAAAATGTTAATCTCTCGGATCCAATCCTTTCTCGATTCGATATACTTTGTGTAGTAAGAGATGAAATTGATCCAATTCAAGATCAACATTTAGCTAAGTAATATAATTTTCAGTTTTTTAAACTGTAATATTTATTGTACCTATTATGTTTGAAGGTTTGTTGTATCATCCCATATTCGTCATCATCCATCTAAAAAGACTGAAAATGAAGAACCTCCAGAACCAGAAAATGATTTATGCATACCTCAAGAAATGTTGAAAAAGTATCTTGTGTATGCCCGACAAAATGTTCATCCTAAACTGCAGAACATGGATCAAGATAAAGTTGCTAATATTTACAGTCAATTGCGACAAGAGTCATTGGTAATGATTATTTACATTTATCTGAATTAGTATTAAAACTTTTTATATTTTTTAAGGCCACAGGAAGTTTACCAATTACTGTTAGACATATTGAAAGTATTATTAGAATGGCAGAAGCTCATGCACGAATCCATTTGAGAGATTATGTGCAGGAAGAGGATGTTAACATGGCAGTCCGTATGATGTTGGAGAGCTTTGTAGAAACACAAAAATACAGCGTTATGAAGTCAATGAGACAGGTATTTAGAATTTTAATACTAAATTTGTTCCTAATAGGGAATTCTACTAAAAGTAGTACCGTATAAGACTCTATCCACGGAGGATAAAATTTCACGCTAAGCCACTGTGAGTAAGCAGGAGCGAACTAATGTATTAACGGTTTCTAAGGCCAAACTATTAATATTAGACATAGCTTTCTTGGTGAAAAGAAAATTTCCTACAATGTTTCCTTTCAATTTAAAGCATTTCGATAATATAACCCACATGGCCAATGACGTCACGTGTTATAACAATTAAAATTTATTATACATCCCTATTATTTTTTTCTTTAGGTATTTCAGAGATATCTTCTATTCAAGAAAGACCATAGTGAACTATTGTTTTATATATTGCGACAATTATCACAAGATCAACTTACTTTCTTACGGGGAACGAGTGCTGCTGAAGCTCTCACAATTGAAATTGATGAGAAAGATCTTATGGATAAGGTAACAAGATTTTGTTTGCTTCTTCAAAGACTTTGCTACATATTTAACTATAAATTGACTGTTTACTCTCTAACACTTCAATGTTATTGATTTCAGGCCAAACAACTTGATATTCATGATCTGAAAGTATTTTATCAAAGCAAGATATTTGAAAACAATAACTTTGTGTATGATGCCCGGAGGAAAGTTATTATTCATACTATTCCAGAGAGCTTTGTTGCCGAAGACTAGTTTAATGTGGGAACCTATTTAGTTGTTGGTTTGTAGAGTAAAAAAAGTTTTTAGTACTAAGCTATGAAGCCCTTTATTTTATAAGCTGTGTTTATATCTTCAAGTAGTTTGTTAAGTTTAAATTAGTTTTTAGTTTATGAAGTAATGTGTACTGAACATCAATTTTCTTCTTATTAGTATCAAAGGTTTCGGGAGCGAACAGTCTTTTCTTAGTATGCTACCAGTTTGTTTAATACATCTTTACTTTTAGCACCAGTCAATAAAGTTTTTTTTTTTTTCATAGGTCTTTAATATTTACAAACAGGTTGTATTTGGATGCAATTGCTTCAATTTTACAAAAAATGAGGAAAGACTAAATAGTCTTCCCTTTTTTTTGGATAATTTTCTCACCCCCTCCGATTTCCTTCAA
Organism: Hemicrepidius hirtus; assembly: GCA_963082805.1. Taxonomy (NCBI): domain Eukaryota; kingdom Metazoa; phylum Arthropoda; class Insecta; order Coleoptera; family Elateridae; genus Hemicrepidius; species Hemicrepidius hirtus. The sequence goes on from OY720159.1 coordinate 35,072,468, forward strand.
AAATTCCCAGAATGTGATAGGGACGCTAGAGACTGGGAAAATATGTGCCAAACATCCCTCATCCCCTCCTATCTGTTCAAAAAAATTCCGAAAGTTTTCTGGAACAACCCAATTCTGAAAGTTTCCTAGCCAGGTGTGGAGCAGTGGGAAGGGGTGAGGGAAGTTTGCCCCATAATTTCCAAGTGTATACCCTGCAAATAACATTCTGGGAAATTCGTAGCGAGATCTGAAGGGGTGAAATTTTTTTCCAAAAAATGAGCAAATACTTTCCTTTTTTTTTGCGAAGATTTTTTCACCCTCCGATTTCGCTAGGAAAATTTCAGAATGTAATATGAAGGGTAAAGACTTGAAAAATATGTGCCAAACATCCCCCATCCCCTCCGATCTGGTTCAAAAAAATTCCGAAAGTTTTCTGGAACAACCCAATTCTGAACACGTTTCCTAGCCAGGTGTGGAGCAGTGGGAAGCGGTAAGGGAAGTTTGCTCCATAATTTCCAAGTGTTTACCCTCCAAATAACATTCTGGGAAAAACCGGACGAGATCTGAAGGGGTGAAATTTTTTTCCAAAAAATGAGCAGACTCCTTTTTTTTGCGAAGATTTTTTCACGCTCTCCGATTTCGCTAGGAAAATTTCAGAATGTAATATGAAGGGTAAAGACTTGAAAAATATGTGCCAAACAACCCCATCCCCTCCGATCTGGTTCAAAAAAAATCCGAAAGTTTTCTGGAACAACCCAATTCTGAACGTTTCCTAGCCAGGTGTGGAGCAGTGGGAAGGGGTGAGGGAAGTTTGCCCCATAATTTCCAAGTGTATACCCTCCAAATAACATTCTGGGAAAAACCGGACGAGATTTGAAGGGGTGAAATTTTTTTCCAAAAAATGAGCAAAGACTATAAGTCTTTCCTTTTTTTTGCGAAGATTTTTTCACCCTCTCCGATTTCGCTAGGAAAATTTCAGAATGTAATATGAAGGGTAAAGACTTGAAAAATATGTGCCAAACATCCCCCATCCCCTACGATCTGGTTCAAAAAAAATCCGAAAGTTTTCTGGAACAACCCAATTCTGAACACGTTTCCTAGCCAGGTGTGGAGCAGTGGGAAGGGGTGAGGGAAGTTTGCCCCATAATTTCCAAGTGTATACCCTCCAAATAACATTCTGGGAAAAAACGGACGAGATCTGAAGGGGTGAATTTTTTTTCCAAAAAATGAGCAAAGACTATAGTCTTTCCTTTTTTTTGCGAAGATTTTTTCACCCTCTCCGATTTCGCTAGGAAAATTTCAGAATGTAATATGAAGGGTAAAGACTTGAAAAATATGTGTCAAACATCCTCCATCCCCTCCGATCTGGTTCAAAAAAATTCCGAAAGTTTTCTGGAACAACCCAATTCTGAAAGTTTCCTAGCCAGGTGTGGAGCAGTGGGAAGGGGTGAGGGAAGTTTGCCCCATAATTTCCAAGTGTATACCCTCCAAATAACATTCTGGGAAATTCGTAGCGAGATCTGAAGGGGTGAAATTTTTTTCCAAAAAATGAGCAAAGACTTTTCTTTCCCTTCCAAATAACATTCTGGGAAAATCGTAGCGAGATCTGAAGGGGTGAAATTTTTTTCCAAAAAATAAGCAAAGACTATAGTCTTTCCTTTTTTTTGCGAAGATTTTTTCGCCCTCTCCGATTTCCTTAGGAAAATTTCAGAATGTAATATGAAGGGTAAAGACTTGAAAAATATGTGCCAAACATCCCCCATCCCCTCCGATCTGGTTCAAAAAAATTCCGAAAGTTTTCTGGAACAACCCAATTCTGAACACGTTTCCTAGCCAGGTGTGGAGCAGTGGGAAGGGGTGAGGGAAGTTTGCCCCATAATTTCCAAGTGTATACCCTCCAAATAACAATCTGGGAAAATCATAGCGAGATCTGAAGGGGTGAAATTTTTTTCCAAAAAATGAGCAAAGACTACGTATAGTCTTTCCTTTTTTTTGCGAAGATTTTTTCACCCTCTCCGATTTCCTTAGGAAAATTTCAGAATGTAATATGAAGGTTAAAGACTTGAAAAATATGTGCCAAACATCCCCCATCCCCTCCGATCTGGTTCAAAAAAATTCCGAAAGTTTTCTGGAACAACCCAATTCTGAAAGTTTCCTAGCCAGGTGTGGAGCAGTGGGAAGGGGTGAGGGAAGTTTGCCCATAATTTCCAAGTGTATACCCTCCAAATAACATTCTGGGAAATTTGTAGCGAGATCTGAAGGGGTGAAATTGTTTTCCAAAAAATGAGCAAAGACTTTCCTTTTTTTTGCGAAGATTTTTTCACCCTCTCCGATTTCGCTAGGAAAATTTCAGAATGTAATATGAAGGGTAAAGACTTGAAAAATATGTGCCAAACATCCCCAATCCCCTCCGATCTGGTTCAAAAAAATTCCGAAAGTTTTCTGGAACAACCCAATTCTGAAAGTTTCCTAGCCAGGTGTGGAGCAGTGGGAAGGGGTGAGGGAAGTTTGCCCCATAATTTCCAAGTGTATACCCTCCAAATAACATTCTGGGAAAATCGTAGCGAGATCTGAAGGGGTGAAATTTTTTTCCAAAAAATGAGCAAAGACTATAGTCTTTCCTTTTTTTTGCGAAGATTTTTTCACCCTCCCCGATTTCGCTAGGAAAATTTCAGAATGTAATATGAAGGGTAAAGACTTGAAAAATATGTGCCAAACATCCCCCATCCCTTCCGATCTGGTTCAAAAAAAATCCGAAAGTTTTCTGGAACAACCCAATTCTGAACGTTTCCTAGCCAGGTGTGGAGCAGTGGGAAGGGGTGAGGGAAGTTTGCCCCATAATTTCCAAGTGTATACCCTCCAAATAACAATCTGGGAAAATCGTAGCGAGATCTGAAGGGGTGAAATTTTTTTCCAAAAAATGAGCAGACTATAGTCTTTCCTTTTTCTTGCGAAGATTTTTTCACCCTCTCCGATTTCCTTAGGAAAATTTCAGAATGTAATATGAAGGTTAAAGACTTGAAAAATATGTGCCAAACATCCCCCATCCCCTCCGATCTGGTTCAAAAAAATTCCGAAAGTTTTCTGGAACAACCCAATTCTGAAAGTTTCCTAGCCAGGTGTGGAGCAGTGGGAAGGGGTGAGGGAGGTTTGCCCCATAATTTCCAAGTGTATACCCTCCAAATAACATTCTGGGAAAATCGTAGCGAGATCTGAAGGGGTGAAATTTTTTTCCAAAAAATGAGCAAAGACTATAGTCTTTCCTTTTTTTTGCGAAGATTTTTTCACCCTCTCCGATTTCGCTAGGAAAATTTCAGAATGTAATATGAAGGGTAAAGACTTGAAAAATATGTGTCAAACATGCTCCATCCCCTCCGATCTGGTTCAAAAAAATTCCGAAAGTTTTCTGGAACAACCCAATTCTGAACGTTTCCTAGCCAGGTGTGGAGCAGTGGGAAGGGGTGAGGAAAGTTTGCCCCATAATTTCCAAGTGTATACCCTCCAAATAACATTCTGGGACAATCGTAGCGAGATCTGAAGGGGTGAAATTTTTTTCCAAAAAATGAGCAAAGACAGTCTCCTTTTTTTTGCGAAGATTTTTTCACCCTCCGATTTCGCTAGGAAAATTTCAGAATGTAATATGAAGGGTAAAGACTTGAAAAATATGTGCCACACATCCCCCATCCCCTCCGATCTGGTTCAAAAAAATTCCGAAAGTTTTCTGGAACAACCCAATTCTGAACACGTTTCCTAGCCAGGTGTCGAGCAGTGGGAAGCGGTAAGGGAAGTTTGCTCCATAATTTCCAAGTGTATACCCTCCAAATAACATTCTGGGAAAAACCGGACGAGATCTGAAGGGGTGAAATTTTTTTCCAAAAAATGAGCAAAGACTATAGTCTTTCCTTTTTTTTGCGAAGATTTTTTCACCCTCTCCGATTTCCTTAGGAAAATTTCAGAATGTAATATGAAGGGTAAAGACTTGAAAAATATGTGCCACACATCCCCCATCCCCTCCGATCTGGTTCAAAAAAAATCCGAAAGTTTTCTGGAACAACCCAATTCTGAACACGTTTCCTAGCCAGGTGTGGAGCAGTGGGAAGGGGTGAGGGAAGTTTGCCCCATAATTTCCAAGTGTATACCCTCCAAATAACATTCTGGGAAAAACCGGACGAGATCTGAAGGGGTGAAATTTTTTTCCAAAAAATGAGCAAAGACTATAGTCTTTCCTTTTTTTTGCGAAGATTTTTTCACCCTCTCCGATTTGGCTAGGAAAATTTCAGAATGTAATATGAAGGGTAAAGACTTGAAAAATATGTGCCACACATCCCCCATCCCCTCCGATCTGGTTAAAAAAAAATCCGAAAGTTTTCTGGAACAACCCAATTCTGAACACACGTTTCCTAGCCAGGTGTGGAGCAGTGGGAAGGGGTGAGGGAAGTTTGCCCCATAATTTCCAAGTGTATACCCTCCAAATAACATTCTGGGAAAATCGTAGCGAGATCTGAAGGGGTGAAATTTTTTTCCAAAAAATGAGCAGACTATATAGTCTTTCCTTTTTTTTGCGAAGATTTTTTCACCCTCTCCGATTTCCTTAGGAAAATTTCAGAATGTAATATGAAGGGTAAAGACTTGAAAAATATGTGCCACACATCCCCCATCCCCTCCGATCTGGTTCAAAAAAAATCCGAAAGTTTTCTGGAACAACCCAATTCTGAACACGTTTCCTAGCCAGGTGTGGAGCAGTGGGAAGGGGTGAGGGAAGTTTGCCCCATAATTTCCAAGTGTATACCCTCCAAATAACATTCTGGGAAAAACCGGACGAGATCTGAAGGGGTGAAATTTTTTTCCAAAAAATGAGCAAAGACTATAGTCTTTCCTTTTTTTTGCGAAGATTTTTTCACCCTCTCCGATTTCCTTAGGAAAATTTCAGAATGTAATATGAAGGGTAAAGACTTGAAAAATATGTGCCACACATCCCCCATCCCCTCCGATCTGGTTCAAAAAAAATCCGAAAGTTTTCTGGAACAACCCAATTCTGAACGTTTCCTAGCCAGGTGTGGAGCAGTGGGAAGGGGTGAGGGAAGTTTGCCCCATAATTTCCAAGTGTATACTCTCCAAATAACATTCTGGGAAAATCGTAGCGAGATCTGAAGGGGTGAAATTTTTTTCCAAAAAATGAGCAAAGACTATAGTCTTTCCTTTTTTTTGCGAAGATTTTTTCACCCTCTCCGATTTCCTTAGGAAAATTTCAGAATGTAATATGAAGGGTAAAGACTTGAAAAATATGTGCCACACATCCCCCATCCCCTCCGATCTGGTTCAAAAAAATTCCGAAAGTTTTCTGGAACAACCCAATTCTGAACACGTTTCCTAGCCAGGTGTGGAGCAGTGGGAAGCGGTAAGGGAAGTTTGCTCCATAATTTCCAAGTGTATACCCTCCAAATAACATTCTGGGAAAAACCGGACGAGATCTGAAGGGGTGAAATTTTTTTCCAAAAAATGAGCAAAGACTATAGTCTTTCCTTTTTTTTGCGAAGATTTTTTCACCCTCTCCGAATTCGCTAGGACAATTTCAGAAAGTAATATGAAGGGTAAAGACTTGAAAAATATGTGCCACACATCCCCCATCCCCTCCGATCTGGTTCAAAAAAATTCCGAAAGTTTTCTGGAACAACCCAATTCTGAACACGTTTCCTAGCCAGGTGTGGAGCAGTGGGAAGGGGTGAGGGAAGTTTGCCCCATAATTTCCAAGTGTATACCCTCCAAATAACATTCTGGGAAAAAACGGACGAGATATGAAGGGGTGAAATTTTTTTCCAAAAAATGAGCAAAGACTATAGTCTTTCCTTTTCTTTGCGAAGATTTTTTCACCCTCTCCGATTTCGCTAGGAAAATTTCAGAATGTAATATGAAGGGTAAAGACTTGAAAAATATGTGCCACACATCCCCCAACCCCTCCGATCTGGTTCAAAAAAAATCCGAAAGTTTTCTGGAACAACCCAATTCTGAACACGTTTCCTAGCCAGGTGTGGAGCAGTGGGAAGCGGTAAGGGAAGTTTGCTCCATAATTTCCAAGTGTATACCCTCCAAATAACATTCTGGGAAAAACCGGACGAGATCTGAAGGGGTGAAATTTTTTTCCAAAAAATGAGCAAAGACTATAGTCTTTCCTTTTTTTTGCGAAGATTTTTTCACCCTCTCCGATTTCGCTAGGAAAATTTCAGAATGTAATATGAAGGGTAAAGACTTGAAAAATATGTGCCACACATCCCCCATCCCCTCCGATCTGGTTCAAAAAAATTCCGAAAGTTTTCTGGAACAACCCAATTCTGAAAGTTTCCTAGCCAGGTGTGGAGCAGTGGGAAGGGGTGAGGGAAGTTTGCCCCATAATTTCCAAGTGTATACCCTCCAAATAACATTCTGGGAAAATCGTAGCGAGATCTGAAGGGGTGAAATTTTTTTCCAAAAAATGAGCAAAGACTATAGTCTTTCCTTTTTTTTGCGAAGATTTTTTCACCCTCCCCGATTTCGCTAGGAAAATTTCAGAATGTAATATGAAGGGTAAAGACTTGAAAAATATGTGCCAAACATCCCCCATCCCTTCCGATCTGGTTCAAAAAAAATCCGAAAGTTTTCTGGAACAACCCAATTCTGAACGTTTCCTAGCCAGGTGTGGAGCAGTGGGAAGGGGTGAGGGAAGTTTGCCCCATAATTTCCAAGTGTATACCCTCCAAATAACAATCTGGGAAAATCGTAGCGAGATCTGAAGGGGTGAAATTTTTTTCCAAAAAATGAGCAAAGACTATAGTCTTTCCTTTTTTTTGCGAAGATTTTTTCACCCTCTCCGATTTCCTTAGGAAAATTTCAGAATGTAATATGAAGGTTAAAGACTTGAAAAATATGTGCCAAACATCCCCCATCCCCTCCGATCTGGTTCAAAAAAATTCCGAAAGTTTTCTGGAACAACCCAATTCTGAAAGTTTCCTAGCCAGGTGTGGAGCAGTGGGAAGGGGTGAGGGAGGTTTGCCCCATAATTTCCAAGTGTATACCCTCCAAATAACATTCTGGGAAAATCGTAGCGAGATCTGAACGGGTGAAATTTTTTTCCAAAAAATGAGCAAAGACTATAGTCTTTCCTTTTTTTTGCGAAGATTTTTTCACCCTCTCCGATTTCTCTAGGAAAATTTCAGAATGTAATATGAAGGGTAAAGACTTGAAAAATATGTGTCAAACATGCTCCATCCCCTCCGATCTGGTTCAAAAAAATTCCGAAAGTTTTCTGGAACAACCCAATTCTGAACGTTTCCTAGCCAGGTGTGGAGCAGTGGGAAGGGGTGAGGAAAGTTTGCCCCATAATTTCCAAGTGTATACCCTCCAAATAACATTCTGGGACAATCGTAGCGAGATCTGAAGGGGTGAAATTTTTTTCCAAAAAATGAGCAAAGACAGTCTTTCCTTTTTTTTGCGAAGATTTTTTCACCCTCCGATTTCGCTAGGAAAATTTCAGAATGTAATATGAAGGGTAAAGACTTGAAAAATATGTGCCACACATCCCCCATCCCCTCCGATCTGGTTCAAAAAAATTCCGAAAGTTTTCTGGAACAACCCAATTCTGAACACGTTTCCTAGCCAGGTGTCGAGCAGTGGGAAGCGGTAAGGGAAGTTTGCTCCATAATTTCCAAGTGTATACCCTCCAAATAACATTCTGGGAAAAACCGGACGAGATCTGAAGGGGTGAAATTTTTTTCCAAAAAATGAGCAAAGACTATAGTCTTTCCTTTTTTTTGCGAAGATTTTTTCACGCTCTCCGATTTCCTTAGGAAAATTTCAGAATGTAATATGAAGGGTAAAGACTTGAAAAATATGTGCCACACATCCCCCATCCCCTCCGATCTGGTTCAAAAAAATTCCGAAAGTTTTCTGGAACAACCCAATTCTGAACGTTTCCTAGCCAGGTGTGGAGCAGTGGGAAGGGGTGAGGGAAGTTTGCCCCATAATATCCAAGTGTATACCCTCCAAATAACATTCTGGGAAAATCGTAGCGAGATCTGAAGGGGTGAAATTTTTGTCCAAAAAATGAGCAAAGACTTGAAAAATATGTGCCACACATCCCCCATCCCCTCCGATCTGGTTAAAAAAAAATCCGAAAGTTTTCTGGAACAACCCAATTCTGAACACACGTTTCCTAGCCAGGTGTGGAGCAGTGGGAAGGGGTGAGGGAAGTTTGCCCCATAATTTCCAAGTGTATACCCTCCAAATAACATTCTGGGAAAATCGTAGCGAGATCTGAAGGGGTGAAATTTTTTTCCAAAAAATGAGCAGACTATATAGTCTTTCCTTTTTTTTGCGAAGATTTTTTCACCCTCTCCGATTTCCTTAGGAAAATTTCAGAATGTAATATGAAGGGTAAAGACTTGAAAAATATGTGCCACACATCCCCCATCCCCTCCGATCTGGTTCAAAAAAAATCCGAAAGTTTTCTGGAACAACCCAATTCTGAACACGTTTCCTAGCCAGGTGTGGAGCAGTGGGAAGGGGTGAGGGAAGTTTGCCCCATAATTTCCAAGTGTATACCCTCCAAATAACATTCTGGGAAAAACCGGACGAGATCTGAAGGGGTGAAATTTTTTTCCAAAAAATGAGCAAAGACAGTCTTTCCTTTTTTTTGCGAAGATTTTTTCACCCTCTCCGATTTCGCTAGGAAAATTTCAGAATGTAATATGAAGGGTAAAGACTTGAAAAATATGTGTCAAACATCCTCCATCCCCTCCGATCTGGTTCAAAAAAATTCCGAAAGTTTTCTGGAACAACCCAATTCTGAACGTTTCCTAGCCAGGTGTGGAGCAGTGGGAAGGGGTGAGGGAAGTTTGCCCCATAATTTCCAAGTGTATACCCTCCAAATAACATTCTGGGAAATTCGTAGCGAGATCTGAAGGGGTGAAATTTTTTTCCAAAAAATGAGCAAAGACTATAGTCTTTCCTTTTTTTTGCGAAGATTTTTTCACCCTCTCCGATTTCGCTAGGAAAATTTCAGAATGTAATATGAAGGGTAAAGACTTGAAAAATATGTGCCACACATCCCCCATCCCCTCCGATCTGGTTCAAAAAAAATCCGAAAGTTTTCTGGAACAACCCAATTCTGAACGTTTCCTAGCCAGGTGTGGAGCAGTGGGAAGGGGTGAGGGAAGTTTGCCCCATAATTTCCAAGTGTATACCCTCCAAATAACATTCTGGGAAAATCGTAGCGGGATCTGAAGGGGTGAAATTTTTTTCCAAAAAATGAGCAAAGACTATAGTCTTTCCTTTTTTTTGCGAAGATTTTTTCACCCTCTCCGATTTCGCTAGGAAAATTTCAGAATGTAATATGAAGGGTAAAGACTTGAAAAATATGTGCCACACATCCCCCATCCCCTCCGATCTGGTTCAAAAAAAATCCGAAAGTTTTCTGGAACAACCCAATTCTGAACGTTTCCTAGCCAGGTGTGGAGCAGTGGGAAGGGGTGAGGGAAGTTCGCCCATATCTTCCAAGTGTATACCCTCCAAATAACATTCTGGGAAATTCGTAGCGAGATCTGAAGGGGTGAAATTTTTTTCCAAAAAATGAGCAAAGACTATAGTCTTTCCTTTTTTTTGCGAAGATTTTTTCACCCTCTCCGATTTCGCTAGGAAAATTTCAGAATGTAATATGAAGGGTAAAGACTTGAAAAATATGTGCCACACATCCCCCATCCCCTCCGATCTGGTTCAAAAAAAATCCGAAAGTTTTCTGGAACAACCCAATTCTGAACGTTTCCTAGCCAGGTGTGGAGCAGTGGGAAGGGGTGAGGGAAGTTTGCCCATATCTTCCAAGTGTATACCCTCCAAATAACATTCTGGGAAATTCGTAGCGAGATCTGAAGGGGTGAAATTTTTTTCCAAAAAATGAGCAGACTTTTCTTTCCCTTCCAAATAACATTCTGGGAAAATCGTAGCGAGATCTGAAGGGGTGAAATTTTTTTCCAAAAATAAGCAAAGACTATAGTCTTTCCTTTTTTTTGCGAAGATTTTTTCGCCCTCTCCGATTTCCTTAGGAAAATTTCAGAATGTAATATGAAGGGTAAAGACTTGAAAAATATGTGCCAAACATCCCCCATCCCCTCCGATCTGGTTCAAAAAAATTCCGAAAGTTTTCTGGAACAACCCAATTCTGAACACGTTTCCTAGCCAGGTGTGGAGCAGTGGGAAGGGGTGAGGGAAGTTTGCCCCATAATTTCCAAGTGTATACCCTCCAAATAACAATCTGGGAAAATCATAGCGAGATCTGAAGGGGTGAAATTTTTTTCCAAAAAATGAGCAAAGACTATAGTCTTTCCTTTTTTTTGCGAAGATTTTTTCACCCTCTCCGATTTCCTTAGGAAAATTTCAGAATGTAATATGAAGGGTAAAGACTTGAAAAATATGTGCCAAACATCCCCCATCCCCTCCGATCTGGTTCAAAAAAATTCCGAAAGTTTTCTGGAACAACCCAATTCTGAAAGTTTCCTAGCCAGGTGTGGAGCAGTGGGAAGGGGTGAGGGAGGTTTGCCCCATAATTTCCAAGTGTATACCCTCCAAATAACATTCTGGGAAAATCGTAGCGAGATCTGAACGGGTGAAATTTTTTTCCAAAAAATGAGCAAAGACTATAGTCTTTCCTTTTTTTTGCGAAGATTTTTTCACCCTCTCCGATTTCTCTAGGAAAATTTCAGAATGTAATATGAAGGGTAAAGACTTGAAAAATATGTGTCAAACATGCTCCATCCCCTCCGATCTGGTTCAAAAAAATTCCGAAAGTTTTCTGGAACAACCCAATTCTGAACGTTTCCTAGCCAGGTGTGGAGCAGTGGGAAGGGGTGAGGAAAGTTTGCCCCATAATTTCCAAGTGTATACCCTCCAAATAACATTCTGGGACAATCGTAGCGAGATCTGAAGGGGTGAAATTTTTTTCCAAAAAATGAGCAAAGACAGTCTTTCCTTTTTTTTGCGAAGATTTTTTCACCCTCCGATTTCGCTAGGAAAATTTCAGAATGTAATATGAAGGGTAAAGACTTGAAAAATATGTGCCACACATCCCCCATCCCCTCCGATCTGGTTCAAAAAAATTCCGAAAGTTTTCTGGAACAACCCAATTCTGAACACGTTTCCTAGCCAGGTGTCGAGCAGTGGGAAGCGGTAAGGGAAGTTTGCTCCATAATTTCCAAGTGTATACCCTCCAAATAACATTCTGGGAAAAACCGGACGAGATCTGAAGGGGTGAAATTTTTTTCCAAAAAATGAGCAAAGACTATAGTCTTTCCTTTTTTTTGCGAAGATTTTTTCACGCTCTCCGATTTCCTTAGGAAAATTTCAGAATGTAATATGAAGGGTAAAGACTTGAAAAATATGTGCCACACATCCCCCATCCCCTCCGATCTGGTTCAAAAAAATTCCGAAAGTTTTCTGGAACAACCCAATTCTGAACGTTTCCTAGCCAGGTGTGGAGCAGTGGGAAGGGGTGAGGGAAGTTTGCCCCATAATTTCCAAGTGTATACCCTCCAAATAACATTCTGGGAAAATCGTAGCGAGATCTGAAGGGGTGAAATTTTTGTCCAAAAAATGAGCAAAGACTATAGTCTTTCCTTTTTTTTGCGAAGATTTTTTCACCCTCTCCGATTTGGCTAGGAAAATTTCAGAATGTAATATGAAGGGTAAAGACTTGAAAAATATGTGCCACACATCCCCCATCCCCTCCGATCTGGTTAAAAAAAAATCCGAAAGTTTTCTGGAACAACCCAATTCTGAACACACGTTTCCTAGCCAGGTGTGGAGCAGTGGGAAGGGGTGAGGGAAGTTTGCCCCATAATTTCCAAGTGTATACCCTCCAAATAACATTCTGGGAAAATCGTAGCGAGATCTGAAGGGGTGAAATTTTTTTCCAAAAAATGAGCAGACTATATAGTCTTTCCTTTTTTTTGCGAAGATTTTTTCACCCTCTCCGATTTCCTTAGGAAAATTTCAGAATGTAATATGAAGGGTAAAGACTTGAAAAATATGTGCCACACATCCCCCATCCCCTCCGATCTGGTTCAAAAAAAATCCGAAAGTTTTCTGGAACAACCCAATTCTGAACACGTTTCCTAGCCAGGTGTGGAGCAGTGGGAAGGGGTGAGGGAAGTTTGCCCCATAATTTCCAAGTGTATACCCTCCAAATAACATTCTGGGAAAAACCGGACGAGATCTGAAGGGGTGAAATTTTTTTCCAAAAAATGAGCAAAGACTATAGTCTTTCCTTTTTTTTGCGAAGATTTTTTCACCCTCTCCGATTTCGCTAGGAAAATTTCAGAATGTAATATGAAGGGTAAAGACTTGAAAAATATGTGTCAAACATCCTCCATCCCCTCCGATCTGGTTCAAAAAAATTCCGAAAGTTTTCTGGAACAACCCAATTCTGAACGTTTCCTAGCCAGGTGTGGAGCAGTGGGAAGGGGTGAGGGAAGTTTGCCCCATAATTTCCAAGTGTATACCCTCCAAATAACATTCTGGGAAATTCGTAGCGAGATCTGAAGGGGTGAAATTTTTTTCCAAAAAATGAGCAAAGACTATAGTCTTTCCTTTTTTTTGCGAAGATTTTTTCACCCTCTCCGATTTCGCTAGGAAAATTTCAGAATGTAATATGAAGGGTAAAGACTTGAAAAATATGTGCCACACATCCCCCATCCCCTCCGATCTGGTTCAAAAAAAATCCGAAAGTTTTCTGGAACAACCCAATTCTGAACGTTTCCTAGCCAGGTGTGGAGCAGTGGGAAGGGGTGAGGGAAGTTTGCCCCATAATTTCCAAGTGTATACCCTCCAAATAACATTCTGGGAAAATCGTAGCGAGATCTGAAGGGGTGAAATTTTTTTCCAAAAAATGAGCAAAGACTATAGTCTTTCCTTTTTTTTGCGAAGATTTTTTCACCCTCTCCGATTTCGCTAGGAAAATTTCAGAATGTAATATGAAGGGTAAAGACTTGAAAAATATGTGCCACACATCCCCCATCCCCTCCGATCTGGTTCAAAAAAAATCCGAAAGTTTTCTGGAACAACCCAATTCTGAACGTTTCCTAGCCAGGTGTGGAGCAGTGGGAAGGGGTGAGGGAAGTTTGCCCATATCTTCCAAGTGTATACCCTCCAAATAACATTCTGGGAAATTCGTAGCGAGATCTGAAGGGGTGAAATTTTTTTCCAAAAAATGAGCAGACTTTTCTTTCCCTTCCAAATAACATTCTGGGAAAATCGTAGCGAGATCTGAAGGGGTGAAATTTTTTTCCAAAAATAAGCAAAGACTATAGTCTTTCCTTTTTTTTGCGAAGATTTTTTCGCCCTCTCCGATTTCCTTAGGAAAATTTCAGAATGTAATATGAAGGGTAAAGACTTGAAAAAGATGTGCCAAACATCCCCCATCCCCTCCGATCTGGTTCAAAAAAATTCCGAAAGTTTTCTGGAACAACCCAATTCTGAACACGTTTCCTAGCCAGGTGTGGAGCAGTGGGAAGGGGTGAGGGAAGTTTGCCCCATAATTTCCAAGTGTATACCCTCCAAATAACAATCTGGGAAAATCATAGCGAGATCTGAAGGGGTGAAATTTTTTTCCAAAAAATGAGCAAAGACTATAGTCTTTCCTTTTTTTTGTGAAGATTTTTTCACCCTCTCCGATTTCGCTAGGAAAATTTCAGAATGTAATATGAAGGGTAAAGACTTGAAAAATATGTGCCAAACATCCCCAATCCCCTCCGATCTGGTTCAAAAAAATTCCGAAAGTTTTCTGGAACAACCCAATTCTGAAAGTTTCCTAGCCAGGTGTGGAGCAGTGGGAAGGGGTGAGGGAAGTTTGCCCCATAATTTCCAAGTGTATACCCTCCAAATAACAATCTGGGAAAATAGTAGCGAGATCTGAAGGGGTGAAATTTTTTTCCAAAAAATGAGCAAAGACTATAGTCTTTCCTTTTTTTTGCGAAGATTTTTTCACCCTCTCCGATTTCCTTAGGAAAATTTCAGAATGTAATATGAAGGTTAAAGACTTGAAAAATATGTGTCAAACATGCTCCATCCCCTCCGATCTGGTTCAAAAAAATTCCGAAAGTTTTCTGGAACAACCCAATTCTGAACGTTTCCTAGCCAGGTGTGGAGCAGTGAGAAGGGGTGAGGAAAGTTTGCCCCATAATTTCCAAGTGTATACCCTCCAAATAACATTCTGGGAAAATCGTAGCGAGATCTGAAGGGGTGAAATTTTTTTCCAAAAAATGAGCAAAGACAGTCTTTCCTTTTTTTTGCGAAGATTTTTTCACCCTCCGATTTCGCTAGGAAAATTTCAGAATGTAATATGAAGGGTAAAGACTTGAAAAATATGTGCCACACATCCCCCATCCCCTCCGATCTGGTTCAAAAAAATTCCGAAAGTTTTCTGGAACAACCCAATTCTGAACGTTTCCTAGCCAGGTGTGGAGCAGTGGGAAGGGGTGAGGGAAGTTTGCCCCATAATTTCCAAGTGTATACTCTCCAAATAACATTCTGGGAAAATCGTAGCGAGATCTGAAGGGGTGAAATTTTTTTCCAAAAAATGAGCAAAGACAGTCTTTCCTTTTTTTTGGGAAGATTTTTTCACCCTCCGATTTCGCTAGGAAAATTTCAGAATGTAATATGAAGGGTAAAGACTTGAAAAATATGTGCCACACATCCCCCATCCCCTCCGATCTGGTTCAAAAAAATTCCGAAAGTTTTCTGGAACAACCCAATTCTGAACACGTTTCCTAGCCAGGTGTCGAGCAGTGGGAAGCGGTAAGGGAAGTTTGCTCCATAATTTCCAAGTGTATACCCTCCAAATAACATTCTGGGAAAAACCGGACGAGATCTGAAGGGGTGAAATTTTTTTCCAAAAAATGAGCAAAGACTATAGTCTTTCCTTTTCTTTGCGAAGATATTTTCACCCTCTCCGATTTCGCTAGGAAAATTTCAGAATGTAATATGAAGGGTAAAGACTTGAAAAATATGTGCCACACATCCCCCATCCCCTCCGATCTGGTTCAAAAAAATTCCGAAAGTTTTCTGGAACAACCCAATTCTGAACGTTTCCTAGCCAGGTGTGGAGCAGTGGGAAGGGGTGAGGGAAGTTTGCCCCATAATTTCCAAGTGTATACTCTCCAAATAACATTCTGGGAAAATCGTAGCGAGATCTGAAGGGGTGAATTTTTTTTCCAAAAAATGAGCAAAGACAGTCTTTCCTTTTTTTTGCGAAGATTTTTTCACCCTCCGATTTCGCTAGGAAAATTTCAGAATGTAATATGAAGGGTAAAGACTTGAAAAATATGTGCCACACATCCCCCATCCCCTCCGATCTGGTTCAAAAAAATTCCGAAAGTTTTCTGGAACAACCCAATTCTGAACACGTTTCCTAGCCAGGTGTCGAGCAGTGGGAAGCGGTAAGGGAAGTTTGCTCCATAATTTCCAAGTGTATACCCTCCAAATAACATTCTCGGAAAAACCGGACGAGATCTGAAGGGGTGAAATTTTTTTCCAAAAAATGAGCAAAGACTATAGTCTTTCCTTTTCTTTGCGAAGATTTTTTCACCCTCTCCGATTTCGCTAGGAAAATTTCAGAATGTAATATGAAGGGTAAAGACTTGAAAAATATGTGCCACACATCCCCCATCCCCTCCGATCTGGTTCAAAAAAATTCCGAAAGTTTTCTGGAACAACCCAATTCTGAACGTTTCCTAGCCAGGTGTGGAGCAGTGGGAAGGGGTGAGGGAAGTTTGCCCCATAATTTCCAAGTGTATACCCTCCAAATAACATTCTGGGAAAATCGTAGCGAGATCTGAAGGGGTGAAATTTTTTTCCAAAAAATGAGCAAAGACTATAGTCTTTCCTTTTTTTTGCGAAGATTTTTTCACCCTCTCCGAATTCGCTAGGACAATTTCAGAATGTAATATGAAGGGTAAAGACTTGAAAAATATGTGCCACACATCCCCCATCCCCTCCGATCTGGTTCAAAAAAATTCCGAAAGTTTTCTGGAACAACCCAATTCTGAACGTTTCCTAGCCAGGTGTGGAGCAGTGGGAAGGGGTGAGGGAAGTTTGCCCCATAATTTCCAAGTGTATACCCTCCAAATAACATTCTGGGAAAATCGTAGCGAGATCTGAAGGGGTGAAATTTTTTTCCAAAAAATGAGCAAAGACTATAGTCTTTCCTTTTTTTTGCGAAGATTTTTTCACCCTCTCCGAATTCGCTAGGACAATTTCAGAATGTAATATGAAGGGTAAAGACTTGAAAAATATGTGCCACACATCCCCCATCCCCTCCGATCTGGTTCAAAAAAATTCCGAAAGTTTTCTGGAACAACCCAATTCTGAACGTTTCCTAGCCAGGTGTGGAGCAGTGGGAAGGGGTGAGGGAAGTTTGCCCCATAATTTCCAAGTGTATACTCTCCAAATAACATTCTGGGAAAAACCGGACGAGATCTGAAGGGGTGAAATTTTTTTCCAAAAAATGAGCAAAGACTATAGTCTTTCCTTTTTTTTGCGAAGATTTTTTCACCCTCTCCGATTTCCTTAGGAAAATTTCAGAATGTAATATGAAGGGTAAAGACTTGAAAAATATGTGCCACACATCCCCCATCCCCTCCGATCTGGTTCAAAAAAAATCCGAAAGTTTTCTGGAACACCCAATTCTGAACACGTTTCCTAGCCAGGTGTGGAGCAGTGGGAAGGGGTGAGGGAAGTTTGCCCCATAATTTCCAAGTGTATACCCTCCAAATAACATTCTGGGAAAAACCGGACGAGATCTGAAGGGGTGAAATTTTTTTCCAAAAAATGAGCAAAGACTATAGTCTTTCCTTTTTTTTGCGAAGATTTTTTCACCCTCTCCGATTTCGCTAGGAAAATTTCAGAATGTAATATGAAGGGTAAAGACTTGAAAAATATGTGTCAAACATCCTCCATCCCCTCCGATCTGGTTCAAAAAAATTCCGAAAGTTTTCTGGAACAACCCAATTCTGAACGTTTCCTAGCCAGGTGTGGAGCAGTGGGAAGGGGTGAGGGAAGTTTGCCCCATAATTTCCAAGTGTATACCCTCCAAATAACATTCTGGGAAATTCGTAGCGAGATCTGAAGGGGTGAAATTTTTTTCCAAAAAATGAGCAAAGACTATAGTCTTTCCTTTTTTTTGCGAAGATTTTTTCACCCTCTCCGATTTCGCTAGGAAAATTTCAGAATGTAATATGAAGGGTAAAGACTTGAAAAATATGTGCCACACATCCCCCATCCCCTCCGATCTGGTTCAAAAAAAATCCGAAAGTTTTCTGGAACAACCCAATTCTGAACGTTTCCTAGCCAGGTGTGGAGCAGTGGGAAGGGGTGAGGGAAGTTTGCCCCATAATTTCCAAGTGTATACCCTCCAAATAACATTCTGGGAAAATCGTAGCGAGATCTGAAGGGGTGAAATTTTTTTCCAAAAAATGAGCAAAGACTATAGTCTTTCCTTTTTTTTGCGAAGATTTTTTCACCCTCTCCGATTTCGCTAGGAAAATTTCAGAATGTAATATGAAGGGTAAAGACTTGAAAAATATGTGCCACACATCCCCCATCCCCTCCGATCTGGTTCAAAAAAAATCCGAAAGTTTTCTGGAACAACCCAATTCTGAACGTTTCCTAGCCAGGTGTGGAGCAGTGGGAAGGGGTGAGGGAAGTTTGCCCCATAATTTCCAAGTGTATACCCTCCAAATAACATTCTGGGAAAATCGTAGCGAGATCTGAAGGGGTGAAATTTTTTTCCAAAAAATGAGCAAAGACTATAGTCTTTCCTTTTTTTTGCGAAGATTTTTTCACCCTCTCCGATTTCGCTAGGAAAATTTCAGAATGTAATATGAAGGGTAAAGACTTGAAAAATATGTGCCACACATCCCCCATCCCCTCCGATCTGGTTCAAAAAAAATCCGAAAGTTTTCTGGAACAACCCAATTCTGAACGTTTCCTAGCCAGGTGTGGAGCAGTGGGAAGGGGTGAGGGAAGTTTGCCCATATCTTCCAAGTGTATACCCTCCAAATAACATTCTGGGAAATTTGTAGCGAGATCTGAAGGGGTGAAATTTTTTTCCAAAAAATGAGGAAAGACTACGTATAGTCTTTCCTTTTTTTTGCGAAGATTTTTTCACCCTCTCCGATTTCGCTAGGAAAATTTCAGAATGTAATATGAAGGGTAAAGACTTGAAAAATATGTGCCAAACATCCCCAATCCCCTCCGATCTGGTTCAAAAAAATTCCGAAAGTTTTCTGGAACAACCCAATTCTGAAAGTTTCCTAGCCAGGTGTGGAGCAGTGGGAAGGGGTGAGGGAAGTTTGCCCCATAATTTCCAAGTGTATACCCTCCAAATAACATTCTGGGAAAATCGTAGCGAGATCTGAAGGGGTGAAATTTTTTTCCAAAAAATGAGCAAAGACTATAGTCTTTCCTTTTTTTTGCGAAGATTTTTTCACCCTCCCCGATTTCGCTAGGAAAATTTCAGAATGTAATATGAAGGGTAAAGACTTGAAAAATATGTGCCAAACATCCCCCATCCCTTCCGATCTGGTTCAAAAAAAATCCGAAAGTTTTCTGGAACAACCCAATTCTGAACGTTTCCTAGCCAGGTGTGGAGAAGTGGGAATGGGTGAGGGAAGTTTGCCCCATAATTTCCAAGTGTATACCCTCCAAATAACAATCTGGGAAAATCGTAGCGAGATCTGAAGGGGTGAAATTTTTTTCCAAAAAATGAGCAAAGACTATAGTCTTTCCTTTTTTTTGCGAAGATTTTTTCACCCTCTCCGATTTCGCTAGGAAAATTTCAGAATGTAATATGAAGGGTAAAGACTTGAAAAATATGTGTCAAACATCCTCCATCCCCTCCGATCTGGTTCAAAAAAATTCCGAAAGTTTTCTGGAACAACCCAATTCTGAACGTTTCCTAGCCAGGTGTGGAGAAGTGGGAAGGGGTGAGGGAAGTTTGCCCCATAATTTCCAAGTGTATACTCTCCAAATAACATTCTGGGAAAATCGTAGCGAGATCTGAAGGGGTGAAATTTTTTTCCAAAAAATGAGCAAAGACTATAGTCTTTCCTTTTTTTTGCGAAGATTTTTTCACCCTCTCCGATTTCGCTAGGAAAATTTCAGAATGTAATATGAAGGGTAAAGACTTGAAAAATATGTGTCAAACATCCTCCATCCCCTCCGATCTGGTTCAAAAAAATTCCGAAAGTTTTCTGGAACAACCCAATTCTGAACGTTTCCTAGCCAGGTGTGGAGCAGTGGGAAGGGGTGAGGGAAGTTTGCCCCATAATTTCCAAGTGTATACCCTCCAAATAACATTCTGGGAAATTCGTAGCGAGATCTGAAGGGGTGAAATTTTTTTCCAAAAAATGAGCAAAGACTAGTCTTTCCTTTTTTTTGCGAAGATTTTTTCACCCTCTCCGATTTCGCTAGGAAAATTTCAGAATGTAATATGAAGGGTAAAGACTTGAAAAATATGTGCCACACATCCCCCATCCCCTCCGATCTGGTTCAAAAAAAATCCGAAAGTTTTCTGGAACAACCCAATTCTGAACGTTTCCTAGCCAGGTGTGGAGCAGTGGGAAGGGGTGAGGGAAGTTTGCCCCATAATTTCCAAGTGTATACCCTCCAAATAACATTCTGGGAAAATCGTAGCGAGATCTGAAGGGGTGAAATTTTTTTCCAAAAAATGAGCAAAGACTATAGTCTTTCCTTTTTTTTGCGAAGATTTTTTCACCCTCTCCGATTTCGCTAGGAAAATTTCAGAATGTAATATGAAGGGTAAAGACTTGAAAAATATGTGCCACACATCCCCCATCCCCTCCGATCTGGTTCAAAAAAAATCCGAAAGTTTTCTGGAACAACACAATTCTGAACGTTTCCTAGCCAGGTGTGGAGCAGTGGGAAGGGGTGAGGGAAGTTTGCCCATATCTTCCAAGTGTATACCCTCCAAATAACATTCTGGGAAATTCGTAGCGAGATCTGAAGGGGTGAAATTTTTTTCCAAAAAATGAGCAAAGACTTTTCTTTCCCTTCCAAATAACATTCTGGGAAAATCGTAGCGAGATCTGAAGGGGTGAAATTTTTTTCCAAAAAATAAGCAAAGACTATAGTCTTTCCTTTTTTTTGCGAAGATTTTTTCGCCCTCTCCGATTTCCTTAGGAAAATTTCAGAATGTAATATGAAGGGTAAAGACTTGAAAAATATGTGCCAAACATCCCCCATCCCCTCCGATCTGGTTCAAAAAAATTCCGAAAGTTTTCTGGAACAACCCAATTCTGAACACGTTTCCTAGCCAGGTGTGGAGCAGTGGGAAGGGGTGAGGGAAGTTTGCCCCATAATTTCCAAGTGTATACCCTCCAAATAACAATCTGGGAAAATCATAGCGAGATCTGAAGGGGTGAAATTTTTTTCCAAAAAATGAGCAAAGACTACGTATAGTCTTTCCTTTTTTTTGCGAAGATTTTTTCACCCTCTCCGATTTCGCTAGGAAAATTTCAGAATGTAATATGAAGGGTAAAGACTTGAAAAATATGTGCCAAACATCCCCAATCTCCTCCGATCTGGTTCAAAAAAATTCCGAAAGTTTTCTGGAACAACCCAATTCTGAAAGTTTCCTAGCCAGGTGTGGAGCAGTGGGAAGGGGTGAGGGAAGTTTGCCCCATAATTTCCAAGTGTATACCCTCCAAATAACATTCTGGGAAAATCGTAGCGAGATCTGAAGGGGTGAAATTTTTTTCCAAAAAATGAGCAAAGACTATAGTCTTTCCTTTTTTTTGCGAAGATTTTTTCACCCTCCCCGATTTCGCTAGGAAAATTTCAGAATGTAATATGAAGGGTAAAGACTTGAAAAATATGTGCCAAACATCCCCCATCCCCTCCGATCTGGTTCAAAAAAAATCCGAAAGTTTTCTGGAACAACCCAATTCTGAACGTTTCCTAGCCAGGTGTGGAGCAGTGGGAAGGGGTGAGGGAAGTTTGCCCCATAATTTCCAAGTGTATACCCCCCAAATAACATTCTGGGAAAATCGTAGCGAGATCTGAAGGGGTGAAATTTTTTTCCAAAAAATGAGCAAAGACTATAGTCTTTCCTTTTTTTTGCGAAGATTTTTTCACCCTCTCCGATTTCGCTAGGAAAATTTCAGAATGTAATATGAAGGGTAAAGACTTGAAAAATATGTGCCACACATCCCCCATCCCCTCCGATCTGGTTCAAAAAAAATCCGAAAGTTTTCTGGAACAACACAATTCTGAACGTTTCCTAGCCAGGTGTGGAGCAGTGGGAAGGGGTGAGGGAAGTTTGCCCATATCTTCCAAGTGTATACCCTCCAAATAACATTCTGGGAAATTCGTAGCGAGATCTGAAGGGGTGAAATTTTTTTCCAAAAAATGAGCAAAGACTTTTCTTTCCCTTCCAAATAACATTCTGGGAAAATCGTAGCGAGATCTGAAGGGGTGAAATTTTTTTCCAAAAAATAAGCAAAGACTATAGTCTTTCCTTTTTTTTGCGAAGATTTTGTCACCCTCCGATTTCGCTAGGAAAATTTCAGAATGTAATATGAAGGGTAAAGACTTGAAAAATATGTGCCACACATCCCCCATCCCCTCCGATCTGGTTCAAAAAAATTCCGAAAGTTTTCTGGAACAACCCAATTCTGAACGTTTCCTAGCCAGGTGTGGAGCAGTGGGAAGGGGTGAGGGAAGTTTGCCCCATAATTTCCAAGTGTATACTCTCCAAATAACATTCTGGGAAAATCGTAGCGAGATCTGAAGGGGTGAAATTTTTTTCCAAAAAATGAGCAAAGACTATAGTCTTTCCTTTTTTTTGCGAAGATTTTTTCACCCTCTCCGATTTCGCTAGGAAAATTTCAGAATGTAATATGAAGGGTAAAGACTTGAAAAATATGTGTCAAACATCCTCCATCCCCTCCGATCTGGTTCAAAAAAATTCCGAAAGTTTTCTGGAACAACCCAATTCTGAACGTTTCCTAGCCAGGTGTGGAGCAGTGGGAAGGGGTGAGGGAAGTTTGCCCCATAATTTCCAAGTGTATACCCTCCAAATAACATTCTGGGAAATTCGTAGCGAGATCTGAAGGGGTGAAATTTTTTTCCAAAAAATGAGCAAAGACTATAGTCTTTCCTTTTTTTTGCGAAGATTTTTTCACCCTCTCCGATTTCGCTAGGAAAATTTCAGAATGTAATATGAAGGGTAAAGACTTGAAACATATGTGCCACACATCCCCCATCCCCTCCGATCTGGTTCAAAAAAAATCCGAAAGTTTTCTGGAACAACCCAATTCTGAACGTTTCCTAGCCAGGTGTGGAGCAGTGGGAAGGGGTGAGGGAAGTTTGCCCCATAATTTCCAAGTGTATACCCTCCAAATAACATTCTGGGAAAATCGTAGCGAGATCTGAAGGGGTGAAATTTTTTTCCAAAAAATGAGCAAAGACTATAGTCTTTCCTTTTTTTTGCGAAGATTTTTTCACCCTCTCCGATTTCGCTAGGAAAATTTCAGAATGTAATATGAAGGGTAAAGACTTGAAAAATATGTGTCAAACATGCTCCATCCCCTCCGATCTGGTTCAAAAAAATTCCGAAAGTTTTCTGGAACAACCCAATTCTGAACGTTTCCTAGCCAGGTGTGGAGCAGTGGGAAGGGGTGAGGAAAGTTTGCCCCATAATTTCCAAGTGTATACCCTCCAAATAACATTCTGGGAAAATCGTAGCGAGATCTGAAGGGGTGAAATTTTTTTCCAAAAAATGAGCAAAGACAGTCTTTCCTTTTTTTTGCGAAGATTTTTTCACCCTCCGATTTCGCTAGGAAAATTTCAGAATGTAATATGAAGGGTAAAGACTTGAAAAATATGTGCCACACATCCCCCATCCCCTCCGATCTGGTTCAAAAAAATTCCGAAAGTTTTCTGGAACAACCCAATTCTGAACGTTTCCTAGCCAGGTGTGGAGCAGTGGGAAGGGGTGAGGGAAGTTTGCCCCATAATTTCCAAGTGTATACTCTCCAAATAACATTCTGGGAAAATCGTAGCGAGATCTGAAGGGGTGAAATTTTTTTCCAAAAAATGAGCAAAGACTATAGTCTTTCCTTTTTTTTGCGAAGATTTTTTCACCCTCTCCGATTTCGCTAGGAAAATTTCAGAATGTAATATGAAGGGTAAAGACTTGAAAAATATGTGTCAAACATCCTCCATCCCCTCCGATCTGGTTCAAAAAAATTCCGAAAGTTTTCTGGAACAACCCAATTCTGAACGTTTCCTAGCCAGGTGTGGAGCAGTGGGAAGGGGTGAGGGAAGTTTGCCCCATAATTTCCAAGTGTATACCCTCCAAATAACATTCTGGGAAATTCGTAGCGAGATCTGAAGGGGTGAAATTTTTTTCCAAAAAATGAGCAAAGACTATAGTCTTTCCTTTTTTTTGCGAAGATTTTTTCACCCTCTCCGATTTCGCTAGGAAAATTTCAGAATGTAATATGAAGGGTAAAGACTTGAAAAATATGTGCCACACATCCCCCATCCCCTCCGATCTGGTTCAAAAACAATCCGAAAGTTTTCTGGAACAACCCAATTCTGAACGTTTCCTAGCCAGGTGTGGAGCAGTGGGAAGGGGTGAGGGAAGTTTGCCCCATAATTTCCAAGTGTATACCCTCCAAATAACAATCTGGGAAAATCATAGCGAGATCTGAAGGGGTGAAATTTTTTTCCAAAAAATGAGCAAAGACTACGTATAGTCTTTCCTTTTTTTTGCGAAGATTTTTTCACCCTCTCCGATTTCGCTAGGAAAATTTCAGAATGTAATATGAAGGGTAAAGACTTGAAAAATATGTGCCAAACATCCCCAATCCCCTCCGATCTGGTTCAAAAAAATTCCGAAAGTTTTCTGGAACAACCCAATTCTGAAAGTTTCCTAGCCAGGTGTGGAGCAGTGGGAAGGGGTGAGGGAAGTTTGCCCCATAATTTCCAAGTGTATACCCTCCAAATAACATTCTGGGAAAATCGTAGCGAGATCTGAAGGGGTGAAATTTTTTTCCAAAAAATGAGCAAAGACTATAGTCTTTCCTTTTTTTTGCGAAGATTTTTTCACCCTCCCCGATTTCGCTAGGAAAATTTCAGAATGTAATATGAAGGGTAAAGACTTGAAAAATATGTGCCAAACATCCCCCATCCCCTCCGATCTGGTTCAAAAAAAATCCGAAAGTTTTCTGGAACAACCCAATTCTGAACGTTTCCTAGCCAGGTGTGGAGCAGTGGGAAGGGGTGAGGGAAGTTTGCCCCATAATTTCCAAGTGTATACCCTCCAAATAACATTCTGGGAAAATCGTAGCGAGATCTGAAGGGGTGAAATTTTTTTCCAAAAAATGAGCAAAGACTATAGTCTTTCCTTTTTTTTGCGAAGATTTTTTCACCCTCTCCGATTTCGCTAGGAAAATTTCAGAATGTAATATGAAGGGTAAAGACTTGAAAAATATGTGCCACACATCCCCCATCCCCTCCGATCTGGTTCAAAAAAAATCCGAAAGTTTTCTGGAACAACACAATTCTGAACGTTTCCTAGCCAGGTGTGGAGCAGTGGGAAGGGGTGAGGGAAGTTTGCCCATATCTTCCAAGTGTATACCCTCCAAATAACATTCTGGGAAATTCGTAGCGAGATCTGAAGGGGTGAAATTTTTTTCCAAAAAATGAGCAAAGACTTTTCTTTCCCTTCCAAATAACATTCTGGGAAAATCGTAGCGAGATCTGAAGGGGTGAAATTTTTTTCCAAAAAATAAGCAAAGACTATAGTCTTTCCTTTTTTTTGCGAAGATTTTTTCACCCTCCGATTTCGCTAGGAAAATTTCAGAATGTAATATGAAGGGTAAAGACTTGAAAAATATGTGCCACACATCCCCCATCCCCTCCGATCTGGTTCAAAAAAATTCCGAAAGTTTTCTGGAACAACCCAATTCTGAACGTTTCCTAGCCAGGTGTGGAGCAGTGGGAAGGGGTGAGGGAAGTTTGCCCCATAATTTCCAAGTGTATACTCTCCAAATAACATTCTGGGAAAATCGTAGCGAGATCTGAAGGGGTGAAATTTTTTTCCAAAAAATGAGCAAAGACTATAGTCTTTCCTTTTTTTTGCGAAGATTTTTTCACCCTCTCCGATTTCGCTAGGAAAATTTCAGAATGTAATATGAAGGGTAAAGACTTGAAAAATATGTGTCAAACATCCTCCATCCCCTCCGATCTGGTTCAAAAAAATTCCGAAAGTTTTCTGGAACAACCCAATTCTGAACGTTTCCTAGCCAGGTGTGGAGCAGTGGGAAGGGGTGAGGGAAGTTTGCCCCATAATTTCCAAGTGTATACCCTCCAAATAACATTCTGGGAAATTCGTAGCGAGATCTGAAGGGGTGAAATTTTTTTCCAAAAAATGAGCAAAGACTATAGTCTTTCCTTTTTTTTGCGAAGATTTTTTCACCCTCTCCGATTTCGCTAGGAAAATTTCAGAATGTAATATGAAGGGTAAAGACTTGAAACATATGTGCCACACATCCCCCATCCCCTCCGATCTGGTTCAAAAAAAATCCGAAAGTTTTCTGGAACAACCCAATTCTGAACGTTTCCTAGCCAGGTGTGGAGCAGTGGGAAGGGGTGAGGGAAGTTTGCCCCATAATTTCCAAGTGTATACCCTCCAAATAACATTCTGGGAAAATCGTAGCGAGATCTGAAGGGGTGAAATTTTTTTCCAAAAAATGAGCAAAGACTATAGTCTTTCCTTTTTTTTGCGAAGATTTTTTCACCCTCTCCGATTTCGCTAGGAAAATTTCAGAATGTAATATGAAGGGTAAAGACTTGAAAAATATGTGTCAAACATGCTCCATCCCCTCCGATCTGGTTCAAAAAAATTCCGAAAGTTTTCTGGAACAACCCAATTCTGAACGTTTCCTAGCCAGGTGTGGAGCAGTGGGAAGGGGTGAGGAAAGTTTGCCCCATAATTTCCAAGTGTATACCCTCCAAATAACATTCTGGGAAAATCGTAGCGAGATCTGAAGGGGTGAAATTTTTTTCCAAAAAATGAGCAAAGACAGTCTTTCCTTTTTTTTGCGAAGATTTTTTCACCCTCCGATTTCGCTAGGAAAATTTCAGAATGTAATATGAAGGGTAAAGACTTGAAAAATATGTGCCACACATCCCCCATCCCCTCCGATCTGGTTCAAAAAAATTCCGAAAGTTTTCTGGAACAACCCAATTCTGAACGTTTCCTAGCCAGGTGTGGAGCAGTGGGAAGGGGTGAGGGAAGTTTGCCCCATAATTTCCAAGTGTATACCCTCCAAATAACATTCTGGGAAAATCGTAGCGAGATCTGAAGGGGTGAAATTTTTTTCCAAAAAATGAGCAAAGACTATAGTCTTTCCTTTTTTTTGCGAAGATTTTTTCACCCTCTCCGATTTCGCTAGGAAAATTTCAGAATGTAATATGAAGGGTAAAGACTTGAAAAATATGTGCCACACATCCCCCATCCCCTCCGATCTGGTTCAAAAAAAATCCGAAAGTTTTCTGGAACAACACAATTCTGAACGTTTCCTAGCCAGGTGTGGAGCAGTGGGAAGGGGTGAGGGAAGTTTGCCCATATCTTCCAAGTGTATACCCTCCAAATAACATTCTGGGAAATTCGTAGCGAGATCTGAAGGGGTGAAATTTTTTTCCAAAAAATGAGCAAAGACTTTTCTTTCCCTTCCAAATAACATTCTGGGAAAATCGTAGCGAGATCTGAAGGGGTGAAATTTTTTTCCAAAAAATAAGCAAAGACTATAGTCTTTCCTTTTTTTTGCGAAGATTTTTTCGCCCTCTCCGATTGCCTTAGGAAAATTTCAGAATGTAATATGAAGGGTAAAGACTTGAAAAATATGTGCCAAACATCCCCCATCCCCTCCGATCTGGTTCAAAAAAATTCCGAAAGTTTTCTGGAACAACCCAATTCTGAACACGTTTCCTAGCCAGGTGTGGAGCAGTGGGAAGGGGTGAGGGAAGTTTGCCCCATAATTTCCAAGTGTATACCCTCCAAATAACAATCTGGGAAAATCATAGCGAGATCTGAAGGGGTGAAATTTTTTTCCAAAAAATGAGCAAAGACTACGTATAGTCTTTCCTTTTTTTTGCGAAGATTTTTTCACCCTCTCCGATTTCGCTAGGAAAATTTCAGAATGTAATATGAAGGGTAAAGACTTGAAAAATATGTGCCAAACATCCCCAATCCCCTCCGATCTGGTTCAAAAAAATTCCGAAAGTTTTCTGGAACAACCCAATTCTGAAAGTTTCCTAGCCAGGTGTGGAGCAGTGGGAAGGGGTGAGGGAAGTTTGCCCCATAATTTCCAAGTGTATACCCTCCAAATAACATTCTGGGAAAATCGTAGCGAGATCTGAAGGGGTGAAATTTTTTTCCAAAAAATGAGCAAAGACTATAGTCTTTCCTTTTTTTTGCGAAGATTTTTTCACCCTCCCCGATTTCGCTAGGAAAATTTCAGAATGTAATATGAAGGGTAAAGACTTGAAAAATATGTGCCAAACATCCCCCATCCCCTCCGATCTGGTTCAAAAAAAATCCGAAAGTTTTCTGGAACAACCCAATTCTGAACGTTTCCTAGCCAGGTGTGGAGCAGTGGGAAGGGGTGAGGGAAGTTTGCCCCATAATTTCCAAGTGTATACCCTCCAAATAACATTCTGGGAAAATCGTAGCGAGATCTGAAGGGGTGAAATTTTTTTCCAAAAAATGAGCAAAGACTATAGTCTTTCCTTTTTTTTGCGAAGATTTTTTCACCCTCTCCGATTTCGCTAGGAAAATTTCAGAATGTAATATGAAGGGTAAAGACTTGAAAAATATGTGCCACACATCCCCCATCCCCTCCGATCTGGTTCAAAAAAAATCCGAAAGTTTTCTGGAACAACACAATTCTGAACGTTTCCTAGCCAGGTGTGGAGCAGTGGGAAGGGG
Organism: Hemicrepidius hirtus; assembly: GCA_963082805.1. Classification (NCBI taxonomy): domain Eukaryota; kingdom Metazoa; phylum Arthropoda; class Insecta; order Coleoptera; family Elateridae; genus Hemicrepidius; species Hemicrepidius hirtus. Next base: position 35,100,483 of record OY720159.1, read on the forward strand.
TGAGGAAAGTTTGCCCATATCTTCCAAGTGTATACCCTCCAAATAACATTCTGGGAAATTCGTAGCGAGATCTGAAGGGGTGAAATTTTTTTCCAAAAAATGAGCAAAGACTTTTCTTTCCCTTCCAAATAACATTCTGGGAAAATCGTAGCGAGATCTGAAGGGGTGAAATTTTTTTCCAAAAAATAAGCAAAGACTTATAGTCTTTCCTTTTTTTTGCGAAGATTTTTTCGCCCTCTCCGATTTCCTTAGGAAAATTTCAGAATGTAATATGAAGGGTAAAGACTTGAAAAATATGTGCCAAACATCCCCCATCCCCTCCGATCTGGTTCAAAAAAATTCCGAAAGTTTTCTGGAACAACCCAATTCTGAACACGTTTCCTAGCCAGGTGTGGAGCAGTGGGAAGGGGTGAGGGAAGTTTGCCCCATAATTTCCAAGTGTATACCCTCCAAATAACAATCTGGGAAAATCATAGCGAGATCTGAAGGGGTGAAATTTTTTTCCAAAAAATGAGCAAAGACTACGTATAGTCTTTCCTTTTTTTTGCGAAGATTTTTTCGCCCTCTCCGATTTCCTTAGGAAAATTTCAGAATGTAATATGAAGGGTAAAGACTTGAAAAATATGTGCCAAACATCCCCCATCCCCTCCGATCTGGTTCAAAAAAATTCCGAAAGTTTTCTGGAACAACCCAATTCTGAACACGTTTCCTAGCCAGGTGTGGAGCAGTGGGAAGGGGTGAGGGAAGTTTGCCCCATAATTTCCAAGTGTATACCCTCCAAATAACAATCTGGGAAAATCATAGCGAGATCTGAAGGGGTGAAATTTTTTTCCAAAAAATGAGCAAAGACTACGTATAGTCTTTCCTTTTTTTTGCGAAGATTTTTTCACCCTCTCCGATTTCGCTAGGAAAATTTCAGAATGTAATATGAAGGTTAAAGACTTGAAAAATATGTGCCAAACATCCCCCATCCCCTCCGATCTGGTTCAAAAAAATTCCGAAAGTTTTCTGGAACAACCCAATTCTGAAAGTTTCCTAGCCAGGTGTGGAGCAGTGGAAAGGGGTGAGGGAAGTTTGCCCCATAATTTCCAAGTGTATACCCTCCAAATAACATTCTGGGAAAATCGTAGCGAGATCTGAAGGGGTGAAATTTTTTTCCAAAAAATGAGCAAAGACTATAGTCTTTCCTTTTTTTTGCGAAGATTTTTTCACCCTCTCCGATTTCGCTAGGAAAATTTCAGAATGTAATATGAAGGGTAAAGACTTGAAAAATATGTGTCAAACATGCTCCATCCCCTCCGATCTGGTTCAAAAAAATTCCGAAAGTTTTCTGGAACAACCCAATTCTGAACGTTTCCTAGCCAGGTGTGGAGCAGTGGGAAGGGGTGAGGAAAGTTTGCCCCATAATTTCCAAGTGTATACCCTCCAAATAACATTCTGGGAAAATCGTAGCGAGATCTGAAGGGGTGAAATTTTTTTCCAAAAAATGAGCAAAGACAGTCTTTCCTTTTTTTTGCGAAGATTTTTTCACCCTCCGATTTCGCTAGGAAAATTTCAGAATGTAATATGAAGGGTAAAGACTTGAAAAATATGTGCCACACATCCCCCATCCCCTCCGATCTGGTTCAAAAAAATTCCGAAAGTTTTCTGGAACAACCCAATTCTGAACGTTTCCTAGCCAGGTGTGGAGCAGTGGGAAGGGGTGAGGGAAGTTTGCCCCATAATTTCCAAGTGTATACCCTCCAAATAACAATCTGGGAAAATCGTAGCGAGATCTGAAGGGGTGAAATTTTTTTCCAAAAAATGAGCAAAGACTATAGTCTTTCCTTTTTTTGCGAAGATTTTTTCACCCTCTCCGATTTCCTTAGGAAAATTTCAGAATGCAATATGAAGGGTAAAGACTTGAAACATATGTGCCAAACATCCCCCATCCCCCATCCCCTCCGATCTGGTTCAAAAAAATTCCGAAAGTTTTCTGGAACAACCCAATTCTGAACGTTCACTAGCCAGGTGTGGAGCAGTGGGAAGGGGTGAGGGAAGTTTGCCCCATAATTTCCAAGTGTATACTCTCCAAATAACATTCTGGGAAAATCGTAGCGAGATCTGAAGGGGTGAAATTTTTTTCCAAAAAATGAGCAAAGACAGTCTTTCCTTTTTTTTGCGAAGATTTTTTCACCCTCCGATTTCGCTAGGAAAATTTCAGAATGTAATATGAAGGGTAAAGACTTGAAAAATATGTGCCACACATCCCCCATCCCCTCCGATCTGGTTCAAAAAAATTCCGAAAGTTTTCTGGAACAACCCAATTCTGAACACGTTTCCTAGCCAGGTGTCGAGCAGTGGGAAGCGGTAAGGGAAGTTTGCTCCATAATTTCCAAGTGTATACCCTCCAAATAACATTCTGGGAAAAACCGGACGAGATCTGAAGGGGTGAAATTTTTTTCCAAAAAATGAGCAAAGACTATAGTCTTTCCTTTTCTTTGCGAAGATTTTTTCACCCTCTCCGATTTCGCTAGGAAAATTTCAGAATGTAATATGAAGGGTAAAGACTTGAAAAATATGTGCCACACATCCCCCATCCCCTCCGATCTGGTTCAAAAAAATTCCGAAAGTTTTCTGGAACAACCCAATTCTGAACGTTTCCTAGCCAGGTGTGGAGCAGTGGGAAGGGGTGAGGGAAGTTTGCCCCATAATTTCCAAGTGTATACCCTCCAAATAACATTCTGGGAAAATCGTAGCGAGATCTGAAGGGGTGAAATTTTTTTCCAAAAAATGAGCATAGTCTTTCCTTTTTTTTGCGAAGATTTTTTCACCCTCTCCGATTTCGCTAGGAAAATTTCAGAATGTAATATGAAGGGTAAAGACTTGAAAAATATGTGCCAAACATCCCCCATCCCTTCCGATCTGGTTCAAAAAAAATCCGAAAGTTTTCTGGAACAACCCAATTCTGAACGTTTCCTAGCCAGGTGTGGAGCAGTGGGAAGGGGTGAGGGAAGTTTGCCCCATAATTTCCAAGTGTATACCCTCCAAATAACATTCTGGGAAAATCGTAGCGAGATCTGAAGGGGTGAAATTTTTTTCCAAAAAATGAGCAAAGACTATAGTCTTTCCTTTTTTTTGCGAAGATTTTTTCACCCTCTCCGATTTCGCTAGGAAAATTTCAGAATGTAATATGAAGGGTAAAGACTTGAAAAATATGTGCCACACATCCCCCATCCCCTCCGATCTGGTTCAAAAAAAATCCGAAAGTTTTCTGGAACAACACAATTCTGAACGTTTCCTAGCCAGGTGTGGAGCAGTGGGAAGGGGTGAGGGAAGTTTGCCCATATCTTCCAAGTGTATACCCTCCAAATAACATTCTGGGAAATTCGTAGCGAGATCTGAAGGGGTGAAATTTTTTTCCAAAAAATGAGCAAAGACTTTTCTTTCCCTTCCAAATAACATTCTGGGAAAATCGTAGCGAGATCTGAAGGGGTGAAATTTTTTTCCAAAAAATAAGCAAAGACTATAGTCTTTCCTTTTTTTTGCGAAGATTTTTTAGCCCTCTCCGATTTCCTTAGGAAAATTTCAGAATGTAATATGAAGGGTAAAGACTTGAAAAATATGTGCCAAACATCCCCCATCCCCTCCGATCTGGTTCAAAAAAATTCCGAAAGTTTTCTGGAACAACCCAATTCTGAACACGTTTCCTAGCCAGGTGTGGAGCAGTGGGAAGGGGTGAGGGAAGTTTGCCCCATAATTTCCAAGTGTATACCCTCCAAATAACAATCTGGGAAAATCATAGCGAGATCTGAAGGGGTGAAATTTTTTTCCAAAAAATGAGCAAAGACTACGTATAGTCTTTCCTTTTTTTTGCGAAGATTTTTTCACCCTCTCCGATTTCGCTAGGAAAATTTCAGAATGTAATATGAAGGTTAAAGACTTGAAAAATATGTGCCAAACATCCCCCATCCCCTCCGATCTGGTTCAAAAAAATTCCGAAAGTTTTCTGGAACAACCCAATTCTGAAAGTTTCCTAGCCAGGTGTGGAGCAGTGGAAAGGGGTGAGGGAAGTTTGCCCCATAATTTCCAAGTGTATACCCTCCAAATAACATTCTGGGAAAATCGTAGCGAGATCTGAAGGGGTGAAATTTTTTTCCAAAAAATGAGCAAAGACTATAGTCTTTCCTTTTTTTTGCGAAGATTTTTTCACCCTCTCCGATTTCGCTAGGAAAATTTCAGAATGTAATATGAAGGGTAAAGACTTGAAAAATATGTGTCAAACATGCTCCATCCCCTCCGATCTGGTTCAAAAAAATTCCGAAAGTTTTCTGGAACAACCCAATTCTGAACGTTTCCTAGCCAGGTGTGGAGCAGTGGGAAGGGGTGAGGGAAGTTTGCCCCATAATTTCCAAGTGTATACCCTCCAAATAACAATCTGGGAAAATCGTAGCGAGATCTGAAGGGGTGAAATTTTTTTCCAAAAAATGAGCAAAGACTATAGTCTTTCCTTTTTTTGCGAAGATTTTTTCACCCTCTCCGATTTCCTTAGGAAAATTTCAGAATGCAATATGAAGGGTAAAGACTTGAAAAATATGTGCCAAACATCCCCCATCCCCCATCCCCTCCGATCTGGTTCAAAAAAATTCCGAAAGTTTTCTGGAACAACCCAATTCTGAACGTTCACTAGCCAGGTGTGGAGCAGTGGGAAGGGGTGAGGGAAGTTTGCCCCATAATTTCCAAGTGTATACTCTCCAAATAACATTCTGGGAAAATCGTAGCGAGATCTGAAGGGGTGAAATTTTTTTCCAAAAAATGAGCAAAGACAGTCTTTCCTTTTTTTTGCGAAGATTTTTTCACCCTCCGATTTCGCTAGGAAAATTTCAGAATGTAATATGAAGGGTAAAGACTTGAAAAATATGTGCCACACATCCCCCATCCCCTCCGATCTGGTTCAAAAAAATTCCGAAAGTTTTCTGGAACAACCCAATTCTGAACACGTTTCCTAGCCAGGTGTCGAGCAGTGGGAAGCGGTAAGGGAAGTTTGCTCCATAATTTCCAAGTGTATACCCTCCAAATAACATTCTGGGAAAAACCGGACGAGATCTGAAGGGGTGAAATTTTTTTCCAAAAAATGAGCAAAGACTATAGTCTTTCCTTTTCTTTGCGAAGATTTTTTCACCCTCTCCGATTTCGCTAGGAAAATTTCAGAATGTAATATGAAGGGTAAAGACTTGAAAAATATGTGCCACACATCCCCCATCCCCTCCGATCTGGTTCAAAAAAATTCCGAAAGTTTTCTGGAACAACCCAATTCTGAACGTTTCCTAGCCAGGTGTGGAGCAGTGGGAAGGGGTGAGGGAAGTTTGCCCCATAATTTCCAAGTGTATACCCTCCAAATAACATTCTGGGAAAATCGTAGCGGGATCTGAAGGGGTGAAATTTTTTTCCAAAAAATGAGCAAAGACTATAGTCTTTCCTTTTTTTTGCGAAGATTTTTTCACCCTCTCCGAATTCGCTAGGACAATTTCAGAATGTAATATGAAGGGTAAAGACTTGAAAAATATGTGCCACACATCCCCCATCCCCTCCGATCTGGTTCAAAAAAATTCCGAAAGTTTTCTGGAACAACCCAATTCTGAACGTTTCCTAGCCAGGTGTAGAGCAGTGGGAAGGGGTGAGGGAAGTTTGCCCCATAATTTCCAAGTGTATACCCTCCAAATAACATTCTGGGAAAATCGTAGCGAGATCTGAAGGGGTGAAATTTTTTTCCAAAAAATGAGCATAGTCTTTCCTTTTTTTTGCGAAGATTTTTTCACCCTCTCCGATTTCGCTAGGAAAATTTCAGAATGTAATATGAAGGGTAAAGACTTGAAAAATATGTGCCAAACATCCCCCATCCCTTCCGATCTGGTTCAAAAAAAATCCGAAAGTTTTCTGGAACAACCCAATTCTGAACGTTTCCTAGCCAGGTGTGGAGCAGTGGGAAGGGGTGAGGGAAGTTTGCCCCATAATTTCCAAGTGTATACCCTCCAAATAACATTCTGGGAAAATCGTAGCGAGATCTGAAGGGGTGAAATTTTTTTCCAAAAAATGAGCAAAGACTATAGTCTTTCCTTTTTTTTGCGAAGATTTTTTCACCCTCTCCGATTTCGCTAGGAAAATTTCAGAATGTAATATGAAGGGTAAAGACTTGAAAAATATGTGCCACACATCCCCCATCCCCTCCGATCTGGTTCAAAAAAAATCCGAAAGTTTTCTGGAACAACACAATTCTGAACGTTTCCTAGCCAGGTGTGGAGCAGTGGGAAGGGGTGAGGGAAGTTTGCCCATATCTTCCAAGTGTATACCCTCCAAATAACATTCTGGGAAATTCGTAGCGAGATCTGAAGGGGTGAAATTTTTTTCCAAAAAATGAGCAAAGACTTTTCTTTCCCTTCCAAATAACATTCTGGGAAAATCGTAGCGAGATCTGAAGGGGTGAAATTTTTTTCCAAAAAATAAGCAAAGACTATAGTCTTTCCTTTTTTTTGCGAAGATTTTTTCGCCCTCTCCGATTTCCTTAGGAAAATTTCAGAATGTAATATGAAGGGTAAAGACTTGAAAAATATGTGCCAAACATCCCCCATCCCCTCCGATCTGGTTCAAAAAAATTCCGAAAGTTTTCTGGAACAACCCAATTCTGAACACGTTTCCTAGCCAGGTGTGGAGCAGTGGGAAGGGGTGAGGGAAGTTTGCCCCATAATTTCCAAGTGTATACCCTCCAAATAACAATCTGGGAAAATCATAGCGAGATCTGAAGGGGTGAAATTTTTTTCCAAAAAATGAGCAAAGACTACGTATAGTCTTTCCTTTTTTTTGCGAAGATTTTTTCACCCTCTCCGATTTCGCTAGGAAAATTTCAGAATGTAATATGAAGGTTAAAGACTTGAAAAATATGTGCCAAACATCCCCCATCCCCTCCGATCTGGTTCAAAAAAATTCCGAAAGTTTTCTGGAACAACCCAATTCTGAACGTTTCCTAGCCAGGTGTGGAGCAGTGGGAAGGGGTGAGGAAAGTTTGCCCCATAATTTCCAAGTGTATACCCTCCAAATAACATTCTGGGAAAATCGTAGCGAGATCTGAAGGGGTGAAATTTTTTTCCAAAAAATGAGCAAAGACTATAGTCTTTCCTTTTTTTTGCGAAGATTTTTTCACCCTCTCCGATTTCGCTAGGAAAATTTCAGAATGTAATATGAAGGGTAAAGACTTGAAAAATATGTGTCAAACATGCTCCATCCCCTCCGATCTGGTTCAAAAAAATTCCGAAAGTTTTCTGGAACAACCCAATTCTGAACGTTTCCTAGCCAGGTGTGGAGCAGTGGGAAGGGGTGAGGGAAGTTTGCCCATATCTTCCAAGTGTATACCCTCCAAATAACATTCTGGGAAAATCGTAGCGAGATCTGAAGGGGTGAAATTTTTTTCCAAAAAATGAGCAAAGACTATAGTCTTTCCTTTTTTTTGCGAAGATTTTTTCACCCTCTCCGATTTCGCTAGGAAAATTTCAGAATGTAATATGAAGGGTAAAGACTTGAAAAATATGTGCCACACATCCCCCATCCCCTCCGATCTGGTTCAAAAAAAATCCGAAAGTTTTCTGGAACAACACAATTCTGAACGTTTCCTAGCCAGGTGTGGAGCAGTGGGAAGGGGTGAGGGAAGTTTGCCCATATCTTCCAAGTGTATACCCTCCAAATAACATTCTGGGAAATTCGTAGCGAGATCTGAAGGGGTGAAATTTTTTTCCAAAAAATGAGCAAAGACTTTTCTTTCCCTTCCAAATAACATTCTGGGAAAATCGTAGCGAGATCTGAAGGGGTGAAATTTTTTTCCAAAAAATAAGCAAAGACTATAGTCTTTCCTTTTTTTTGCGAAGATTTTTTCGCCCTCTCCGATTTCCTTAGGAAAATTTCAGAATGTAATATGAAGGGTAAAGACTTGAAAAATATGTGCCAAACATCCCCCATCCCCTCCGATCTGGTTCAAAAAAATTCCGAAAGTTTTCTGGAACAACCCAATTCTGAACACGTTTCCTAGCCAGGTGTGGAGCAGTGGGAAGGGGTGAGGGAAGTTTGCCCCATAATTTCCAAGTGTATACCCTCCAAATAACAATCTGGGAAAATCATAGCGAGATCTGAAGGGGTGAAATTTTTTTCCAAAAAATGAGCAAAGACTACGTATAGTCTTTCCTTTTTTTTGCGAAGATTTTTTCACCCTCTCCGATTTCGCTAGGAAAATTTCAGAATGTAATATGAAGGTTAAAGACTTGAAAAATATGTGCCAAACATCCCCCATCCCCTCCGATCTGGTTCAAAAAAATTCCGAAAGTTTTCTGGAACAACCCAATTCTGAACGTTTCCTAGCCAGGTGTGGAGCAGTGGGAAGGGGTGAGGAAAGTTTGCCCCATAATTTCCAAGTGTATACCCTCCAAATAACATTCTGGGAAAATCGTAGCGAGATCTGAAGGGGTGAAATTTTTTTCCAAAAAATGAGCAAAGACTATAGTCTTTCCTTTTTTTTGCGAAGATTTTTTCACCCTCTCCGATTTCGCTAGGAAAATTTCAGAATGTAATATGAAGGGTAAAGACTTGAAAAATATGTGTCAAACATGCTCCATCCCCTCCGATCTGGTTCAAAAAAATTCCGAAAGTTTTCTGGAACAACCCAATTCTGAACGTTTCCTAGCCAGGTGTGGAGCAGTGGGAAGGGGTGAGGAAAGTTTGCCCCATAATTTCCAAGTGTATACCCTCCAAATAACATTCTGGGAAAATCGTAGCGAGATCTGAAGGGGTGAAATTTTTTTCCAAAAAATGAGCAAAGACAGTCTTTCCTTTTTTTTGCGAAGATTTTTTCACCCTCCGATTTCGCTAGGAAAATTTCAGAATGTAATATGAAGGGTAAAGACTTGAAAAATATGTGCCACACATCCCCCATCCCCTCCGATCTGGTTCAAAAAAATTCCGAAAGTTTTCTGGAACAACCCAATTCTGAACGTTTCCTAGCCAGGTGTGGAGCAGTGGGAAGGGGTGAGGGAAGTTTGCCCCATAATTTCCAAGTGTATACCCTCCAAATAACAATCTGGGAAAATCGTAGCGAGATCTGAAGGGGTGAAATTTTTTTCCAAAAAATGAGCAAAGACTATAGTCTTTCCTTTTTTTGCGAAGATTTTTTCACCCTCTCCGATTTCCTTAGGAAAATTTCAGAATGCAATATGAAGGGTAAAGACTTGAAAAATATGTGCCAAACATCCCCCATCCCCCATCCCCTCCGATCTGGTTCAAAAAAATTCCGAAAGTTTTCTGGAACAACCCAATTCTGAACGTTTCCTAGCCAGGTGTGGAGCAGTGGGAAGGGGTGAGGGAAGTTTGCCCCATAATTTCCAAGTGTATACTCTCCAAATAACATTCTGGGAAAATCGTAGCGAGATCTGAAGGGGTGAAATTTTTTTCCAAAAAATGAGCAAAGACAGTCTTTCCTTTTTTTTGCGAAGATTTTTTCACCCTCCGATTTCGCTAGGAAAATTTCAGAATGTAATATGAAGGGTAAAGACTTGAAAAATATGTGCCACACATCCCCCATCCCCTCCGATCTGGTTCAAAAAAATTCCGAAAGTTTTCTGGAACAACCCAATTCTGAACACGTTTCCTAGCCAGGTGTCGAGCAGTGGGAAGCGGTAAGGGAAGTTTGCTCCATAATTTCCAAGTGTATACCCTCCAAATAACATTCTGGGAAAAACCGGACGAGATCTGAAGGGGTGAAATTTTTTTCCAAAAAATGAGCAAAGACTATAGTCTTTCCTTTTCTTTGCGAAGATTTTTTCACCCTCTCCGATTTCGCTAGGAAAATTTCAGAATGTAATATGAAGGGTAAAGACTTGAAAAATATGTGCCACACATCCCCCATCCCCTCCGATCTGGTTCAAAAAAATTCCGAAAGTTTTCTGGAACAACCCAATTCTGAACGTTTCCTAGCCAGGTGTGGAGCAGTGGGAAGGGGTGAGGGAAGTTTGCCCCATAATTTCCAAGTGTATACCCTCCAAATAACATTCTGGGAAAATCGTAGCGAGATCTGAAGGGGTGAAATTTTTTTCCAAAAAATGAGCAAAGACTATAGTCTTTCCTTTTTTTTGCGAAGATTTTTTCACCCTCTCCGAATTCGCTAGGACAATTTCAGAATGTAATATGAAGGGTAAAGACTTGAAAAATATGTGCCACACATCCCCCATCCCCTCCGATCTGGTTCAAAAAAATTCCGAAAGTTTTCTGGAACAACCCAATTCTGAACGTTTCCTAGCCAGGTGTAGAGCAGTGGGAAGGGGTGAGGGAAGTTTGCCCCATAATTTCCAAGTGTATACCCTCCAAATAACATTCTGGGAAAATCGTAGCGAGATCTGAAGGGGTGAAATTTTTTTCCAAAAAATGAGCATAGTCTTTCCTTTTTTTTGCGAAGATTTTTTCACCCTCTCCGATTTCGCTAGGAAAATTTCAGAATGTAATATGAAGGGTAAAGACTTGAAAAATATGTGCGACACATCCCCCATCCCCTCCGATCTGGTTCAAAAAAAATCCGAAAGTTTTCTGGAACAACACAATTCTGAACGTTTCCTAGCCAGGTGTGGAGCAGTGGGAAGGGGTGAGGGAAGTTTGCCCATATCTTCCAAGTGTATACCCTCCAAATAACATTCTGGGAAATTCGTAGCGAGATCTGAAGGGGTGAAATTTTTTTCCAAAAAATGAGCAAAGACTTTTCTTTCCCTTCCAAATAACATTCTGGGAAAATCGTAGCGAGATCTGAAGGGGTGAAATTTTTTTCCAAAAAATAAGCAAAGACTATAGTCTTTCCTTTTTTTTGCGAAGATTTTTTCGCCCTCTCCGATTTCCTTAGGAAAATTTCAGAATGTAATATGAAGGGTAAAGACTTGAAAAATATGTGCCAAACATCCCCCATCCCCTCCGATCTGGTTCAAAAAAATTCCGAAAGTTTTCTGGAACAACCCAATTCTGAACACGTTTCCTAGCCAGGTGTGGAGCAGTGGGAAGGGGTGAGGGAAGTTTGCCCCATAATTTCCAAGTGTATACCCTCCAAATAACAATCTGGGAAAATCATAGCGAGATCTGAAGGGGTGAAATTTTTTTCCAAAAAATGAGCAAAGACTACGTATAGTCTTTCCTTTTTTTTGCGAAGATTTTTTCACCCTCTCCGATTTCGCTAGGAAAATTTCAGAATGTAATATGAAGGTTAAAGACTTGAAAAATATGTGCCAAACATCCCCCATCCCCTCCGATCTGGTTCAAAAAAATTCCGAAAGTTTTCTGGAACAACCCAATTCTGAACGTTTCCTAGCCAGGTGTGGAGCAGTGGGAAGGGGTGAGGAAAGTTTGCCCCATAATTTCCAAGTGTATACCCTCCAAATAACATTCTGGGAAAATCGTAGCGAGATCTGAAGGGGTGAAATTTTTTTCCAAAAAATGAGCAAAGACTATAGTCTTTCCTTTTTTTTGCGAAGATTTTTTCACCCTCTCCGATTTCGCTAGGAAAATTTCAGAATGTAATATGAAGGGTAAAGACTTGAAAAATATGTGTCAAACATGCTCCATCCCCTCCGATCTGGTTCAAAAAAATTCCGAAAGTTTTCTGGAACAACCCAATTCTGAACGTTTCCTAGCCAGGTGTGGAGCAGTGGGAAGGGGTGAGGAAAGTTTGCCCCATAATTTCCAAGTGTATACCCTCCAAATAACATTCTGGGAAAATCGTAGCGAGATCTGAAGGGGTGAAATTTTTTTCCAAAAAATGAGCAAAGACAGTCTTTCCTTTTTTTTGCGAAGATTTTTTCACCCTCCGATTTCGCTAGGAAAATTTCAGAATGCAATATGAAGGGTAAAGACTTGAAAAATATGTGCCAAACATCCCCCATCCCCCATCCCCTCCGATCTGGTTCAAAAAAATTCCGAAAGTTTTCTGGAACAACCCAATTCTGAACGTTTCCTAGCCAGGTGTGGAGCAGTGGGAAGGGGTGAGGGAAGTTTGCCCCATAATTTCCAAGTGTATACTCTCCAAATAACATTCTGGGAAAATCGTAGCGAGATCTGAAGGGGTGAAATTTTTTTCCAAAAAATGAGCAAAGACAGTCTTTCCTTTTTTTTGCGAAGATTTTTTCACCCTCCGATTTCGCTAGGAAAATTTCAGAATGTAATATGAAGGGTAAAGACTTGAAAAATATGTGCCACACATCCCCCATCCCCTCCGATCTGGTTCAAAAAAATTCCGAAAGTTTTCTGGAACAACCCAATTCTGAACACGTTTCCTAGCCAGGTGTCGAGCAGTGGGAAGCGGTAAGGGAAGTTTGCTCCATAATTTCCAAGTGTATACCCTCCAAATAACATTCTGGGAAAAACCGGACGAGATCTGAAGGGGTGAAATTTTTTTCCAAAAAATGAGCAAAGACTATAGTCTTTCCTTTTCTTTGCGAAGATTTTTTCACCCTCTCCGATTTCGCTAGGAAAATTTCAGAATGTAATATGAAGGGTAAAGACTTGAAAAATATGTGCCACACATCCCCCATCCCCTCCGATCTGGTTCAAAAAAATTCCGAAAGTTTTCTGGAACAACCCAATTCTGAACGTTTCCTAGCCAGGTGTGGAGCAGTGGGAAGGGGTGAGGGAAGTTTGCCCCATAATTTCCAAGTGTATACCCTCCAAATAACATTCTGGGAAAATCGTAGCGAGATCTGAAGGGGTGAAATTTTTTTCCAAAAAATGAGCAAAGACTATAGTCTTTCCTTTTTTTTGCGAAGATTTTTTCACCCTCTCCGAATTCGCTAGGACAATTTCAGAATGTAATATGAAGGGTAAAGACTTGAAAAATATGTGCCACACATCCCCCATCCCCTCCGATCTGGTTCAAAAAAATTCCGAAAGTTTTCTGGAACAACCCAATTCTGAACGTTTCCTAGCCAGGTGTAGAGCAGTGGGAAGGGGTGAGGGAAGTTTGCCCCATAATTTCCAAGTGTATACCCTCCAAATAACATTCTGGGAAAATCGTAGCGAGATCTGAAGGGGTGAAATTTTTTTCCAAAAAATGAGCAAAGACTATAGTCTTTCCTTTTTTTTGCGAAGATTTTTTCACCCTCTCCGATTTCGCTAGGAAAATTTCAGAATGTAATATGAAGGGTAAAGACTTGAAAAATATGTGCCAAACATCCCCCATCCCTTCCGATCTGGTTCAAAAAAAATCCGAAAGTTTTCTGGAACAACCCAATTCTGAACGTTTCCTAGCCAGGTGTGGAGCAGTGGGAAGGGGTGAGGGAAGTTTGCCCCATAATTTCCAAGTGTATACCCTCCAAATAACATTCTGGGAAAATCGTAGCGAGATCTGAAGGGGTGAAATTTTTTTCCAAAAAATGAGCAAAGACTATAGTCTTTCCTTTTTTTTGCGAAGATTTTTTCACCCTCTCCGATTTCGCTAGGAAAATTTCAGAATGTAATATGAAGGGTAAAGACTTGAAAAATATGTGTCAAACATGCTCCATCCCCTCCGATCTGGTTCAAAAAAATTCCGAAAGTTTTCTGGAACAACCCAATTCTGAACGTTTCCTAGCCAGGTGTGGAGCAGTGGGAAGGGGTGAGGAAAGTTTGCCCCATAATTTCCAAGTGTATACCCTCCAAATAACATTCTGGGAAAATCGTAGCGAGATCTGAAGGGGTGAAATTTTTTTCCAAAAAATGAGCAAAGACAGTCTTTCCTTTTTTTTGCGAAGATTTTTTCACCCTCCGATTTCGCTAGGAAAATTTCAGAATGTAATATGAAGGGTAAAGACTTGAAAAATATGTGCCACACATCCCCCATCCCCTCCGATCTGGTTCAAAAAAATTCCGAAAGTTTTCTGGAACAACCCAATTCTGAACGTTTCCTAGCCAGGTGTGGAGCAGTGGGAAGGGGTGAGGGAAGTTTGCCCCATAATTTCCAAGTGTATACCCTCCAAATAACAATCTGGGAAAATCGTAGCGAGATCTGAAGGGGTGAAATTTTTTTCCAAAAAATGAGCAAAGACTATAGTCTTTCCTTTTTTTGCGAAGATTTTTTCACCCTCTCCGATTTCCTTAGGAAAATTTCAGAATGTAATATGAAGGGTAAAGACTTGAAAAAGATGTGCCAAACATCCCCCATCCCCCATCCCCTCCGATCTGGTTCAAAAAAATTCCGAAAGTTTTCTGGAACAACCCAATTCTGAACGTTTCCTAGCCAGGTGTGGAGCAGTGGGAAGGGGTGAGGGAAGTTTGCCCCATAATTTCCAAGTGTATACTCTCCAAATAACATTCTGGGAAAATCGTAGCGAGATCTGAAGGGGTGAAATTTTTTTCCAAAAAATGAGCAAAGACAGTCTTTCCTTTTTTTTGCGAAGATTTTTTCACCCTCCGATTTCGCTAGGAAAATTTCAGAATGTAATATGAAGGGTAAAGACTTGAAAAATATGTGCCACACATCCCCCATCCCCTCCGATCTGGTTCAAAAAAATTCCGAAAGTTTTCTGGAACAACCCAATTCTGAACACGTTTCCTAGCCAGGTGTCGAGCAGTGGGAAGCGGTAAGGGAAGTTTGCTCCATAATTTCCAAGTGTATACCCTCCAAATAACATTCTGGGAAAAACCGGACGAGATCTGAAGGGGTGAAATTTTTTTCCAAAAAATGAGCAAAGACTATAGTCTTTCCTTTTCTTTGCGAAGATTTTTTCACCCTCTCCGATTTCGCTAGGAAAATTTCAGAATGTAATATGAAGGGTAAAGACTTGAAAAATATGTGCCACACATCCCCCATCCCCTCCGATCTGGTTCAAAAAAATTCCGAAAGTTTTCTGGAACAACCCAATTCTGAACGTTTCCTAGCCAGGTGTGGAGCAGTGGGAAGGGGTGAGGGAAGTTTGCCCCATAATTTCCAAGTGTATACCCTCCAAATAACATTCTGGGAAAATCGTAGCGAGATCTGAAGGGGTGAAATTTTTTTCCAAAAAATGAGCAAAGACTATAGTCTTTCCTTTTTTTTGCGAAGATTTTTTCACCCTCTCCGAATTCGCTAGGACAATTTCAGAATGTAATATGAAGGGTAAAGACTTGAAAAATATGTGCCACACATCCCCCATCCCCTCCGATCTGGTTCAAAAAAATTACGAAAGTTTTCTGGAACAACCCAATTCTGAACGTTTCCTAGCCAGGTGTAGAGCAGTGGGAAGGGGTGAGGGAAGTTTGCCCCATAATTTCCAAGTGTATACCCTCCAAATAACATTCTGGGAAAATCGTAGCGAGATCTGAAGGGGTGAAATTTTTTTCCAAAAAATGAGCAAAGACTATAGTCTTTCCTTTTTTTTGCGAAGATTTTTTCACCCTCTCCGATTTCGCTAGGAAAATTTCAGAATGTAATATGAAGGGTAAAGACTTGAAAAATATGTGCCAAACATCCCCCATCCCTTCCGATCTGGTTCAAAAAAAATCCGAAAGTTTTCTGGAACAACCCAATTCTGAACGTTTCCTAGCCAGGTGTGGAGCAGTGGGAAGGGGTGAGGGAAGTTTGCCCCATAATTTCCAAGTGTATACCCTCCAAATAACATTCTGGGAAAATCGTAGCGAGATCTGAAGGGGTGAAATTTTTTTCCAAAAAATGAACAAAGACTATAGTCTTTCCTTTTTTTTGCGAAGATTTTTTCACCCTCTCCGATTTCGCTAGGAAAATTTCAGAATGTAATATGAAGGGTAAAGACTTGAAAAATATGTGTCAAACATGCTCCATCCCCTCCGATCTGGTTCAAAAAAATTCCGAAAGTTTTCTGGAACAACCCAATTCTGAACGTTTCCTAGCCAGGTGTGGAGCAGTGGGAAGGGGTGAGGAAAGTTTGCCCCATAATTTCCAAGTGTATACCCTCCAAATAACATTCTGGGAAAATCGTAGCGAGATCTGAAGGGGTGAAATTTTTTTCCAAAAAATGAGCAAAGACAGTCTTTCCTTTTTTTTGCGAAGATTTTTTCACCCTCCGATTTCGCTAGGAAAATTTCAGAATGTAATATGAAGGGTAAAGACTTGAAAAATATGTGCCACACATCCCCCATCCCCTCCGATCTGGTTCAAAAAAATTCCGAAAGTTTTCTGGAACAACCCAATTCTGAACGTTTCCTAGCCAGGTGTGGAGCAGTGGGAAGGGGTGAGGGAAGTTTGCCCCATAATTTCCAAGTGTATACCCTCCAAATAACAATCTGGGAAAATCGTAGCGAGATCTGAAGGGGTGAAATTTTTTTCCAAAAAATGAGCAAAGACTATAGTCTTTCCTTTTTTTTGCGAAGATTTTTTCACCCTCTCCGATTTCCTTAGGAAAATTTCAGAATGTAATATGAAGGGTAAAGACTTGAAAAATATGTGCCAAACATCCCCCATCCCCCAACCCCTCCGATCTGGTTCAAAAAAATTCCGAAAGTTTTCTGGAACAACCCAATTCTGAACGTTTCCTAGCCAGGTGTGGAGCAGTGGGAAGGGGTGAGGGACGTTTGCCCCATAATTTCCAAGTGTATACTCTCCAAATAACATTCTGGGAAAATCGTAGCGAGATCTGAAGGGGTGAAATTTTTTTCCAAAAAATGAGCAGACAGTCTTTCCTTTTTTTTGCGAAGATTTTTTCACCCTCCGATTTCGCTAGGAAAATTTCAGAATGTAATATGAAGGGTAAAGACTTCAAAAATATGTGCCACACATCCCCCATCCCCTCCGATCTGGTTCAAAAAAATTCCGAAAGTTTTCTGGAACAACCCAATTCTGAACACGTTTCCTAGCCAGGTGTCGAGCAGTGGGAAGCGGTAAGGGAAGTTTGCTCCATAATTTCCAAGTGTATACCCTCCAAATAACATTCTGGGAAAAACCGGACGAGATCTGAAGGGGTGAAATTTTTTTCCAAAAAATGAGCAAAGACTATAGTCTTTCCTTTTCTTTGCGAAGATTTTTTCACCCTCTCCGATTTCGCTAGGAAAATTTCAGAATGTAATATGAAGGGTAAAGACTTGAAAAATATGTGCCACACATCCCCCATCCCCTCCGATCTGGTTCAAAAAAATTCCGAAAGTTTTCTGGAACAACCCAATTCTGAACGTTTCCTAGCCAGGTGTGGAGCAGTGGGAAGGGGTGAGGGAAGTTTGCCCCATAATTTCCAAGTGTATACCCTCCAAATAACATTCTGGGAAAATCGTAGCGAGATCTGAAGGGGTGAAATTTTTTTCCAAAAAATGAGCAAAGACTATAGTCTTTCCTTTTTTTTGCGAAGATTTTTTCACCCTCTCCGAATTCGCTAGGACAATTTCAGAATGTAATATGAAGGGTAAAGACTTGAAAAATATGTGCCAAACATCCCCCATCCCCTCCGATCTGGTTCAAAAAAAATCCGAAAGTTTTCTGGAACAACCCAATTCTGAACGTTTCCTAGCCAGGTGTGGAGCAGTGGGAAGGGGTGAGGGAAGTTTGCCCTATAATTTCCAAGTGTATACTCTCCAAATAACATTCTGGGAAAATCGTAGCGAGATCTGAAGGGGTGAAATTTTTTTCCAAAAAATGAGCAAAGACTATAGTCTTTCCTTTTTTTGCGAAGATTTTTTCACCCTCTCCGATTTCGCTAGGAAAATTTCAGAATGTAATATGAAGGGTAAAGACTTGAAAAATATGTGCCAAACATCCCCCATCCCCTCCGATCTGGTTCAAAAAAAATCCGAAAGTTTTCTGGAACAACCCAATTCTGAACACGTTTCCTAGCCAGGTGTGGAGCAGTGGGAAGGGGTGAGGGAAGTTTGCCCCATAATTTCCAAGTGTATACCCTCCAAATAACATTCTGGGAAAAACCGGACGAGATCTGAAGGGGTGAAATTTTTTTCCAAAAAATGAGCAAAGACTATAGTCTTTCCTTTTTTTTGCGAAGATTTTTTCACCCTCTCCGATTTCGCTAGGAAAATTTCAGAATGTAATATGAAGGGTAAAGACTTGAAAAATATGTGTCAAACATCCTCCATCCCCTCCGATCTGGTTCAAAAAAATTCCGAAAGTTTTCTGGAACAACCCAATTCTGAACGTTTCCTAGCCAGGTGTGGAGCAGTGGGAAGGGGTGAGGGAAGTTTGCCCCATAATTTCCAAGTGTATACCCTCCAAATAACATTCTGGGAAATTCGTAGCGAGATCTGAAGGGGTGAAATTTTTTTCCAAAAAATGAGCAAAGACTATAGTCTTTCCTTTTTTTTGCGAAGATTTTTTCACCCTCTCCGATTTCGCTAGGAAAATTTCAGAATGTAATATGAAGGGTAAAGACTTGAAAAATATGTGCCACACATCCCCCATCCCCTCCGATCTGGTTCAAAAACAATCCGAAAGTTTTCTGGAACAACCCAATTCTGAACGTTTCCTAGCCAGGTGTGGAGCAGTGGGAAGGGGTGAGGGAAGTTTGCCCATATCTTCCAAGTGTATACCCTCCAAATAACATTCTGGGAAATTCGTAGCGAGATCTGAAGGGGTGAAATTTTTTTCCAAAAAATGAGCAAAGACTTTTCTTTCCCTTCCAAATAACATTCTGGGAAAATCGTAGCGAGATCTGAAGGGGTGAAATTGTTTTCCAAAAAATGAGCAAAGACTTTCCTTTTTTTTGCGAAGATTTTTTCACCCTCTCCGATTTCGCTAGGAAAATTTCAGAATGTAATATGAAGGGTAAAGACTTGAAAAATATGTGCCAAACATCCCCCATCCCTTCCGATCTGGTTCAAAAAAAATCCGAAAGTTTTCTGGAACAACCCAATTCTGAACGTTTCCTAGCCAGGTGTGGAGCAGTGGGAAGGGGTGAGGGAAGTTTGCCCCATAATTTCCAAGTGTATACCCTCCAAATAACATTCTGGGAAAATCGTAGCGAGATCTGAAGGGGTGAAATTTTTTTCCAAAAAATGAGCAAAGACTATGAAGGGTAAAGACTTGAAAAATATGTGCCAAACATCCCCCATCCCCTCCGATCTGGTTCAAAAAAAATCCGAAAGTTTTCTGGAACAACCCAATTCTGATCACGTTTCCTAGCCAGGTGTGGAGCAGTGGGAAGGGGTGAGGGAAGTTTGCCCCATAATTTCCAAGTGTATACCCTCCAAATAACAATCTGGGAAAATCGTAGCGAGATCTGAAGGGGTGAAATTTTTTTCCAAAAAATGAGCAAAGACTATAGTCTTTCCTTTTTTTGCGAAGATTTTTTCACCCTCTCCGATTTCCTTAGGAAAATTTCAGAATGTAATATGAAGGGTAAAGACTTGAAAAATATGTGCCAAACATCCCCCATCCCCCATCCCCTCCGATCTGGTTCAAAAAAATTCCGAAAGTTTTCTGGAACAACCCAATTCTGAACGTTTCCTAGCCAGGTGTGGAGCAGTGGGAAGGGGTGAGGGAAGTTTGCCCCATAATTTCCAAGTGTATACTCTCCAAATAACATTCTGGGAAAATCGTAGCGAGATCTGAAGGGGTGAAATTTTTTTCCAAAAAATGAGCAAAGACAGTCTTTCCTTTTTTTTGCGAAGATTTTTTCACCCTCCGATTTCGCTAGGAAAATTTCAGAATGTAATATGAAGGGTAAAGACTTCAAAAATATGTGCCACACATCCCCCATCCCCTCCGATCTGGTTCAAAAAAATTCCGAAAGTTTTCTGGAACAACCCAATTCTGAACACGTTTCCTAGCCAGGTGTCGAGCAGTGGGAAGCGGTAAGGGAAGTTTGCTCCATAATTTCCAAGTGTATACCCTCCAAATAACATTCTGGGAAAAACCGGACGAGATCTGAAGGGGTGAAATTTTTTTCCAAAAAATGAGCAAAGACTATAGTCTTTCCTTTTCTTTGCGAAGATTTTTTCACCCTCTCCGATTTCGCTAGGAAAATTTCAGAATGTAATATGAAGGGTAAAGACTTGAAAAATATGTGCCACACATCCCCCATCCCCTCCGATCTGGTTCAAAAAAATTCCGAAAGTTTTCTGGAACAACCCAATTCTGAACACGTTTCCTAGCCAGGTGTCGAGCAGTGGGAAGCGGTAAGGGAAGTTTGCTCCATAATTTCCAAGTGTATACCCTCCAAATAACATTCTGGGAAAAACCGGACGAGATCTGAAGGGGTGAAATTTTTTTCCAAAAAATGAGCAAAGACTATAGTCTTTCCTTTTCTTTGCGAAGATTTTTTCACCCTCTCCGATTTCGCTAGGAAAATTTCAGAATGTAATATGAAGGGTAAAGACTTGAAAAATATGTGCCACACATCCCCCATCCCCTCCGATCTGGTTCAAAAAAATTCCGAAAGTTTTCTGGAACAACCCAATTCTGAACGTTTCCTAGCCAGGTGTGGAGCAGTGGGAAGGGGTGAGGGAAGTTTGCCCCATAATTTCCAAGTGTATACCCTCCAAATAACATTCTGGGAAAATCGTAGCGAGATCTGAAGGGGTGAAATTTTTTTCCAAAAAATGAGCAAAGACTATAGTCTTTCCTTTTTTTTGCGAAGATTTTTTCACCCTCTCCGAATTCGCTAGGACAATTTCAGAATGTAATATGAAGGGTAAAGACTTGAAAAATATGTGCCACACATCCCCCATCCCCTCCGATCTGGTTCAAAAAAATTCCGAAAGTTTTCTGGAACAACCCAATTCTGAACGTTTCCTAGCCAGGTGTGGAGCAGTGGGAAGGGGTGAGGGAAGTTTGCCCTATAATTTCCAAGTGTATACTCTCCAAATAACATTCTGGGAAAATCGTAGCGAGATCTGAAGGGGTGAAATTTTTTTCCAAAAAATGAGCAAAGACTATAGTCTTTCCTTTTTTTGCGAAGATTTTTTCACCCTCTCCGATTTCGCTAGGAAAATTTCAGAATGTAATATGAAGGGTAAAGACTTGAAAAATATGTGCCAAACATCCCCCATCCCCTCCGATCTGGTTCAAAAAAAATCCGAAAGTTTTCTGGAACAACCCAATTCTGAACGTTTCCTAGCCAGGTGTGGAGCAGTGGGAAGGGGTGAGGGAAGTTTGCCCTATAATTTCCAAGTGTATACTCTCCAAATAACATTCTGGGAAAATCGTAGCGAGATCTGAAGGGGTGAAATTTTTTTCCAAAAAATGAGCAAAGACTATAGTCTTTCCTTTTTTTGCGAAGATTTTTTCACCCTCTCCGATTTCGCTAGGAAAATTTCAGAATGTAATATGAAGGGTAAAGACTTGAAAAATATGTGCCAAACATCCCCCATCCCCTCCGATCTGGTTCAAAAAAAATCCGAAAGTTTTCTGGAACAACCCAATTCTGAACACGTTTCCTAGCCAGGTGTGGAGCAGTGGGAAGGGGTGAGGGAAGTTTGCCCCATAATTTCCAAGTGTATACCCTCCAAATAACATTCTGGGAAAAAAACGGACGAGATATGAAGGGGTGAAATTTTTTTCCAAAAAATGAGCAAAGACTATAGTCTTTCC
This sequence comes from Hemicrepidius hirtus, assembly GCA_963082805.1. Lineage (NCBI taxonomy): Eukaryota > Metazoa > Arthropoda > Insecta > Coleoptera > Elateridae > Hemicrepidius > Hemicrepidius hirtus. Next base: position 35,121,985 of record OY720159.1, read on the forward strand.
TTTTTTTTTGCGAAGATTTTTTCACCCTCTCCGATTTCCTTAGGAAAATTTCAGAATGTAATATGAAGGGTAAAGACTTGAAAAATATGTGCCACACATCCCCCATCCCCTTCGATCTGGTTCAAAAAAAATCCGAAAGTTTTCTGGAACAACCCAATTCTGAACACGTTTCCTAGCCAGGTGTGGAGCAGTGGGAAGGGGTGAGGGAAGTTTGCCCCATAATTTCCAAGTGTATACCCTCCAAATAACATTCTGGGAAAAACCGGACGAGATCTGAAGGGGTGAAATTTTTTTCCAAAAAATGAGCAAAGACTATAGTCTTTCCTTTTTTTTGCGAAGATTTTTTCACCCTCTCCGATTTCGCTAGGAAAATTTCAGAATGTAATATGAAGGGTAAAGACTTGAAAAATATGTGTCAAACATCCTCCATCCCCTCCGATCTGGTTCAAAAAAATTCCGAAAGTTTTCTGGAACAACCCAATTCTGAACGTTTCCTAGCCAGGTGTGGAGCAGTGGGAAGGGGTGAGGGAAGTTTGCCCCATAATTTCCAAGTGTATACCCTCCAAATAACATTCTGGGAAATTCGTAGCGAGATCTGAAGGGGTGAAATTTTTTTCCAAAAAATGAGCAAAGACTATAGTCTTTCCTTTTTTTTGCGAAGATTTTTTCACCCTCTCCGATTTCGCTAGGAAAATTTCAGAATGTAATATGAAGGGTAAAGACTTGAAAAATATGTGCCACACATCCCCCATCCCCTCCGATCTGGTTCAAAAACAATCCGAAAGTTTTCTGGAACAACCCAATTCTGAACGTTTCCTAGCCAGGTGTGGAGCAGTGGGAAGGGGTGAGGGAAGTTTGCCCATATCTTCCAAGTGTATACCCTCCAAATAACATTCTGGGAAATTCGTAGCGAGATCTGAAGGGGTGAAATTTTTTTCCAAAAAATGAGCAAAGACTTTTCTTTCCCTTCCAAATAACATTCTGGGAAAATCGTAGCGAGATCTGAAGGGGTGAAATTGTTTTCCAAAAAATGAGCAAAGACTTTCCTTTTTTTTGCGAAGATTTTTTCACCCTCTCCGATTTCGCTAGGAAAATTTCAGAATGTAATATGAAGGGTAAAGACTTGAAAAATATGTGCCAAACATCCCCCATCCCTTCCGATCTGGTTCAAAAAAAATCCGAAAGTTTTCTGGAACAACCCAATTCTGAACGTTTCCTAGCCAGGTGTGGAGCAGTGGGAAGGGGTGAGGGAAGTTTGCCCCATAATTTCCAAGTGTATACCCTCCAAATAACATTCTGGGAAAATCGTAGCGAGATCTGAAGGGGTGAAATTTTTTTCCAAAAAATGAGCAAAGACTATGAAGGGTAAAGACTTGAAAAATATGTGCCAAACATCCCCCATCCCCTCCGATCTGGTTCAAAAAAAATCCGAAAGTTTTCTGGAACAACCCAATTCTGATCACGTTTCCTAGCCAGGTGTGGAGCAGTGGGAAGGGGTGAGGGAAGTTTGCCCCATAATTTCCAAGTGTATACCCTCCAAATAACAATCTGGGAAAATCGTAGCGAGATCTGAAGGGGTGAAATTTTTTTCCAAAAAATGAGCAAAGACAGTCTTTCCTTTTTTTGCGAAGATTTTTTCACCCTCTCCGATTTCCTTAGGAAAATTTCAGAATGTAATATGAAGGGTAAAGACTTGAAAAATATGTGCCAAACATCCCCCATCCCCCATCCCCTCCGATCTGGTTCAAAAAAATTCCGAAAGTTTTCTGGAACAACCCAATTCTGAACGTTTCCTAGCCAGGTGTGGAGCAGTGGGAAGGGGTGAGGGAAGTTTGCCCCATAATTTCCAAGTGTATACTCTCCAAATAACATTCTGGGAAAATCGTAGCGAGATCTGAAGGGGTGAAATTTTTTTCCAAAAAATGAGCAAAGACAGTCTTTCCTTTTTTTTGCGAAGATTTTTTCACCCTCCGATTTCGCTAGGAAAATTTCAGAATGTAATATGAAGGGTAAAGACTTCAAAAATATGTGCCACACATCCCCCATCCCCTCCGATCTGGTTCAAAAAAATTCCGAAAGTTTTCTGGAACAACCCAATTCTGAACACGTTTCCTAGCCAGGTGTCGAGCAGTGGGAAGCGGTAAGGGAAGTTTGCTCCATAATTTCCAAGTGCGTATACCCTCCAAATAACATTCTGGGAAAAACCGGACGAGATCTGAAGGGGTGAAATTTTTTTCCAAAAAATGAGCAAAGACTATAGTCTTTCCTTTTCTTTGCGAAGATTTTTTCACCCTCTCCGATTTCGCTAGGAAAATTTCAGAATGTAATATGAAGGGTAAAGACTTGAAAAATATGTGCCACACATCCCCCATCCCCTCCGATCTGGTTCAAAAAAATTCCGAAAGTTTTCTGGAACAACCCAATTCTGAACGTTTCCTAGCCAGGTGTGGAGCAGTGGGAAGGGGTGAGGGAAGTTTGCCCCATAATTTCCAAGTGTATACCCTCCAAATAACATTCTGGGAAAATCGTAGCGAGATCTGAAGGGGTGAAATTTTTTTCCAAAAAATGAGCAAAGACTATAGTCTTTCCTTTTTTTTGCGAAGATTTTTTCACCCTCTCCGAATTCGCTAGGACAATTTCAGAATGTAATATGAAGGGTAAAGACTTGAAAAATATGTGCCACACATCCCCCATCCCCTCCGATCTGGTTCAAAAAAATTCCGAAAGTTTTCTGGAACAACCCAATTCTGAACGTTTCCTAGCCAGGTGTGGAGCAGTGGGAAGGGGTGAGGGAAGTTTGCCCTATAATTTCCAAGTGTATACTCTCCAAATAACATTCTGGGAAAATCGTAGCGAGATCTGAAGGGGTGAAATTTTTTTCCAAAAAATGAGCAAAGACTATAGTCTTTCCTTTTTTTGCGAAGATTTTTTCACCCTCTCCGATTTCGCTAGGAAAATTTCAGAATGTAATATGAAGGGTAAAGACTTGAAAAATATGTGCCAAACATCCCCCATCCCCTCCGATCTGGTTCAAAAAAAATCCGAAAGTTTTCTGGAACAACCCAATTCTGAACACGTTTCCTAGCCAGGTGTGGAGCAGTGGGAAGGGGTGAGGGAAGTTTGCCCCATAATTTCCAAGTGTATACCCTCCAAATAACATTCTGGGAAAAAAACGGACGAGATATGAAGGGGTGAAATTTTTTTCCAAAAAATGAGCAAAGACTATAGTCTTTCCTTTTTTTTTGCGAAGATTTTTTCACCCTCTCCGATTTCCTTAGGAAAATTTCAGAATGTAATATGAAGGGTAAAGACTTGAAAAATATGTGCCACACATCCCCCATCCCCTCCGATCTGGTTCAAAAAAAATCCGAAAGTTTTCTGGAACAACCCAATTCTGAACACGTTTCCTAGCCAGGTGTGGAGCAGTGGGAAGGGGTGAGGGAAGTTTGCCCCATAATTTCCAAGTGTATACCCTCCAAATAACATTCTGGGAAAAACCGGACGAGATCTGAAGGGGTGAAATTTTTTTCCAAAAAATGAGCAAAGACTATAGTCTTTCCTTTTTTTTGCGAAGATTTTTTCACCCTCTCCGATTTCGCTAGGAAAATTTCAGAATGTAATATGAAGGGTAAAGACTTGAAAAATATGTGTCAAACATCCTCCATCCCCTCCGATCTGGTTCAAAAAAATTCCGAAAGTTTTCTGGAACAACCCAATTCTGAACGTTTCCTAGCCAGGTGTGGAGCAGTGGGAAGGGGTGAGGGAAGTTTGCCCCATAATTTCCAAGTGTATACCCTCCAAATAACATTCTGGGAAATTCGTAGCGAGATCTGAAGGGGTGAAATTTTTTTCCAAAAAATGAGCAAAGACTATAGTCTTTCCTTTTTTTTGCGAAGATTTTTTCACCCTCTCCGATTTCGCTAGGAAAATTTCAGAATGTAATATGAAGGGTAAAGACTTGAAAAATATGTGCCACACATCCCCCATCCCCTCCGATCTGGTTCAAAAACAATCCGAAACTTTTCTGGAACAACCCAATTCTGAACGTTTCCTAGCCAGGTGTGGAGCAGTGGGAAGGGGTGAGGGAAGTTTGCCCATATCTTCCAAGTGTATACCCTCCAAATAACATTCTGGGAAATTCGTAGCGAGATCTGAAGGGGTGAAATTTTTTTCCAAAAAATGAGCAAAGACTTTTCTTTCCCTTCCAAATAACATTCTGGGAAAATCGTAGCGAGATCTGAAGGGGTGAAATTGTTTTCCAAAAAATGAGCAAAGACTTTCCTTTTTTTTGCGAAGATTTTTTCACCCTCTCCGATTTCGCTAGGAAAATTTCAGAATGTAATATGAAGGGTAAAGACTTGAAAAATATGTGCCAAACATCCCCAATCCCCTCCGATCTGGTTCAAAAAAATTCCGAAAGTTTTCTGGAACAACCCAATTCTGAAAGTTTCCTAGCCAGGTGTGGAGCAGTGGGAAGGGGTGAGGGAAGTTTGCCCCATAATTTCCAAGTGTATACCCTCCAAATAACATTCTGGGAAAATCGTAGCGAGATCTGAAGGGGTGAAATTTTTTTCCAAAAAATGAGCAAAGACTATAGTCTTTCCTTTTTTTTGCGAAGATTTTTTCACCCTCCCCGATTTCGCTAGGAAAATTTCAGAATGTAATATGAAGGGTAAAGACTTGAAAAATATGTGCCAAACATCCCCCATCCCTTCCGATCTGGTTCAAAAAAAATCCGAAAGTTTTCTGGAACAACCCAATTCTGAACGTTTCCTAGCCAGGTGTGGAGCAGTGGGAAGGGGTGAGGGAAGTTTGCCCCATAATTTCCAAGTGTATACCCTCCAAATAACAATCTGGGAAAATCGTAGCGAGATCTGAAGGGGTGAAATTTTTTTCCAAAAAATGAGCAAAGACTATAGTCTTTCCTTTTTTTTTGCGAAGATTTTTTCAACCTCCCCGATTTCGCTAGGAAAATTTCAGAATGTAATATGAAGGTTAAAGACTTGAAAAATATGTGCCAAACATCCCCCATCCCCTCCGATCTGGTTCAAAAAAAATCCGAAAGTTTTCTGGAACAACCCAATTCTGAAAGTTTCCTAGCCAGGTGTGGAGCAGTGGGAAGGGGTGAGGGAAGTTTGCCCATAATTTCCAAGTGTATACCCTCCAAATAACATTCTGGGAAATTCGTAGCGAGATCTGAAGGGGTGAAATTGTTTTCCAAAAAATGAGCAAAGACTTTCCTTTTTTTTGCGAAGATTTTTTCACCCTCTCCGATTTCGCTAGGAAAATTTCAGAATGTAATATGAAGGGTAAAGACTTGAAAAATATGTGCCAAACATCTCCCATCCCCCATCCCCTCCGATCTGGTTCAAAAAAAATCAGAAAGTTTTCTGGAACAACCCAATTCTGAACGTTTCCTAGCCAGGTGTGGAGCAGTGGGAAGGGGTGAGGGAATTTTGCCCCATAATTTCCAAGTGTATACCCTCCAAATAACATTCTGGGAAATTCGTAGCGAGATCTGAAGGGGTGAAATTTTTTTCCAAAAAATGAGCAAAGACTATAGTCTTTCCTTTTTTTTGCGAAGATTTTTTCACCCTCTCCGATTTCGCTAGGAAAATTTCAGAATGTAATATGAAGGGTAAAGACTTGAAAAATATGTGCCACACATCCCCCATCCCCTCCGATCTGGTTCAAAAAAAATCCGAAAGTTTTCTGGAACAACCCAATTCTGAACGTTTCCTAGCCAGGTGTGGAGCAGTGGGAAGGGGTGAGGGAAGTTTGCCCATATCTTCCAAGTGTATACCCTCCAAATAACATTCTGGGAAATTCGTAGCGAGATCTGAAGGGGTGAAATTTTTTTCCAAAAAATGAGCAAAGACTTTTCTTTCCCTTCCAAATAACATTCTGGGAAAATCGTAGCGAGATCTGAAGGGGTGAAATTTTTTTCCAAAAAATAAGCAAAGACTATAGTCTTTCCTTTTTTTTGCGAAGATTTTTTCGCCCTCTCCGATTTCCTTAGGAAAATTTCAGAATGTAATATGAAGGGTAAAGACTTGAAAAATATGTGCCAAACATCCCCCATCCCCTCCGATCTGGTTCAAAAAAATTCCGAAAGTTTTCTGGAACAACCCAATTCTGAACACGTTTCCTAGCCAGGTGTGGAGCAGTGGGAAAGGGTGAGGGAAGTTTGCCCCATAATTTCCAAGTGTATACCCTCCAAATAACATTCTGGGAAAATCGTAGCGAGATCTGAAGGGGTGAAATTTTTTTCCAAAAAATGAGCAGACTATATAGTCTTTCCTTTTTTTTGCGAAGATTTTTTCACCCTCTCCGATTTCCTTAGGAAAATTTCAGAATGTAATATGAAGGGTAAAGACTTGAAAAATATGTGCCACACATCCCCCATCCCCTCCGATCTGGTTCAAAAAAAATCCGAAAGTTTTCTGGAACAACCCAATTCTGAACACGTTTCCTAGCCAGGTGTGGAGCAGTGGGAAGGGGTGAGGGAAGTTTGCCCCATAATTTCCAAGTGTATACCCTCCAAATAACATTCTGGGAAAAACCGGACGAGATCTGAAGGGGTGAAATTTTTTTCCAAAAAATGAGCAAAGACTATAGTCTTTCCTTTTTTTTGCGAAGATTTTTTCACCCTCTCCGATTTGGCTAGGAAAATTTCAGAATGTAATATGAAGGGTAAAGACTTGAAAAATATGTGCCACACATCCCCCATCCCCTCCGATCTGGTTCAAAAAAAATCCGAAAGTTTTCTGGAACAACCCAATTCTGAACGTTTCCTAGCCAGGTGTGGAGCAGTGGGAAGGGGTGAGGGAAGTTTGCCCATATCTTCCAAGTGTATACCCTCCAAATAACATTCTGGGAAATTCGTAGCGAGATCTGAAGGGGTGAAATTTTTTTCCAAAAAATGAGCAAAGACTTTTCTTTCCCTTCCAAATAACATTCTGGGAAAATCGTAGCGAGATCTGAAGGGGTGAAATTTTTTTCCAAAAAATAAGCAAAGACTATAGTCTTTCCTTTTTTTTGCGAAGATTTTTTCGCCCTCTCCGATTTCCTTAGGAAAATTTCAGAATGTAATATGAAGGGTAAAGACTTGAAAAATATGTGCCAAACATCCCCCATCCCCTCCGATCTGGTTCAAAAAAATTCCGAAAGTTTTCTGGAACAACCCAATTCTGAACACGTTTCCTAGCCAGGTGTGGAGCAGTGGGAAAGGGTGAGGGAAGTTTGCCCCATAATTTCCAAGTGTATACCCTCCAAATAACATTCTGGGAAAATCGTAGCGAGATCTGAAGGGGTGAAATTTTTTTCCAAAAAATGAGCAGACTATATAGTCTTTCCTTTTTTTTGCGAAGATTTTTTCACCCTCTCCGATTTCCTTAGGAAAATTTCAGAATGTAATATGAAGGGTAAAGACTTGAAAAATATGTGCCACACATCCCCCATCCCCTCCGATCTGGTTCAAAAAAAATCCGAAAGTTTTCTGGAACAACCCAATTCTGAACACGTTTCCTAGCCAGGTGTGGAGCAGTGGGAAGGGGTGAGGGAAGTTTGCCCCATAATTTCCAAGTGTATACCCTCCAAATAACATTCTGGGAAAAACCGGACGAGATCTGAAGGGGTGAAATTTTTTTCCAAAAAATGAGCAAAGACTATAGTCTTTCCTTTTTTTTGCGAAGATTTTTTCACCCTCTCCGATTTGGCTAGGAAAATTTCAGAATGTAATATGAAGGGTAAAGACTTGAAAAATATGTGCCACACATCCCCCATCCCCTCCGATCTGGTTCAAAAAAATTCCGAAAGTTTTCTGGAACAACCCAATTCTGAACGTTTCCTAGCCAGGTGTGGAGCAGTGGGAAGGGGTGAGGGAAGTTTGCCCCATAATTTCCAAGTGTATACCCTCCAAATAACATTCTGGGAAAATCGTAGCGAGATCTGAAGGGGTGAAATTTTTTTCCAAAAAATGAGCAGACTATATAGTCTTTCCTTTTTTTTGCGAAGATTTTTTCACCCTCTCCGATTTCGCTAGGAAAATTTCAGAATGTAATATGAAGGGTAAAGACTTGAAAAATATGTGTCAAACATCCTCCATCCCCTCCGATCTGGTTCAAAAAAATTCCGAAAGTTTTCTGGAACAACCCAATTCTGAAAGTTTCCTAGCCAGGTGTGGAGCAGTGGAAAGGGGTGAGGGAAGTTTGCCCCATAATTTCCAAGTGTATACCCTCCAAATAACATTCTGGGAAAATCGTAGCGAGATCTGAAGGGGTGAAATTTTTTTCCAAAAAATGAGCAAAGACTATAGTCTTTCCTTTTTTTTGCGAAGATTTTTTCACCCTCTCCGATTTCGCTAGGAAAATTTCAGAATGTAATATGAAGGGTAAAGACTTGAAAAATATGTGTCAAACATGCTCCATCCCCTCCGATCTGGTTCAAAAAAATTCCGAAAGTTTTCTGGAACAACCCAATTCTGAACGTTTCCTAGCCAGGTGTGGAGCAGTGGGAAGTGGTGAGGAAAGTTTGCCCCATAATTTCCAAGTGTATACCCTCCAAATAACATTCTGGGAAAATCGTAGCGAGATCTGAAGGGGTGAAATTTTTTTCCAAAAAATGAGCAAAGACTATAGTCTTTCCTTTTTTTGCGAAGATTTTTTCACCCTCTCCGATTTCGCTAGGAAAATTTCAGAATGTAATATGAAGGGTAAAGACTTGAAAAATATGTGCCAAACATCCCCCATCCCCTCCGATCTGGTTCAAAAAAAATCCGAAAGTTTTCTGGAACAACCCAATTCTGAACACGTTTCCTAGCCAGGTGTGGAGCAGTGGGAAGGGGTGAGGGAAGTTTGCCCCATAATTTCCAAGTGTATACCCTCCAAATAACATTCTGGGAAAAAAAACGGACGAGATATGAAGGGGTGAAATTTTTTTCCAAAAAATGAGCAAAGACTATAGTCTTTCCTTTTTTTTTGCGAAGATTTTTTCACCCTCTCCGATTTCCTTAGGAAAATTTCAGAATGTAATATGAAGGGTAAAGACTTGAAAAATATGTGCCACACATCCCCCATCCCCTCCGATCTGGTTAAAAAAAAATCCGAAAGTTTTCTGGAACAACCCAATTCTGAACACACGTTTCCTAGCCAGGTGTGGAGCAGTGGGAAGGGGTGAGGGAAGTTTGCCCCATAATTTCCAAGTGTATACCCTCCAAATAACATTCTGGGAAAATCGTAGCGAGATCTGAAGGGGTGAAATTTTTTTCCAAAAAATGAGCAGACTATATAGTCTTTCCTTTTTTTTGCGAAGATTTTTTCACCCTCTCCGATTTCCTTAGGAAAATTTCAGAATGTAATATGAAGGGTAAAGACTTGAAAAATATGTGCCACACATCCCCCATCCCCTCCGATCTGGTTCAAAAAAAATCCGAAAGTTTTCTGGAACAACCCAATTCTGAACACGTTTCCTAGCCAGGTGTGGAGCAGTGGGAAGGGGTGAGGGAAGTTTGCCCCATAATTTCCAAGTGTATACCCTCCAAATAACATTCTGGGAAAAACCGGACGAGATCTGAAGGGGTGAAATTTTTTTCCAAAAAATGAGCAAAGACTATAGTCTTTCCTTTTTTTTGCGAAGATTTTTTCACCCTCTCCGATTTCGCTAGGAAAATTTCAGAATGTAATATGAAGGGTAAAGACTTGAAAAATATGTGTCAAACATCCTCCATCCCCTCCGATCTGGTTCAAAAAAATTCCGAAAGTTTTCTGGAACAACCCAATTCTGAACGTTTCCTAGCCAGGTGTGGAGCAGTGGGAAGGGGTGAGGGAAGTTTGCCCCATAATTTCCAAGTGTATACCCTCCAAATAACATTCTGGGAAATTCGTAGCGAGATCTGAAGGGGTGAAATTTTTTTCCAAAAAATGAGCAAAGACTATAGTCTTTCCTTTTTTTTGCGAAGATTTTTTCACCCTCTCCGATTTCGCTAGGAAAATTTCAGAATGTAATATGAAGGGTAAAGACTTGAAAAATATGTGCCACACATCCCCCATCCCCTCCGATCTGGTTCAAAAACAATCCGAAAGTTTTCTGGAACAACCCAATTCTGAACGTTTCCTAGCCAGGTGTGGAGCAGTGGGAAGGGGTGAGGGAAGTTTGCCCATATCTTCCAAGTGTATACCCTCCAAATAACATTCTGGGAAATTCGTAGCGAGATCTGAAGGGGTGAAATTTTTTTCCAAAAAATGAGCAAAGACTTTTCTTTCCCTTCCAAATAACATTCTGGGAAAATCGTAGCGAGATCTGAAGGGGTGAAATTGTTTTCCAAAAAATGAGCAAAGACTTTCCTTTTTTTTGCGAAGATTTTTTCACCCTCTCCGATTTCGCTAGGAAAATTTCAGAATGTAATATGAAGGGTAAAGACTTGAAAAATATGTGCCAAACATCCCCAATCCCCTCCGATCTGGTTCAAAAAAATTCCGAAAGTTTTCTGGAACAACCCAATTCTGAAAGTTTCCTAGCCAGGTGTGGAGCAGTGGGAAGGGGTGAGGGAAGTTTGCCCCATAATTTCCAAGTGTATACCCTCCAAATAACATTCTGGGAAAATCGTAGCGAGATCTGAAGGGGTGAAATTTTTTTCCAAAAAATGAGCAAAGACTATAGTCTTTCCTTTTTTTTGCGAAGATTTTTTCACCCTCCCCGATTTCGCTAGGAAAATTTCAGTATGTAATATGAAGGGTAAAGACTTGAAAAATATGTGCCAAACATCCCCCATCCCTTCCGATCTGGTTCAAAAAAAATCCGAAAGTTTTCTGGAACAACCCAATTCTGAACGTTTCCTAGCCAGGTGTGGAGCAGTGGGAAGGGGTGAGGGAAGTTTGCCCCATAATTTCCAAGTGTATACCCTCCAAATAACAATCTGGGAAAATCGTAGCGAGATCTGAAGGGGTGAAATTTTTTTCCAAAAAATGAGCAAAGACTATAGTCTTTCCTTTTTTTTGCGAAGATTTTTTCACCCTCTCCGATTTCCTTAGGAAAATTTCAGAATGTAATATGAAGGTTAAAGACTTGAAAAATATGTGCCAAACATCCCCCATCCCCTCCGATCTGGTTCAAAAAAAATCCGAAAGTTTTCTGGAACAACCCAATTCTGAAAGTTTCCTAGCCAGGTGTGGAGCAGTGGGAAGGGGTGAGGGAAGTTTGCCCATAATTTCCAAGTGTATACCCTCCAAATAACATTCTGGGAAATTCGTAGCGAGATCTGAAGGGGTGAAATTGTTTTCCAAAAAATGAGCAAAGACTTTCCTTTTTTTTGCGAAGATTTTTTCACCCTCTCCGATTTCGCTAGGAAAATTTCAGAATGTAATATGAAGGGTAAAGTTGGGTTGAAAAATATGTGCCAAACATCTCCCATCCCCCATCCCCTCCGATCTGGTTCAAAAAAAATCAGAAAGTTTTCTGGAACAACCCAATTCTGAACGTTTCCTAGCCAGGTGTGGAGCAGTGGGAAGGGGTGAGGGAATTTTGCCCCATAATTTCCAAGTGTATACCCTCCAAATAACATTCTGGGAAATTCGTAGCGAGATCTGAAGGGGTGAAATTTTTTTCCAAAAAATGAGCAAAGACTATAGTCTTTCCTTTTTTTTGCGAAGATTTTTTCACCCTCTCCGATTTCGCTAGGAAAATTTCAGAATGTAATATGAAGGGTAAAGACTTGAAAAATATGTGCCACACATCCCCCATCCCCTCCGATCTGTTTCAAAAAAAATCCGAAAGTTTTCTGGAACAACCCAATTCTGAACGTTTCCTAGCCAGGTGTGGAGCAGTGGGAAGGGGTGAGGGAAGTTTGCCCATATCTTCCAAGTGTATACCCTCCAAATAACATTCTGGGAAATTCGTAGCGAGATCTGAAGGGGTGAAATTTTTTTCCAAAAAATGAGCAAAGACTTTTCTTTCCCTTCCAAATAACATTCTGGGAAAATCGTAGCGAGATCTGAAGGGGTGAAATTTTTTTCCAAAAAATAAGCAAAGACTATAGTCTTTCCTTTTTTTTGCGAAGATTTTTTCGCCCTCTCCGATTTCCTTAGGAAAATTTCAGAATGTAATATGAAGGGTAAAGACTTGAAAAATATGTGCCAAACATCCCCCATCCCCTCCGATCTGGTTCAAAAAAATTCCGAAAGTTTTCTGGAACAACCCAATTCTGAACACGTTTCCTAGCCAGGTGTGGAGCAGTGGGAAGGGGTGAGGGAAGTTTGCCCCATAATTTCCAAGTGTATACCCTCCAAATAACATTCTGGGAAAATCGTAGCGAGATCTGAAGGGGTGAAATTTTTTTCCAAAAAATGAGCAGACTATATAGTCTTTCCTTTTTTTTGCGAAGATTTTTTCACCCTCTCCGATTTCCTTAGGAAAATTTCAGAATGTAATATGAAGGGTAAAGACTTGAAAAATATGTGCCACACATCCCCCATCCCCTCCGATCTGGTTCAAAAAAAATCCGAAAGTTTTCTGGAACAACCCAATTCTGAACACGTTTCCTAGCCAGGTGTGGAGCAGTGGGAAGGGGTGAGGGAAGTTTGCCCCATAATTTCCAAGTGTATACCCTCCAAATAACATTCTGGGAAAAACCGGACGAGATCTGAAGGGGTGAAATTTTTTTCCAAAAAATGAGCAAAGACTATAGTCTTTCCTTTTTTTTGCGAAGATTTTTTCACCCTCTCCGATTTGGCTAGGAAAATTTCAGAATGTAATATGAAGGGTAAAGACTTGAAAAATATGTGCCACACATCCCCCATCCCCTCCGATCTGGTTAAAAAAAAATCCGAAAGTTTTCTGGAACAACCCAATTCTGAACACACGTTTCCTAGCCAGGTGTGGAGCAGTGGGAAGGGGTGAGGGAAGTTTGCCCCATAATTTCCAAGTGTATACCCTCCAAATAACATTCTGGGAAAATCGTAGCGAGATCTGAAGGGGTGAAATTTTTTTCCAAAAAATGAGCAGACTATATAGTCTTTCCTTTTTTTTGCGAAGATTTTTTCACCCTCTCCGATTTCCTTAGGAACATTTCAGAATGTAATATGAAGGGTAAAGACTTGAAAAATATGTGCCACACATCCCCCATCCCCTCCGATCTGGTTCAAAAAAAATTCGAAAGTTTTCTGGAACAACCCAATTCTGAACACGTTTCCTAGCCAGGTGTGGAGCAGTGGGAAGGGGTGAGGGAAGTTTGCCCCATAATTTCCAAGTGTATACCCTCCAAATAACATTCTGGGAAAAACCGGACGAGATCTGAAGGGGTGAAATTTTTTTCCAAAAAATGAGCAAAGACTATAGTCTTTCCTTTTTTTTGCGAAGATTTTTTCACCCTCTCCGATTTCGCTAGGAAAATTTCAGAATGTAATATGAAGGGTAAAGACTTGAAAAATATGTGCCACACATCCCCCATCCCCTCCGATCTGGTTCAAAAAAATTCCGAAAGTTTTCTGGAACAACCCAATTCTGAACACGTTTCCTAGCCAGGTGTGGAGCAGTGGGAAGGGGTGAGGGAAGTTTGCCCCATAATTTCCAAGTGTATACCCTCCAAATAACAATCTAGGAAAATCATAGCGAGATCTGAAGGGGTGAAATTTTTTTCCAAAAAATGAGCAAAGACTACGTATAGTCTTTCCTTTTTTTTGCGAAGATTTTTTCACCCTCTCCGATTTCGCTAGGAAAATTTCAGAATGTAATATGAAGGGTAAAGACTTGAAAAATATGTGCCAAACATCCCCAATCCCCTCCGATCTGGTTCAAAAAAATTCCGAAAGTTTTCTGGAACAACCCAATTCTGAAAGTTTCCTAGCCAGGTGTGGAGCAGTGGGAAGGGGTGAGGGAAGTTTGCCCCATAATTTCCAAGTGTATACCCTCCAAATAACATTCTGGGAAAATCGTAGCGAGATCTGAAGGGGTGAAATTTTTTTCCAAAAAATGAGCAAAGACTATAGTCTTTCCTTTTTTTTGCGAAGATTTTTTCACCCTCTCCGATTTCCTTAGGAAAATTTCAGAATGTAATATGAAGGTTAAAGACTTGAAAAATATGTGCCAAACATCCCCCATCCCCTCCGATCTGGTTAAAAAAAATTCCGAAAGTTTTCTGGAACAACCCAATTCTGAAAGTTTCCTAGCCAGGTGTGGAGCAGTGGGAAGGGGTGAGGGAGGTTTGCCCCATAATTTCCAAGTGTATACCCTCCAAATAACATTCTGGGAAAATCGTAGCGAGATCTGAAGGGGTGAAATTTTTTTCCAAAAAATGAGCAAAGACTATAGTCTTTCCTTTTTTTTGCGAAGATTTTTTCACCCTCTCCGATTTCGCTAGGAAAATTTCAGAATGTAATATGAAGGGTAAAGACTTGAAAAATATGTGTCAAACATGCTCCATCCCCTCCGATCTGGTTCAAAAAAATTCCGAAAGTTTTCTGGAACAACCCAATTCTGAACGTTTCCTAGCCAGGTGTGGAGCAGTGGGAAGGGGTGAGGAAAGTTTGCCCCATAATTTCCAAGTGTATACCCTCCAAATAACATTCTGGGAAAATCGTAGCGAGATCTGAAGGGGTGAAATTTTTTTCCAAAAAATGAGCAAAGACAGTCTTTCCTTTTTTTTGCGAAGATTTTTTCACCCTCCGATTTCGCTAGGAAAATTTCAGAATGTAATATGAAGGGTAAAGACTTGAAAAATATGTGCCACACATCCCCCATCCCCTCCGGTCTGGTTCAAAAAAATTCCGAAAGTTTTCTGGAACAACCCAATTCTGAACGTTTCCTAGCCAGGTGTGGAGCAGTGGGAAGGGGTGAGGGAAGTTTGCCCCATAATTTCCAAGTGTATACTCTCCAAATAACATTCTGGGAAAATCGTAGTGAGATCTGAAGGGGTGAAATTTTTTTCCAAAAAATGAGCAGACAGTCTCCTTTTTTTTGCGAAGGTTTTTTCACCCTCCGATTTCGCTAGGAAAATTTCAGAATGTAATATGAAGGGTAAAGACTTGAAAAATATGTGCCACACATCCCCCATCCCCTCCGATCTGGTTCAAAAAAATTCCGAAAGTTTTCTGGAACAACCCAATTCTGAACGTTTCCTAGCCAGGTGTGGAGCAGTGGGAAGGGGTGAGGGAAGTTTGCCCCATAATTTCCAAGTGTATACCCTCCAAATAACAATCTGGGAAAATCGTAGCGAGATCTGAAGGGGTGAAATTTTTTTCCAAAAAATGAGCAAAGACTATAGTCTTTCCTTTTTTTGCGAAGATTTTTTCACCCTCTCCGATTTCCTTAGGAAAATTTCAGAATGTAATATGAAGGGTAAAGACTTGAAAAATATGTGCCAAACATCCCCCATCCCCCATCCCCTCCGATCTGGTTCAAAAAAATTCCGAAAGTTTTCTGGAACAACCCAATTCTGAACGTTTCCTAGCCAGGTGTGGAGCAGTGGGAAGGGGTGAGGGAAGTTTGCCCCATAATTTCCAAGTGTATACTCTCCAAATAACATTCTGGGAAAATCGTAGCGAGATCTGAAGGGGTGAAATTTTTTTCCAAAAAATGAGCAAAGACAGTCATTCCTTTTTTTTGCGAAGATTTTTTCACCCTCTCCGATTTCCATAGGAAAATTTCAGAATGTAATATGAAGGGTAAAGACTTGAAAAATATGTGCCACACATCCCCCATCCCCTCCGATCTGGTTCAAAAAAATTCCGAAAGTTTTCTGGAACAACCCAATTCTGAACGTTTCCTAGCCAGGTGTGGAGCAGTGGGAAGGGGTGAGGGAAGTTTGCCCCATAATTTCCAAGTGTATACCCTCCAAATAACATTCTGGGAAAAACCGGACGAGATCTGAAGGGGTGAAATTTTTTTTCAAAAAATGAGCAATGTCTTTCCTTTTCTTTGCGAAGATTTTTTCACCCTCTCCGATTTCGCTAGGAAAATTTCAGAATGTAATATGAAGGGTAAAGACTTGAAAAATATGTGCCACACATCCCCCATCCCCTCCGATCTGGTTCAAAAAAATTCCGAAAGTTTTCTGGAACAACCCAATTCTGAACGTTTCCTAGCCAGGTGTGGAGCAGTGGGAAGGGGTGAGGGAAGTTTGCCCATAATTTCCAAGTGTATACCCTCCAAATAACAATCTGGGAAAATCGTAGCGAGATCTGAAGGGGTGAAATTTTTTTCCAAAAAATGAGCAAAGTATAGTCTTTCCTTTTTTTTGCGAAGATTTTTTCACCCTCTCCGATTTCCTTAGGAAAATTTCAGAATGTAATATGAAGGTTAAAGACTTGAAAAATATGTGCCAAACATCCCCCATCCCCTCCGATCTGGTTCAAAAAAAATCCGAAAGTTTTCTGGAACAACCCAATTCTGAAAGTTTCCTAGCCAGGTGTGGAGCAGTGGGAAGGGGTGAGGGAAGTTTGCCCATAATTTCCAAGTGTATACCCTCCAAATAACATTCTGGGAAATTCGTAGCGAGATCGGAAGGGGTGAAATTGTTTTCCAAAAAATGAGCAGACTTTCCTTTTTTTTGCGAAGATTTTTTCACCCTCTCCGATTTCGCTAGGAAAATTTCAGAATGTAATATGAAGGGTAAAGACTTGAAAAATATGTGCCAAACATCCCCCATCCCCCATCCCCTCCGATCTGGTTCAAAAAAAATCAGAAAGTTTTCTGGAACAACCCAATTCTGAACGTTTCCTAGCCAGGTGTGGAGCAGTGGGAAGGGGTGAGGGAAGTTTGCCCCATAATTTCCAAGTGTATACTCTCCAAATAACATTCTGGGAAAATCGTAGCGAGATCTGAAGGGGTGAATTTTTTTTCCAAAAAATGAGCAAAGACAGTCTTTCCTTTTTTTTGCGAAGATTTTTTCACCCTCTCCGATTTCGCAAGGAAAATTTCACAATGTAATATGAAGGGTAAAGACTTGAAAAATATGTGCCACACAGCCCCCATCCCCTCCGATCTGGTTCAAAAAAAATCCGAAAGTTTTCTGGAACAACCCAATTCTGAACGTTTCCTAGCCAGGTGTGGAGCAGTGGGAAGGGGTGAGGGAAGTTTGCCCCATAATTTCCAAGTGTATACCCTCCAAATAACATTCTGGGAAATTCGTAGCGAGATCTGAAGGGGTGAATTTTTTTTCCAAAAAATGAGCAAAGACTATAGTCTTTCCTTTTTTTTGCGAAGATTTTTTCACCCTCTCCGATTTCGCTAGGAAAATTTCAGAATGTAATATGAAGGGTAAAGACTTGAAAAATATGTGCCACACATCCCCCAACCCCTCCGATCTGGTTCAAAAAAAATCCGAAAGTTTTCTGGAACAACCCAATTCTGAAAGTTTCCTAGCCAGGTGTGGAGCAGTGGGAAGGGGTGAGGGAGGTTTGCCCCATAATTGCCAAGTGTATACCCTCCAAATAACAATCTGGGAAAATCGTAGCGAGATCTGAAGGGGTGAAATTTTTTTCCAAAAAATGAGCAAAGACTATAGTCTTTCCTTTTTTTTGCGAAGATTTTTTCACCCTCTCCGATTTCCTTAGGAAAATTTCAGAATGTAATATGAAGGTTAAAGACTTGAAAAATATGTGCCAAACATCCCCCATCCCCTCCGATCTGGTTCAAAAAAATTCCGAAAGTTTTCTGGAACAACCCAATTCTGAAAGTTTCCTAGCCAGGTGTGGAGCAGTGGGAAGGGGTGAGGGAGGTTTGCCCCATAATTTCCAAGTGTATACCCTCCAAATAACATTCTGGGAAAATCGTAGCGAGATCTGAAGGGGTGAAATTTTTTTCCAAAAAATGAGCAAAGACTATAGTCTTTCCTTTTTTTTGCGAAGATTTTTTCACCCTCTCCGATTTCGCTAGGAAAATTTCAGAATGTAATATGAAGGGTAAAGACTTGAAAAATATGTGTCAAACATGCTCCATCCCCTCCGATCTGGTTCAAAAAAATTCCGAAAGTTTTCTGGAACAACCCAATTCTGAACGTTTCCTAGCCAGGTGTGGAGCAGTGGGAAGGGGTGAGGAAAGTTTGCCCCATAATTTCCAAGTGTATACCCTCCAAATAACATTCTGGGAAAATCGTAGCGAGATCTGAAGGGGTGAAATTTTTTTCCAAAAAATGAGCAAAGACAGTCTTTCCTTTTTTTTGCGAAGATTTTTTCACCCTCCGATTTCGCTAGGAAAATTTCAGAATGTAATATGAAGGGTAAAGACTTGAAAAATATGTGCCACACATCCCCCATCCCCTCCGATCTGGTTCAAAAAAATTCCGAAAGTTTTCTGGAACAACCCAATTCTGAACGTTTCCTAGCCAGGTGTGGAGCAGTGGGAAGGGGTGAGGGAAGTTTGCCCCATAATTTCCAAGTGTATACTCTCCAAATAACATTCTGGGAAAATCGTAGCGAGATCTGAAGGGGTGAAATTTTTTTCCAAAAAATGAGCAAAGACAGTCTTTCCTTTTTTTTGCGAAGATTTTTTCACCCTCCGATTTCGCTAGGAACATTTCAGAATGTAATATGAAGGGTAAAGACTTGAAAAATATGTGCCACACATCCCCCATCCCCTCCGATCTGGTTCAAAAAAATTCCGAAAGTTTTCTGGAACAACCCAATTCTGAACGTTTCCTAGCCAGGTGTGGAGCAGTGGGAAGGGGTGAGGGAAGTTTGCCCCATAATTTCCAAGTGTATACCCTCCAAATAACAATCTGGGAAAATCGTAGCGAGATCTGAAGGGGTGAAATTTTTTTCCAAAAAATGAGCAAAGACTATAGTCTTTCCTTTTTTTGCGAAGATTTTTTCACCCTCTCCGATTTCCTTAGGAAAATTTCAGAATGTAATATGAAGGGTAAAGACTTGAAAAATATGTGCCAAACATCCCCCATCCCCTCCGATCTGGTTCAAAAAAATTCCGAAAGTTTTCTGGAACAACCCAATTCTGAACGTTTCCTAGCCAGGTGTGGAGCAGTGGGAAGGGGTGAGGGAAGTTTGCCCCATAATTTCCAAGTGTATACTCTCCAAATAACATTCTGGGAAAATCGTAGCGAGATCTGAAGGGGTGTGGTTCAAAAAAAATCCGAAAGTTTTCTGGAACAACCCAATTCTGAACGTTTCCTAGCCAGGTGTGGAGCAGTGGGAAGGGGTGAGGGAAGTTTGCCCATATCTTCCAAGTGTATACCCTCCAAATAACATTCTGGGAAATTCGTAGCGAGATCTGAAGGGGTGAAATTTTTTTCCAAAAAATGAGCAAAGACTTTTCTTTCCCTTCCAAATAACATTCTGGGAAAATCGTAGCGAGATCTGAAGGGGTGAAATTGTTTTCCAAAAAATGAGCAAAGACTTTCCTTTTTTTTGCGAAGATTTTTTCACCCTCTCCGATTTCGCTAGGAAAATTTCAGAATGTAATATGAAGGGTAAAGACTTGAAAAATATGTGCCAAACATCCCCAATCCCCTCCGATCTGGTTCAAAAAAATTACGAAAGTTTTCTGGAACAACCCAATTCTGAAAGTTTCCTAGCCAGGTGTGGAGCAGTGGGAAGGGGTGAGGGAAGTTTGCCCCATAATTTCCAAGTGTATACCCTCCAAATAACATTCTGGGAAAATCGTAGCGAGATCTGAAGGGGTGAAATTTTTTTCCAAAAAATGAGCAAAGACTATAGTCTTTCCTTTTTTTTGCGAAGATTTTTTCACCCTCTCCGATTTCCTTAGGAAAATTTCAGAATGTAATATGAAGGTTAAAGACTTGAAAAATATGTGCCAAACATCCCCCATCCCCTCCGATCTGGTTCAAAAAAAATCCGAAAGTTTTCTGGAACAACCCAATTCTGAAAGTTTCCTAGCCAGGTGTGGAGCAGTGGGAAGGGGTGAGGGAAGTTTGCCCATAATTTCCAAGTGTATACCCTCCAAATAACATTCTGGGAAATTCGTAGCGAGATCTGAAGGGGTGAAATTGTTTTCCAAAAAATGAGCAGACTTTCCTTTTTTTTGCGAAGATTTTTTCACCCTCTCCGATTTCGCTAGGAAAATTTCAGAATGTAATATGAAGGGTAAAGACTTGAAAAATATGTGCCACACATCCCCCATCCCCTCCGATCTGGTTCAAAAAAAATCCGAAAGTTTTCTGGAACAACCCAATTCTGAACGTTTCCTAGCCAGGTGTGGAGCAGTGGGAAGGGGTGAGGGAAGTTTGCCCCATAATTTCCAAGTGTATACCCTCCAAATAACATTCTGGGAAATTCGTAGCGAGATCTGAAGGGGTGAAATTTTTTTCCAAAAAATGAGCAAAGACTTATAGTCTTTCCTTTTTTTTGCGAAGATTTTTTCACCCTCTCCGATTTCGCTAGGAAAATTTCAGAATGTAATATGAAGGGTAAAGACTTGAAAAATATGTGCCACACATCCCCCAACCCCTCCGATCTGGTTCAAAAAAAATCCGAAAGTTTTCTGGAACAACCCAATTCTGAAAGTTTCCTAGCCAGGTGTGGAGCAGTGGGAAGGGGTGAGGGAGGTTTGCCCCATAATTTCCAAGTGTATACCCTCCAAATAACAATCTGGGAAAATCGTAGCGAGATCTGAAGGGGTGAAATTTTTTTCCAAAAAATGAGCAAAGACTATAGTCTTTCCTTTTTTTTGCGAAGATTTTTTCACCCTCTCCGATTTCCTTAGGAAAATTTCAGAATGTAATATGAAGGTTAAAGACTTGAAAAATATGTGCCAAACATCCCCCATCCCCTCCGATCTGGTTCAAAAAAATTCCGAAAGTTTTCTGGAACAACCCAATTCTGAAAGTTTCCTAGCCAGGTGTGGAGCAGTGGGAAGGGGTGAGGGAGGTTTGCCCCATAATTTCCAAGTGTATACCCTCCAAATAACATTCTGGGAAAATCGTAGCGAGATCTGAAGGGGTGAAATTTTTTTCCAAAAAATGAGCAAAGACTATAGTCTTTCCTTTTTTTTGCGAAGATTTTTTCACCCTCTCCGATTTCGCTAGGAAAATTTCAGAATGTAATATGAAGGGTAAAGACTTGAAAAATATGTGTCAAACATGCTCCATCCCCTCCGATCTGGTTCAAAAAAATTCCGAAAGTTTTCTGGAACAACCCAATTCTGAACGTTTCCTAGCCAGGTGTGGAGCAGTGGGAAGGGGTGAGGAAAGTTTGCCCCATAATTTCCAAGTGTATACCCTCCAAATAACATTCTGGGAAAATCGTAGCGAGATCTGAAGGGGTGAAATTTTTTTCCAAAAAATGAGCAAAGAGAGTCTTTCCTTTTTTTTGCGAAGATTTTTTCACCCTCCGATTTCGCTAGGAAAATTTCAGAATGTAATATGAAGGGTAAAGACTTGAAAAATATGTGCCACACATCCCCCATCCCCTCCGATCTGGTTCAAAAAAATTCCGAAAGTTTTCTGGAACAACCCAATTCTGAACGTTTCCTAGCCAGGTGTGGAGCAGTGGGAAGGGGTGAGGGAAGTTTGCCCCATAATTTCCAAGTGTATACTCTCCAAATAACATTCTGGGAAAATCGTAGCGAGATCTGAAGGGGTGAAATTTTTTTCCAAAAAATGAGCAAAGACAGTCTTTCCTTTTTTTTGCGAAGATTTTTTCACCCTCCGATTTCGCTAGGAAAATTTCAGAATGTAATATGAAGGGTAAAGACTTGAAAAATATGTGCCACACATCCCCCATCCCCTCCGATCTGGTTCAAAAAAATTCCGAAAGTTTTCTGGAACAACCCAATTCTGAACGTTTCCTAGCCAGGTGTGGAGCAGTGGGAAGGGGTGAGGGAAGTTTGCCCCATAATTTCCAAGTGTATACCCTCCAAATAACAATCTGGGAAAATCGTAGCGAGATCTGAAGGGGTGAAATTTTTTTCCAAAAAATGAGCAAAGACTATAGTCTTTCCTTTTTTTGCGAAGATTTTTTCACCCTCTCCGATTTCCTTAGGAAAATTTCAGAATGTAATATGAAGGGTAAAGACTTGAAAAATATGTGCCAAACATCCCCCATCCCCCATCCCCTCCGATCTGGTTCAAAAAAATTCCGAAAGTTTTCTGGAACAACCCAATTCTGAACGTTTCCTAGCCAGGTGTGGAGCAGTGGGAAGGGGTGAGGGAAGTTTGCCCCATAATTTCCAAGTGTATACTCTCCAAATAACATTCTGGGAAAATCGTAGCGAGATCTGAAGGGGTGAAATTTTTTTCCAAAAAATGAGCAAAGACAGTCTTTCCTTTTTTTTGCGAAGATTTTTTCACCCTCCGATTTCGCTAGGAAAATTTCAGAATGTAATATGAAGGGTAAAGACTTGAAAAATATGTGCCACACATCCCCCATCCCCTCCGATCTGGTTCAAAAAAATTCCGAAAGTTTTCTGGAACAACCCAATTCTGAACACGTTTCCTAGCCAGGTGTCGAGCAGTGGGAAGCGGTAAGGGAAGTTTGCTCCATAATTTCCAAGTGTATACCCTCCAAATAACATTCTGGGAAAAACCGGACGAGATCTGAAGGGGTGAAATTTTTTTCCAAAAAATGAGCAAAGACTATAGTCTTTCCTTTTTTTTGCGAAGATTTTTTCACCCTCTCCGATTTCCTTAGGAAAATTTCAGAATGTAATATGAAGGGTAAAGACTATACCCTCCAAATAACAATCTGGGAAAATCATAGCGAGATCTGAAGGGGTGAAATTTTTTTCCAAAAAATGAGCAAAGACTACGTATAGTCTTTCCTTTTTTTTGCGAAGATTTTTTCACCCTCTCCGATTTCGCTAGGAAAATTTCAGAATGTAATATGAAGGGTAAAGACTTGAAAAATATGTGCCAAACATCCCCCATCCCCCATCCCCTCCGATCTGGTTCAAAAAAATTCCGAAAGTTTTCTGGAACAACCCAATTCTGAACGTTTCCTAGCCAGGTGTGGAGCAGTGGGTAGGGGTGAGGGAAGTTTGCCCCATAATTTCCAAGTGTATACCCTCCAAATAACATTCTGGGAAAAACCGGACGAGATCTGAAGGGGTGAAATTTTTTTCCAAAAAATGAGCAAAGACTATAGTCTTTCCTTTTTTTTGCGAAGATTTTTTCACCCTCTCCGATTTCCTTAGGAAAATTTCAGAATGTAATATCAAGGTTAAAGACTTGAAAAATATGTGCCAAACATCCCCCATCCCCTCCGATCTGGTTCAAAAAAAATCCGAAAGTTTTCTGGAACAACCCAATTCTGAAAGTTTCCTAGCCAGGTGTGGAGCAGTGGGAAGGGGTGAGGGAAGTTTGCCAATAATTTCCAAGTGTATACCCTCCAAATAACATTCTGGGAAATTCGTAGCGAGATCTGAAGGGGTGAAATTGTTTTCCAAAAAATGAGCAAAGACTTTCCTTTTTTTTGCGAAGATTTTTTCACCCTCTCCGATTTCGCTAGGAAAATTTCAGAATGTAATATGAAGGGTAAAGACTTGAAAAATATGTGCCAAACATCCCCCATCCCCCATCCCCTCCGATCTGGTTCAAAAAAAATTCGAAAGTTTTCTGGAACAACCCAATTCTGAACGTTTCCTAGCCAGGTGTGGAGCAGTGGGAAGGGGTGAGGGAAGTTTGCCCCATAATTTCCAAGTGTATACCCTCCAAATAACATTCTGGGAAATTCGTAGCGAGATCTGAAGGGGTGAAATTTTTTTCCAAAAAATGAGCAAAGACTATAGTCTTTCCTTTTTTTTGCGAAGATTTTTTCACCCTCTCCGATTTCGCTAGGAAAATTTCAGAATGTAATATGAAGGGTAAAGACTTGAAAAATATGTGCCACACATCCCCCATCCCCTCCGATCTGGTTCAAAAAAAATCCGAAAGTTTTCTGGAACAACCCAATTCTGAACACGTTTCCTAGCCAGGTGTGGAGCAGTGGGAAGGGGTGAGGGAAGTTTGCCCCATAATTTCCAAGTGTATACCCTCCAAATAACAATCTGGGAAAATCATAGCGAGATCTGAAGGGGTGAAATTTTTTTCCAAAAAATTAGCAAAGACTTTCCTTTTTTTTGCGAAGATTTTTTCGCCCTCTCCGATTTCCTTAGGAAAATTTCAGAATGTAATATGAAGGGTAAAGACTTGAAAAATATGTGCCAAACATCCCCCATCCCCTCCGATCTGGTTCAAAAAAATTCCGAAAGTTTTCTGGAACAACCCAATTCTGAACACGTTTCCTAGCCAGGTGTGGAGCAGTGGGAAGGGGTGAGGGAAGTTTGCCCCATAATTTCCAAGTGTATACCCTCCAAATAACAATCTGGGAAAATCATAGCGAGATCTGAAGGGGTGAAATTTTTTTCCAAAAAATGAGCAAAGACTACGTATAGTCTTTCCTTTTTTTTGCGAAGATTTTTTCACCCTCCCCGATTTCGCTAGGAAAATTTCAGAATGTAATATGAAGGGTAAAGACTTGAAAAATATGTGCCAAACATCCCCAATCCCCTCCGATCTGGTTCAAAAAAATTCCGAAAGTTTTCTGGAACAACCCAATTCTGAAAGTTTCCTAGCCAGGTGTGGAGCAGTGGGAAGGGGTGAGGGAAGTTTGCCCATAATTTCCAAGTGTATACCCTCCAAATAACATTCTGGGAAATTCGTAGCGAGATCTGAAGGGGTGAAATTGTTTTCCAAAAAATGAGCAGACTTTCCTTTTTTTTGCGAAGATTTTTTCACCCTCTCCGATTTCGCTAGGAAAATTTCAGAATGTAATATGAAGGGTAAAGACTTGAAAAATATGTGCCACACATCCCCCATCCCCTCCGATCTGGTTCAAAAAAAATCCGAAAGTTTTCTGGAACAACCCAATTCTGAACGTTTCCTAGCCAGGTGTGGAGCAGTGGGAAGGGGTGAGGGAAGTTTGCCCCATAATTTCCAAGTGTATACCCTCCAAATAACATTCTGGGAAATTCGTAGCGAGATCTGAAGGGGTGAAATTTTTTTCCAAAAAATGAGCAAAGACTATAGTCTTTCCTTTTTTTTGCGAAGATTTTTTCACCCTCTCCGATTTCCTTAGGAAAATTTCAGAATGTAATATGAAGGTTAAAGACTTGAAAAATATGTGCCAAACATCCCCCATCCCCTCCGATCTGGTTCAAAAAAATTCCGAAAGTTTTCTGGAACAACCCAATTCTGAAAGTTTCCTAGCCAGGTGTGGAGCAGTGGGAAGGGGTGAGGGAGGTTTGCCCCATAATTTCCAAGTGTATACCCTCCAAATAACATTCTGGGAAAATCGTAGCGAGATCTGAAGGGGTGAAATTTTTTTCCAAAAAATGAGCAAAGACTATAGTCTTTCCTTTTTTTTGCGAAGATTTTTTCACCCTCTCCGATTTCGCTAGGAAAATTTCAGAATGTAATATGAAGGGTAAAGACTTGAAAAATATGTGTCAAACATGCTCCATCCCCTCCGATCTGGTTCAAAAAAATTCCGAAAGTTTTCTGGAACAACCCAATTCTGAACGTTTCCTAGCCAGGTGTGGAGCAGTGGGAAGGGGTGAGGAAAGTTTGCCCCATAATTTCCAAGTGTATACCCTCCAAATAACATTCTGGGAAAATCGTAGCGAGATCTGAAGGGGTGAAATTTTTTTCCAAAAAATGAGCAAAGACTATAGTCTTTCCTTTTTTTTGCGAAGATTTTTTCACCCTCTCCGATTTCGCTAGGAAAATTTCAGAATGTAATATGAAGGGTAAAGACTTGAAAAATATGTGCCACACATCCCCCATCCCCTCCGATCTGGTTCAAAAAAATTCCGAAAGTTTTCTGGAACAACCCAATTCTGAACGTTTCCTAGCCAGGTGTGGAGCAGTGGGAAGGGGTGAGGGAAGTTTGCCCCATAATTTCCAAGTGTATACTCTCCAAATAACATTCTGGGAAAATCGTAGCGAGATCTGAAGGGGTGAAATTTTTTTCCAAAAAATGAGCAAAGACAGTCTTTCCTTTTTTTTGCGAAGATTTTTTCACCCTCCGATTTCGCTAGGAAAATTTCAGAATGTAATATGAAGGGTAAAGACTTGAAAAATATGTGCCACACATCCCCCATCCCCTCCGATCTGGTTCAAAAAAATTCCGAAAGTTTTCTGGAACAACCCAATTCTGAACGTTTCCTAGCCAGGTGTGGAGCAGTGGGAAGGGGTGAGGGAAGTTTGCCCCATAATTTCCAAGTGTATACCCTCCAAATAACAATCTGGGAAAATCGTAGCGAGATCTGAAGGGGTGAAATTTTTTTCCAAAAAATGAGCAAAGACTATAGTCTTTCCTTTTTTTGCGAAGATTTTTTCACCCTCTCCGATTTCCTTAGGAAAATTTCAGAATGTAATATGAAGGGTAAAGACTTGAAAAATATGTGCCAAACATCCCCCATCCCCCATCCCCTCCGATCTGGTTCAAAAAAATTCCGAAAGTTTTCTGGAACAACCCAATTCTGAACGTTTCCTAGCCAGGTGTGGAGCAGTGGGAAGGGGTGAGGGAAGTTTGCCCCATAATTTCCAAGTGTATACTCTCCAAATAACATTCTGGGAAAATCGTAGCGAGATCTGAAGGGGTGAAATTTTTTTCCAAAAAATGAGCAAAGACAGTCTTTCCTTTTTTTTGCGAAGATTTTTTCACCCTCCGATTTCGCTAGGAAAATTTCAGAATGTAATATGAAGGGTAAAGACTTGAAAAATATGTGCCACACATCCCCCATCCCCTCCGATCTGGTTCAAAAAAATTCCGAAAGTTTTCTGGAACAACCCAATTCTGAACACGTTTCCTAGCCAGGTGTCGAGCAGTGGGAAGCGGTAAGGGAAGTTTGCTCCATAATTTCCAAGTGTATACCCTCCAAATAACATTCTGGGAAAAACCGGACGAGATCTGAAGGGGTGAAATTTTTTTCCAAAAAATGAGCAAAGACTATAGTCTTTCCTTTTTTTTGCGAAGATTTTTTCACCCTCTCCGATTTCCTTAGGAAAATTTCAGAATGTAATATGAAGGGTAAAGACTATACCCTCCAAATAACAATCTGGGAAAATCATAGCGAGATCTGAAGGGGTGAAATTTTTTTCCAAAAAATGAGCAAAGACTACGTATAGTCTTTCCTTTTTTTTGCGAAGATTTTTTCACCCTCTCCGATTTCGCTAGGAAAATTTCAGAATGTAATATGAAGGGTAAAGACTTGAAAAATATGTGCCAAACATCCCCCATCCCCCATCCCCTCCGATCTGGTTCAAAAAAATTCCGAAAGTTTTCTGGAACAACCCAATTCTGAACGTTTCCTAGCCAGGTGTGGAGCAGTGGGTAGGGGTGAGGGAAGTTTGCCCCATAATTTCCAAGTGTATACCCTCCAAATAACATTCTGGGAAAAACCGGACGAGATCTGAAGGGGTGAAATTTTTTTCCAAAAAATGAGCAAAGACTATAGTCTTTCCTTTTTTTTGCGAAGATTTTTTCACCCTCTCCGATTTCCTTAGGAAAATTTCAGAATGTAATATCAAGGTTAAAGACTTGAAAAATATGTGCCAAACATCCCCCATCCCCTCCGATCTGGTTCAAAAAAAATCCGAAAGTTTTCTGGAACAACCCAATTCTGAAAGTTTCCTAGCCAGGTGTGGAGCAGTGGGAAGGGGTGAGGGAAGTTTGCCAATAATTTCCAAGTGTATACCCTCCAAATAACATTCTGGGAAATTCGTAGCGAGATCTGAAGGGGTGAAATTGTTTTCCAAAAAATGAGCAAAGACTTTCCTTTTTTTTGCGAAGATTTTTTCACCCTCTCCGATTTCGCTAGGAAAATTTCAGAATGTAATATGAAGGGTAAAGACTTGAAAAATATGTGCCAAACATCCCCCATCCCCCATCCCCTCCGATCTGGTTCAAAAAAAATTCGAAAGTTTTCTGGAACAACCCAATTCTGAACGTTTCCTAGCCAGGTGTGGAGCAGTGGGAAGGGGTGAGGGAAGTTTGCCCCATAATTTCCAAGTGTATACCCTCCAAATAACATTCTGGGAAATTCGTAGCGAGATCTGAAGGGGTGAAATTTTTTTCCAAAAAATGAGCAAAGACTATAGTCTTTCCTTTTTTTTGCGAAGATTTTTTCACCCTCTCCGATTTCGCTAGGAAAATTTCAGAATGTAATATGAAGGGTAAAGACTTGAAAAATATGTGCCACACATCCCCCATCCCCTCCGATCTGGTTCAAAAAAAATCCGAAAGTTTTCTGGAACAACCCAATTCTGAACACGTTTCCTAGCCAGGTGTGGAGCAGTGGGAAGGGGTGAGGGAAGTTTGCCCCATAATTTCCAAGTGTATACCCTCCAAATAACAATCTGGGAAAATCATAGCGAGATCTGAAGGGGTGAAATTTTTTTCCAAAAAATTAGCAAAGACTTTCCTTTTTTTTGCGAAGATTTTTTCGCCCTCTCCGATTTCCTTAGGAAAATTTCAGAATGTAATATGAAGGGTAAAGACTTGAAAAATATGTGCCAAACATCCCCCATCCCCTCCGATCTGGTTCAAAAAAATTCCGAAAGTTTTCTGGAACAACCCAATTCTGAACACGTTTCCTAGCCAGGTGTGGAGCAGTGGGAAGGGGTGAGGGAAGTTTGCCCCATAATTTCCAAGTGTATACCCTCCAAATAACAATCTGGGAAAATCATAGCGAGATCTGAAGGGGTGAAATTTTTTTCCAAAAAATGAGCAAAGACTACGTATAGTCTTTCCTTTTTTTTGCGAAGATTTTTTCACCCTCCCCGATTTCGCTAGGAAAATTTCAGAATGTAATATGAAGGGTAAAGACTTGAAAAATATGTGCCAAACATCCCCAATCCCCTCCGATCTGGTTCAAAAAAATTCCGAAAGTTTTCTGGAACAACCCAATTCTGAAAGTTTCCTAGCCAGGTGTGGAGCAGTGGGAAGGGGTGAGGGAAGTTTGCCCCATAATTTCCAAGTGTATACCCTCCAAATAACATTCTGGGAAAATCGTAGCGAGATCTGAATTGGTGAAATTTTTTTCCAAAAAATGAGCAAAGACTATAGTCTTTCCTTTTTTTTGCGAAGATTTTTTCACTCTCCCCGATTTCGCTAGGAAAATTTCAGAATGTAATATGAAGGGTAAAGACTTGAAAAATATGTGCCAAACATCCCCCATCCCTTCCGATCTGGTTCAAAAAAAATCCGAAAGTTTTCTGGAACAACCCAATTCTGAACGTTTCCTAGCCAGGTGTGGAGCAGTGGGAAGGGGTGAGGGAAGTTTGCCCCATAATTTCCAAGTGTATACCCTCCAAATAACATTCTGGGAAATTCGTAGCGAGATCTGAAGGGGTGAAATTTTTTTCCAAAAAATGAGCAAAGACTATAGTCTTTCCTTTTTTTACGAAGATTTTTTCACCCTCTCCGATTTCGCTAGGAAAATTTCAGAATGTAATATGAAGGTTAAAGACTTGAAAAATATGTGCCAAACATCCCCCATCCCCTCCGATCTGGTTCAAAAAAAATCCGAAAGTTTTCTGGAACAACCCAATTCTGAAAGTTTCCTAGCCAGGTGTGGAGCAGTGGGAAGGGGTGAGGGAAGTTTGCCCATAATTTCCAAGTGTATACCCTCCAAATAACATTCTGGGAAATTCGTAGAGAGATCTGAAGGGGTGAAATTGTTTTCCAAAAAATGAGCAAAGACTTTCCTTTTTTTTGCGAAGATTTTTTCACCCTCTCCGATTTCGCTAGGAAAATTTCAGAATGTAATATGAAGGGTAAAGACTTGAAAAATATGTGACAAACATCCCCCATCCCCCATCCCCTCCGATCTGGTTCAAAAAAAATCCGAAAGTTTTCTGGAACAACCCAATTCTGAACGTTTCCTAGCCAGGTGTGGAGCAGTGGGAAGGGGTGAGGGAAGTTTGCCCCATAATTTCCAAGTGTATACTCTCCAAATAACATTCTGGGAAAATCGTAGCGAGATCTGAAGGGGTGAAATTTTTTTCCAAAAAATGAGCAAAGACAGTCTTTCCTTTTTTTTGCGAAGATTTTTTCACCCTCTCCGATTTCGCAAGGAAAATTTCACAATGTAATATGAAGGGTAAAGACTTGAAAAATATGTGCCACACATCCCC
The DNA here is from genome assembly GCA_963082805.1 of Hemicrepidius hirtus. Classification (NCBI taxonomy): domain Eukaryota; kingdom Metazoa; phylum Arthropoda; class Insecta; order Coleoptera; family Elateridae; genus Hemicrepidius; species Hemicrepidius hirtus. Next base: position 35,152,064 of record OY720159.1, read on the forward strand.
CATCCCCTCCGATCTGGTTCAAAAAAAATCCGAAAGTTTTCTGGAACAACCCAATTCTGAACGTTTCCTAGCCAGGTGTGGAGCAGTGGGAAGGGGTGAGGGAAGTTTGCCCCATAATTTCCAAGTGTATACCCTCCAAATAACAATCTGGGAAAATCGTAGCGAGATCTGAAGGGGTGAAATTTTTTTCCAAAAAATGAGCAAAGACTATAGTCTTTCCTTTTTTTTGCGAAGATTTTTTCACCCTCTCCGATTTCCTTAGGAAAATTTCAGAATGCAATATGAAGGTTAAAGACTTGAAAAATATGTGCCAAACATCCCCCATCCCCTCCGATCTGGTTCAAAAAAATTCCGAAAGTTTTCTGGAACAACCCAATTCTGAACGTTTCCTAGCCAGGTGTGGAGCAGTGGGAAGGGGTGAGGGAAGTTTGCCCCATAATTTCCAAGTGTATACCCTCCAAATAACATTCTGGGAAAATCGTAGCGAGATCTGAAGGGGTGAAATTTTTTTCCAAAAAATGAGCAAAGACTATAGTCTTTCCTTTTTTTTGCGAAGATTTTTTCACCCTCTCCGATTTCGCTAGGAAAATTTCAGAATGTAATATGAAGGGTAAAGACTTGAAAAATATGTGCCAAACATCCCCCCCCTTCGATCTGGTTCAAAAAAATTCCAAAAGTTTTCTGGAACAACCCAATTCTGAACGTTTCCTATAGCCAGGTGTGGAGCAGTGGGAAGGGGTGAGGAAAGTTTGCCCCATAATTTCATTTTTATCTGTATTCCACCTATAATATACCTAAAAACCTAACTAAAATTAATAATATAGGAGTAGGTAGGTACTACGTATAATTTCCAAGTATATAAACACCAAATAGGATTCTGGAAAATTCTGAACAAGATCTGCAGATCTTGTTCGGAATTTTCCAGAATCCTCATGAGGGGGTAAAAAAAAATGTTAAAACAAAAGGAAGTGTAGGAAGTATTATAGCCTGTGTTATAGCCTTTGCTTTTCTTCTGAATTGTTTTTGACTAGATGGGAGGAGATGAGGGATGTTTGGCACATAATTTCCAAGTGTTTAGCCTCCATATTACATTCTGGAAATTTCCTAAGGAAATCGGTGTCGGTGAAGAAAATGACAAAAAAAAGAAGAAAGACTAGTCTCTATAGGCTCTTGCGCCTGCTTACTGATTTTAATTAATGTTTGTCACCTGTTAAATTTGTTTTTTTTTAATATTTAATGCAGATCCATGATTGAAAACATCATTTATATACAGACTAAGAAAAAATAGAAATGTGTACAAATTCATAATTTTCTAGATGTTCTTGATATTGTAGACACATTAAGGACGGGTCTGTTAGGATATGTTTCACTAAAGTGTTGTAACGAAGTTCCGTAATTTTTCAGACCGCGAAGCAGCGAGCGCTGGCCCCTACCCGTACCGGCCGCTAGTGTTGGGGAGCCGAGCGCGCGCGGTCTGATTTCTTCCCGTATAAAACCGAATTTTCTGGAATAAAATAGCAATTCAAAGATCCGTCTTCTACGGTTTAACAGCCAACAGCGACTAGGTGAGTTTACAACCCTCCGAATTTTGTAAAGTGCCGTTTAGGGTGTGTACCGTGAACCGTGTTCAATTTAGGGTGAGTTCAATTTATTAGTTACCCTCCGTGTTTAGTATCAACCGTTTTAGACCTGGTGCTATTTATTTTACTTCAGACGGTGTCGAAGTAAAATTATAGAACCTAGTGCTGGTATTGTGACTCTTGGCAACCACCTCTTCAAGCGGGGCTGTGGTCGTGGTGTCCGAGTCTCTCATATTAGCATCACCGTTAGTTATCCCGTTTTAGTTTTGCTTTCCGTGTAGGAACTTGTACGTTCTGCTTTAGACGGGGTCGAGGTAGAACCACAAGGTCCTGGTGCTCTCATTACTGCTCTTGACAATCATTTCTTCAAGCGGGGCTGTGGACTTGATTTTCGAGACGGTAGTGTTAGCAATCCCCTTTAGTTTTGTAACTCCGAAAGGTCTTGTATATTTCTCTTTAGACGGAGTCAGAGAGAAATTGCAAGCCCCAGGTCCGAGATATTTTGTCTCCTGGCGATCTTGACTTCAAGCGGTGCTGTGGTCACGATACCCAGGTCCAGAATATCTGAACCAAGTCCCGTATCTAGCTTTAAATTTGCCGTTCATTTAGGAGGCACTTTTCTCAGTTTCAAAGGGTGTAAATCTCTCCGTTAATAGGTACCGCTACCGTAACACCGTTTATTATAATATTCTACCGTCTATTATATTGACCGACCGCTTATTATATTTTGATACTAGTTTGTTTTATTTTTTTCTCAAGCGTATGCACCGCCGACTGTTTTATTTAAGTTGCATCTTTTAGGTTACCGAATCTGTACATAATTACGACTCTTTATTTTGTGTTTAATAAACTAAATACTTATTTTTGTATTTCATTTGTTTATTAGCATACCCTGTTTTCTCCACTGTAGATACCTAGGTCTTCGTTTCTCCGACCACCGACATAGGAACGAAGCCGTTTGAGAGTAAACTCATTAAAATCTGGCGCCCGAGTTCACCGAGGATTAAAAAGAAAAGCACCGAAAACCGAAGTAGCGTCACAGTGTTTGTGGTTTGTCTGTCTGAAAACAAATTTATGAAACCCATAACTTGTGTATTCGACAGACATATCACGTGACCCTTGAGGAGGGCACGAATTAATCTATATGTAGTTTGAATTTCATTTCATTTAAAATTTATTGAAAGTAAAATACATAAATACAAAAAAATATTAACATAATCTAAGTAAAGTATATTTATTTACTCCAAAAATACATCTTCTTGAAGAGACAGTTTGTGATGTAGTACTTGATTGATCTATTTTCCTGAATCCGAACTAGAATCTTCAGAAGATGAATCGCTGCTTGAGTTATCGGAATCTGAGCTCGAGTCTGAACTGCTGGAAGATGAATCTGAACTTGAACTGGAATCATTTTTATTTTTCTTGTTATTCTTATCTGATGACGTTGCTACTTTGCTTTCTGATCTGAAATAAATAATTATTTACGCTCTTATCAAACATAACTTGTTTCACAATATTAAGATACGAAACAAATGATAACCCTATTGGATTTAATACATATTTCCCAATCAGCATTAGAAAGCTACCCATTCTAAAATTGGAACCTTGTGTGTTTTCACTGTTACTAGGTTACAGATAGTATAAAGGATATAATTTTGGATGCTAAAAAATCCTATCTCGTTTATGCATTAAAACTTCATAAATAAAATGTACCACAACATGGTAAAGCAATGTTTCTGGTCATAAATCTACATACACATTTGGAATTGTTTATTTGGCTACGTTTTGTTTCTTCAATTTAATTTTATACCTTGAGGAGCCATGCTGTGCTTCGTGTTGTTTAAGTCGCTTCTTGAGTTGTTGTGTTCGAGATGATCTGTGCAAATACTTTCTTTTTCCTTTACATTCATATGACCAATGTCCATATTCCAAACACTTTTGACACCGAACACCTTGCGGAGGATAAGTAACTTGTTTCCTAGAAATTAATTAAAAATATTAGAACTAATAGAATATAGCTGTAACACCACTTACTTTTTTCCAAAAGAATCTTTAGTATCAGTACCAAGCGTCATCTTATTGATAATATAAGATTTCTAAAATTGCGTTAAAAACACAACTGCTCAGGTTATGTTATTATGTGAAATTCGTTTGGTTATGAATAGAGGGCAGCACTTGCGATATTACAAAATTTTTAAAAATCACAAAAAACAGCTTGATATTTTATGGAATTTACGAAATTTATAAACACTTTCGCCTAGGAATATGATCCATTAACTTATAATTTGGTTAAACATTAGGATTAATTGTGAAAAATGAAAAAGAATTATTTACATGGCCGATCCCCTGTACTTCACTACTTCTTATGGTTTTTTGGATAATTTTTATGATGAATAAATTGTAATTTTATCGCCGCTGCTAATTTATCGTCTATCGATTGAATTACATTTCTATATGTTTACAAGAGATAATACTATAAAATAATAATATATTTATTATACAATAATTATAGTAAAATTATAGATAATGGGCTACAACTTTCTTTAAAGGTATTCTCATGTTTACTTCTTTGATTTTGGTTTTAAAACGAAGTATGCTACAAGAAGACCTACACTTGCATACGTTGCCATTGCGACCTGCAACAAAAAATAAATTATACATAGAATTCCCAATCCATACCTGATATTTGGCCAATAGGGCTACAGTCCCTGATATTTTCAAGACCCTACTCCATGGATCCCAAATTCATCCAAACGCATTTGGTAAAATTAAGAAAGCATTATTAGGAATAATACCAAACTTACATTAGCTCGTCCCCTCATAGTCTGTGCATTGAAGATTTTACTTAAACCTTTAAGTTTGGTTTCATCAACTGCTGATTCGCCTGCCATTTTCTGAAAGAAAACCCCAATTTACATTAAATCAATTTTCTATAATACCCATTTCAAAAGATCATCGATAAAAAATTACCTTTAAGTAAATTAGCTAAAGTTGTAAGTTATATAACGACAATCACCAAAAAGATGATTCTTTACCTAACCTCTAAAATAAACTGTCAGTCAAAAGTGTCACTGTCACTAAAGCGGTAGTAACAAAAAATTCCCTATACTTAGCAATTTTCATTTCAAATTTTCAAATTTTAAAAATCAAAAAGTTTATATTTCCTGATGCATTGTAAATTAATAAATGAACATTATTTACAGATAAAAAAATACTCCTTATAGCATTTGAGTATGGCTAAAATGATAATAGAAAGACTTACGACAAGCCAGTTTCCTAATTTTTTTTCAAACACAAGAGGGTGGTGGGGCTGAATCCTTTTTGCCTTTTGTGAGAGTTTTGTATATGATGAAGAGAGCCATTCCAGCGAATGTTGCAATAGCCACCTAAATCAACAAAAAATGTAGAAACGAATTTCACCAAATTGGTTATTACTTACATGTGCACGTCCTCGAATTGTACAATTATTAAAATATCTTTTTATACCTTTTAAAGATGGATCGTCGTAAGGAACTTCACCTGATGCCATAAAATAATGTAAAATGTAAAAGTAAAAATTGTTGATTATATCAATATGACATAAAACAATAATTCATTTTGTTTTCAAAACAGCTTCCTCTTTGTGAAAATTTATTTAGGTACCGTGTGTCGTCGACACTGATCCGTCACTGTGACAGATCAACGCAGACGACGGTACGGAGGATAGGATCTGTGGAAACAGCATCAACCTTTTTTTTTTTCTCCCCTAAATATTTTAGAGCTCAACTATTCAGAAGTTTTTTGTAAAAAAAGAAATACGACGTCCTCTTGGTTTTGTATTTTAGTTTTAGAGAGAAAAAATTGAGCATCTGGAAGGAAGAAACTATAATATAACCATATGAAGTATAAGGTTCAGATACACAAATAAAGAGAGAAAGGAAAAAGTAAAAAGTGCTCCTAATGCTAACACTGATCTAACATCGCAATTTTTATATCAAACTGACAAATCAGTGTTAAGGGCAATTAAGGTTTTAATATGATGATGTTAGCTCAAACAGGCCTTTAAGGTTTTAATATACAAGACCATATATTGAATCAAGACGTTCTATCTGCTGAAGAATGCAATTCATTTTAAATTCACTAGTGTTAAGGGCAATGAAAAAGAAAGAGAAACAATAAGTATACCGTGAATCTGAACAATTCTTAATATTTATTAAATTCAGCAAAAATTATAAATAATACTACAAAAGGTAATGGGGAATGTGCTAAAATCAGTTCATACAAATCTATCCTTATACTAGTACTCCTCATACATCATGTTACATGTGGTAACAGGCTATAGAATTTTGTTTTGATAACGTTGTTACATTTGACAAGTTTTTGAAACAGGTTTATCAGCAATCTTTAGAATAACTACTTAGAGTGATTTCCTCAGAGGTACTATTTACCATAAATTTACCAACCAAGTTCATAAATCAATACTTTAATATAAGCTATGAACTCTATAAATTGACATCAAAGTTTAGAAAAATATAATCAAGAAATTATACAGGGTGTATAATTGGATTATGCACCATAAGAATCACAATATGCAATTATTTTGGTTCATTTATTTTCAAATTATCAGACGTTCATTTTTTGTATTTTTTTCTTTCTGTACAAATAAAATACAAAACCAATAGAACTTCGCAATTCAGTATTTCTTTCTCTACAAAAAAAAATTTAGCTCTAAAATAATTAGGAGAGAAAATAAATGAACATAAATCCCTATCATGGGTATCCAATTCTACACACTGTATAAAAAACAGAATTTTAGAAAGGGGGCGTGTCCGGCGCTGTTATAGTTTTTCAAAGTACAGTCAAAATAATAGTTATTTATTGTATAAGTGTCTTAGGAAGTATTTTATCCACACAAGAATGTTTAAACGCGAGAATGAAGTTCGAGCATTTAATTTTCTTAAGTGGATAAAATACAACTAAGACATGTATGCAATACAACGTTTTATCCACAACCAGACCAGAGAGTGGCGGTTTTAAATTAATATTTTGGAAAAAATTTATTTTGACATTTTGAACTGACTTTTGTCATACGTGTTGCTATAGATTTACCATTGTTTTAATTATAAGACCTACAATATGTGTTTTATTAATATCATAAGACGTCTCTTAACAGTGGAATTATGACCTTATAATTATACTGGTTGTGGATAAAAACATTTAGGCGGCAAATTTAAATAATTGTAAATACTTTTCATTTGAAAAATTCCATGACCTTCCGAATGATGTTTCTGGGTCAAAGGTCAATTGAATTTTTTCAGTGAATGTACTTTTGAATATAATTGTTTGCTATTGGTCGACGTATTGTCGCGCCTTGTCTTTCAAAATTTAGTTGACATATTTTCTGGGGCATTTGTAAGCTTGGTGGAGCTTTTAATATATCTTTAGAAAAAACACCTGCAACTCCAAACTATTCCAAAATGTGTAATTACAAACCTGCTACTACATGTACCATTACTGACAAAACACCTAGTGTTTGATAATAAAATAGTTTACCACATATACAACATAGGTAGAAAAAATGTATATGTTGTATAGTCCTGAGATTTAATATTCAGTTGTCATTCTTATGGTAAAAATATATTACAAGTAAACGAATGGCACTATATTGCTAATAGATTCTCTACGCTTTTTCTACAGAATAGTATAAAGAATGTGTCAATTTTCAAAGTAGGTATTAAAATGTTGTTCAACATTAGCAAGTTGCATCTACCTCTAATTAAGTGGATTGCAGAAAAAAAAAGAAGACATTTCAAACGGTATTGCTAGTAGCTAATTCTATAAAAATTTAATACTGTAGGCAAGAAATGTGCTTGTGCCAATCACTAGAAGCATAAGCAAATGCAACATTTCTTTACAAGCAACAGAATTAGTAAGAGTAACATAATATTATAAAACATCAAGAAAAGTAAATGCTAAATTTATAATATCCACATTAACATCAATAGATTATTGAAAGCTGTTCTTAGTTTTTTTCAGCAATTGGCACAAAAACTGAATAACATACAAAGCTAATTATTATGAATAAATATTTCTTTTACTTAAGAGATATACAATTCGTATGCGTAATTATAATGTATACCGTACAGTATTTAAAGTGTGTTTATTGAACGTGATTAGAGGTTATACAATATAAAATGGTAAACTGGTAATGGCAAGTTCTTCTTTCATTTACAGAAAGTGGTTATAATTTAATTACATACTTAATTAATAACTGCTTTAATGCAACCTTACAATTATACACTTAAACAGTTGCCAACAATTAGTTGCAAAAGTTCTCAATTGTTTTCATTTATTAGAAAATTCTCAAACAAAAAACTACACTACATTAAGGAATACTGCCAAATTTTTACAAAAGTAACGTAACTTCTGTAAAAAATTCTGTATCTAAAAGGAATAGTTACTAATTTTCAAACTACTTTACAAAAACGTAGCTAACAAACCCTTTATAAATACATAACTTACATTATTTTCAATTCGTTATTTAATGTATTAAGCACACACAAATTGACATCAGTATACAATAGTCGTTATTAACCAAAAAATCTATTCGTTTTTTATGATGAAGAGAAGATATCTATTCAAGAATTTTTACCAAAGCAAAATAGAATATTCCAAGAAACGTATATTTCAGATTACAACAATGAAAATGAAAATACCAAGACACCTAAATAATAATAAATAAATGAAACATTCGAAATGATTTTAAAGACGGGCACAGAGACATAGATTTAAAGCAATTTTTATGGACGGGAGGTTTATAATGGTTCATGACTAGCAATGCTATCCATTTCTGGGTCACTTTCTGCATCTGAACTAGAGCTAACAGCCATATCACCTGCCATAGCCACCCGAGCATACTCATCTGTATCAATTGATTTACAGAAGTGAATGGCATACTTTAACTTTTCTTGTAGAACAATCTAAAATAATCATTATTGTACCATAACAAAAAATGATACAAAATAAAGACTTACCTTACAAGAATACCGAGGCATTTTTAATAAAAAGAAGCAAGTATAACTTTCTGGTAAGAAGTGATCTGGTGGACTATATTTATCTAAGACTTGAATAACAAAGTCACGACCTCGAAAATCAGCAATAGTTCTTGGTAAGCGAGTACGACCCCATACAAATCTTAAAAATAAGGAGCGTTCTTGATTGGAAAATTCCTCCATTACTTCCCAGAACCACTGAACTAGAGGAGCACTACTATCCACACCTATTTTACATAAAAAAAATTTAAGAAAAATAGTTGTACAAAAAAAAAAGAACTACCTTTATAAGTGGCTACCGATTTCAACAGAGACAAAGGAATATCAGGTGAACCACAAACCATTGTTTCTAATTCATATGCATTGAATAAAGATAACAATGGGACAGATATAACTCGAGACAATCCATCACGTACTGCTTTTACTTGCTCATCAAATTCGTGCAATCTGAAATGTATTTCAATTTCAAATATTATCATATTATATACAATATGTCCACGGATTGAGTGACAAAAATTATTTCAATTTGAATTTCATATTTGGGGATTAAGTCCTGCTTAGCTTGTTGAAGTATATTTATGGTTTTTTCAAATCTAGGAGCCCTTGAGGGTACTAAATAAAGACATTTTTATTCAGGTAAAGTAACTTCTTACTTTTCCATACTCCCACTGGTATATGGGAAGTATTGATATATTGAAAATTTTCGAAAATGAGATTTTCCCAGAAATACGTGTTTTGGACACCCAAAAAGGTGGTTTAGAAAAAATGTCTGTCTGTGGGTGGGCGGGTGGATGGCAGTGTTGTATGTATGTATGAGACGCCTCTAACGCATAAACTAGTGAACCGATTTTGATGAAATTTCAAACTGGCGGCCGCTATGAATTTTTCAAAATTTTGACTTTAACGCTCCACAACTCAAAAACCGGTTATATGATCAGGTTCAGCAACAACTTGTTTGAAAGCCCCTTGGCAGTACTATACCATGAAGAAAAATTTATTTAGCAAATCCAAAAACGGTCGCAGCGGCACTCCTTAAAAATTTTAAAATGTTTGAAAAATTACTACAAAAAAACTGGCCACACGATTTTGTTTAAATTTTCTACACTTATGCAGCTTGGTGTTAGGTACATTTTCGTTTTTTGATGACTGCTACAATTTCACGGTGGCACCCTCTACGAGGTTTTGAAAATGGGAAATTGATACTCCTATAGCTCTTTTATTAGTCAAAATACGAAAAAAGTTTAAATATAAAAATTGTTCAATATAGTATAGTTCTGCATTCTCCTAAATTTATCACGTATACAGGGTGTTTGCTTTCCACGGTACAATAAGCAACTAGAGAAACTAGAAAGTTGCCTTTTTTGCCAAAAACGTTTTTGCGCCAGACACTATCGCCGCTGTTTCCAACTTGAACTTCACTTACTAGCAACCAGTCCGAGTACGCGTCAACCCCGCCGCCCGCATATCACCAACCCACCTGTGAACCGAGCAATGGGGGTGGGAAAAAAGTGCACGCGCCCTGGTAGGCGGCCCGTGTATCGCATTTCTTTATTCTTATGCGGTCTTAAACGGTCAGAGGTACCTTCCCAAGGTCCATCACATGGCCGAGATAGTTTTTCCACTCTTTTGAAATGTAACGTTCGCCCCCTTTCACTGCCCCCTAATTGAGGAAGCATATTTAAAGTAAGTCATCAGGAATTTTCGAATTTTTAAGTAAAATTTTCAAACATCTTTTAGTAGTATATAGCTATGTTTTGATAACCAACTCTTCAACATCTCCTATGTTGTCTCTATTATCTGTTTATAAGTATTTCATTATTTAATAATATTAAACAAACTTATTATAAATGGATAAATAGTTGACTTTTAACTAAGATCAAATAAGCTGTTAGTTCATGCCAATACGTAAAAGAAAAACAATACATACCTAAAATTCAACGCAAGTCTGACATATTCCAAACGATTTTCATGAGTGATTCTTTTATATTTAGTACTGAGAGGTACATCAGTGCCACACGATGAAGGTGTAGAAAACGGCATTTCCAAATTTTGAAACAGTCGTTCATCAGGTGCCATGTCTCGAATGCACAACAATCCTGGAACGTAATCCCTATCCATTTCTGTTAGGTCACCTGGAGTTAATTCCATGCCTGCTACAAGCTTCCACATAGGTTCTGCTAAATTTAAACTTAGTGGTGAGCCGGTTCGAATGGCTATTCCCATTAAAACACCTAGGATAGAGATTATTATTATAATTTGACACAATAATATCACTTAATAGTGTTATTACCTAAAAATCTAAACATATTTAAATGTAGGCAAGTTTTGGAGGTAGGATTTAATAAAAAACAGTCTCGGTTAGTACCAGCTTCATCTCTACCATTTGGTGTGGGGATCAATAATGGAAGAGATCCATTTTGTAGTTCATCACACATTTCAGCAATACTTTCACTATATCCACCACCACAATCATCGACACTTTCACCTAAAATAAATGTTTTATTTAACACACTGAAAGTTTTACTTCAACAGTAAATACTTACCAATAAATTTAACTTTCCATACCCTATGTGGCAACGACAGCGCTTCAGAGGTAAGTAAAGGTAGTTTTGACACCATTTGTCCAAATACCGATTTCATACCATCTACACCAGCAAGACCACCACCTTTCCTAGCCCGCTTAACTTGTATTCGATTTAGTTCTATAACTGGACCATGTTGTTTGTCTCGCACCATTGTAGATTGTATTACCTTAAATTATATTTTAGAAGAAATATATAATAAAATAATAAATAAGTACCCACCTTTCTAAATGTTGCTTCTTTTATTGAATAAACGAGTATATTTCGAAGCTCAGATAGTGAACCAGGACCTGTGATTGGAAACATTGCAATACAAGGACAAATTAATTCTGCAAAGTGATGCAAAAGAATAAGACGTCTGTGCAATATTAACATTGGTATATCACGCAAAAGATCATACTCCAGAGGAGCTTGGATTGGTAATCGAGCACTAGCATTTGCATTGCTTACTGACCATGCCAAAGTATGTGCTGAGCCACAGGCAACATTGGTTATCTTTTTACTCTATAAACAATCAAAAATGATTAAATATGTAGAATGTATAAGTTAAAATAAATATAATCTCACTTGCAAGGCTGTAACCAAGCGTGGCCTTTGAATCGCATTTGTTGTGCCATCACCAAGTTGTCCTTCATCATTGTCTCCCCAGGTAAAAACTTCACCTTCATCCGAGCAAGCAACACAGTGTAAAGACCCTGTGGCAATACTAATTATTCTCTTTCCTTGTAGAGCAGCAACTTTTCTAGGTCTTCTAACATGATCATCTGTACCATGCCCAAGACGATGATAATCACCCTTACCCCTAAAGATTTATAATTTATTATTTAATATACCACAAACAAGAAAGGACTAAAATAAATGCTTTGTTTTCTACTTACCAAGTGTAAATACTGCCAGAACGTGTAAGAGCTACAGAAAATTGAGATCCACATTCAACTTTTACTACTCCTAATCCAGCTAAGCTTTCAATTTTCATAGGAACCTTGCAACCATCTGATCCACCCCGACCTAATGTATAAAAAATTAGGTACCATATCAGTATTAATTGAAGATAAACTGCTTTACACACTACAAATGTCTGTTTTATATAATAAATAAATTTTACCTAATTTTCCATAATCACCATCTCCCCAAGACCACACATTATCATCATCAGTAATACACAAAGTTTGGGCATCCCCAGAACCACATGCCACATCTATAACACGGTAGCCTAACAATGCTTCTATCTGAAAATCAATATTTTTATTAAATATTTCTTTTATAAAACAAAAAAATAAATGTTACCAGTTTAGGTTTAAGTTGATCTTCACTGTCACCATGACCTAAACGACCATATCTGCCTTTACCCCATGTAAACAACTGTCCAGAACTGGTAATAGCCGCAGAATGAGCTCCACCACAAGCAATGTCGACTATTTCATAACCTTGTAATGCTTCAACTACTTTTGGTCGTTCAGATCCACTACAAGTAATTTTCATTTTAAATCCAAATAAAAGCAATTTTAAAATTAAAAAATTTGGACAAAAAATGTATGCAAATTTGCAGATTTAATATAAATCGAAGAAATAAGGCTGATTAAAAATTATTCTAATTTTCTGAGACGTCAATAATTGCAGCCATATTATAACAAATAGTCAAATATAAGATAAGACAAAAAATTATATATATTTCGACTGTTTAAGTCTTCTTCAGTAATTAAACAAACATATTATTGTTAATGAACTAATACATTCTTCAGTGAAGGAATTCAAATTTTAACTGTTTAAAAAAAAAAAATTTGTGGTGGAATTAACATTGGTGTGTCAATTCCACCACAATTTTTTTTTTTAAACTAAGTTAAAATTTGATTTGATTTCCTTCACTCAAGAATGTATTAACTCATTAACAATAATATGTTTGTTTAATTACTGTAGAAGACTTAAACACTCGAAATATATATAATTTTTTTTCTTTTCTTATAATTGACTATTTTATATAATATGGCTGCAATTGAATTCTCAGAAAATTAGAAAAATTTGCAGATATTGCAATTTAATAAAACTCACTTTCTGTTTCCATGGCCTAATTTCCCATCATCTCCTTCTCCCCATGAATACACATCATTATCAGCTGTTAATGCAAGACAGTGTTTTCCTCCAGAATTAACAGCTACTTTTTTGATAAAAACATGCTGAATAGATTCTAACAATGTAGGAACTAATACAGAATCAGTACCTCCAATACCCAATCGACCACCTGCACCATATCCTAGAATCGTACCCATACAATATGGGGCTAATTACCACGTATTCAATTACATACCAGTTGCATACACTTTCCCATCAGCAGTGACTCCAGTCAATGTTTGTTCTCCACCTACAATTTGAACAGGTCGAAGACTAGAAAGTGACTCGCACATAGTAGGTATTTTAACTTTTGCTCCTTCAATGCCACCTAATTGACCACGATGATTATGACCCCACCCATATATTGTGCCTGATCCGCCCCAACATAAAGTCCAGTCTTCAGGGCGTCTGTATGTGAAAAATATAAGTAGGAGTACAGTTACAGATACTTTATACAGAGTGTGTCTAAAGGTCTGCACAATTGTCCCAAGTTGGTATCAAGAATATGCGGTAGCATTTTATACAGACGTTTTAGAGACACCCTCTATTAAAAAAAAGGGTGTTTATAATCTCTGAAGATGCTATTATAACTAACCTATTCAACCAAATAAGCAACTGCTCATCATGCTCTCTCCTGAACACATCATGCCTTTCGTGTTCCCATATTTCATCATTACTTTCCGGTGTAACAGCAGCTAATTTTTTTCTAACTTCCTGGCAAAAATTAATTGGTGGTAATGTTCGATGTATAACAGATTTTGCTACCCTAGCTGCATGACAATATCTCCTAAACCATGACCACTTGTGATTATCTGCTAAACCAATTCTCTTATCTAGTTCCAAATCACAGGCTAAGGCTATCAAAACCTGTTTGAAAAAAATTATTAAAACTACCTACAAGAATGAAATATAGAAAAAGTAAATACCTTAAAAAAGTCAGAATGCATAAGATGTAATCCTGCACGTACTGATACTTCTTCATATTCATACTGCCGCAGAAGTGCTTGAGGCAATTCTTCTAATAATTTTCCTAGAGCACCGTCTGGAGATCGCAACTGTTGCAATTGAAGTCCTAATGCAGCTTCTTTTGCATTTAGTGGTGTTAATAATCTGTGAAGCCGTTGTAGAGCCCACATACGTTGGCTTGAAGCTGTAAACAAAACTTTTCTTTCAGGTACAATTTTTAATAAAATGGGAATTTATACAGGGTGTAAATAAAAGAGAAATAAAAAAACAGATGGCGTCACTAAATTTGGAACCAAGTTTGCTTTAAACCTTAATAAATTCAGCCTGTATTTTTGTTTATATCTCTTCGAATACGACTACTATACCTAAAATTGACTTACTCAAGAAACTAAGTTGAGAGCAAGCAGCTAGAGCAGTAGCTAATCGTGAGATCAGGGCTGTATCACCTGCAGCATACAGTTGTGAATCTAACAAACACATAACCATATCCATCGATGGCTGACTAAGGACAGCTCTATCTGATCCCAGTTCTCTTGGGCTTTGATTTGACATCACTGGATAAACAGTGAATTTCCAGCCCCATCCATTTACAGAACTGTCACTTGTAAATGACCAATGCAATTCATCACCTGAAATATAATCATTATTTATATCATTGGCACACAAACTTAAACTAAATATATAAACACATAAACATATAAACATATAAACACTTACCTGGTATCCTTAGTTCAGCAGACCAATCTGCCCATTCTCTTCCAGATCTTGTGGCTACAACTCTTCCAGTACTATCTGTAATTTGTAGAGGATCATGTCGTCGCTCAGTTGAACAACGACGATCAAACTCAATTCTCAGAGCATCTGCGCCTGGTAAACGAACATGCCCTAAAACAAAAAATTAGTTTTTTAGGCGACTATCATAAAAACAGCTGTTTTATGTATCTTTTGACAACCGTAAAGTGCCAATTTGTAGTAGGCATTTGTCAATTACTACTTCACGGACGATTTACTTCACGGCCGCCTTTACTTCACGGCCGCTTTTATTTCACGGCCGCTGTAGCCACTGGTTTGTTTAAATCGCAAACGCATTATTTTTTAATTTATAACTTTTTTAAGGCGACTATATTAAAAACAGCTGATGTGGCTATGACATTTCAGAATGGTAACGTAACCAAATGTCATTGGAATATTCAAATAAAAATTTAAATTTGTTAATAAAATTTGTGATATTCGCTTAAAAAATGTTGTTTGCACCTCTGCCAAAAAGTGCTTAGCATCCAGATTTTGGAAGGGCTACAAAAACAAATTTTAAACAAATCCGACACTTCTCCTAAATCAGATAATCTGTTGAGCATCCAAATGAAATTGTGTTCGTAGTCAACTGAACAAATGGTAGGGGACAACAGTAACATACCTACTGATACTAATTTGAGGCAGGATGCAAATGAAAAATTAGTTCAAAACGATGCCAAAGGAATAATCTGCCACAAAAAAACCTTTTCAAGAAGGGGCTATAATCCGCAAGGAATAGAACAATACCCAATCCTTTTAAGGAAATATCATTAATTGTCATACAACTTACCTCTAAGTGTAACATCATCAATATATGGATGGCTTGATTCTTGAACAACAGGATGAGGTATTAGGGACAAAGTATGAGTATTGCTAGCAGTATCTTCCAGCTCTGTTACACAAATTTCTAATAACATAGCACCTATACTGCTACTGGCACAACCCATATCTAAAAAATTCAACAATGATTTGAATAACTATTTAAAACAGAAAAAATACGCTTACTTATAAGAACTGCTGATATAATTTCTTTTGCCTGTATATCTTCAATCCGTTCAGCTACTGCTAGTTTAAGTAAGTCAACAAGGAACCGAGCATCACCTTCTGTGAGCAGGGAGGTAAATTCATCAAGACCTGTTACATCTCCATCCCCAACCACCTATAATTTATTTTACAATAAATAAGTGCAAATGTAACTACAGATAGGCATACTCTTACTTCAGCATGTGAAGTTAATGTTGCAGCAATAACCGACATGGCACTGGTCGACATTCGGGAATGTTTAGATGACAAACTAGCTGAACAACTGCTAGCAGTCATAGATTGAATTAAAGCTAAAGGATTTTCTTCACTTTCTGGAGTTGTTTGATGACTCTAAACAGAAGTAATTAAAACAATCAGAAAAAGATAAAAATTGTTAAAAAGGATTTTGTGTTGCGCTATAGTTTTCAGTTGTTGAATTACTTATAATTTAACTATTTCTAAGGTTATACTTACATTTAAATCTGCAATTTCTGTTAGTGAAACTGGAGCTTCACCGCCTCCACAAATTATGTCACCATCTTTAGCACGGTGACTTCCATAATTTGTATTGGATAAGCTCATGATACCTTCAGGGGGTGTTTCTGGACTAATACTCGACTGCAAAAAGATAAACAGTACTAATTATAAAATAATGAATCTAATAAAAAATAAAGATCAGTATGTAGTAAATCGATTATTTAACAGAAATGACATTTGGTCACATGACCTTCCTGGAGGACAGCACAAACAATGTCATACTCTTATCATGCGACCCTCGTGGAGGGTACTAATTGGCCTGTTTTGTTTCTATTTTGTCATGATACAGCTTGATGTTAGATTGTTTGAACTGCCCCCCCAGAGGCTCTATCCAATTTTGCACGTACTCCAAGTAGCACAGAGTTGATCCGAATTGCACAGAGTAGGTCCGAACTACTCAGTACTACTTGAAATTACTGCAGCATGCAATTGCGAAGCACCACGTGAAAATTAAGTGAGCAAATATGATAGGTATACCTTATTACATGGGATCACCAACTTGATCCCCCTTCTTACATTTTTTTTATGTAATAATTTTTCATATACTAACCTTCATGTTATTCATGGAATTTGCAATTAAGTTGGTGTGACTGCATAAAGCTCTTACAAGTGCTTGTCGTAATTGTTGAATGTGCATGGCATTAAGGATATGCTGTAACGCTTGTTGTTTAGATGTACTGCTATCTAGTGACATGACAATATTGCTTAAAGTTGGTCCATCTTTTGAAAATCGACTTTCTTTGGAAGGTTTCTCATTGTCATACAATCCCAAAATTGAAGAACCAAGTGGATCTTTAGCAACAGAAAAAATAACAGGCTCGTGCTTAGACACCACTGGAGTACTGTGAAGAATCCATGCAACAGAATGTGAGCTCCCACAAGCTACTCGATTAATGAAAACATCTTCTAATCCATGTACTAAAGCTGGCTTACGATTCACTATAGTTGTACCATTACCTTGCTGGCCATGATCATTGTCTCCCCAAGCATAAACCTTTTATTAAAAAATATGCATGATTATTACAAAAATACCAAAAATATTAATTAAATTACCTGACCACTATCTGTGACAGCCAAACAATGCAAAGCACCTACAGCAATTTGTATTATTTTTTTATCTCTTAATGCTTCGATCATTGTGGGTTTACGAACATGTTGATCTGAACCATGACCCAATCGGAAATAATCCCCTTTTCCCCAGGTCCATACCTAAATATATTAAAATTAATTGTAAAAATGTGCTAGAAGTTGTTATGATGCATTGTATTTATTCATACAAGTAACTTACCTCTCCAGCTTTAGTAAGAGCTAATGAAAATTGAGCTCCACATTCAACTTGTACAACTCCATATTGGTTAAGTCTTTCTATATTATGTGGAATATTACAACCTTCTGAACCACCTCTACCAAGCTTACCAAAATCACCGTCACCCCAGGAAAATACGTAACCCTCATCAGAGAGAGCTAAAGTTTGAGCATCACGACTACCACAGGCAACTTGTATAATTCGATGTCCAATTAGAGCTTTTACCTTAAACAATTATCACATAATGTTAGGTAAGTATTATGTTGAGAATTTGTCTTTCCAGTAATAATATTATATACCTGTTTTGGTTTTAATTGTGTGATGTTATCTCCAAGTCCGAGCCTACCATATTCTCCAAGTCCCCAGGTATACAATTCACCACTACTTGTAATAGCTGCTGAATGAGAGCTACCACAAGCAATGTCTCGGATACGTTTACTACGTAAAGCCTCAATCATTTTTGGCTTGTCTAAATTCAAACGATTACCATGACCTAATTTACCATCATCACCTTCACCCCAAGAAAAAACCTAGAAAAAAAGCGGATTTCAATATTTTTGGTGTTAAACTATAATTTTATTCTACCTTTCCATCGAGAGTAAGAGCTAGTGCATGTTTTCCACCAGAATGAACAGCAACTCTTTTAATAACGTATTGACTCAGGAATGGAATTTGACGAGGAAAACAAACATTGTTGTTATGACCTAAACCGAGCCTTCCATTTGTGCCTTCACCACAAGCATAGAGCTGCGAACATATAAAGCACAAACATAATTAAATAAAAAATAAAATATACTTTAGATGAAAAATTTCAAACTGAAAATAATGAGAAGTAGTTTAGAGAAACGGTAAATTTACCTTTCCATCTTGTGATACAATAAACAAGGATTTCGAACCACCAGCAATGTGAATGGGTCTCAATTGGCTTAAGAAATCTGATTGAACAGGTAATTTGACTTTTGAACCTTTCATTCCACCAAGTTGATCTTTATCATTCAAACCCCAAACAAATACACGACAACCAGAACTTGATGTGGAATATTCCATTCCTCGTGAAGAACATGTTTCTTGAGCTGGAATTGACCACACTATTGAATACAAATTTAAAAATAATTAATTGTAAGAAATACTATACATGAAAAGAGAAAGGATGAGAGGAGGTTTTTATACTAAATTATACAGGGTGTTTACAAATAAGACAAACAAACAACAGAGGCGATTCCTTAGGTCATTCTAAGTAGAAATATCCCTACAAACACATGTTCTAAAATGCTTCTTGATAACAAACTGGTAAAAGCTTATTCCACGACCTTCTTGATTTTCGAGTCTAAGAGACGTCAGACTTGAAAATCAAGAAGGTCGTGGCTTATTCACACAGAAAAATAGGTATTATATCAGCATTGCGGGAGTTCCATCTGTGCAAAAACCTGGTAGTATATCCCTTTTTATTTTATTTCATATCATCTTTAAAGAAATCATTGATTTTTTCGTTAGGTGCACTCCTTGAAATGTAACAGGCGTCGTTTAAGACAAAACTAATTTATAAAAATATTTATTGTCTCATCAATATACCTATGTATTTTAATTTAAAATATATATCTGTGATTTAAAATAAATATATTCAAAATATATTCTGAAGAATAAAATATATTCATGAAAAATAAATATATTCACAAAACAAATATATATTTGCAAAAATAAATATATTAGGAAAAAATATATTCAGAAAAAAAATTATATTAGCAAAAATAAATATATTACGAAAAATTATTTATAATCAAGATAGAAGTTGCAAATATATTTAACTTGACCTTTACTACTTCGCCCATAGAGGGTGGAATAAACTGGCTTGTATCTCAGATTTGCCCTTTACAGTGGACCAGTGGTGTGTTGTCTCAACAATCTCCTTCTTTACACAAGCGGATAGCACTTACGGCTACAGGGACCCAGCAGCTGAGCGTGCTGGGCTTGTGAAAAATAATTCACAAACTGCAACTAAACTAAAGTCAGTGAGGCGCCCCACTGACTTTAGGTTAGTTGCAGTTTGAGAAATATTTTTCACAAACCCACTGGACTTGTCAATACATATGTACGCTCAGCTGCTGAGTCCCTGTAGGCGTAAGTGCTATCCGCTTCTCTTCTTTACATACTATTAAATAATATTACGCAATATAATGGCGACGTGTTAATAAGTTCAGTGTTCGGTATTGAGTTTTTTTTAATTAAAAAAGTTTTTAATAATTTAATAGTATGTAAAGGAGCAGATCGCAGAAACAACACACCACTGGTCCACTGTAAAGCGAGGGGGGGGGGGTCGCCGACTACCAATATTGCAAGTACTTAATTGTAGCTCCCTACACAATCATTTTTTTTAGAATACTTATTCATCGGGATGTTTTGTCTTAAAACGACCTAAACAATCATCTCGCAAAATTTGTATACACCATGTAGACTTCTACAGTTTTTAATAGAACCACTAGCTATAAATTACATACCGACATAGGGAATTCCTGTAGTATGTTCGTGATTCAAGTCCCAATCATTAGCTAAAAATGAAACTGAGGTTTTAAGTTCACTGCTAGTTTGTTTTTTGGTTCCAACTATTGAAACGCCATGTATTTTGCAATCAATTCCCCCGTTACGACATTTTATAATAGCTATCTCAATTAAAGCATAGTGCTAAAATTTAGAAATTGCATAAATAAAGTTTCATTCAAGCTCTGTTCAAAACTTACTTGGTCAACATTCGACAATAACAATACAGAAGTATCAGTATTCCTCACATTAACCACATTTAATTCAGAGAGTGAACTGACTGTACTACCACCACTAACAACTATTACTGATGGCATGTAGCTGTTGTCGGCAGGATCAACCAATACTTTTAAACTTTTTATTATAATGTCTGAATACATGTCCATTCTTATCCAGTGCTGTGTAACAAAAGACAAGAGAAAAATATTTCAACAACGTTGACTAGAAACACAAACCTTTCCTTGTGTACCACAGCTCTGCCATAACCCATCAGGGATATCGAAACGTGCTGCATGTTCTCTGGACGATACTGTCACATTTCTAACACAACGACTCCAGTCTGTTATTAAACCATCTGAATCAAAACAATCATTTCGAAAATATCTTCCAGGTTTTCCTGCAAACACTGGTGATGAATCTATAAACAAAAAATACCTTTGAATATAATTAAGGTAACCTATACACATAAAATACACGCTGTTTTATTCAGAACCGGACGTTTTGGCGCGGCCGATTTGTCACTGCCGTTTTGGCGCAAGGACGCCAGGCAGGATGTTTGGATGCAAACGTATATTAAAGTGAGAAGTACATATTTTGTAATAAAATTAGTAGACAAAGAAATCGACGAAGAATTTTCATATCTTATTATACCTGTCTATGTATATTTTGTTTTCTTGAAATTATGCTTTGATTAAAATGTGTATACCAATTTATTTGCAATACATTTGCAAAACGTTTAACAAAATAAATCATATATTGGCACCGTTGCACGAACCACCCCTGCATCAATTGTCCACCCTTGCCTCTGAACGGCTGTGCCAAAATATCCTAGACCGTGTTTTAGTATGCTTACCTGGTTCAAGAAACCGATTGAAAGAATGACGATGGTTCTTCTTGGTGTAAAAACAATTTTCGCAAAAATCAAAGTTATCACAAACTTTACACTTAAAACGGGCTCCCTTAATAGGTGCAAGTCCGCAGCCATTACATATGACTCCTTCATGGCTACTGGGTACTATTTCCATTTCTGATATCAATCCAGTCCAATTCAATTGTTTAGGAAAATCTACCGTGACATCATGACCATTTGGAGCAATTGCTATAAGAAAAAAACTCCAAATTTTTATCTTCAATACTTCAACAGGAAAGTAATATAAGTACTCACAAGTAACAACACCAACACTCTCATGTGTAACGTATCCCCATTTATATCTGGGGGTAGAAACAGTAG
The DNA here is from genome assembly GCA_963082805.1 of Hemicrepidius hirtus. Taxonomy (NCBI): domain Eukaryota; kingdom Metazoa; phylum Arthropoda; class Insecta; order Coleoptera; family Elateridae; genus Hemicrepidius; species Hemicrepidius hirtus. The sequence continues at coordinate 35,173,975 of OY720159.1, forward strand.
ATTTAACTCGAACTTTATCTCCAACCTTTATACCAGTTGGAGAAGGAAGTGATGGTGGAAAACCTAGTAATTCTACATGTATAAAGCGTACCCAATATGTGCTCACTCTATGTTGCCAGTTGACCTGTACCAAAATTCAAAATAAAACTCTTTAAGATAGAATTATTGTAAAGTTCTTACCTGAAGATTCAGATCATGTAATCCTTCTCGATCAATTTTAATTATTTTTCCAATATCTCCTATATGAACTTCTTCGTAACTTTTGCAACATCGCACTAACATCCCAACTTCGATATTATCACGGACATACATAGCATACTCATCATTTGAAAGAAAATCTGATCTCTGCATGTAGGTTATAGTGCATACCATATGATCTCCACTCTAGAGAATAAAAACAGTTTAAGTTGCAGACTATGGTGAATGTAAGTCTAATACTAACACATTCTCCAACTGAATGAGGTGTGGCTTCATTCTGATCAGATATTGAATCACTATCAGACCCACAATATGAACTAAGAGAATCAGTATCTGAGACAGGCACATCAGGATGTTCCAATAACCAGGATACTACCGACTCTGGTGTTAAAAGTGATTCTGGCATTATTCCTATCAAAAATTAGAAATTAGAAGTTTTTTAGTGTTATGAATAATAAATATCCATTTACCAATTGATTTAATTGCATTTTCTATGCACCGTTTACTAAATCCCATTTCCATAATTTGCAGAACAAGAGGACTACATGAAGTTTGATTATCATCCTTCTTCTTTTTCTTTTCGCTAATCACGGATTTAAATGAACATTCACTGTTAGGAGTAGCTAACTCGCTACTGGTTTCCCTTACAGGTGGTTTTACAACAATTTTGTCATTATTTTTATCATTGTTTATTTCAGGGATTGGTTTTTCAAAGTTACATTCAGCTGCTAGATATTGACTAAGATTCAACGCAGCCAATTGCATTTCTTGCAGACTAAAACCTGGTTTTAACGGACTCGGTTGTATAGCTCTTGTTAGTAATTTTTGAACCAAAAGGATAGGCTGCTGATTAATTTCTTCTTCAATTGATTGTTGTTCTTGAGATTGATCAAGAGAGTTTGCTTGATATTTTAATATTTTTCGAAGTTTGTATTGATTGCTGTGTATAAGATGGGTCGCATTTAAAGCGTTTAGTATATTTTGTTGGGTCCTTAGATAACTTGTATCTATTTGCCCTGCAAACATTTTTTTTATTAATTAAATTGTATCCTAGAAAAATATTTAAATATATAAAGAAAAATTCTGCTTTTAGCAAACCAAATTTATAACTAAAATAAACTCGACACCATATTTTTTATATAGGGTGTTTATGGTATTGGGGTAGAAAATTAATTATAGGTCATAGACAATTAATGCTAGTGCACCATTCTAATTAGCAAGAAAATTATTCAACCGGGAACTTTTGGTACAAGTTTAGAGGGTCATTTAATACAAATAAGGTGTGTGCATAGATTTATTAGGACAAAGGTGCATTGTTATAACAAACTATAAATAAATGAGTTTCTTTTTCTTTCTACCATCATGTGTAGCATACCCTTAAAATTTCTACCTCAAGACCATAAACATCCTATGTGTAATCAAAGCTTGCTCTTAATTTAAACTTAACTTATAAAACTGGGCTTCAAGACTCATACATACCATGGAATGCTTTACGGTCATAATTATTACATGAAATACTTTGTTTATTCATCATTAAAGTAGCCCAAACTTTAACAAGATTTTCACTCAATGGCATACGGTCTAAATTAAAGGATGGATCAGATGCTAATTTTAAATTAGCAATCGCTACTTTCTTAATTTCACCATTCTCGTGTAGCTGAACACACAATTTTCCTTTTTGTGTCACTCTATTAATAGTACCTAACCCACTGTCTAATTCAACAATTGCACCAACTCGAGGTCGAGCATCATAGGCTCCAACAAGATTTAGACAAGCTGTTACTAAATAATGTTGTTCTGATACCATTCCATCATTAATATTGGACATTAAACAAGCATCACTTAAAAAGTATGCAGCTACATTTAATTTTTGTAGCAAAATAGCATTTAATACTTGGTTCCAACCTACAAGTCCATGTAAAGTTCGCAGTAAGTTGATTATTTCTTGAGCTAATGTATTGCTGTGAGATTGAGTCAACAAAACAAGTGTCTTTGAATCTGGTAATGGTTTGTTCCCAATATCATAACAACATGTCAAGGTTATTTTGCCTAGAATATTTAATAATTTTTCTAATAATGGCTGAATATCCTGATTATCCATATCCCACGACTGCAAAACAATTTTTAAGAGTCTCAGAGATAGAATCTGTAACAGGAAAAATTGATGCACTTAACTTTATTATTCTATTAACAATTAATTGAGACTAACCTGCTTTGGCAAGTTCATTTCATTGCCGCCAATAACGGTAATAGGCGACACAAAACTTAATAACATATCAACCCAAGGTTTAGTACTAAAAGCTCTACATAACTGTTGAGACTGTGCAATGCTGCGAACCAAGTTTAAGTTACACCAGTCCTGATTCCCTGATTTTATTGTATTACAAAACAAACTGCTTAACCCATGAACTGTGGTTGTATGAAGATCACCTTTAGCTAAACCTCCACTAGCACCTATTACTCGCAAGAAATTGATGCTAGCATCACGAAGAAGTTTAATAAACTGATTGTCTTTTGATAGTTGAAGCACTAAAATACATTAGAATTATTAGTTTATAAAAGTGAATCTTATTAACAAGTATTTTACTTACCACCATCTGTTTGTTCCTCTGTTTCGGTTGTATCAGACGATACAGGGGATGGGGGAGATGCCAAAGCAAGATCGTATTTACCCTCTTTACCCATTCGGTAACTGTTAGTAGTACCGTTGGCCCATTCCACCCTTATCCAACCATCTTCACCTAATTCACCTATAATTCTACCTTCACCTGGTGGTGGTCCATCCTATAGAAAACAATCGGAAAAGCAATATTTGATCAATGTTAATTTACAAAGTGCTAAATGGATACAAACTCATATTTTATCATAAAATTTCCTCAACGAACATATCATAAATACACACCTGATCTCCCCATTTCCAGTCAATACCCCGTACAACATGAGTGCCTAATTTCATAAGACTAGCCAGTTCAGGTCCTTGTAACAATGTTTTCTTGGGCTTAGAGGATTCAACCATGTCAGCATAAAGTACATAACACTCAGATGCTTTCCTTAAAATACTTTGATCATATCCTGTTTGACGCAGCAATGCCAAAACTGAACTAATCACTCCACTGTTAATCAAAGGACTCAATTCTGCTGCAACATAATAATGAGATGCTAAAATCCCTAACAGAGCTAATAGTAATCTAGCTCTAGGAATATCACGAAGGAGAGTGTAAGTTCCTAGATTTAAACTGATTTTTGCATTCTGTACTTTAAGTTTATTTGGTCGACTAGGGAGATCTTTCATCATATGAGTACGAAGAGATTCAATGCACCACTCTGTAACTGACATGTGTGCCAACAAAATTTCAGTTTTTAAAGCAGGGGTTACTAGCTGGATATTGTCCAAACAATGACAGTTATTCAATTGATTTCCAGATGCTGATTCAAATGTGAGACCCAAGTACCCATTCAAAATCGAGTATTTTGTGGATGTTAACAGGTACGTTTCGTTTAGTAAATGTTTTATCATCATCAATCCTTCTTTTCTAATTTTACATCTTTTCACCTACACAATCAAAATATAACTTTAATGAGATTTAAATTTCTAAATAACAATAAAATTACCTGACAATACATAGCTTTCCGCAACACATCAATATCACAGATATTGTCCTGGACGACAAATTCTAAGATAGAATTCATTAAACCTAAATTTTCGCAGCACACTTTCTTCATTTTCTTTTCCATAATCTTACTTAATAAATTATTTAAGGTAACCTCATTTTCTAACTTTTTTTGCTTTTCTTCTTCACTTTGTTCAGTTCTTATTTCATTTTCAAGTTTTTCTACATTTAATTTCTCTTCTAATTCAGTCTTAAGGTCAGTACAATTTTTTGGTTGCCGCTGTTCATTACCGAGTTTACTTGCATTTGAATTATACGAGTCTGTTGCAGCCTTACCTTCAGCGGTAGATTTATCGGCACCATTTTTTATTTCGTTATTGACACCATCAGTTTCACTTTTACTTTCAGATATTTTTCCATCAGATGAACACTTTTTTATTTTTCCAATATCTTCATTTGATCTATGTCTTTCTATACTTTGCGATTGTATTGTAGCATTGACAATGTCTTCAGGCTTTTGTATATCTGATGTATGTCGACCACATTTCAAGTCTTTGATAACTTTCTTGATTAAAGTTTTTACTCTGGGTTCTTTATACAATACATTTACTTTTTTATATGCCTCCATTTCAATACTGACTGTGGGTTTTACTTCATACAATAAAAATCTACATTTTTCAAGAACAGGAATGCAGACTTCTTTATAACTACGATTTAACTCTTGTCTTGTTTTTATGAGATTCCACTTAGCAGCATGTACTTGCTTTATCATTTCTACTAAAGGTTTCGGTAGTTTCACACTAGGTTGAGCCAAATCTGGAAAGTGTTTTCAAGAATGTTATCACTTTAATTTGGACAAAAATTTAGCAAGTGTATTAAGTACAAATTAAATATTAATTAAATTAATATACAATAATGTTTTTCGAATGTTATAGAGGATGTCCAAGAATGACTTGAACATATCAAAATAGCATGGGAAAAAATAGTTTTGCCGTAGCTAGATTTCCAACTACCTACTTTTAATATTTTACATTTTTTATCCACCCACTACAGTACCTCCAAGTGTCTGGGGGCCTCACCTAAAAAACCACTGTTTTAGAAAACAAACGCTATAATTTAATGCACTCTTCATAACTCCAGTACCTAGTAGCATCAATTTTAATTTTTTAAGAAGATTTTAAAAACTTTCAAAAATAGGGTATTTTAAAAAAATACTTTTCAAAACCTGCATATCGGACTTTTCTATTAACCGCCTTTCAACAATTTTCAGGGAAATCACATCAAATAATGGTTGATTCATGGATCTCCCCAAGGTTAAGAACAACTTGCAGTAGATAGGTACTGCTACAAATAAATTAATTTTTTATTGGTACAAGTTCAGTGGCAAAGTGAGGTTTGCACCGGCTCATATTTTGAAAGCACTGGTGGGTCCCCATTATTATTCTCATAATAACAGAAATAAGAATAATAACAATACCAATATTTTTCGATCGAGTTTAACATTGAAAACGATCGTTCAGAGGTGGCAACTATTACTAGAATTGTTAAAAACACATAGCACACTGTTATTAGCATTAAGACATACGATATAGCTTCAAAATTTTTCTGAGAACGCGTTTTTTCTGGTAATGTGTGATGATATTATTTCTTCATGATGGAATAAGTATAGGATATTATTAGTATTAGTATTATTTTTTACGGGGATCCTATAGGATCCCCAGAAATCAAAAGCCCATGTCTTGCGAACACGCTGAACACCTGGTCACTAGAAACACCAATAGGAATGCATACTAAATTTTAATTGTTACTCTATTACAAAGTTACTCAACTGTAGAGCATGTTTTGCACTTTCTTCTTTATTTGACATTTTTTTATAGCAATAAACGCCTAGCAAACTTTGCCATGGAAAAGAAGCTAGAAAGAGGTATCCAGTCGGAGGATTGTGGTGCGTCATCTACTATATAGTCTAGTCAAATGGTAGAAAATAGGGGAAAGTTTTGGTGTAGTTTTGATATTTGGTTCCTATATGTTTTTTGGGTCGCTGCATGCGAATATCAGGTTTGCCAACAAAAATTTTGACCGGAAATACGTTTTTTTAGCAAAAAGCGTATAAAAAACGGATTGTTTTTTAGTTTTTATAAAATATTTCGAAATGTATCCATTTTTTGTAAATATTGACGGTATATGAAATGAAAGAGGATAAAATTTGCTACATTTTATGTATTTAAGGTTTTTTTCTCCGATCAAGGGTGTAACCACAGGAGTGTCACCAATTGAGATTATAGAGCGTAAAATTTTATATCACTTGGCTTCCAGCATGTAACATTTTTCGTTCTTCCCACGCGATGTTAACTGTTGGGGTTCATCTTGTTAGCTACCTGAGGGGCCCCCCTCTTCATTAAGAACTGCCTCTTAAAAAAGGAGCTCCTTTCTTTAAATCACGAATGCCTGTAAATCAAATTCCTTATGAGGAATTCAGTTAACATTAAAGTGCAGTTACACTGAACCAGAGGTGTGTGCACTAGTGTACACTATTAACGTGCAGTCCCGACTGCACTGAACCAGAGTAGTGTGCAGTAGTGTACACTGTTAACGTGCATTCCCGACTGCACTGCAACTTAACTTCTATACTGTTGAGGCGGGTATATGTCATTTAAAATCCACATCTGTTTGCACATATAAATAATTTCTATAAATCTAGTTTTACTTTGTTTATTTTCTTCATAAGAAAACGTTCAAACCAAATTACTTTCAAGATTTTGGCTCCCGTGGGGATTTGATACCCAGTATACCGCAATTCACATACGTAATTTGGTTTGATGACACCATGATAGGTACCAACGACGTCCAAAGAAATTTTCCTTGCTAACCACTTGAGGTATGTTTGCTACATAAAATCTGCCTTCAAATACAAACATTGCTGCACTACCACCATCAGCAGCTGGGACCCTCACAGAAAAGGATGCGTCGGTGAAGATGAAGTCCAGTGTGCGAAGATATGCTATGTGTTTTTACTATTTAATTTCGTTTATTTATTTATTTATTCTATATGAAGATTCCTTTCATATATAATTTTCAGTTGCTAAAAATGGATAGTTTTTAATTACTTTGAATAGGATAATTTTCGTTTATTGCGTCTAAATCCTAATGTCGCGGCGCTAAACCGTTGATCGGAGAAAAAAACCTTAAATACATAAAATGTAGCAAATTTTATCCTCTTTCATTTCATATACGGTCAATATTTACAAAAAATGGATACATTTCGAAATATTTTATAAAAACTAAAAAACAATCCGTTTTTATACGCTTTTTGCTAAAAAAAACGTATTTCCGGTCAAAATTTTTGTTGGCAAACCTGATATTCGCATTCAGCGACCCAAAAAACATATAGGAACCAAATATCAATACTACACCAAAACTTTCCTTTAAACCTAGTTTTTGAGCACCATTTGACTGGACTAATACAGCAAGCGTAAAATACCAATCAAAACACTTTAAATTGAAATGCAGCGAAAACCGCGCTAGATAGGGTAAAATATTATAAAACCAAAGTTGTAGGAAATATAATTTCTTACAAGAAACTCTGTGAAAGCATATGTCTAACTTTAATAATTTGGTTTGAGAACCGTTTGAAGTTAGCATAAACCAGAAATTCTAATTTAAAAGCGCAACACAGCGAAAATGGCAGAAGATAGGTGAAAATAACATAAGACGAAATTGTAGAAAATAAAATTTCCTGCAAGAAACTCCATGAAAGCGTATGTCTAACTTTAATGATTTGGGCCTGATACTACATACTTTTAAATTATACCACTTTTAGCAATAAATTTTATTTAGTATAATCCCCTATTTTGTTAAAAGATGGATTCCTGTAGATAGTAGTTTACGGGTCAAACGTTTCTTATATTGTATGTAATGATATTACAATACATGCATAACGAATGCTATACATCATATATTGAAAAATACTAAACCTACCAAACCTGTAAAATTTGGTCATGTATTCTACTTACATGCATCTATAATGGGAAGCAAGATATATCCAAGTCCTAAATGTTTTAATAACACTGCATATAACACTCTACCAATTTCTTCCACTGGATGTTCGAAAGAAAAGTCTACACGAGTCAAAAAGTTATTTTGCTTAGAATGTTGTTCTACTATGGCCAGGAATGCAATAACATATGAATCCTAGTGATAAAAACATGTAATTAAAAAAAATACTAACACTAACTAGTTTTTGTGTGGAAAATAATTAAATTACCGATAATCGACTTTCAGCTAAAGCACTGATGAATGAGTTGATTCTGTCAAAAGCTGTCTGCCAGGTTTTCAAAGGTTTATGTGAAACATTCACTTTTGGTTCAGTTGGCGTGTTACCTGCAGTAGAATTAGTACTTCTAGCTTCTCCTTTTTCTTCTTCATATGGATTTGGAGGTTGTACAACCTATGAATATAAATTAAAATATTAATTTACAAAATCAGCGTTAATTAACGTTAGGTACACCTGTAGTCCAGCAACAAGGAATGGAGCATTCATCCAATTCTTAGAAGTAAGCTCAGCTTGTTGAAGCGGCAAACTTTGTCGTGTATGATACGCATGTAACCCAAGTAGATAACCTAAATGGCGTTCCGTATCCAGAAGCGTCGAAGCCACACCAAGACAGTCAAGTAGAGTTTGTGGCAGCTCTGGTTCAGGCTGGGAGTAATTTCCCACTATGTACGCATCCATTGATTGTAAGGCTGCTAAGTTGTGTGGAGAACTACTAAAAATATGACTGGCATCTTTACCAGCATACTTCTGCAGTAACTCCATTATACTTGAATTTTCACACCTAAAATTTAAATTAAATAAAATATCAAAAAAAGGAAAAAACGAATTGAAACAAACCTGTAATCTTGCACATCATAAACTTTGTTATTTATAACAACCCACAGGCCACCATCTAAGTTATGATTTTCCAAATCAGCCTTACGAATTAAAGGTAAATCTTCATGAGCTTTGTGCAAGTAATGACTAGTACGTGATTGCAATATTCCAGGCCATGCTATATCATCTGTATCAACGGCTTCTATATCAGGCACTAAGCGACACAGTTTATCCAAAGCTAATAAAAGCTCATCAAATACTCGTAACCAATCCATAGATATTAAAAACAATTTAATTTCTTTTTGTAATAATACGAGACTTACAATAAGTTCTGGCAATAGCACATCTGGAAACAATTAAATACTTTTAGAATTATTTTGGCTTAGAAAGAAGTTAGGAAACTGAATTTCATAAATATTGCTTTAACAATAAAAAAAACTATTTGGTTCCCATATCTAACATGCATATCCATAGACGAAACAAGTAAACTTTCAATGGGTTGTAGATCAGCTTAATAGTTGACACACTGTACAGGGTGGGCAAAATTTGATGTTTTCATAGGGTAACTGGTTACCCATAAGAGATATTGAAAAATGAACTTTTTTTGAGAAAAACTAATTGGTGAAAACCGAAATTAATTATCGTCTTTTGTTTTTGAGTTATGACCAAAAATTCGGTGTTTTACAGTAATTTTTCTATGTTATGTAATTACCATGCTAAAAATTAATAATAGCACTTACCAACAATATCTCCTTTAAGTATTTCCAAAACATACAAGAGATTCTTTGGACCAGCAATAGCAACTTCATAGGCATGATTAATCGTACTAGTTACATGTGCAGTCAATTGATGCAAATACTTTTTTAATAATGATTCAGCAGCTGCTAAGCAGTTGTGGTCTTTTGTAAATATTTTTGCAATAAGCAGTCTTTGAAATCGTAATAACAAGTTAAGACTTGGAGTCGATACATTCTTCTGGGATGATATTTTAACAGACACACTAAACTCTTGTAATCGAGATTGAGTGAGTGAACTACCATTCCTGTAACAAGTTTTTTTATTACCATCCATGGATGTATACTAAATTTTAATTGTTACTCTATTACAAAGATACTCAACTGTACAATAATTATGTATTGCACTTTCTTTTTATTTTGAATTTTTTTTATAGCAATAAATGCATAAATTGCAAATTTTGCCGCGCGATAGGAGCTAGAAAAACGTACAAGCGGATAGCCCTCACAATTCGGCTACAAACAGCTGAGCGTATGTATACAGGGTGTAACACAACTTAGCCGAAAAAATTTAACCATATATGCACTTTTAAATAAGAAATCGATTTGTTAAAAAAAATTTTAATAAAATTCCAACACAAAACGAGATAAAAATTGTTAAAGTTACAAATTAATGAAAACAACAACATTTTCATTAATTTGTAACTTTAACAATTTTTATCTCGTTTTCTGTTGGACTTTTATTAAATTTTTTTTAAAAAATCGATTTCTTATTTAAAAGTGCATCTATGGTTAAATTTTTTCGGATACGTTGTGTTTTGTTTTTTTCATTAATTTGTAACTTTAACAATTTTTATCTCGTTTTCTGTTGGTCTTTTATTAAATTTTTTTTTAACAAATCGATTTCTTATTTAAAAGTGCATATATGGTTAAATTTTTTCGGCTAAGTTGTGTTACACCCTGTATACACAAGTCCACTGGGTTTTTCTAAAAATTAATTCTCAAACTGCAACTAACCTAAAGCTCGAGGGGCGCCCCACTAGTCTACTTTGCAAAGTCTTTGCTTGCAATTTAAGAATTATTTTTCACAAAAACCCAGTGGACTTGTGTATATACATACGCTCAGCTGTTTGTAGCCGAACTGTGAGGGCTATCCGCTTGTGAAAAACGTAGCCAGTCGGCGATTAGTGGCGTGTGACGTCATCTACCATACGTATACGGCAGCAAGTGTAAAATACTATTATTATAACAAAACGCTTTAAATTGAAATGCAGTGAAAACTGCGGTAGATAAGTCAAAATAACATAAGACCAATGTTGTAGAAAATAAAATTTCCTATAAGAAATCTCATGAAAGCGTATCTCCAACTTTAATTATTTGGGTCTGAGAACCTTTGGAAATTAGCATAAACCAGCGATTCTGGTTTAAAATTGAAACGCAGCCAAAACTGAGCAAGATAAGGGAAAATAACATAACACCCAAGTTGTAGAAAATAAAATTTCCTATAAGAAACTCCATGAAAGCATATGTGTAACATTAACAGTTTTAGGCAGGAGCAGTAAAAAATTACCTGCTAGATAAAATATTGCATGTTTACAAGGATAAGCTGCTTGTATAATGAAGACAAGATTAGTTTATGATTATGACAGACTGATAAATATTTATTGTAAAATAATTTGCTACAGAAATATGACACCGCCAGCTGCCATAAGACCCTGTACTGTAAACTCACCGTGGATTTTACTAATGCAATACATTTTTTTACATAATTCCCTATTCACGATAAAATTCAAGTAATAATCCATTCATGAATATAAAACCAAGTATACTGAAATAAGAATTTAAAACTACAGAATTAATTTAGAAAACTGTTTCATAGCATGTAATAGAATGATTTTAGTAAATTTTTTTAGGGTATATCTAACACATGAAATCTATTTTAATTAAATGCACAATTTCAGTATTCAAAATGTGTTACATAATAATATGTAAAAAATAAATGGTAATATCATATTTTTGTAGAATAATTTTAAAAATGTTATATGCAAAAATTAGGTGTAAATACATACTTCAGTAGTTGTTTAACTAGATGAAGTAAAGGAATGGTAGTATGTACGGTTGAAATTTCAAAAGTTTCTTCTGAATCTGTCAGTTCTGCCATTTCAGTTCGAAGAGCTTCATATAGGGCTGTCTCTAAACCACCATCTGCCATCAAACTCCATACCAGCAAATCTGTCATAAAACGATGACCACAACTAATAATACTAGATTCCATCCCTATAAAAAAATATATTTATACACATTGTTTTTCATGAGTTTCCATCTGATTAATGGATTTGCCCCAATTTAATTTTTTTTTCATTGGGTGGAGGCACGTCCAAAACATAAAAAGTAAATAAGAAATTAGTTACCTGTAGTGGGTAATAACGAACTAAGAGTGTGAGCCCTTTCATTAGCAGTGGGAAGTAAAACGCTCCATCCTGCTTGTAGTGTAGCCTGGGCTGCCTGTTGCACTGTGGAAAGAATACCTGAAGTACTAGCCAGATGTACCACCCTCGACTTTAAACTGCCTAAAAGTTTACTTCCAGGTCCTAAACCCAATGTTCGAATATCTATGTTGTTACTGATGATACAATGCAACTGTAAAAATAATCAAATGAATTAGATAATTTATTATTAGATCATCGTCAAAGGTATGTGATTATACAATCAGTACATTCATTGAAAAAAATATCGAAAAGAAGTGGTTTGAATCTAACAAAAAATAAAAATGTGCAATAATTTTCGATAAATCTGTATTAATTTTATTAATACATATACCTTTAGTGAACTACTTACTTGCAACTGGAGTAAATTCAAAGCAGCAACAGCAATGCATTCCTTATCTTGACTAATAGGAAAATTAACAGAAATAGGTTGTTTAGAATTTTCACATGCAACTCCTAAAAGTTGATCTAATAATCTGAAATAACATATCATAACATAAATAAAATCTTTTACTCATTTCTTTATAACACACCGAAAGGTAGGTTCAGTGAGATCAGTAGCAAATGGAATGCGAATACTAGCAGTCCACGAATTAAAATCAGACCATACAAAACTTTGAGTTGGACCACAACAGATACCAATGATTCGTTGCCTTTGAAGCGATTCGATTAGTATAGGTTGCTGCACACATGCTTCTCCATTATCACAGACTTGTTTATATTCATTTTTACCCCATCCATAAACATCACCTTCATCAGTGAGAGCCAATGCATGTCCAGACCCCAGACTTATAGATACAATACGTTTCCCTAATAAAATCCAGGTTATATCCATTGCAAATTAATGTAGAAATGACTAATTACCTTGCAAACTTTCAATAACTTCAGGGAATCGAACATGTTCTTCTGTAGGGTGACCTAATCGCCAACCTTCACCCTTACCCCAACTAAAAATTCGGCCATCCTTTGCAAGAGCTATACTAAACTGTGCCCCACAATATACATCAGAGATTTCAATTTCTTGAAGTTTGTCAATAAGGAGTGGAATATTTGAACCATCTGATCCACCACGGCCTATAAAACCAACCATTAAAATAATTTTAATACAAACAATTTGTTGCAATATATCCTCAAAAGGAAAGGAAGATCGTTACAAATGAAAAAATTTGAACAAATTGAACATGGTTTTTAGAAAATAATATTCAATGACAAAATAATATAAATCATGATTCGCATTACAAACAAAATGAATATTTATTTACATCAAAACAGAATATTTAACCAATTAGAATTACAGTGGATATAAAAAAGTTCATACCAAGTTTGCCATAATCTCCGTCACCCCAACTGTAAACATGACCCTGATTTGTAATGCAGAGAGTGTGAGAATCGCCAGACCCACAAGCGACCTTTACTACTTGTTGTCCATTCAACGCCGATACCACTGTAGGAACAAAACAATCAGTTGATTTACCATGCCCTAGTCTGCCATAATTTCCCCTGCCCCAAGTATAGAGAGCACCACTGGTTGAAATTGCAGCACTGTAAAAAAAATAAATGTTAGAAAATCCTTTAGCTGTAGTTAAATATTTAAAAGTTAAAATATTATTTTTTGATTTTTGTTTTACCTATAAGTTGCTCCACATTGAATATCAAAAATATCCTTATCCTTCAGACACTCGATTAAAGTAGGTTCATCTTTTGATAAAGTGTCTCCATGACCTACAATTAAAAATATTTTTTCCTTGACTGAACAGCACTTTTAAAAAATATACACTAGTGTTACCTAGTCTTCCATTATCTCCATTTCCCCAAGAATACACGGCATTGTCCTTTGTTAAAGCTAAAAAATGTTTTCCTTCAATGTGACTAGCTATTTTAATTACTTCCTTTTCCTTCAATCCTGTAAAATTAAAATATTTATAAAATTATAAATTCATCTTTCACTATTAACAGTTAAAGTTAAAAGTATCCCTTAACGCATATTTACCTTCAATAAGCTGAGGGCAAGGTGTTTCTGAGTTGTAATAAATGGCATACACTTTTCCATTTCGAGTAAGAACAAGCAACATACGATCAGAACAACTAAGCTGTTTTACACTTGACTCTGTCAAAGCTTCACAAATATGAGGTCCTCCAGTTGCTACCCACGATAAATAACCCCAACCCCATGCTTGCTGTCTATTAGAACTTAGTGCAGACTATAAAGAAAATAATCAACATATTTTTACGATATTTTATTATAGATTATATTGTTTATTGTAAAAGACTATTATTCACTTTGCAATCTTACAGCATCTTCTGTAAGCTTGTCTTTTTTTTTCTAAAAAACCCGAATGTTGTTGAGTAACTGAATATTAACTATAGTTATAGCATGCAAGTTTAATGGAATCACAACCAACTTGACCAGGGTTTTTATTGAACACCCCATTAAGGAATGATAAATGAAAATCATCATTGCAGACACTTACCTTATTAAAAGTTTGTGGAGGAATATGAGCTAAAGCCAATCTATCAAGGTGAGACATTACAAGCAAAGCAGCCTGACGAAGGTCAATTTCAACAGAATCATCATCAGGTAGTTGTTGCATCTTACGATACATGCTTGTACAACTAAAGTCATTACTACTCTCTTTCCTAATATTATGAGTGACGACACATGGAATGCTCTCAAATCTTCTTAAAAATGGAAGAACAGGAGCACTTGCTGTTTGTGCAATGGATCTGATGAGAACAAAAAAAATCAATAAAATACAAGTATTCCAGATAACATACAATAACCAAACCACTGTTATATTAAATTATAATTGTTTTTTTTAAAGAGGTATTACAGAGGTATGTGAAAAAAATTCTAAAATATTTGGGCTTTAAAAAACAGTCTGTATATTTTTCCACCTGCCTTATACATTATAATTATTTTTACCTGTTATCATCTAAACGTGTTGTTTTATCCCAGAGATTAAGCAAAAGAAGCACTACATCCAAAATACTGCTTAATGTTCCTTTTTGTAATGCAAATTCCAGCAATAAATTTAATGCTGTATGTTGATCTTCTAATGGCACTTCACAATACTGTCTTCCACTGGTTACATCACTAAAAAACAGTTCTAGAATTATAAATATAAATTAATTAATTTAGCTTTACCCAGTCACAACTTGTCTTAAAAATTTTGTAGATCGTTCAACTACTTCCAACCAAATTGGAGAAACATTTGATTCCTGAAATAAAGTAGCTGCAGGTAAAAGCTGTAATGCTTCTAAAGCTTCTGTCAACAATTCACTACACAGATCTGTGTCTTCACCTATTAAAAAGTTAGTGCGATTATAATCTTAAATAACTTTCTTTGCTAACAACTCACCTAATCTCCAAGCTTTTCTAAGAAATGCAAATGAAAAATTAAGTGCAGCTCTAGACCCAACTCTTGCAAGTCCAACAACTGGATTTACAGGAACAGTTAATTTATGCTTCACAACCTTATTAACTATCTTAGGATCACCAGATTCAATACTAATTCTTCGAGCAGCCGTTTGCTCATATGAAGATCTATTTAAAGCTATAAAATACCTTTTGAACACAATCAACCGTTGGTGGAGTCTAGCAGCAGAAAGCGATGTACTCGCAGCTTCTAAGCAATGCCTTTGTTGCTCAAAATTTAAACTTTTTATAAATGATGTTAACTGTTCTTGTGCTGCAAACATAACTCTTATAAATATGAGTTTAAATTAATACTTTAAAATGCAAACAATAAATTAAATGATCATTCTATCAATTTCATTTTGGTCTGAAATATACAGGGTAGCTATTAAAGATTGGACCAAAGTCGTAGCGCTCAAACGCTTTGAGATATTGATTTGAAATTTGGAACACTTCAATACGACATTATTTCGCATACTTTACAGTCCAGAAAAAAATTTTTGACTCATACTTTCGGAGTCCGGCCGCCATCTTGAATTTTCTTAAATGGTAAAAGGGGTAACGCAATACATCATTAGAAAGCTCAATTTTTTCTCTTTCTAACCATGGTAAATTGATATGGGGTTACATAAGAAAATAATGGAGAAAAATTAGAAAACAATTTGCAATGATAAACAATGAATAAACTAGGTACCTACGTACTAAACTTAGACAAACAATTCTAATAGTTAAAAAACAAATACCATGTGATTGTTAAAACTTTGGTAGTATCAAACAACGAAGATAACAACAACAATCTCTACACTACCCATATCCTGTTGCCAGGCCCCAGAAGCGCAATGCTTGTGCGGGGGGGAGGAAGGGGCTATTATTATTAAGCGGGCCCGCTTGCGTCTGCAGCCGACTTAGAGATGGAATAGCACAACTCTCATATTCATGTTACAGCCAAGGAAAACTGCAGAAAACCTTGGCCAGAAGTTGCCGGCACCGGGAATCGAAACCCGGCCCGCTGAGTAGGAGCCTAGCATGCTAGTCGCTCGACTAGCGGGGCTCCTGTTCAAACTGTTGTCCATTTACTTCTTGACAGTAATGCACGCGCTTTATAAAATTTCCCATACAGTTTCGCATGGAATTGGGAGGGATCGCAGCTATTTCAGCATGAATCCGATTTTTTAATTCCTCAATACTGTCAGGTCTGCTGATGTATATGCGACTCTTTAAATGACCCCATAAAAAAAAGTCAAGAGGAGTCAAATCGGGAGATCGGGCGGGTCACTCTACTATTCCTCTCCTTCCAATCCATCTTTGGGGAAACACAATGTTTAAGTAATTCCGTACTACAGCTCCATAGTGGGGAGGCGCGCCGTCCTGCTAAAACCAAATGTTTTCGTTGATTGCATTTGGGCCAATATGATTTGGAAAAAGCTCCATAATTCTAGGAATAATATTTTCTTGTAGAAATTGGAGGTATTTTGCAGAAGTTAAATTTCCTTCAATAAAAAAAGGTCCAATAATGCTGTTACCGACGATACCGGCCCATACGTTAACTTTCTGTGGTCTCTGTGTGTGAACTTCTTCCATCCAATGTGGGTTAGTGTCAGACCAATACCTACAATTGTGCCTGTTTACAAAGCCATGCAAATGAAAAGTAGCTTCATCGGAGAACACAACTGAGTTTACAAAATTCAAATTGTTGAGCTTCTAAGAAAAGTATGACAGTTTTTAAGCTTTGTTAAAGCAAAGCTACTTAGATTTAAAGCATACAATGAGTAGTATTTGAGCATACGGCAAACTGTTTTCAAATTTTTCTCCATTATTTTCTTATGTAACCCCATATCAATTTACCATGGTTAGAGAGAGAAAAAAATGAGCTTTCTAATGATGTATTGCGTTACCCCTTTTACCATTTAAGAAAATTCAAGATGGCGGCCGGGCTCCGAAAGTATGAGTCAAATTTTTTTTTTCTGTACTGTAAAATATGCGAAATAATGTCGTATTGAAGTGTTCCAAATTTCAAATCAATATCTCAAAGCGTTTGGGCGCTACGGCTTTGGTCCAGTCTTTAATAGCTACCCTGTATTATCACATATGGATATTACAGCTAAAATTTATTCATGGTTTCATATCAAATTTCTAAGGAATGGTTATTACAGCAGTGCTGATGTAAATGTAGATAAAAGCCCAGGTAGCAAACATTACGTTTTTTTAATAACAAAAAATAGCATAAACGTTCTTACTAGGTTGAGGTCCCCATGTCCATGAATCTAATATGAAATTAGGTGATGGTGGTGGAGATTTTTCCTGCTGTTTCTGTTCTGCTTCTTCAGCATCAATTCTTTGGCAAGGAGGGCAATTACATCCTGTATGAGGTCCACATATTCCATCACAGCAGGTGCAGGTTAAGACCTAAACATTTGTTTTTTAAACAATAGTTATCATAATAGTAACATGTTTATCATATTAAGCAGTTCTTAACGCTCTTATGTGTGTACTATTTTTAATGTTTTCTATGTTTTGTCAACGTAGGTATTATAACATTGACAACTATGAATTAAATGATTTCTTTATTGAGCATGAACTATCATGGTAATATTCCCCAATCGAACACTTAAATTATGCCACACGCCCATGGATGAAATAGTTAAAACATCTTTACATATCCTAAATAAAAATTCTTTAAATACATCAAATAAAAACAGAATGTCAGCTTAGATAACTACTCATACTTTACAATAATTAGTTGCAAAGTTGTTTATGAATTAAGCAAATAATAAACTGGTCATTGAAATATTCCATACTGATATGTAATAAATACTGTCTAAATCAAATACAACGGAAAATATTCTTAATTTGTTCGTATTTAAGGGAAGACTTAAGATTTTCCAAAATATTTGGTTATCACAAAGCAAATAACCCCATCATCCTTAAATGTTTGTTCTACAAATTACTATTTAATTTTGTTTGTCTAAGCAAATTGTTTACTTGTTTACAAAGATTAAATTTATGTCTATTACACCCTTCCAGTAAGGTTAATTTGTTAATTATAGAGAATAGTTGGGTTCAATTGACTCAGTAATTCAGCACAAAATTGCTCACAGTTTAATGTTGAACGATTCTTCCTTCATACAAACTAGAAGTCATGTAAAACCGCTGCCAGTTTCTTCCAATAAATAATAATAATAAATGCTAGGCTAAGTTAGCTACACAGTACAACCGTTGATTGACTACAACATCAGCAAATAGGGAATTCTGGATAACTTAGCGAGAATGGGCTGAGTGTTCAATAGCAATTGCTGAGCCTATTAAAATGTAACTAATGATTTTTTTACCCTTAAACCGCAGTAATATTTTCCAAATTCTCCTTTGCGAGATGTAACCCCTGCACTATTAACAAGGCCATCAGAAAAGGGTCCCACAAGCTCTCCATCATTTATGAGCCCATTCCATGAATTATCTAACCCATCCTGTGTGTGAAAAACTGCTTGTAGATCTATTTTCAACCATTTTAAGTCCAGTCGAGATTGAGGCCTCAATTTTGTTCCGTTATTGAACATGTTTTCTTAGTTCAGAACATGTTTGTTGGTTAATATTTGGGACCTGAAAATTTTTTGTTTTTGTGTACAAAAATGAGATAAGAGACAGCTGATTGTCAATTTGATGTCAAAACAAAAATGACAGATAGCAATCTTTTATAGGTTCAGCGACCCAATACCTTGAATTTATTGATCAAAGCTCGAAAAGATTGTCTTTAAACCCATAATAAAAAATAAGTAATCCAAAAAAGGGCAAAATTTAAGAATGTACTTACTAAATAGTAAATATTTTAAATCAGCAGGAGATTTAAACAAAGACATCTGGTGCCTATCCTTTCAAACTACAGACCAGAAACGGCCATGTTTCTCAAACAATAATGCTGCCTTGCGATTGGTTGAACGATCTCGCCAAGTTCAAGTTGGTGGTATTCGAAAAATCAAAAATCAATTTTCGGTGTTCAGGTCGAGGAAGCAGTCGCAGTTTCATTGTGGTGCTTAAAGACGCAAACAAACATGAATGCATCATACGCAGAGATAGTTTTAGCCGGTTGTATTTTATTGTTACCATTTTTATATGAATCTAGTCATGTATTTAGATATTTCCTAAGGTTTTTTATATATTATTCAGTTGTTATGTTTTTCTCTGTTATATTAATACCTGTAATGTTCCTCAAACCTGGAGAATTAACCAATTTCTTGTAAGTATTGAACAATAAGGTAGTAATACGATTGATCTAAAAAATTACTATTTCAGATATGGTGCTGCTTGCTGTAAATATATATCACCTTTACTTGGTCTCCGATGGATAGTACGAGGGAAAGAACATTTGGAACAAGACCGAGCATGCATTATAGTTTCCAATCACCAAAGCTCTATTGATGTATTAGGTAAATTACTATAATTACTTAGAATAGCATAATTTTTATTGCTGTCACTGTAGTGGCTTCATGGGGGGTACCACGGTACAAACTTATTACCTCCTGTTCATAGTGTCTTTAGAAATTTCTATTCCAATAGTGACAGCATTGCAGGCCTAGAAGCCTATGGCTTCAAATTCCAATGTTTTTTTAAATAGTTTGTTGATAAAGAGTCACCTAATTGGTATTACTTGGTATTACGTACCCCCTGTATAAAATTCCTAGCCCAGAGTGCTCCTAGATTATATAAACATAGATAGTACCTAATACTATATTTTGTTAAAAACAAATATCCTTCTTACTACTCAGACCAATAGTTTCTAAAGTCTAAGCTTAGCAAGGGTTAAAAAGCATAGGGACTCACCGTATCAAAAAAAAATCTCATCAATTTTCTCCATGAACTATTAGCAGAAAATAGTAGAAGGGTATTTTAAATGCTTCTCAGATTCTAAATGGGTATTAACAAAACATTTTTATAATAGAGCCTTATTTTACCTAGGAATGTTCGAGATTTGGCACACGATGGAAAAGTGCACAGTAGTTGCGAAAAAAGAACTTTTCTATACTGGACCATTTGGATTGGCTGCTTGGCTGTGTGGAATTATTTTTATTGATAGAGTGCATTCTCATTCAGCACGAAACTCTGTTAATACAGCTGCAGAAATTGTTAAACAAAAGAAGGTAAATTTTATTGTATTGTTACATAGGTTAGTAAAATTATTGATTTATATTACATTGGAAATTAAAACACACAAATACAATAATAATGAATACACATTGACATATAACATTTTTCCACGACCCGGAGTAGGTACCTATATAAGTCATTTTCTAAGATACAATTTTTATATTGCCCCCTAATGGAACACCCTTTCCAGTCTAATCTAATGAAACCGTTATAAAAATCACGTATCTCTCGATGTGAATCACTTTTTTATAATAAATATAAAAAAAAATTAATAAAACATTGAGAAGAATATTTTACTATCATGAAGTTTTGGTAGTAGGTATCTACCTACCTACTTATAAATAAATGTTGTTCATTTTTAATTTTTTTAATTGAACAAATTAAGTGATGATTATAAAACGGATAAAAAAGGCATCTGTGGAAGGCTACAGATGTCACATTGTTGTAATATCTAACAGAGATGGCCTTCCTAGGAACTAGTGGGTTTTTGTAATCTCTCGACGTAATATCCGCCAGTAACTAATCATATGAACATCAAAATTTATTATGATACCTTTATCCCTGCTTTTGTTACCTATATCTACTTATTCACTGTCACTACTACAATTATAGGTAGGTACCTACCTACCTATAGTCTTTGCTACTCATAGCACTTAAAATTTTTTGAGTGCCTATTATTCTAGCCAAGGTAATTCCAATTCAACTGTAGAGTTCATTAGAATTCAAGTGCATGTTAGTTATAATTGATGATATTTAATTGATTATGCCTGTAGTACTAAAACAGTTAATAGGTACCTACCTGCTACATATCACTACAGAAGTTTCACTTAAAAAAAATTAGTTTACATGAAATACTACCTAATTATAAGAAAATATGTATAACCACTTGTTACTTAAATATTTATGATTACCGTTTTTCTAAAAATGCTAAAAATTTAATTCAAAATAATGTTAAAACAATTTTGGAAACACTGCACGCTTATCCTTGACTTTTAACATGGAACAAATTTCAATTATTACAATATTAGTTTAACTATCAAATTTTTGGTATAATATACTAGCAATACTGTTGTTATCATTAAAATACGCATTAGCTGATAATATTTAAAACTTTAGATAGACCGTTGACCATTCAACGTAAATCTCTGAAGCAATGTTTACTCGTATATCTATCTATAGTAAAATACCAAAACCCAACTTGTATATTTTATTTTCTTATGTAGCTTCTAAAAATTTTATGGGATCCATTTATTTTCTTCATTTTTCGAAATTATTGCAGTTCAAAATTGAACCTATAATCTTCAGCAATATCATCACAGATTTTTATTTATCTACTTACAAATCTGACTTGATCTAGCATAAGTTAACATTTTGAATGCCATAAAAAAGATATTTATAATATAACATGTTTAGGTATTAGTACCTAGGTAGTAGGTACCTACCTACCTAATATCATAAAATATTCATAAAAATCAATAATTATATGAACCAACTGCATCTGCTTAATAATTTAATAAGTAGTTCGTTTATTCAATGCCATGTTAAATATTAAGTTAAATTTTAAGTATATTTTCGATTTTTCCAAATCAAGGAGGCCTTGGTGGTAGATAAAGAAATGTTTTTTATTCAGGTAAATTAGGTTTTCTACACTAACTACGGCTAAACGTCATTAAGAAAAGTTGTTCACAATATAAAATCATCATCCCCTGCAAGATATCAGACATACGGGTTCCATATTTTTTTTTTCAAATGTATTTAGAAGTTCAGTAGTAAGCAGACATGGTGTTTAGAAAAGTAAACCCATATTTCTGAAATTTTGCATAGGGGGATGACACTACATTGTGAACATTTTTTCTTAATGGAACATTTCTTTTCCTACTACCAAGGCTTCCTAGATTTGAAAATATACTTTCTAAAATTTTGCATGGGGGGATGATTTTACATTGTGAACAACATTTCTTAATGAAGTTTTGCCGTATTTAGTAGAGAAAACCTACTTTACCTGAATAAAAAACAGCTCCAAGGCCTATAGTACTCGACTTGAAAAAATCGAAAATATAGGTACCTACTTAAAATTAGTCTCTAGCCAAACAAAGCGTAATCCCCAAGTATGAAAATCAAATTGAACAATTTTATGTCAATCATACCTCTTTATAACTCAATCTGCGGACTTAGTAAATAGTACCTACTGTATAATAAGTAACTAATTTTATAGAAAATCTCATTTATTACTTATAAATCCTATTAAACTTTATTGCTATACTCACTCATCATATTAATTGATATACAGGGTGAGTAAAAAGTATGGAATAAATTCATTATCTCCCAAAATAATGTTTTTTTCTAGAAAACGCTCGCACAGGTATAACGATTTAAATTATGGCGCATATTTTAAGGTGTTTCAATTTTTTTTGCGACAGTCATTTTTTGTGGTGACGTAAAAGTAATTTTTTTTAATGGCACCCCATACTTTTTTTGACGGATTTCGACAGAGGACGTCATTCTGCATCCGAATAAGTAAGTATCGTGACCTTGAAGTTGACAGTTTCTGCTATGTTCATTTTTTAAATTTGAAAAATTGTTAAGTAAAACTTTAATGGGAGACTGTTCGAGCACCTAATTAAGCTTTTGTTTGGTTGTATGAGTTTACCAGTTTCATAGGTTGATTGTTTTTCATGTTAATTATTGGTTCTTAATAAATAAATTGCGTAATATTAATGTTTTTGAAAATAACAATTTTCAGATTTAAAAAATGAACATCGCAGAAACTGTCAATTTCAAGGTCACGATACTTATTCGGATGCAGAATGATGTCTTTTGTCGAAATCCGTCAAAAAAAGTATGGGGTGCCATTTAAAAAAAATTACTCTGACGTCACCACAAAAAAGTGACAGTCGCAAAAAAAATTGAAACGCCTTAAAATATGCGCCATAATTTAAATCGCTATACCTGTGCGAGCGTTTTCTCAAAAAAGCATTATTTTAGGAGATAATGAATTTATTCCATACTTTTTACTCACCTTGTATAATGAGTCTAAGCTTTGTACATAATTTATATCACCTCATTTTTAATTCAACAAGCTACTACTTCATACCATTTTGAACTGACCTAACTATTATAATAATGATTTCTAATTGACTTTAATGTTTATGTAGGCCAAATTATGGGTGTTTCCTGAAGGAACAAGGCGTAATACAGGAGAAATACATTCATTCAAAAAAGGAGCATTTCATATGGCTATATCGGCTCAACTGCCTATATTACCAGTAGTATTCAGCAGATATTATTTCCTTGATAAAAAGGAAAAAAGATTTGACCACGGTAAGTAATAATCAATGTCTTTCATTCTCCAGTCCTATTAAAAGATAGTTGTACAACTATTCACTGCATTATTTGAATGCAGTAGGTATTATTTTTAAAGGGATTTGCAACTGTGTTCATTTAATTTTAGAATTTCTATATATAGAAGTAGTGTACTTAGAGCCAATTACAACACATTCATTCTTATTTTTGCAAATGCAAGTAGAACTTACCTATACATAGTTACATATCAAATGCTTTGTGTTTAAAAATATCTTCCTATAATGAAAATATTTCAAAAATCGGTAATTAAGTAAACTACATTTCCTACCAGATGTTTTCACATCTGAAAATAACCATATGCACTTAAGCAATACTATGATACCATACAGTTGTTAAAAAAGGCGACCTGTTCACAGTTTGAGCCTAATTTTTGTTTTATGTGTTTGATGACGTAACTGAACATTTTAAATAGAATTTACTTTATATGTTTGAAACACTCTATTTATCATTTCTTACTTTTATAAATTTAGGTCAAGTATGAAAAGACCCATCATCCTTTGGGGTTTATTATTGCGCACTTAAAGAATTAGTAATTAAGTAAATAACTACCAATATAACATTTATTAGATGAAGAATTTTTAATATTGCCATAAGTTTCTATGCAGTTGACGGATACTAAACTTATAAAAAATTGATGAAAATACAAAAATGAAAGTGGGTGTGGTCTGTAAAAAGAGCAACAAAGTCTCAACAAAGGGACTTCTATTTTAGCTGCCTAGCTGGTTGTTGGTAAAATTAGTATCTACATCAAAAACTCATTTTACCGACATATTCTATTTATAAGTTGTAATGATATACTTAGGAAGTTAATAGTACCTACTCTCCTACAGTTAAATTTTCTTTTGATTGGCAGGTAAAATTATCATGACAGCACTCCCACCTATTTCTACAGTAGGCATGACTGTAAATGATATTGACAAACTCATGCAACAAGCTCGAGATGTTATGGTTCCAGTATTTCAAGAAACTAACAAAGAGGTATTAGAATCAGTTGGCATTACTCCTGCTGCTACAGGTTGAAAAAAGTTTTTTTTTTTGAGTATGGATATTACATGGTCTTTCTTAGCTGCAATTACCTAACCAGAATTTTATAAAATAATAATTATTTAAAATATATTTTTTATTTATATTAAAGGAGGTTTTTATATGTTTAATAAACAGACTGTACCTATATTTTATATCAACTAGAGGAAATTCTTAAAAGAATTGGTTAAAAGTGGAGAATTATTAAAATTTTAAATCGGATGAAAAAGTAGTATAAATTATTAGTTTTATTTGTTGTCTTCTAATAACAATGTAAAATGTGTGATAAAATAGTTAATGATATCATCACCTGTTACTATCATTATAGTCTATCCTGAGGGGCTTTTACTCGTATATGAGAGTAACTCCGAGTAGCACTGAGTAGTAGGTAATTTAGGTCCGGTATTACAATCTCAGTTTAAACCATGGACTGAAGTTTAACTTCGGATTTCCGTTTGTATTCTGAAATGATTTAAACTAAGATTGTAATTCCGGGCCTTAGACATAATTCACCAACTGGATTTGTGATGCTAAGTAACACGCCACTTGGTGGCGCTGTTGGAACTGCTATAAGATTCATTCTTAAAAATTAAAACTGTTTAATTTCCAATTAAAAAATTAAACATTGAGTTATAGAAATAACAGTTATGACCATGGTTCTACTTCTCCAGAATTTTCAAAACCAATTTTAGTCCAAACTTAAATAAAATTGAGCCAATGTTGCTTACAGAGGTTACTAATTGGCAGCCGCGATCTTAAACCACGCCTTAACAATAGGTGACAAGTAGCTTAACATAAGTCCACTATAGCCTACCTACTATTTATTAAAAGACATAAATTACAAATGATTGTAGTAGAGATTTTCGTTAAAAACCGTAGTTGAAATTAAAACATAAATCAATTAATAAGGAATTTTAACTCGGTGCATATCAATTTATTTTAACCAACTCAGGAAATCTCAAAAACAGCAACCAATAATAAATTAATACAGGAAGCAACTTTATTTCCTCTTTCTGTTTTCGGAGTTAACTATAGGCATTTTCTAACTAAAAGTAAAAAAATGAAAATTTTTCATGAGCGTGTGTGTGTACTAGTACTTTCAATCAAGTTGATTAAAATGTAATTAATAATTTAATTTTTAATTAAAAAATAATTTTCCACTAAATCAATTCTTCAAAAAGATTATAAACATTTTATACAATGTTAATATAAGCGCGTAACGTTTTATGTTATAAACATCATTGAGTAAACAAACATGCCTTAAAAAATGATTAGGTATGTTACTAAACAGTATTCTATACTTTGTCTATATAGTTTAATATGTACCACCTATCTAAATTTTGAAATGTTTAAATAATACTTAGCTTATAAGTAATTTATTCTTATATAAACTAGGTATGTAAGTTTATAACATGCATTTTCACACATAAATAGTTAAGAGAAGAAAATTATACCACGCCATGCAACTGTTGCTGTTTCATGCACCGATTTGAAAATAAAATAAAATCCTGATCAAATAATATTAAGGTAAGGTAAGTACCAAAATTTTTATGTACCCACAAGGAAATAGGAAAACTGTGATGGGAAATACTTGAAAAGAGTCTGTTAGAAAATGACGAGCATTTCTTGTATGTAAAAGTTAGTTAAGAAGATTCACTTATAAAAGCACATGTTTTTACCAAAAATTCGAAATTAAAAGAATGAAAAATTACCATTTTCATTATTATGTTAATTTAGGGACAAAAAGTTATCTACTAAGAATTTACATATGAAAGCTTTTTGAAGATTTTTAAAATCCCATAAATTTGTAGAAAACCTGATTTTTTGTAAAAGTATACTCTAGAGGAAAAATATTCAAGGTAAAATTTCATTTTTAAAAGATGTAAATAATTTTTTGATAAAGTCACTTTCAAAGTTTTATGTACTTGAAGGTCTGTACTAAGCTATGAACATATGCCGTATGCCAATATACCACGGAACTGGTCAGTGTAGCAGGTATTTTCTTCGCTTAATTTTAATGTTCTAACTTTTTGTAATTCTCACAATTAAAAGTGGTTTACTATTTCTTGTTCTTCCCATGTTTTAATGACAAACATGTAAATAGCATAATGGCAACCACTTTTTAAACACATTGCCAAGGAATAAATTTTGCAGCACATACACAAATGATTTTTGTTAGAAAAGTATTAACTTAAGTACAAACTTTACTCATTTATGCATTTACTGAGTGCCAGTTTGTTGAAATAAATTGGTAAGTCACTGCAAAATTGTGAATTGTCATTTTAAAATTTGTAAATTTTGAAAAACAGTGAGCATCGAATCACTTGTTTCTCTGTTTCTATTTAGGATATATAGGCACAAATAGATAAAGGATTACTATTGGGAGCGTACAAAATGTGTTCATAAGTCGTTGTACACTTCAGCTGTATGACCTTGAAGTACATAGAGATTTGGAATTTACTATACTCAAATAAATGACCTCCTTATTTTTGAAATTTATCCTTCGTTAAATAAGTATCTAGTACTTTCTTACTAAGTTTTTGTTTTTAAAACATCTTATTATAATCTAAACTGTTTGGTCGTGTATAGAAAACAGAATATTTATACACAAGCAATAATAATGCTCACAATTTTTCTGTTTATTGAATGAAAAGTAATGGAAAGTGATGGAAAAGTCAATTTTGTTTTATTAGACCTCTCATTATCACTTGTCACAATGTTTATACTCTCGTATAGCACTTCTGTAAATACCTTTTTTTATTAATACCCAGTAAAATTAAATTGTATGTTCTGTTATGCATTTAACTCGACAATGTAGCTAAAATGATTTTATCCACTTGAGAGCTAACCAATGTAAAAATAAATCATAACAAGAAATTGCATATTTACTGAATTAATAATTGGAATCTTTATCGTTTCTTATCATTCATTGACCATTTTTGTGTATGATAAAGAATAAAAATCAATTTTTTAACCTGTAGTGCTTCAATAATATATAAGAAGCGGAATATTACAATAAACTGACAGTTTAACTCAGTATTTAGGTATGTAAGTTACATTTTAACGGTAGTCGTTCTTTGCATTGTCAGTCTGTAGTACACACTTAATTTAAGAAATATTCATATTTAACTTACACTTCATAATAAATTGTATATTTTTAATAATAAAAGTATTTTGTATATACTAAAAAGTATAATTTATTGACGAGCATTAATACCATTTCGAAATTAAACCTGCAGATGGTAAAGTTTTTACTCTAAGTTCATTTCATGGCTCATGGGATATTTGTATTTAAATCTTTTAAAAAGCATTGCAGTGTGAATATGGTCTCTATTCTCTTAATTCTCTTAAAAGCTTTATTCGTATAGGCGCGATTTTCTTTTTGTTTTCATTGGTAAAATTGAATTGGCCGCCAAATGTAACCAATGAGGTTTTCAATAGTTAAATTTAAATTCACCGCCAAATTTAACCAATAATTGCGTTCAATTGACTCAGCAACACAGCATAAATGCGTATCACGTTTTAGTGCCAACCAATAGAATACGTCGTATTAAAAAATCGAGCAATTCTATTGGTTGACGCTAAAAAGCGACAGGCATTAGTGCTGAGACAATTAAACCCAGCTATTTGTTGCGTTCAACTGACTCAGCACAAACACCTATCTATCATGTTTAGTGCCAACCAATGAAATGCAGTTTTCAAAAATTGTGCAATTTTATTGGTTAATGCTAAAAAGCTATATGCATTTGTGCGGAGTTGCTGAGTCAACTAATGAAAACAAAAAGAAAGAATCGCCCCTATATTAAAGAGGCTTTAAACTGTAAAATAAACTTTGAAAAACAAATATTTGTGTTAAAGTGTTTCAGATGTTTATAAAAATTAATCGATTACATGATAAGAAATCACCTGAAACATTCTGAAATCATCGTTATTCAATTAATGATTTACATTTCACAAGCTAATTTCAAGAACAAATACCATTACAAAAAAGTATTCTTTCATCTTACATTAAAAGGTACTACATACTGAGTTAGGTGTTTCTTCTTAAAAATAGAACTTAAAATGAAGGACCTTTACTGCGACTCTCATGCCAAGCTTTGGATATAGTTCGCTTCATTTCATCATCGCCTTGATCATACCTGCCAAATCAACAAATTTAATCAGATAACAATTCCTATTTATAGATTAAATTATTTTAAAATGTTGCTTACATATTCTTCATTAAAGACATAAGTCCTTCTGATGGATCAGATTTTTCGCTGTCTAAATTGGGAAGTTTTTTAGATTCACTAGTGCGCTTTTCAGTTTCTGTGACAAAATCCCATTGCTTTTGTTCCACTTTGGCAGCGTTAATAAGAATCATGTCTATAATTTTGAACATAATTAGAAAACACAATCATTATCTCTGCGAACTTATATTTAACCTGATTTTATTTTCCAATTACTTGCTTCAGGATTAATCGGCATTAATAAATTGTTCACAGTAAATATATAATCCTTGCTGTCTAAATCTTTTACATGCAATTCCAAAGATTTAGGAGTGAAGTTGCAAACAACATTTTCAGGTGGTAGAGATTGTACTTTTGTTAAAGTAATATAAAACTTTACAAATTTCGATGACTGATCCCAGGCTGTATAAAAAGAAAATAATTAATATGTAAAATTATAAACAAAAACTTGAATGATATTACCATAATTATTTAGTTTTATTTGGTAACGTTTTGTGGAAGGTATTGAAGCAGTTGTGGATGGAGTTTGTGGTGAAACTACGGATTGCTGTTGTAATTTACTTATTTCTCCCTGCAGTTTGTTGATTTCAACAGTAATGATATTTTTTACTCTTTGCCTTTTCACTTGAGATTCTAAAACCTCTAATTCGGCAACATCTTTCATTAGCTAGAAGTTATACAAATTAACATCATCAGGGTTCACAGCAGTTCTAAATTTTCAAATTCCCTGACTTTTCCAGGTTTTCCCTGACCATTTTTCAAGTTTTCCCTGACTGTTTCCCAATAATTTTTGTCCTTTTTTTGACACTAAAAAAAGTTAAACTTGAATAGACCATTTACCACCAAGTTTTTTTGAATCGGATATTTGTGGATGCATGTTGCATACTTACTTTTAACGTGTTGGTGAACTATTTATAACTATTAATTCAAATAAAACTGTCGAAAATGGCTTTTTATTTATTTACGCACACTGTTAATTGCGGTAACGAGTAAAATGTACGCGTGGCAATACCTACTTAAAACGTGCTTAAAACTAGAAACAGGGAGCTGCGCGAGGAACACAAATACAAACTCTGAAAAACAAAATTCTTCGAATTTGCGTTATTAATGCTCCCTGGTATGTACTTGTTTTCTGAGTAACGCCCTAAAATATTTAAATTTATTTAATTTCTCAATTATGTTTAAGGTCTTTTTTCCAGTCACATGAAATAAATTCCCTGACTTTTTTGGTAAAATTCACAATTTCCCTGACTTTTCCCTGACTATGTGACCCACTTTTAAATTCCCTGACATTTCCAGGTTTTCCAGGTTGCTGTGAACCCTGATTCATTAACATACACAGCGTTTTTTAATCACATTGCAACAGAAATATTTATGACATTGCTATAACACTCTACGAGGTCTAGAATACTGAAACTGAACGGTATTTGTTTGCAAGTAAACTGCAGTGAACATTAGTAAATAAAAGGCTTGAGAGTCTGCTGGACTATACACAATACAAATGAACACTAATCAGAACTGATCCTAGTGATCTGTTCGATTGCATGCAGGAGTATCTGTGAGTAGCACCGTGTTACTCCCGCGTGCAATTGGAAAGTGCCTGTAGTTCAATTGGAAACCACCACCAACTAATATCTAATTTTGAGGAACGATACTAGTGACCCCAAAAGAATGGTAGGTGCTTAAAGGGACAGTAAAGAAGTTGACTAAGCGCTACAAGCTCTAAATAATTAGAATGTGCCAAATACGGCTGCGATACTTGAAGTTACTCCTACCGCTAATTGGAAAAGGATCTTTATGTACGCTTTATATTTTACAACTTTTTAAACAAAACATTATAGTATCTATATAATTATTAATTAGCAGAACATAACATAGAATAAAACCTCTGTATTCTGTAACTTTTCCTGCCCCTTATTAAGTTAGCAACATTGTTATATCCAAGGCAGCATAGTAGCACCAATTTTGTTTTTGGATTACGGCCACGGCAATAACAATACTGACTTAACAAGGTTCTTCGAATGTTACAGAAAACAACTGAAAGAATGCTGAAGTACTTACTGTTACACTGATTCATATTCTAGAAGTTTTTTTATTCATCTACTGGAGATAGGAATTAAAAGTAAGAATAAATAAATTACCTCTTCCATCCTTGGGACTTATACGAATTGTTTAACTACGAAATAATATCGTGTTGAACAATATTTTTTTTATTATAGATTTTTACGGAAAGTAACTACAAAGAGTAACCAGCACGCAGCAGTTGATCATAAACAAAAATGTGGAATTTTCAAGGTTATGATGCTGAGTCAAAGAAAATGACAGCTCAAAAACGCCGATCAATGTTCGCATAGCTCCTATTAACATTATATATAAAATTTGTCAAATTGTATAAAAGTTTTTTTTTATAAAACCTATATCGGTCAAAATACGGTAAGCTGTACGGTAAGTCGTCTTAAGTTTCAATTATGGTATAGTTTTTTGAACTTCTATTTAATTAGTCTACCCATCCTATAATTTATCTAATCTCTACCACTAAATCAATACAATAATCAATAATGTAAAGGGAGGGCAGCACAAACAAATTACGTCACAATTGTATCACGTGCCCCTGTAGAGACCGCTGATTGGCCTGTTTTGTGTCAACAAGGGTCATGTGATACAGGTCGACGTAGTCAAAGCCAGTTGATTACAATCAACCGGCTTTGGACCTAGATTATTTGTACTGCTTTCTATGAGGGTCACATGACCAAATATGCTAAATAGACCACCCACACATTTATAGCCTAAAGGTTCTCAGGGCCAAATCATTAATCTTTCTGCAGAAATTTTTTTTTCTACAACTTTGTTAAGGGATTGTTGTTACATTACATAACACCCTGTATATTGCGCGGTTTTCGCTAAGACAATAGTATTTTAAGCTGAGATGTTACATGTCTTGTATGATTGATGACGTCCTGCACCACTAGCCTCACACAGGGTACGTTTTTCTAGCCTTGTTCGGGCGGCAAAGTTTCCAATGCAATTTAGAAAACCGGAAACCTCTGTTTATAATATGGTAACAATTAAAATTTGGTATAAATCCACAATTACTTTACAAAACTAAAAGCCCAAGCAAAACTAGTAGTTAGAATAGTTGTTCTAGTTAAAAACTAATAAATGTTTGTTTAGTTTAAAAGAATGTGAAAAGGTGTCAATAAAAACATAATTTATTTCATGAAGTTTTTCAAGAAAAAGAAATTAAATAAATACACAAACATTTACTATGAAAAAATAAATAAATTATTATATGTAATACACAAAATTAACCAAATTCAAAAAATAACAAAAATAAATATATAAATGTTGCCTTTTCACCCTATCTGAAAATAATCACAAGAAAAAATTAAAATTACTATACATAACTAAATTATGACCAGATTATCCGTTTCGCACCATTTCCAACCCTATTTGATTATTGTCAAATAATAAAATAGAACAAAAATAAAATCCAAATAAAAGTTGATATGGACGACCGACAATTTTTTACGAACTTAACAGTAGGTACCACTCTTAATACATTATAAACAATAGGATCTACCTACTATTACGAAAAAAAAAACAATCATCCTCCAAAATCATAAATAAATGAAATTACACATTTCAAACTTTCATTTCTCAGATTCACATTTTTCCTAATCACGTTTACAGAAATTTCAAAATTATCCATTAAACAAACAATTATTCAAAGCAAAGATCAAAAATTGCTTCATTGCCAATAAATTAAAATTTTCACATAAAAGAAACAAAACATAATTTCTTGATAGGTAGGTATCATTATCTTAAAAATTAAATAAAATTTGGCAAGTAATATTAAAAAATTAAAAATAAATAGTTTCAGTAATAAACAAAACAAACCGTAACACGAATAAAAATAAACTTAACAAAACTCTTAAAATATATGGCTTAAATAAATTTGGTGTAGATAAGTTACTGCTACTTGAGCTCTTAAGTCTTCATGGAGTCGATATGGCTGTACAACTAACAGCCTGTAGTCGTTGGATGACATCATTGAGCTGAGCATGATTGTGGCCACTGTAAGAGAGGAGCACGGGACCGCTCGTAGTAATCAAGCACCCTTCGCAATTGAGTGTGTGACGTTTAACACAGTACCACGTGCTCCTATTATCCTGCTTCTGGCTCAGCGTGTAAATGTGTCCATTGTTGATCAGCACAGGATGACCCTTACGGCTTTTGAGGAACAGTAGACCACCTGAAGCAAACACTCATATCACTATCTAATATAAGTAACAAACTGCAAATTCAATTCAAAATTTTAAATATAAAGTGTTATAATGCAATTTATTGATTTTCTAAGCTTTTATGTTAAAAAAAATCTAGTACAATGTGTAAAAATAAAGTTTTCAGCATTATCCCTATTTTATCCATTACTGAATCATTTTAAATCAGAACTTTCTTTGACAAAGATCTTGACCTAACTCAATGCCTCAAGTACTTGTCTTAGCTTCGTACTTCATATACACCCTCGTCTATAAAGCATCACTTTCACGACTTATATAAAAACAATTTGAAGATGAAATAAAATAGGCCTATACACTTTTTTTAATGCAACACCCAGTCTATTTGTTACATTTCTGTTAGATACTGAAATTCTCTAAGAGGAGAAACTTTTCCATTGAAACTATAACCAAAAGGAATAAGTAATAAACCTCACACACAATTTATTTAAAAAAAACCATACAATAAATATTATAGTGCTATTTTTGTACAGGCTTAAGTAAAGGCTTTTAAAAATTATTAAAAACACAAAATTTCTATAAACTAGTCTGTAAAAACGTACTTAAAAAGAACACTACAATGTATAAAAAAATGTCTACTCCTAACTTGTCTTTATGGAAAATCACAATTATTATAATTGCTTATGGAATTTATAAAGGTCGAAGAAATAAATAGAAATCAATTAATAATTAAACTAATTACAATAATACAGGGTTTGTGAAAGTCTGTAAAATGGGACCTTTTAATTGTTAAGCAGTAGAGATCTTTAAACAAGGGAGCAAATCTATAGCTAAGATTGCAGTAGCCCTGAAGTATTCACTTAACAACCTAAAGGTTCTATAATTCATGTTAGTGTTAATTCAAGTGTTTGATGGGCCACAGCAGTTACAACCCAAGCAATGGATTTTCATAACAATAAATCTTTAGACAATTATGTAATTTTCTTTACAGTTTATATTTACTAAATTCGTATCACCTTAAAATATTATACTACCATGTTAAACAGAATAAGTAAATGAATATTCCACAAATTGTATTACAATTATCAATTTTTATAATTTTTTGAAGTTCAAACTTCGTTGTCCGATTTTTGAAAAAAAAACACCATGCAGATCTCTAACGTTTTATCAGATGGATCTATGCATTCACTTGATTTTGAGACACTTATCTTGGTTTTAAAGATCACAAGCTATTGTTATGCAAGTCTTTTTTACATCTCCATTATGATGTACGTACCTAGCACTGCTACTTTTTTCAAGTACAAGGGATGTTACAACTTTCACACACCTTTTTAATATAATTATAAGCAAAATCACCTGCCTTAATTATTACCAAACCTCTTCTAAAAAACTATCACAAAATATAAATAAAAAAGAATCATTCTTGATTACAAAAATTGTTACTAAAGAACTCTTATTCTATCTTAAATGTAATTATGTATTCCTAGTTTTGAATGAATTAAATGTACATACTGTTTTACAGATTACTATACCAAATGATATTTAACTTTAAAAATACTCTGATATATAAACATTAGTTGCAAGTCATTTACATTACAAAACAGCAATCCTGGATAAGTTAGTTTATTGGAGCAGGATTTTTAACACTTGATAGAAGTTCCTATAAACGTGCTTCGTTTGTGAGATACAGTGTTGAAAAATTTTTTGTTTAATAGAAAAGTACTACCTGTTTAAAATAAAATCATGATATTGGGGCAAACAAAACATTAAATACTTGGGTTGGAATAGTTTAAAATTAAACTCAATCGTTTAATATTTCCAGTGGCGTAGAGTAGTTACTAAGCAACACCCGAAACGTCAGCCAATAGGATTCCATTTTTCGCGATATACAGGGTGATTCCTAAGTACGTGTAGAAAATGAAGGGGGCGATTCCTGGGCGAAAATTAAGGCTACTTTTTCCTATAAACGTGTATCCTAATATACTTCCCTGAAGAGTTACCCCTCTTCAAAAATGGAGTAAAAATTTGGTTTTTAATTTTTATCTCAAATTTGGACAAAGATAGAAAAATAAAAATAAATGGACGTGTTCTACGAACAGAAAGGCTCTTTATGGATATTTTCTTTATTCACCTGTATTGTTAGAAGGGGATGAAACTTACAACCCCTGTTCATTTTTTTATTAGAACATTTTAATGTACCGGAATTTTTAATTTAAAAAATAGGCGTGAGAAAGCCTTATTCATTTAGAAAATGATTTGTCTCTTTTATTTTTATCGTGAGACAAATAGTTTTCGAGTAAAAAATTAAAATCGATTGTAATGTGCGCCTCAGTTTCGTG
This sequence comes from Hemicrepidius hirtus, assembly GCA_963082805.1. NCBI lineage: Eukaryota > Metazoa > Arthropoda > Insecta > Coleoptera > Elateridae > Hemicrepidius > Hemicrepidius hirtus. The sequence continues at coordinate 35,209,620 of OY720159.1, forward strand.
AGAAGTTGTAGTAAATTTCTGAAAAAAAAAGTCTAGCTAGGCGGATTTCATTTTTTGTGTTTGTTGTTTTTGATAATAATAATAATTGTTAGTAAGTTTGCATACATTATTGATGAAAAAATGAAATCCGCCTACCTAGACTTTTTTTTTCAGAAATTTACTACAACTTCTCACGAAACTGAGGCGCACATTACAATCGATTTTAATTTTTTACTCGAAAACTATTTGTCTCACGATAAAAATAAAAGAGACAAATCATTTTCTAAATGAATAAGGCTTTCTCATGCCAATTTTTTAAATTAAAAATTCCGGTACATTAAAAAGTTCTAATAAAAAAATGAACAGGGGTTGTAAGTTTCATCCCCTTCTAACAATACAGGTGAATAAAGAAAATATCCATAAAGGGCCTTCCTGTTAGTAGAACACGTCCATTTATTTTTATTTTTTTATCTTTGTCCAAATTTGAGATAAAAATTAAAAACCAAATTTTTCCTTTATTTTTGAAGAGGGGTAACTCTTCAGGGAAGCATATTAGGATACACGTTTATAGGAAAAAGTAGCCTTAATTTTCGCTCAGGAATCACCCCCTTCATTTTCTACACGTACTTAGGAATCACCCTGTATATACATATTCGGGATTTTGTCTTGTTAAATATAACTCAAACTTGTATTTTGCTCAATGCAAATTTCAGCAGTAGTGCCCTTAACATTCTTGCTATAAGATAAAGCACTCGAGCACAATACAAAACCGAAAAAACACTCGTGCTACACACTCGGTTTTTTAAATGTATTGTGCTCTCATGTTTTACCTAGCAACAATATTTGGGGAACTACTACTGAAATTTTCCAATAAAAATCCAAGGTCTTGTTTATTGTATATGAAAAATTTTTGAAAATCTTTTCGTAAAATATGAAAGAGCATTTAATTTTGTTCAAAAAAGCCCTCTTGTTGCAAATAGTTACGACACTGTGTTGTCAAGATAAACAGAAAAATTAAAAATTCCAGTTGGCTATTATTTTTTTCAATAAAAGTATATGTATCATCTAGGCCACTGGAAATATTAAACGATTGTTTTTAACTTTAAACAATTCCCACCCAAGTATTTAATGTTTTGCCCCAATATCATGTTTTCTTTTTAAACGGGTACTTACTCTATTAAATGAAAAAAAAATATTTTCACAAACAAAACTTTCTGCAACCCATGTTTATAATTTTTTTCTTTAAAAAAGGTCTACTATCAAGTGTTGAAGTCCTGTACAGCAAACTGACTCACCCTGTATAACAATGATTCAATTGTAAGGGGAACCCCCTATAGAATTTTATTAAGAAATATTCATTAAAAAAATTAAGCTGTAAAATACTTTTGAAAATTTTCCATTTATTGGACATAACTATTGTATTATTCTACATCAATAATATTAAATTAAAAAAAACGTTAATGGAATGAGTATGAAGTACTAGATTACTTGACTTTTGAATAATTATGGTGATTGCAAATACAAAATTTTACAGCATTTGATGCTATACTTCAACAAAACTAAAGATACTAACTTTGATATTTTGGCTAGCAATAAACTAGTATTATACGTTTTTGAAATTTTAAATTTAACTGCTTGATTGATTTGAATGAGAATGGATATGAACAAACGTAATAACTTGCAACAAATTCATAAAATTCATTATAAAGTGAGCGTCTGTCTATTTTCCATTTAATAAATTGGAATTAAAAACTTTTAAACTGCTCAAGAATCAATAGCATACCACAAAATATTTCTTTAACAAATTAGAGATATTCTTTCTTCATTAAAATAGTGACATCACTTTTAAAACTTATCTCACAGTTACACTTAAGTTCTATCATCTCAGACATTACGACCATTTAACTTCAGAACTACTTGATGACTGCAGCAAGACTTCTTGAAGCCGTTCAATAGGAACTTCTACATCTTCTTCTGGATTAAAAGGTTCTGGAATCACCACATGACTATGATTACTTGGCCATTTTACAATTTGTCCATTCAATGTCCAACAGACGGCTTGGCATTTGTGCGGTGTACGACTATGTTTGCAATACCAGAATGATTTTCCTTTATATGTACTCTTCTTGAAGAACACATGCCCATCCACAATCAAACGAGGATTTCCACGTTTTCCAAGCACACACTGCAGGGTTCCTGCAGATAAAATAATAAATTAACATTTAAATACCTACAAAAATTTACGTCTACGTATTATATGGCATTCAAAGTATTAACATTTGATTGTGAACATATCTAATTATTGTAGTATTGTGACAACGTAAGAATTCGAGAATAATATTACTCTATTTAAACTTCAATAAAATAACACTTTGGAGTAATTTTGCTGAACTGCTTGATCGCAGTTAAGGTTTATGCCATATAATAGTTTTTAGAAATATAAATAAGGTATTTAAAAGTTAATCTGTATTATTTTATTGAGGTTCCCTACTATCACAATTTTCTTTTACTTTTTTCTTAAAATGTTGAACAACACCCGACGTTTTTTCTACCAAGAACACTGTCCATCACATAAATGTGATCAACAAAATTTTCGATAAAGGTTAGCCATGGAATATGCCACACGATTGATTTTTATTCTTGCTATTTACTTATTGCTAGTTAAGTAAGGAGACACTAATTGTATTTCATGGCCAACCCTTATCGAAAATTTTGTTGATCATATATCAATATTAACAACAAGTTTTTCCAACAAAAAAAAGTGGAGGTGCAAACCTCCCCTGGACTTTCCCATACTAAAAATAAACATTTCGTTTTTGGTATTCAACAGTAGTTCGCGAGGCAGGATTGGAAATCATTTGAATGCCTACCGAGAAAAACGAGACTATACGGGTTTGATATGAACAGAAGAAAGACACCAAACCACGCATTTATCTGTAGTAGGTCCGGTTAGAAATTACAGCTGGCGAAGCCGGACGATCGCTACCGACCGACGCACGATCCGTTTCCGTCGAGTCCAACATAATATTCAAAATTCACGAATTTCTCATCAACCGTACATTTTAACTATATGAACACCTTATACTATGTGATAGACAATTAAATTTTGCATTCAATTATATAATAATATATAGGGTGTTTCGTTTAAAATAACAAAGTTGTTTATTGTACTGTGGAAAGCAAACGCCCTGTATAAGTGATATACATTTAAGAGAATGCAGAATTATATACTGAATAACTTTTTATATCTAAACTTCTTTCATATTTTGACTAATAAAGGCGCTATAGGAGCATCAATTTCCGATTTTCAATACCTCGTAGAGGGCGCCACAGTGGAATTCTAGCGTTCATCAAAAAACAAAAATGTAGCTAATACCAAGCTGCATAAGTATAGAAAATTTAAACAAAATCGTTCGACCAGTTTTTTTGTAATAATTTTTCAAAAATTTCAAAATTTTTGGAAGAGCGCCGTTGCGACCGTTTTTGGATATAGTAAATAATTTTTTTCATGGTGTAGTACCCAAGGGGCTTTCAAACAAGTTGTTGCGAAACCTGATCAGATAACTGGTTTTTGAGTTATGAGGCGTTAAAGTCGAAATTTTGAAAAATTCATAGCGGCCGCCATTTTGAAGTTAGAGAGTCCGGCAAAAAACTGTTTTCCTTCAATTATGGTCTTCTTTCATATTCCCTACTCATATTTTCAAAATTTCTGAAAAAAATGCTACCAAAAAAACATGTCTAACTTCCGCTTCCGGTTTCGGATTTTTTTGAAAAGCTTATTTTGTCGATGAATTTTCGATATACCCCTTCATTTAAAATTTCATCAAAATCGGTTCACTAGTTTTTGCGTTAGAGGCGTTACATACATACATAAACGCCAACTCAACGTTAAGATACCACGACATTATTGCCCAATAAGAATACTGGAAATCACAAGACGGCCAATGGAATGCACCGGTGCTCCGGAGCAGGAATCAACAGGAGCGTTCAATACAATGTTAAATCCCTATGTACATCGTTGACACCAGCCACCCGGTATACTGGTTGTGGTTTATTATTATTAAATCTAAGTATAGAACCACATATCGAGATACTTCAGACTTTTCCATTTACATGATTAAAATATTAATTTGATTTTGGTGGGGTAATAGAACCAAAAATGTTACTGGTTGGAATAGATATGGTTTCCCTCCACGAACTAAAAACGTGTCACTTTCAGTATTCTGTGGGCTTTGCAGTGTCCTCTATGCCAGAATTTAAATGAAAAAATTCTCCAAAGATATAACACTAGAACACTTTCACTGTGCACCCACCAATCCATTTCATGATAATGAAATTGTACCGACGCTTCATGAGTCCGTAAATAATTAAACTTATTGATGTTTCTAGCATCTTTTACCACCAAATTGTGTATACTATCACCGAAAAGTAAAACTAAAGGTTACCTACCTGGACTTGAAGTATCGGCTGGCACTTTGAGATCTGGTGTCCAACTAGCAGACGGATGTGACGATTCACTTAATGTAGTATCCAACATGGACGACATATCTAAATTGCTATCGTCAAGATAGTGACCCTTATAATCATCATCGTTATGATCAACAGGTTCTTGTTTGGGATTGATTGAAGGTTCTAGATATTCTGGTATTCTTTCTGGAACTTCGTTCACGCATAGCTTCTTAGATGATGGCGGTTGAGGTGATGAAACCAATTGCGGAGATGTAATTGATCCTGGAGATTGGGCAGTCTTTGGGCTCTCTAATGGTCGCAAGTGTTGAATAGGCCTTATTACTTTTTTTGTTGGTCTTGTACGTTTCATAATTTGCCTAGGTTCCAAATTTCCATACATATATGGACTGTTTCTATGAAAGTTATCGTTAGAAACTCCATTTGTATCCTGCAATCAAGATTTACATCAAAGTTTAAATAATTTGCAATACATGTTTTAATAAACTGCTTACCGTATCACTAGAGGAATTATTATCAGTCAATCCTTTTATTTTTAAAGTCTCAGCTACTCTCATAAAAGTTGGAATTTCGTCCTGACTAACGCTAACTTCTCCTTGATACATAAATTGCAGTAAGCAATACAGAGCGGAATATTTTACATCTTGTAAAATTACTATTGGATGTTTACAGGGATTTGCCTTGAACAATTCTTTAAAATAAGGGCTACAAACGGATAAAACTGTCTTATGTGCTTTAAGGTATCTGCCCTCAGCAGCAAGTGTCACATCAACAAGATCTTCATCTTGTAAAAGAGAATGAAAACCTGTCCTTAGATTATTGTGGAAATTATTCCAACATAACGAAAATTGTTCAGTTTCCATATTAAATAAAAAAATGTGTTTGTCGTTTGTAACCTGCAAAATTAGAAATTCAACAATTAATTCCAACCCTTCTAGTTAAATAAACCGCAAACAAACCGGTTTTAGAAAACAAATCAACAAGAAACTTACCCGTTAAGTTCCTTTGGCTTAATACTTTTTTTATTAAAATCCTAACATATCCTAAAATAAAATGGCGTAAGCAGACGTTCAAAAACGAACATTGATAGAGTGAGAGCCACAAACTATTTGTTAAAAATACCAAAATAAGGACTTAAGACTTTCAGCAGAAACGGTAATGTCCGACGTTTGTGACGTCACAAACAAACCAGCAGATGAGCAAACCAACCAGCGAAGGCGCGTATGTCAAACCTTTTAAATAATTTTTATGCGTTAAAAATAAATACTAGCCAAAAAGCTTGCAAAATTACCATCTAATGCGAGTTCCAATAATGTATGCAGTGACAGTTCTAAAGAAGATAACGTCAAAAGTAGTTCAACAGTTGTTATCTAAGGTTTGGTGCGTAATTAGGGCCTACGCATCTCCCGTTTTAGTGAGAACCAATAGAATTGGTCGATTTTTGAAAATCCCGCAATTCTATTGGAGAACCATAAGAATTGCTCGATTTTTGAAAACGCCGCAATTCTATTGGTTCACGTTAAAGCAACTTTTTTTTGTTCATTGATTAAATTTGGCGGCAAATTCAAATTTAACCAATGAAAAATAAAAAGTGGATGCTGATAATGCACGTTGATAACAATCAGTTACCGTAATCTTTTAAATAAGTAACAGCGGCAACGCTGGTGACGCGGTGGCGCATGCGTAGTATGAATATCGATTCCGCCGTTGTTATTGTTATTTCACTGCATATTCTAACCTGTAAATTGAAAAATTTACCATAATTGATAATTAAATAATTGCAAAATAGCATTATTACAGCCATTCAACCTCAGGTAATGTATTTTTTTGCCACTACTTTAAAATAGTTCGCCTAGGTTAGTTTAGAAAAATAATTGTGGAAGTTGAAAAATTATTTGTTGTTACCACATTTCTAGTTGTAATTTCAAAAATGAGTGGATCTACGGACAGAACTAAAAGAGCTGAAGTACGTATGAGGAAGAAAGTGGTCGCTGAGATACTCGATAGTGTACCGGAATACATAAAAAAAGTGCAGTGTGATACAACGCTTTGGTAATAAAATAATGTGCGGTGGAGTTTCAAATTTACTTTAATATATCATTTGCAGGACCCAACCTTTTAAATGTGCAGTAATTTCTTGTCGCAACGTGTTTGAAAAATTTGATCCGAACAATCGGCAGAGATTTCATAATTTTCCCAGTGATCAGAAATTACTGCAATTATGGTTAGAGAGATGTAGAATAAAAGAAGATTTTAATGTTCATTCTGCAAAAGTATGTACAGATCATTTTGTACCAGATGATTATGAAAGAAACTTTAAAGAGGAAATTATAAATCCATTGTTTAAGCGTAAATTGAAACCAACAGCCGTACCTACGCAACTTTTGCATGGTATGGAAGTTACTATAGTTGACTTTATAAATGCAGAAGGTGGAGTTTGTGATGTACCAGATCCCATAGAAGTACGAAGAGCTGTTGATGAAAACCTCTTGCTTAAGGAAAAATATAAAAAATTGATAGAAGAGAAGGAGTCATTCTATAGAAAAGTTACAGATTTGGAAAGAAAACTTAACTCAAAAAGAAAGAAGTGTCATACCATTAAATCTCAATATAATAAACTTAATCAAAGATCAAATTTAGCAAAAGAGCAAAAGAATTTGTTAACTCAAGTGTTTTCACAATCTCAAATTAATGTTTTGTTAGGCAAGAGACGAGTTGTTTGGAGTAATGATGATATGGCAATGGCGTTTACATTGAGACAAATGGGAAACAAAGAATGTTATTTGTATCTAAAAAACACTTTGAATATTCCCTTGCCTTCTTTATGTTGTATTCAGAAATGGGCAGCTTCCAAATAGTTTTACTAGTATAGTTTTACTGTAATTTTTTAAGCTTACATTACTAACAGTATGAGTGAGTAATTGAATAGAATAAAAAAATTATAATACAAGATGATTTTTTTCCGCAACCGTCTTAAAAGTGATCACTTTTGATACCAAAAACGGACAGTGAAGTTGATGTTTTTGTTATTAGTAAAAAAATGTGTGTTGCTAGGCAACACTTTTAGTTCCTAGGAAGTAAAAGTACTTTTACTTCCTAGGCACTTTTACTTTTAACTTTTTTGGTTAAGATTTTGGTTTGTTATGTGAATAACATTTATTTAAGAAAAACAGTACAAAGATATTAGACAAAGAATTTTCTGTAAATATTTAAATAGCTATCTCCCATCACAGTAAATGATCTAGCCTTATTAGTTTTAGTGTTAGGATCTTAGGAATTTTAATCAGTAAGACTGATTTAAGATCTTCAATATCATTAATCTTTAAATGTAGTAACTCGTCGCAGGGACAAGCTCCAGCAACACCCAAAATTAATATAACCTACAAACGTCAAAATTTAATTATCGTAAAATATTCGATTTTAAAACTAAAACACACCTTCATCATCAAGTATTGCTTATTAGGAGCACACTTCAAGAATCGATCCACCTGTTCTTTACTAAGAATTCTCGATTTCTTCGGTGTGTAGTCATTATTTTCTTTTTTTAAATAGGCACGGAGTTTTGAAAATTTTTCGATATTTACCCCATTTTTTAAACTTAATGTTACCTTCAACATTGAATATTGCGCCCAAAGAGTAGAAGCCTTCATTTTAGTGGACAATTCGGAAAAGTACGCTAATAGTAGGTACCTACGCTTTCCGTGTACGATTTTACGGTTTTCTCGTTACACCAATTTAAAAATTTGTTGTATACTTCTCGAGATTTACTGGGCAGAAGATTTGATACAACTTCTTTTGCACGGTCTAAAATTTCTGGTGGTGTATCTTCGTTACCATTATCTTGTTCAAACATTTTCGATGGTTTGGCTGGGTTTGACAGAATAAATAAAATTGAAAACAAAAGCTAAGAAGACTTGATTTTAGTAGTAGTAGTGTTCTCTAATTCCTCGCATCTTAATTTTATTATTTTGAATCCGGTTGTTCCGGTTGCGGAAAAAATAGTATGTTTCATTCGGATGAAAAGTGTCACTTTTCATCCTAATAAAACAATCTACTATTGTTTAGCACTTAGTTTAGATTGGTTTTTATTCTCTTTTTAACAGTACTTGGTATTTTGATAGAACAATCAAACTTGTTTAAAATAATGATTATGCATTTCTTAAAATTGACACCCTTTTCAGTTTCTGGATTAAAATAAACAAAAAAATATAAAATAATATCTACTATCATGATACTTAAACCAACTGTGGCACTAACTGAAGGAATTTCAAGAAGAGGAGAAAATAAAAAAAGTACAGAAAGTAATTTATATATTTTTTGTTATAGCTATAAATAGTTCACTGTAAAAATGATGTCCTGTGCTGTATACGGTTGTACTAACAGTACTGCAACAACTACTGATCCAACAATACAGTATTATTATTTTCCAAAACATCCTGTCATTGCACAACAATGGATTACTGCATGTTGGAGGGCCGACCCTATAGATCTCAACAGTGGTAAGTACATAAAGTTTTTGTATGAATTTATTGATTAGCCTTAAACTGAAAGCAATGCCTCCGTTACTTACAAGTAATTAAATTTTATAATCCTGCAAAAATTTATCTACACAGTATGTCCACGGATTGAGTTACAAAGTGGTGTTTAACAAAAAATTCCTTACCTTGTGAACATGCTGTAGTTAGTACAGAAAAGCTACTTTATAATAGAAAACATTTCTTTATCCAAGACCTCCTTGATTTGGAAAAATCGTAAATATACTTTCTGAAATTTTGCAGGAAGGGATGATTTTACTTTGTGAACAACTTTTCTCAATGAAGTTTTGCCGTAGTTAGTACAGAAAGTTACTTTACCTTATCCAAAGCCACTTTGATTGCTTTGATTTGAAAAAATCGAAAATAATACTTTTTGAAATTCTGCATGGGGGAATTATTTTACATACGTACAACTGTTCTTAATGAAATTCTGAAAATAGATTAAACAACTTATCAGTTAATGTTTAATAAAAATTCAAAGAAAAATATGTAACCTGCATTTTGTCTTTAGCTCAAATATGCTCCATTCATTTCGACAGCAACAGCTACACTTCCGAATATAAAATGTTGGATTATATGGGGCATTATACAAGAATGATTAAATATGATGCTATTCCTACACTGTACTTACCAAATCCACATACTCCTGTTATAATGAAGGCTACTATCGAACAACCGGTTACCCTTAATACTGATGGAATAGGACATGAAATGAAAGAAATAATGGTATACGAAGTACAAACTGTTTCAGATCAAACCTCCAGGTCCAATTTTACAACCAGTCCTGTAAAAGATTACATTGAAATTGAGGCACATCAACCTCTTCTTAATTCTGAAATAAAATTTGATGATGAACCAATAACTGAAGATCAGATAGAATGTGAATCTTTTAAGCAAGAGGCAGTAATTCTTTCTAAAGAACAAGATAATGAGAAATATAAACACATAGCCAATAGTATACAACTTGAAAATTTAAAAACTGAAAATATCTCTCTTAGGCGACAAATGGTTCAATTAGAAGATATTGTGAAAAAAATGCAAACTACAGTTTCTGATAAATATGAAGGAATTAAATCCAAAGACGAAGAACTAAAAAAGATGATGCAACAATATGATAGGCTTCATCGAGCAACAATGAGTTTAATCGATCAAAGAAATATTTTATCGAAAGTATTTTCAGAATCTCAAATCAAAATTTTAAGTGGAAAAAAGAAAATATATTGGAGTAATGACGACATGGCAATGGGATACACTATCAGGCATTTAAGCAACAAAAGATGTTATATGTATCTAGCAAAAAATTTAAATATACCATTGCCAGCATTATCAAGCATTAAAAGATGGTCAACATTAAAAAAGAACGAGTTTGAAAAAGAAGAGAAAAAGGAAGATCTTAATAAATTTGAAGATGAAGACAGTGAGTAAAATATTTATATTTTGGAAAATAGAACGTTATTGTAAGAAACTCCATTTCTACTGTTCATTAAAGAAAATAATTGTAAAAATAGGATAGAAGATTACTTGTCTTGCTGTTCTCATTTAATTTTTATTAGATGTTCACCTACCACTTATTTATTTGCCCATCAGTTCCAATTACAGGACAATAAGGAGCACATTGTAAATAATAATAAAAACAGGATAGGGTGCATCTGAATCGCTTGTCCAAACTTCATCAATGGGATGTATGGAACAAAACTGTAAAAAAGGTCCTATAGAGATGCCCAAAAATGCTTCATTATAGTCAGAATTATATTCAATTTTAAGAATTCACTTTCCAAACTTTAGTTATCTTGTTTCTAATATTTACTTCAATAATCTGTAACTCTTATTGATGTTTGAATGTTTTAGTTGGTCTTAGGGCCGATTTTATAAAATCTGGTTGACCGACGGTTATCTCAACTAAGATCAATTGTCATGGATACGATTGTTTTTTAAGAATCATATCCTTAACAATTGAATTGCTCGTTGTTGAGCCAACCATCGGTCAACCAGACTTTATAAAACCGGCCCTTAGAGGGTTTAAGGAAAAATTGATACAGTTTTAGAACTTTATTGGTATACATATTAATTATAATTATAAATCAAGCAGAACAACAGTTGTCAAACTATTAAAAAATACTTCGGTATATTCTATAGTAGGGGGTGTCTAGTATTGGTTTACACACTGCAAGCACCCAACACCCAAGCATTTGAATGCAAAATATTTTGTTTTTCTTCTTTCTTTTTTTTATATTTTCTCCCCTAATCATTTTAGAGCTAAACTCTAAAGAAATACCGAATAGGGATGTTCTTTATTGGTTTTGTATTTTAGTTGTCTAGAAAGACAAAAATTACTAAAATTGAGCGTCTGAATTTCAAAATCATGCGCTATATTTAAAAGGATTTCTGCGAAAATTGATGAATAAGCATAACTGACTTTTCTGAGTTCTGTACATTCAGAAGCTCAATTTTACAAGCGTTTAGACCGCGGAACCTCTAGGTTGATACCGGCCAATGGGAGCGGTGTAAAGTTGACGCATACACCATGCACGACTTGCCATAATATTCAACGTCCGTGTAAGATTGACTCTTGCCTGTAGGTATTAATAAAAAATAAAACCTCTGTAAAATTGATGGCAGATAAATGATCTTGATAAAAATGAAAAAAAAAATGTTATTTTATTGGAGATTGAAAATTTAAGTCTGGACAGTCCAGCATGGCACATGCGACAATTTTCCACCATTAGCCAATACCAACCGAGAGTTGTATGTTGTCAAAACTAAAATACAAAACCAATAGAACGCCCTGATTCAGCATTTCTTTTTCTACAAAAACTTAAAAATAGTTTTAGCTCTAAAATAATTAGGAGAACAAAATAAATGAGCATAAGATTTTTGCATTGAAATCCCTATGGTGAGTAATCCAATTCTACAACCTGTATAAAATATCTATTACTAAATTATGATTGTATATTTCTGTTAAATAGATCAACAGATAAGATGATATGCATAAAATAAATAATAAATGAAAAGCTAGAAAAATATATGATCATTTAATATGTTGACCCCATAATTTTTTGAAACGTAAACAAACAAGGGTGCTATTAAATATTTTTTTTCCATTACTCCATTGAGTAAAAATTTGTACCAGTTTCGAACCCCATTAAGATGCATCTTTTTGTAGGAATAACATTTTTTTAAGTCGATATCTAGCCAACTATGATTAAAATAAAAAGTAGTGTTTTAAGTATAAGTCATAGTAGTGATATGAGCAAAAAATATTAAAAAAAAGTTAGTTATTTAATGGCAAAACGAGCCCAAATATAAAGTTTCACTAAAAAAATTCACTTTTAATAATCAATATTTTGAAACAAATTTTATGTTTGTCACAAAACTGCTATGAAACAACAAAACAATTATTATTAGAAAGGCCAGAACTGCAAAAACAATTTTCATTTGTTTTGCACGACAGTATTATGACAAAACTAAAAAATTATTAGGAACTATAAAAATATTGACTAAAAAAGTGAGGGGTCCGCTTGCAATTTAAAGCAACTTTTTTTAATACTATACTATTTCACTTTATGTGACGCTAATACTCTTTATTTCAATCAGTTTGCTCGATATCAACTTTTAAAATTTTTTAATCCCTTAATATAAACATTACTGGTAACAATTTTATAGATTGCTTTAAAAATTAAAAAGTTACTTAAAGTTACACAAAGTGAATCAGATTGTAGATCTGAAAAATCATGAGAATTCAGGATTAAATGATTTTGCAAAATTGTATTGTTATTTATAAATGTAATATAATAATAATAAAATACTTTTTTCTGTGTAAATAACTTAAATTACAGATCTACCATAGTCGACCACGATATCGCACACGTTGTTGGCTTCTATAATAAACCACATACTTGGGATAAAACTCGTTATCATAATATTTTACGTACACCTTGTCGCCATTTCCAACAGTAGTGTCACACCCAATACTAGGTAATATTTGCGAACTTCCAACATATTCCGTTCGTCCTACCAACACATCGGCAATGATCATTGCTCTGTTAGTACCATTGTTACGGGATGATTCTTGGTTAGCATACGAAGTGTCAGGTGAGAAACTTACACCCCTACCAAACTTAACTCGATTGGCTACACGCCAATCCAAGTTACTGCTAACAATTGACGCTATTTTACATTCGGCAGTGTCATGGTAGAGTTCACGAACCAGTCCATATCCTCCTGCGAGATATTCCTCCTTTTTTAGCAAAAATTGTCCATACAAATATGGATTTTGCACCCTTTCAATTTTCGTAGTCCCCAAGTTAAAACTCCCTTCCACTCTGGATTTCAAGGTTGAGTAAAGGGAAGAATATGAAGGAATGTCTACTAGCTCATAATCAGTGGATCTATAATAACTCATAGAGCTCCAGTCGTTGGGCAAATGTAGATCCACTAAATGCATCATCTACAATGTTGAAAATTTTAAAACATTATGTAATATTGTAAATCCCTGCTTTTATTACCTTGGTTCAGGTCTTCAAAACAACAACCATAAAATATTTAATAAAAATAGGAAACACACTCTACTAGTAGGAACACCGCAGACGTGGGAATAAGACGAGCATCACTAAAAATCGTTGCCTGCAAACAACATTGAACAAGAGCAGGACGTAGAGCGATCACACACCCTGCAGACAGACCACCTGCAGACTGAATACCGGGATTCCCCCACTTTCCTCAAACCCGTTTGTATTCAATAGTGGTTCTATAACCATCTACGGAATTTTTATGATCGGGATGTACTACCTATTTTATTTATTAAGGACATGCAGGATATTTCACTGAATTGAGGCTGTAGTAGGAATCCACCATGCAAATTTTGGTTAAGAATCGACGTAGGTTGTGTACAAGACATCATTTTTGTGCACAAACACCATCAAAGTTAAGTAACCTTGGGGTTGTATTGATCCACAGCTGTCTGCCAAACTCCCATGAATGAATTATATTTAATTTTTTAATTTGGGGATTAAAGTCGTCTTAAAGCCCTATTCGGCTTGAAACTAGTTTAAGTGTATATTCGATTCTTTCAAATAAAGGAAGTCTTGGTGGTGGATATAAAGAAATGCTTTCAATTCAGGCAAAATAGCTTTTCTGTAGCAAATACGGCAAAACTTTATTAAGATGAAAAGTTGTTTCACAATGTAAAATCATCCCCCCATGCAAAATTTCATAAAGTATATTTTCGATTTTTTCAAATCGAGGAGGCTTTGTGGTGGAGAGATGCTTTCTATTCAAGTAAAACAGCTTTCTGTAGCAAATACAGCAAAGCTTTATTAAGAAGAGGTATTCGCATTCGCAATGTAAAATCATCCCCCACGCAAAATTTTAGAATTATGGATGTATTTTGAAATCATCAAAAATCTACAGATATTTTGTGAATAATATTACCTACATATTATCAACGATATTACATAGGAAGCCCCCCGACTTAAGCTTTGCCGTCAACATAACTTTCTTTACAAAATAGGGAAACAAAACAACATTTTGTAACACAGAAATATGTCTCGTAGTTAATAATCTGCGTACCCAGACTTCTACTCCTTGGTAAGAAATATGCCGAGTTGCATTTAAACTTGTGATACGATAGAGCTACTAAGCACGCATTTTTGTACTTAACGTGCATACTTTGCGAATATTTTATAAACAAGCGTTGCGTTGTTATACAATAACGTCATCTGTTATTGTTGTTGAAGGAAAGTAAAGAAGGAAATTTCTGTTTTGAATTTATATTTACAAGACAATTGTCAAAATGACAATTAACAAAAGTTGGTTAAAATTCTTCTTTATTATGGTTCTAGGATTATAGGAGTGGAAAAAATATTTATACAGGGTGTTTGCGGTCTTGTGATTTTACCTTTAAAGGGTTAATTAAACACCTTAAAAGACTGTGATTAAACCTAAAACCCCTTAACAAAAATTATATGAGTCATAACTATATTGGCACTACAAATATACAGCGTATATTCTGTATACGGTACGGGTAGTATGCACTAGGTTTAAAATCCCATATAAGTGTACTTGCTTGCGCTTATCAAGATTGTTGTTTAAAACATTTTTCGCCGGTTAAAGGGTCTATTCTGTATACACCTGTTAAAATTTAACCTGGCTTTAAAATTGTAACTAACCGCTAAGTTTAAAACATTGGCGTTGATTGGTTGAATGGTAGTTTTAGCTGTCATAATAAAGCTTAGCGATTGGTTAAAATTTTAACGCCACGTTAAATTTTAACAGTTGCTTACAGAATAGACCCTTAAGATAACTTATAACGGCGATCAAACCCGAAGTTAGTGATAATCTTGTGTCAAAAACTAATAAAAAAAAATTATTTAGAATACAAAAACCCAGGAATCATCACCAGCCGCTGTTTATAGTTTACATTTACATTATTATTTTTCGATGTAAGAAAAAAGTACTTAATTCACTTGTTTTATTAGATTAGTTTGTCTAGAGAGTAGAACAAGGTTTAAGGAAAAAGTTATTATCTTGAAGAACTTTTATTGGTAGTGTACATGATTATAAAACAAGCAGAACAATAACGATTAATTGTCAACTGAAACTAGTAAAAAATATTTAGGTATTAGTAACTTACCTATAAAAAAAATCTAAGACTAAATTAAGATTCTATTTTACTGTTAAATATAGATCAACATATTGGAATAGGTATTCCTGAAGCAAATAATAAATGAAAGGGTGCAAAAATATAATGATCATTTAATATCTATTTGTATATAACTTTTCGAAACTAAATACCTATACTCAAAAACAATACCATATCTTTGCCATATCTCTAGCTTTATAAAAGATTACCAGGTTTAACATCGTTTCATCTGAACGATTATTAATTTATAACATAGGTACCTATAGACATATCTTCTCAATGCGGAAACTTTGGTTCGGTTAATATTTAAATAATAAATTTTGATTCAGAATTAATTTACCAACACTACGTCACAGCCTCATTAATACAAAAAAAATTAACACACATTATAAGAAATGATAAGACAATAAACCATATATTTTCCGATTGAAGGTAAATAAAATATGTAGGGATATGTTGCAGTAAAAATTAATAAAAATACTTTCGTTATTACAGAGGGTGTCCATTTTCTATTTCATTCACGGATAAAAACTTACATACGGATTCATGAATGATGTGCAACATTAGTCGGACTAACGAAAGTCAACTAATATGGTTTCCATTCCATGAAATTTTCTTTAACTTTATCCAACTCTATGTAAAAATATCTATTTAGTATTTACCTACTTATAAGAAACCATCTTTACTTTTGTTCTGGGTTGGAGAGAGGTGGAAAGATTTAAGATTGAAAAAATCGAGTATTCCGGTTTTGAATATTTCAAAAAGTTGATGATATATTAAGTAAATTCAAATTCTGCATTATAATTCTGCTCAACTATCCTAACTTAACTGATCTTCATATCTTATACTAGATACTACCAAGTTACCAGTGTAATCTGATAGAAAGTGGATACTAATTATGAATATATAGTTTTTTCTGGGTAAATAAGCTGAATATCAGATCTACCATAGTCCACGATGAAATCGAACAATTTATCTGTTTTCATAATAAACCACATATTTAGGATAAAACTCGTTATCATAATATTTAACATAGACATGGTCGAGATTTCCAACAGTAGTGTCACACCCAACTTTTGGTAATGTTTTGGAACTTCCAACATGTTCTATTCGTCCTACCAACACATCGGCTATGATCATTGCTCTGTCCCTTCCATTGCTACGGGACGACTCTTTGTTAGCATACCAAGGGTATGGTGAGAAACTTACACCCTTACCAAACTTAACTCGATTTGCTACGCGCCAATCCAAGTTACTGCTAACAATTGACGGTATTTTATATGCGGCTGTGTCATGGTAGAGCTCACGAACCAGTCCATGTCCTCCTGCGAGGTATTCTTCCTTTTTTAACAAAAATTGTCCATACAAAAATGGATTTTGTACCATTTCAATTTTTGTAGTCCTCAAATTAAACCTGCCTGCCACCCTGGATTTCAGAGGCGAATAAAGGGACGAATATGCAGGAATATCTACTAGCTCATAATCGGTGGAGTTGTAACTCATGGAGCTCCAGTCGCTAGGCAGATGTTTGGCCACTATATTCATCATCTACAATGTTGAAAATTTTAAAATGTTATGTAATATTATGAGTGCATCTTTTTATTACCTTCATTCAGGTGCTCAATACAATAAAGCATAAAATATTTAATGGAAAAAGCAACCACACTAGTTACTAACACGGCAAACGAATGAATAAAACGAGATCACTGAACACCGTTGGCTTTAAAGAAGAATAAGCACAACTGTACTGATTTCGGGAACTCCCCCTCTTGCCCAATGTTACTCGTATTATGTAGTGATTCTATAACCATCCACGGAATGCGTCTTTGATTGGGATGTATTTTATTCATACTCTGTTATTCATACCTATAGGGTTTCCACGGAGTGCGGGCCATATAGGGATTCCACCATCCAACTTTTTGTTAATGATCATCGCAGTATGTATAGAATTTTAAATGATAAATTTAGTATTACCGTTGATTACTACTTCAATCAACGGTATTACTCGTACATACTAAAAAAAAACAAGAAGATAGCTCTCACCGTAAGGGGCTCCCAACAGCGGAGCGTATGTATACACAAGTCCACTGGGTTTGTGAAAAATAATTCTCAAACTGGAATTTTTTATTGGTCATATTCAACTTGCAAATTAATTAAAAATCAATTTAAAATATGAAAATGTTTGAAACTTTCGATAAATTTGTCCCCGGACATGCGCAGTAGGTGCAGCTCGTATTCGCGTCGCCGAATTAATGACGTCACCCCTTGACAAGACGTAATGCCGTGGATTTAGTGTCAAAATTATATCCACGTTAGCGGTGGAGCTAGCAACGGCCTTTCATAAATCAAGGAGGCTTGGTGGTTGATAAAGAAATGTTTTGTATTCAGGTAAAGTGGCTTTTCTGTACCAACTACGGCGAAGCTTTATATTGTAAAATCATCCGCCCATGCAAAATTTCAGAAAGTATATTTTCGTTTTTTTTTAAATCAAAAAAACCTTGTGAGGTTATAACCAAATGCTTTCTATTCAGGTAAAGTAGCTTTTCTGTACTAATTACAGCAAAACTTCATTAAGAAAAGTTGTTCATAATGTAAAATTATCACCCCATACTAAATTTCAGAAATGTCTGTTCACTTTTATGGAACAGCTGCATGTATAAAACAACAGGGTAGGGTGTCCAAGCGAACCAGCGGAACGAGAGAAACGAAACAGAACTCTTTACAGGGTCTGACGCATAATTGAAAAAGCAAACTGGTTTAATATTATAGTAAATGTGTATTTCTAATAACTAAACACAGAATGTATAATGTAATGAAAAAAAATATCTAAGAATACAAGTATACAACAATATAAAAATCTATCATATAAAATATAATTCACAGAAATTAAGCAGCATTATGTAACTTCTTATCAGCAGTCTTAAGGGTTACAAAATTGTTAAGTTGTTTTACTCGTAGTTTACTCCAAATCACATAGTTAGACAAACCATGAATTTGGGCAGCATTTAAAGCTGCAGCTTCAGGATACATAACCGTACTGCAACCCAATCCTGAAGGAACATTGAGACTGGACCAAATATCTACATCAACATTGTCCATTTTAACTGGCGGGCAATTAATAACTGGTAAATTAGAATTTCCAGAAATTACAGGACCCAAACCATTTGAACGTCCAGCAACTGCTATGAAAACTACTTTTAAAGGTAGAGATTCATAATATCTAACAATTTTTAATGTATCTTCAGTTCCTTTATGTGCTGATGTGACTCGTACTTCAACATTCAACCCTAATGCCTGGCAGTGTTTTTTGATATTGTTGCAATGTTCTTCATCTGAAGGGCTTCCCATTAAAATGACCACTAAATTGTCATTTGGAGGTGCAAGATGATCCAATTGATCATTAACCCATTCAAAATTACGCTTCACTGTATCCAAATCAGATGCAGATACAGAAGTAAGGTTGCGATATACTTGTTTGTCTACCATCAAACGTTTATCTCCTGATGGCCACAAACGCCAACTGTCTGAATCAATTATGTCTGCTAATAAGATTTCACCTGCAAAAGTATCAATAATACAATACATATGTTGAATCCAGATTGTTCTATAAATAATTACAATAATAATAATAAAACACTAACCTTTTTCATCAACACCATATTCAACTTTCATATCGATTAAAGCGCAGTTTCTGGAAGCCCAAACTTTTTCAAGAACTTCAAATACCAAGATACTCATTTTTCGCATTATGTCATATTCAGTTTGACCTGTAATTAAAAGTAGTAATAAAGAAATTGTTTAAAACTGATCAATTGGAAAATATGGAAATATTCTTAAAGGTGGGTGGGGGGAGGGGTGATTATATGTAAAAGGGGAACCCCCCCCCACCTTACAACCAAAATGTTAATATAGAGGATGTTTTTAAGGATTTGACTTTATTATATTCCTGTAAGATATAATTTTGGGTAGGTGGAGATGTGTAGTCTGCCACCCCATTACTGCACACCCAAAATTTTAATTCTATCCTGAATTATTCTTACTTTCCCATCTTTGAATCAGTAATTTTGTATAAAATTCTAAGAGGAAAATTAAAGTAAAGAAATGTTAATTTCTGTTTCCATTTTTACTGCCAACCAACGCTGCTAAGGTACCTACCCCAAATTATGTTCATAAGTCAAATGAGTTTATATTTTTTGTAAAACCTAGACTAAATCATCGTTTTTTTAATTTGAAACAGTTCTGTATGATTACAAGTTATTCTAAAATAAGGTCGTTAAATTATCAAAAATACAGGGTGTACACTTTAATTCAGGCCACTATGGGTACTTATCTTGGAAATCATACAAGATAGAAGATCAGCTAATTCAGACAAAAGTTGCCTATTTTAGGAACCAGTTTGTATATACAGTTTCAAAAATTTAAAAAAGTCCTCTAGATTTCGAGATACAATAATATCTCAACTTCTTTTTTTCTTATAGCCGCTGTATTGATTTTGGGAAATTACCTCTCACTATTGTAAAATCTTATGCAAGTAAACAATATTAGAACGTGAGCCCGCCTTTTTGATCTTAATTCAACTATGCTTCAATTTTCCAAGAACATTTTTTGGCTATCCTCCTGTGAATCTCCCAAATGTAAAATAACTCATTAAAATGATCTCATGATTATATTTATGTTTCTTTATTGGTGTGATTTTAGAATTGGATCATCAGTCTATAATTTATTTATCTAACTAATTTAATTCTACTATTTATCATCACTACATTAGGCAATAAACAAGCAAAGATTAAAAAGTTGCAAAGAAGTAGGTACAAAAATCTAGAACCAGAACATGTGATTACTATTATCAAGACTAATAGAAATTTATAGCTGCCGTTGAAACTGTAATTTTCTATATTGTTATTATTATGAAACTGCGCCCTAATTTTAGAATAAAAATTATCCCCATTAGATTATTATGGAGTTATCTAAAAATTTGGGTTTACATAAAACAGCCTGAACTAAAGAGTTGAAAATTAAAATAATTGGAGTTGATTCATGAAATTCCACCTGCTATAATTAAGTTTTCTGTAAACTTATATAGGATTTAAATGCGTCATGCTGGGCAAAAAAATTTTCCACGAAAATAAAGCGTTAGGTAGTTGGATTTTTTTTTTTTTTGAATCATTGTCAAATTCAAATTCACTTTGAACAAATTTTGTTTCAGAATCTCTCTTATTATTTCATCAATCAAATTTGGAATTTTGTTGTATGAAACAGAACAAAATACTTTTAAAACGAGGTATCACAAAGGGTATTCCCCTTCCCATTTCAAATTTTAAAGTGTTATTTTAAATAGGATCCAACATGCAAGACTTAATTTGCAGGCTCATGCCCGTAAGAGGATTAAGGACAGGGGTTGAAAATATCTTCTGCAGTTGTTTATTTCAAAATAAAAATTAACCTAAATCATGAATTAAGGAAATGTTAAGGAAACTAGACACTATTCCAACACGCCAGGTTGCGCTTTTTGATATTATGCTGTAAGCAATATTCTTGAAAATTACAACCGTTTTACAACTGTGTAATACCCTATAATTTCCAATTAAAAAGTTAACTAGTGAGTAGAAATAACAGTTATAAGTGTGTTATAACACAATGTTGCTTACAGAGCTTACTAATTTGCCGCCGCAGCGCTGCGATCTGCAGTTCTAAATTTTCAAATTCCCCCACTTTTCCGCGACCATTTCCCAAATTTTCCCAGTAATTTTTGCCTAGTACTATTAAACAATTTAAATTTCTGAAGAGAATCGGGACAAAGTGCATGACTAAGAAAATTCTAGAAGGTTTATTCAATCCTTAAGAAAAGTACGTGAGATTTCCCAAATATCTGTTTTACATTTTAGATGTCACACACAGATGTCTTCATGAAATTATTTGTGGAAAAAAAAACAAAACATGTTTACCAAAGTCAACAGATAAAAAAATATTCCTTTGGTTTTGAGGCAATATAAAAGGAAAACATAATCTCACTTAATTTTGTAATAACAATTATGAAAGTCAATTACAAAACATTGTATTTTTCCACAACCAATGGAAAATTATTGATAGCCGAGTATAAATCCAGACTCAGAAACAGATAAAGCAGATAAACAGTTCAACATACCGATAGTAAGTCCATTAACCTTGAACTCAGCGGATACCAGCTGTTCCTCAGACCATTGTGGGTCATGATTTGCATCATCTTTATAGAAGGTTTCAAACTTAGGTGGGTAGAAACGATAACCTTCAGGTACACCAGTATGTCTTCGAACAAATGAACCAGTGGCTAAACGTCTAGTTACCCATTCGATAGGTATCATAGCACATTTTTTTGATACAAAAGCTTTTTCTGATGCAACTTTAACAAATGCCGTCTTGATACCTATGGAAATACAAGTTCAATTAACAAACACTAGAAGCAATGTACAATTATTCATTTAAATTTAACAAAAATTTGAAAAAAAGGATTTTTTATTTTACAAACAAAATTTTATTATCATATTTAGGTTTCTTGAAGGTAACTTACCAACAGAATTAAGGATTTCAAAAACTTTAGCATTGGTTTTGTTGGAAATAGCAGCTTTGCCTACTAAGTCATGAGCCTTAACGCCATCACCAGCCGTGATTCTATCCTTACTGAGCAAAAGGGCATGTCCTGGTAGTGAAGGTAAGTCGTACACTTGCTTGGTTTTCCCTTCAATGAGGAGGGATCCTAATTTGTATCCACCTACTACAAAAATATTACATTAATTTCAGTTTGTTGTAGTTGTCTCACATAACAATAGAATACAGGGTACGATACCCATTTTCTAGCACATTGCATGGGCAACTTTCATATAAAAGATACAGGATCTATTAAATTAGGAAAGTTAAGCAGAATTGCAAGCAGTATTTGATACCATGTTCAAAATTGACTTTTAGAAATATTTAACTGACTAGAGAAACTCTCGGTTTTTTCAATGTTAAATCTTTGTATCTCGGGAAATAATACTGTTTGGATGAGAAAATTGTCTTCTCTACCTTGACCTATAATGCAAATTTAATGCACATTTTCAAAAGGTGTTAGAAAGCGCGCGATATTCAAATTTACACCCTCAATTTTTTTTTTCTGTAATATAACTAAAATCAAAACCAATAAAACGTCGCGATTTAGTACTTATTTCTTTCTCTACAAAAAGAACAGTTCAACACTAAAATAATTAGGGGATAAAATAAATGAACATAAAGATTTTTGGATTAAATCCCTATATAGTGCATGCTGTGTACACGATACCCTGTATAAGCGGAAATTTTGAAAGCACGTTACTACTGATATTGGTTGGACGTTATCAATAATTTTAACATGATATTTGAACGTTAATAATTTGGTCGTTAATTTTTGAAAAATAGATAATTCCCAATCGCATAATAGATAATTTACATAAGAAATTATTCTTTTTTTTACCATCCATTATAATAACAATAAGAGTACATTAGTTAATAATTAACTGTTAATGTATTAAAAAAATGGCGATTTAAATTTGGCAAGAAATGGAAATACCACCAACTTTACCCTCTGTGCAAATATTGGACACCCCTGTCCAGCATCAAAACATGCATGTTTTGTTAACCGTTAAATTTTGCGCATATCGCAAAATGGAAGTTAAATAACTCACCTTCGGTAGCCATTTGATTTGATTAAACCGTAAGATTTAAAAATGTAAAATGATAAATATGTCGAATTTTCGACACAAATACGCAAACAAATCACTACACAAGAGAAGCAGAACAACAACACCGGTCTTCTTATAACATTGTGATGCGAGCATGCGCCTAACTGTTTTCAAAGAAATTTTGAAATATTTTTCCAGAACTGATAGCAATACACAAATAATACGTAAATAAGTTATTTATTTCTACATTTGACACAGTTGCTTAAGATGATAAGGGTTCTTGAAAAATTGAATCGTTTACGTTTTGCACAGAAACGGAAGAACATTCACGTGGTACGCGCAACCAAAAGTGGAGGGAAGCACCACGTGTTATGCATAAATACGAAAGCGGTAAAAGAAACGAGAGTTTGGAGTTTGTTGTATGGAAGTTTGAAGAACATTTAGAACCGAATTACTAGATAGTGAAAGTGATAAAAAACTGGTAAAGTTTATTTTATAAAACTTGGGTTAAATTTAATGTTTATCTTGATTCTCATTAGATCTAATAAAGTAAGGTATTGTATTCTATGAGATAGGGATGTACAAACTATCAATATTAATAACAATATAATAATTAATAATCAAAGACGAGACTGAGACTAATTTTACAAAGACCAATAGACTTTTCATAAAGTAAACTAAATTTTTAATTTTGTTTTAATTGAACACCAATAATTTGTTCCTTAATTAGCCGGTGAATAGTAAAACATTATTTCCTATAGGTACCTAATCTTTGAAATGCCGAACCTATTTACATTCCTTTGTTTTAAAACTTTTGCCCAAACTTTGGAAGCACTATACCAAAAGAAAAAAAAACAGTTCATATAACATGGGGTCTTAAGGCTTCGTTTAGAGGGCATTCTTCTAAGTGAAACATACACTATCTAGCAAGGTAGCGTTTGCTGATAAATGTTAATTGTCTTGGTGTCCAAAGTCTATGCTATGGGGCCCTGCGTATGATCTGGTTTTTTTTTGCTCTTGTGGTATGGAGAATTCACTCTCAAAGTTTGGGCAAATATCTTAATTACACACAGTGTGTAGATTTGATTATACTCCATGGGGATTTCAATGCGAAAATTTTATGTTCATTTATTTTCTCCCTTAATCATTATAGAGTCAAACTATTGCAAACTTTTTGTAGAGAAAGAAATACTGAATGCCGACATTTTGAATTTTAGTTTTACAGAAAGAAAAAAATTGCAAAAATTGATCGTCTGAATTTGAAAATCGCGCGCTTTATTTGAAAGAATTTCTGCGAAGATTTGTCAATTAAAGTATTTCTAACACATTTTACAAATGTATTTGATGATATTAAAAGAATGATCTTATGTATTTGCCCAAATTATGGATTTATTTACAGTTCATAAGGAAATATAAAAGTCCAATCAGCATAACTGACAGTTATAAAAAGCGCGCGATTTTCAAATTCAACAATTCAATTTTTTTCTTTCTGTAAAACTAAAATACAAAACTAACAGAACGTCTCAATTCAGCAATTGTTTCTCTGTAAAAAAAACTTCAAAACAGTTCTAAAATAATTACGAGAGAAAATAAGTAAACATAAAGATTTGTGCATTGAAATCCCACAGCTGTGTAATCCAATTCTACACCCTGTATACCGATTCATTCGTATTTCTCACTGGAAAAAACTAGAAAGATATTTTGCCAGTGCAGTACTTCAACATTTTGTTTTATCGCATTTCAGTACTGTATCTATTACGCTTTAATGTGCCCTTCGTTCTGTTTATTTATGTTATGGCGTAACTGTTTTCAAATATTAAATTTTTAGCATATACAGAGTTAATTTCAAATGAGATCATTTATTTTGTGTACGAATCTTACAGTGTAATTCTTGAAAATAGAACAGTTATTTGTGTTTTAGGGGAATTACGTAATTTTCTAGTTTTAATAAAAAATAAATCGTGAAAAAAGGAATAAATTTATAAATTAGTTGCGATTCAGGCCTCAGTGTAGTGTTCTGTGGCCTCAGTGTATATTAAACGGTAACACAACCAAATTGATCTTTTACATAAGTTACCTATAAATTTTAATATGAGTAGTAGTACACCTGCATGGTTTAAAGCCCTAAAATGGACAACGAATGAATTTATATTGTGCTTGTGATAACGCACGTAGCTTCTAGAAAAAAAAATTTAATTGCATCATTATTTCCTTGTGTTATATGAACTTTGAACTAAATTACAAAATAAAAAATTTTAAAGTCTTAAAAAAAGTACCACCAGATAAGTGGTTTAATTCCTAAGAGCACGTGCCGCGGGGTACATCGCAAAAATTCTAGATTAAAAAATGTATAAGTAATCAAAACCTAATAAATAATTTTAGTTCATTGCATCTTAAGCCTATTATATCTTGTTGATACTTGATAACAAGACCCCCTATGGTTCGTAGTTAGCAACAATTTTATGTTAACTAGTACTAGTGATGAAATTAATGCAGGTCATTTCACAATCCAGAAAATCAAAAATCGAAGAAGGTTATCATTTGTAAAGGATAAGATGTTAATTATACATTACAAATACATTGAGCAATGTGTTTTTTCACAACTCTACTGACGTATTTACAATATTTATATCACATTTACTGTATTCATTATTGAATTGGGTGATCAACAACTTATTTGCTGTTATTTTTTGTTTATAGAAAATGTCATCCAACTGTGATGCACCATCAGGCTCTTGTTGCCAAAATGATTCAAAACAACTGGAGAAAGTGGACAAATCTGTAGAGAAATTTTCATTAGGGAAAAAACGGTTTGGTCGAGGGGCTGTTGAATCTGGGCTTACCCATGAATGTGGAGTTTTTGGTGCTATTGCTACAGGAGAATGGCCCACAGGACTAGAAATATCACAAATTATATGCTGGGGACTTGTAGCTCTACAGCATAGGTAAAAACAAATTTAAAAATGTATATAAACCTTACGATGAATAGTAGAGTGATCGGCCTCCTGACTTCAAAACACCGTCAGTTCGAGTCTCGGGCAGGGTATCATTTTTCTTAAAAAGTTTAAGTAGATATGAGGACATGTTATGGCCTTGGCACCCTTTGTACTGCATGTGTAATTCAAAAACAGGAAATATGTTTTGTTAGAAAATATAAAATAATATAAATTTAAACAATTAAAGAAAGCGGAAGACAGTAAAAATTATAACAATTTTGAGTTTATACAGACTCAAAAAATTAAGAAAAAAATGTTATGCAGTATTATAAATTATAATAACAGCTAGGTGACTCAAGACCCTGGAACACCCCTGTTGTTTTTTTATTTTTTTAAACTGATTTAAATAAATTTTTGTATGTTATACACCTACATGTAAGAGCTCATAATTTTAACTGAATGTTAATAATTTTTCACTTTCGGTTTTGCCAGTAAAGACCCCAACTTTATTATTTCAAATGGAACACCCTGTATATTTTTGCATATTTCAACTCGGGATTAAATTCTGTGTATATTCCAGCGCCAAAATATTACAGTTTTGAGAATTTACAAAATTATAATTTCAAAAATACGTTTTAATTCTAGAGTGGAAGGCCATTTCCACCCCGAATAACTCCTTTTTTTCAAATGGAAAGGTTGAGGGACACCGACCTATTTAACTAAAGCATTTTTTGCTAATTACAAGGTTTACAGGGTTTGGTGTCAACCGATAGTCTAATTTTCTTTCTTAACGTACCCATCTGTTTTTTAAACAGAATGTTTTACACATTTTTTGTACTTAGAGGTCAAGAATCTGCTGGAATAGTCACCAGTGAGGGAAAATGCACAAAGAATTTCAATGTACATAAAGGCATGGGCATGATAAATAACATATTCAATGATGAAGCCATAAGAAGGCTCAAGGGAAATTTAGGTATAGGGCATACAAGATATTCCACAAGTGCAGCATCAGAAGAAGTAAATTGTCAACCGTTCGTAGTACACACCGCTCATGGAGCTTTAGCTGTTGCACATAATGGTGAACTAGTAAACTGTGAGAGTTTACGTAAAATGGTATGTATAATTATTTTTAATTTTTGTTAGAAAAAGGAAAAATACTTTTCTTTGATTTAAAACATTCTTTTTTCACAATCCATAATAAAAGGTGGATCAGGTTGATTGTGGTTGTTTAAACAGTGTGTTTTCACTTTGCATGAATACACATAATTTTTAAATCAATCTGTATGAAATATTTATGAATATTGTGTAGGAAAAAAAATAATTTAAAAGTCAAAATGTAGCCAACTATGATTAAAATAAAAAGTAGTGTTTCAAGCAAAGTCGTAGTAGTTGATTAACATAGACAAAAAATATTAAAAAAAATTGTTTCAAATTACAAAAAAGACCCCGAAATAAGTACGAAGTTTTGTTGAAACAATTTTACTTTTTTATTCATTAATATTTTTATGATGCAGTCAGTAGTAACTTTATTTTTCTACCAAGAGCGCCATCAAACAATTAAAAAAAATCGTTGTTTCATGGCACTCTTGTAAAAAGAAAAAAAATTAGATATTGACTGCATAAGAGAATCTAAATTCTAAATGATTAAAAAAGTGAAGATTTTTCAGCGAATCGTATTTGGGATCTTTTTGAGATTTAAAACAACATTTTTAATACTTTTTTGCTCTATCTTAATCGCAACTATGACTTTACTTGAAACGCTACTTTTTATTTAAATTATAGTTGGCATAGATTTTGCCTTTATTGACTTTGAATTTATTCCTACAAAAAGATGGTGTTCATGCAAAGTGAAACACACTGTATCAAGTTGCTTAAATTTTCTGATTTTTTTTTCACTTTCAACCTTTATTATTTTAAAATAAAATTTAGAATTGAGTCAAGTCGTAACTCAAATGCTAGGTCCATAATGCTCATAGATTGAATCCACATTGAATCTCACATAAAGGAGGCTTTATACAAGCGCGATTTTTTCTTTTTGTTTTCATTGGTTAAACTTAGCGGCAAATTCAAATTTAACCAATGACAATAAAGATAAAAAGTTATACTTACTAAACCTTCAACATTAAAATTGATCTTTAAATCAAATAATATTATAATTATTTGATTCATTATTTGTTTATTTGTTAAGTATTGCTTTGGTAAAGCGTACGTTTTTATGAAGCTATATTATTTTAATTTTTAAAAAAGGATCGAGAGCAAAGAAGGTGCAATAAAAATTTTCAAATGATTAACAAAGATATTTATCTTTAAAAAATGTATATTATTAATTTTGTGATAACCCTAAAATCTAATAATTTACACAACATTCATTACTACATATTTTAAAAACATGTATATTAATATTACATCTATTACCATTGCTATTACATAATGTTTCTCCTAAGATACCAATCATTACCTCATTTTAAACACATATCAAGATATACGAATTTTTTTGCAACTGACATTGCAACAAAATTTATGTAATATTAAATACGCATTTAAACCTAAACGTATGAGAAGCAAAAATATTATCTTCTTTTCGAGAACTAATTTTATAAGTAACACTATTTAGTACATATTGTGGACGTCGATAATATTTTTGGGAGTTTCCAAGATTATCTTTTAAATAAATAAAATTGGATGACGCATTTTAAGTCTAAACAATTCTTTTCTAATTGCTGGGTTATCTTAAGTTAGTCTATAATGGTTAAAATTACCCCTAATGGTCAAAGTTTAACAATTCAGTATGTTTGATTATGATTAGAAAAGTTCAATAACTTCTTTTGTGATAAGCGATACCACTACTTACAACATGATTTTTATAATTATAAATAACTAAAAGAAAATAAGAAATTATGTAGGGACCTAATAAAAATTTTCAGTTCACCATTCTTGAATTACAGTAGGGATATTTGAAATAATACTAAAATAGGAAATATGCTTTTCATTTTAATAACAGAACAGAATTAAAAATGTTTATATTATTTAGAATGTTTACATAAATATTATCTAGAGCCAAAACCGAGAGATTGTAAACCAGGTGGGAAGTTTGGTGTAGAACATACTCCGGGTAATCCCTGGGAAATTTCAGAAAGTCTTGGGTAGTCCCTGGGAAGTCTGAGGAAATCTTTCACATTGGGTAGTTTAGTGTATAGGTACATAATTTTTTTACCGTGGTTTACCCCTTGGGCAAAACAGTATTTAATAAATTTAATAAGCATTAATTAAGGCTATTAAAAAAGGCGGTCAAGTTGGCTGTGATTGGATTTAACTTTCATGCTATACAGTGCCAACTTACGTTCCTTTTTTTTTGAACAGTATCCAGTATTTTAAAAATAAATGTTCATTTAGATTTATTTGTCAAGGATTATGTTTTCTTATGCATACTTTTGTAGGTATTAACACGAGGGGTAGGATTGTCAACACATTCAGACAGTGAATTAATAACACAAGCGCTTTGCCTAAATCCACCTGATGGAGAGAAAAATGGTCCTGACTGGCCAGCACGTATCAAGCACTTGATGACACTTGCACCACTTAGTTACTCACTTGTAATTATGTTAAGAGATAGAATATACGCCGTTAGAGATCCTTATGGAAATAGACCCTTGTGTCTTGGAAAAATGCTGCCATGTAATGAACGTAAGTTATCAAAAATTAATCTTGACGCGATTTCTTATAAAAACTAAAAAATTACAGCTTTGTATGGAGAATGTGATGAAAACAGGCAAGCAGAGGGTTGGGTCGTATCTTCCGAATCATGTGGTTTTCTTTCAATCGGAGCTCAATATGTACGAGAAGTATTTCCTGGTGAAATAATAGAGATGACAAGGCATGGAATTCGTTCAATAGATATTATAGATAGGCCTGCTAATAAGTCTCAAGCATTCTGTATATTTGAATATGTATATTTTGCAAGAGCTGATAGTACGTTTGAAGGACAAATGGTGTACGCTGTTAGATTACAATGTGGTCGTCAACTTGCAATTGAAAAACCTGTTGAAGCAGATATTGTTAGTTCTGTACCAGAATCTGGAACGGCTGCAGCTCATGGTTACTCCAGACAGGTAATAAACACTTTTGTCAGAAATAATTATCAAATAATAATCAATGACTATGGTACCCATAGTATATACTTAGAATAATAAGTTTAACCAAAATTTTATTTCTTACAGTCGGGAATTTCATTTGCTGAAGTTCTTTGTAAAAATAGGTATGTTGGAAGAAGTTTCATTCAACCTAGTACCAGATTGCGGCAACTTGCTGTAGCTAAAAAATTTGGTAAGTTCTGTACTGAATCTTATCCACTTGGTAATGGCTTGCTAATATACAGAGTGTCCATTTTCTATCAGATTACATGGGTAACTTTCTTAGTATAAAAGATAAAGGAACGATGTAGTATACCAGCCACTAAATAATTTCGTCTTACTGCATTCCATTATTATTCTAAATTATAACAATTTAATATTAATATTGTCTTGCCTAATTCGGTTTCATTTTTAGGTGCCTTATCTGGAAATGTAAGAGGCAAGCGTATAATTTTAGTAGACGATTCCATTGTCAGAGGTAATACAATTGGTCCTATAATTAAATTACTAAGGAATGCTGGTGCTATAGAAGTACATATAAGAATTGCAAGCCCTCCACTTCTGTATCCATGCTACATGGGGATCAATATTCCAACTAGAGAGGAGTTAATTGCTAATAAATTAAATCCTAAGGAACTCGCAAAACATGTTGGTAAGTAAATTGAATCTAAGGGTTTTATAAATTGTTAGCATTAAGAGATTGTTCACAGCTCCTTTTTAAATTTAGATTTATGTGGGAGCTGTGAATGTTTGAGGTGCTAGTGCTAGTGTAAATGTAAAACAAATTCTTTAAAGAACTCCTGGAGAACCACACGATTCTGGCTCTTCTCAAATTAAAAAGAAAAAAGTGGAGGTGCAAACCTCCCCTGGACTTTCCCATACTAAAAATAAATATGTTTTTAGTATTCACAGTATAATTCGCGAGACAGACCTGCAAATCATTTGAATGCGTAGTTAAAAAAACGAGATTATGCGGGTTCGATATGAACAGAAGTATCTGTAATAATCAGCTTGAAATTACAGCTGGCGAAGCCAGACGATCACCACCGACCGACGCGCACGATCCGTTTCTGTCAAGAGTTCAGCCTAAATATTCAAAATTCAGGAATTTCTCATTAACCGTACAGTTTAGCCATATGAACACCTTATACTATGTGATAGACAATTAAATTTTGCATTCAATTATATAATAATATATAGGGTGTTTCATTTGAAATAACAAAGTTGCTTATTGTACTGTGGCAAGCAAACGCCCTGTATACGTGATATACATTTAGGAGAATGCAGAATTATATACTGAATAACTTTTTTATTTAAACTTATTTCATATTTTGACTAATAAAAGCGCTATAGGAGCATCAATTTTCGATTTTCAAAACCTCGTAGAGGGCGCCACAGTGAAATTCTGGCGTTCATCAAAAAATAAAAATGTAGCTAATACTAAGCTGCATAAGTATAGAAAATTTAAACAAAATCCTTAGACCAGTTTTTTTGTAATAATTTTTCGCCGTAGCGACCATTTTTGGATTTAGTGAATAATTTTTTTTCTTGGTGTAGTACAGCCAAAGGGCATTCAAACAAGTTGTTGCGGAATCTGATCCGATAACTGGTTTTTGAGTTATGGGGCGTTAAAGTCGAAATTTTGAAAAATTCATAGCGACCGCCATTTTTTAGTTAAGAGAGTCCGGTAAAAAACTGTTTCCCTTGAATTATGCCGTTCTTTCGTATCCCCTACTCAGATTTTCAAAATTCCGCTTATGAAAAAAATGCTACCAAAAAAACATGTCTAACTTCCGCTTCCGGTTTCGGATTTTTTTGAAAAGCTTATTTTGTCGATGAATTTTCGATATACCCCTTCATTTAAAATTTCATCAAAATCGGTTCACTAGTTTTTGCGTTAGAGGCGTTACATACATACATACCCACCCACCCACCCACGCACAGGCATTTTTTCTAGACCACTTTTTTGGGGTCCTGGAGGTCCAAAACACGTATTTCCGCGAAAATCTCGACTTCGAAAATTTTCATGATATCAATACTTCCCATATACCAGTGGTGGTATGGGAAAGTAAAAACATTTTTACTTTTAAAATAATACACATTTAGTTTTATTCCAAATACATATAAACAAACACTTTGAATTATTTCAAATTGTTTTGTTGGATTTTTCGATGGGACATTTGTTTTTATAAATAAATTTCTCTTATAGGTGCTGATACCCTTGACTATTTGAGTATTGAAGGTTTATTAAAAGCTGTCCGAAGTGATATAAAAGTTAAGAGCCCCACCATTATAGGTCATTGCACAGCATGTTTAACAGGCGAGTATCCTGGAGGAATTCCAGAAGAATTAGAGTGGTAGTTGCTAAAGTTTACGAAATAAGAGTTTTTTAAGTTGTAGCATTTATAGCTACTAGTGTTTTATTGACATAGTTATTGTAAAGCATTCAGAAAAAACTTTTAATTGAATTGTGAAACAAGTCTTAATTATTCATTAGAAAATAACGAGAAACAAAGACCTGTTGATTCTCAGAAAATGTCAAGTAAGTTTTTTTTAAATAACTATATAATTCTGATAAACCTAAAAATCTCAATATTTTAAAGATCTTTCTATTAGTAGTAGTTTTAGATGGTATTAAGAACAAAAAGATAATCCTTATTTTTCTGTTACCCTATTTTGTGTTGCACATTCTAAGAAAATTGTTTATTTATATCGGAGGGAGTATACAAAGTTTTGGAATGTTTAATCAAAGGTTTATTTTAAAAACACTTTTCTTAGTTCCTATTGTACTGAATATACATTTTTGTTTTTTGTAGTTTATAAATTTAAATAGTTGTAAGGTAAGTGACCCTAAATTCGACAATGTACCAATATTCGACACTTTTACGAAAACTTAAATAAATAAGAAACTGCGCATAACTACTGCTATGCCTGCCATCTAATAACGTTTTTGGAAGCTTTAGCTTTCAAGTTTTGTTCTTTATCGGCATCGTTCTGCCAAAGAATCTACTGCATCTAGGTTCTTGTGTCCATCCAGTGCATGTTGGCTGACATGGCAGCCATTATTGTTAAGGTAAGCAAATTTTTAGATATCCTAATATAGTGTTTATTTAACAACAATCAATATAATCAGCTGAATACCGATTTGCATGAATTAGCATATGTATAAGGAAGTAAAAAAATGCAAAATATAAGTAAAATTACGTTTCTAATCAAGAAATTTGACGCTGTCGAATTTATGGTCTTTCAAATCAGTAGTTGTACATAAATTTGACAGGGATGTCGATTTTAGGTACATCATGTTTTTTTCTTAAAATATATACTTTCTTTCTTTTTCACAATAAAATCTATTATACTTTCCTTTGCTATTTAGATTTTTACATTTATATGTGTGGGTCATAAATTCGACATGGGTGTCTAAATTAGGTACAAGAGTTGACGAATTTTGGTACATTTGTTTTATGCTTTTATTTGAACATTCTTTTCAGAACATGTCTTCAAAATATCACCAATACTCCACAGAAACAATGAATAGTGCTGTTGCAGCAGTACAAAATGGAATGTCATGCGCTGCTGCAAGTAAGATGTACAATGTTCCCCGAATAACACTTCGTGACAAAGTAAAAGGTATATCGGCAGTATCATGTAAAAGTGGAGTTGATACCATTTTAACTTCAGAAGAGGAAAATTACCTTGTAGAGTGGATCGTTGCTCTAGGAAAATCAGGTTTTCCAGTAACGAAAGATCAATTATTAGATAGTGTGGCAGCATTAGTAAAGAAGCTTGAAAGGAAAAATAATTTCACGGATGGTAGACCAGGACGCCATTGGTACCAAGGGTATTTAAGAAGACATCCACAGATAAGCCCAAGGATGACGCAGAACTTAACGAAATCTCGAGCCATCGTTTCAGAAGTTAGTATCAGAAACTGGTTTCAAGGAATTGCTACATACTTTTTGGAAAACGATATACGGGTAAACGACCCACGTCGCGTATTTAATGCAGATGAAACGGCATTTTTTCTTTGTCCTAAGGGGAAAAGGGCTTTAGTTAAGAAAGGGACAAAAGCACCATACTCATTTGCTGCCGGAGATGATAAGGAATGCATTACTGGTCTAGTAACCGCTAACGCTGCGGGTAATTTACCGCCACCGATGGTAATGTTTGCGTATGAACGCATTCCCAAGAACATCGTTACAAATATGCCCAATGGCTGGAGTTTAGGTAAATCTCCGAATGGTTGGATGACGAGTGAGTCGTTTTTTGAATATATGACTAATGTTTTCCATCCATGGGTATTAAAAAACCACATCCCTCTACCAGTAATTTTTTACGTTGATGGGCACAAGTCACATGTGACATTTCATCTAAGTGAATTTTGCTCTGCTAACCAAATTATCCTCATAAGTCTTTTACCGAATTCTACACATATCTTGCAACCACTTGATGTTGGAGCCTTCCATCCATTAAAAAGCAAATGGAAATCTGCAATACATCAGTGGCGTTTAGAAAATTGTAGGCAGGTATTTAAGCGAGAAAACTTTGCACCACTTCTGAGCAAAGTTTTGGAAGAAACTTTTACATCTGACAAAATTTTTAAGAACGCATTCCGAACATGTGGATTGTTTCCTTTTGATGTAAAGCAGATTAATTTTAATAAACTCTTAAGTGAGGTAAACGAACCACATTTAAATAAATCCGCTTCAGTTGATGCAGATGTTGATAAGGAGTTATTGAATAACAGTTTTAAATACCTCGAGGCTCGAATTGACCAAGATAAGTTATGTGAATTTCACAAAGTTAGAGACAACGGCCTTTGGGAAGGAAGCATTGAAGACAAAAGTTTGTTTTCTGTTTGGTTAGACATGTACAAAGAAACGGTTGCTATAAATGAAACAGAAAAAAATGAAGTTACCGAAAATATCAACCAAACCATCGAAGTTGACATTGAAGAAGGTTTGATCTTAGAAGGTGATTGGATTGAACAACTAATAGCTGATGCCACTGATAACCAACTGGAAAAACAAAGTTGTGTTATTGAATTAAATGAAAATAATAGCGAGAGTCATGTAAATGAAGAATTACAAAATATGCAAATGAATGAAGCAAACATTAATATTGAACTGAAAGAATTTCAAGTACATGAAGGTGTAGACAAACACCAATCTAATAAAGAGGCTGACAAGATAGAATTCAATAAAGATAATAATATAAATGAAGAAACACACATCGCAGAAGTAATTACAGAAAGTGCGAATGGTACTGTAGAATTCAATAAAGATAATAATATAAATGAAGAGAGACACATCGCAGAAGTAATTACAGAAAGTGCGAATGGTACTGTAGAATTCAATAAAGATAATAATATAAATGAAGAGAGACACATCGCAGAAGTAATTACAGAAAGCGCAAATTATATTAAAAATAAAAATATTCCATCGCCTTTTAAGTCTATATTGTTTTGGCCTGAACCAAAGATAAATACGGGTGTTAAAAGACAAATTAAGGATAAGATACCTAGCGTAGCATCATCTGCGCAATGGAAGGAATATTATCAGAAGAAAGAAGATGCTAAAAACAAAAAAGAACAAGAAAAGGAGGATAAAAAGCGAAAACGGCAAGAGAACAAAGAAAAGCAAGACGAAGTTAAGAAGAAGAAAGCTTCGACTTCACGAGGAAAGGGCAAAAAAAAGGATGATGTTGCCAATATGTCTAATAAAGAAAACGAGGACAGAAATGAAATTTCAGAGGAGCATGTGGTAGCAACTGATAATTTAAAAGAAGGCACATATGTTATAGTGCAGTATGAAAAAGAATATTTTCCGGGGATTATTGAGACAGTTGAACACAAGCAAGCCTTTGTGAGTGTAATGATCCACAGCGGCATACGGCAGTGGAAATGGCCCAACGAAAAAGACCAGCTTTGGTATAGTTTTAACGATATTGTCGAAATAATTAGTGCCCCAAAATTGATAAACAATCGTGGCATTCATTCTGTTCCACAAATAGATAAATATTCAACATTTTTGATTTGAACTAAATCTTTGTAACTGTAATTTTTCTTTAATTAATAAATATTCTTACTACTAGCTAATGAACTTATTTCTTATGGGAAAAAAATAATGCACTGTCCTTATTACAATATTCTTGTTGTACTTAGGTGTTGAATATTAGGACAATGCATGTTAAAAAAAGGGACACTGTTGAATTTGTGGTCAACCCCCTGTCGTAAATTGGTACTCATATTTTCTTTGCCTGTCGAATTTATGTACATTTGGTACTTTGTTGATTTAATTATTTTTAACAAATTATACGTAATTAATACTTTATATGTCTCTATATATATAATTTATTGGATCTTTACACAACATAATGGCATAACATCAAATATATATGTTGAAAACGATAAATTTTACAAATCTACAAAGTTCAAATTTTCCTTAACATGTCGAATATAGGGTCTTTTACCTTACTATGAAACTAAACATTCCAGTGAGGTTGTTAAAGTAGAATATAGATATCATTATTAAAAATGATTTTTTTTTAATTTATATATGGGATAAATAACATTACTTATGAAATATGAATGTTAAGAAAATGAATGATGATGGTAAATGTATGCTTATTTATTTTTTAAATATTTTATACCAAGGATATAAAACAATGTTTATGGTTTTTAAATGTTTAGTTCATAATTGTGTATGAGGCTATATCCAGTTCTACAATAAAGAACTACATATTTTTTTAAAATACAGTTTTATTTTTCCCGAAAGATAAAAAAATGGCCATACTAACAAATCAACCCTATTCAGTGAATGATCTACTTTGGTGAAACCTCTCATTATCGATCAGTCTTGTAAGTCTATTGTTAATCATTGTGGCTAGTGTTTTAGGAAGTATTTTGTTACTTTCTTTTGGGAAAACAAAAGATTTCTTATGACATTGTTTATATTTAATAAATCAGACAAAAATATATTTATATATAAATTCTTTACATAATAACTTAGCTATAGCACATTTTGTAATCAGTCACAGTGACTACACCAATTAGTTGCAGTTTACCTTGAACAAACTTAAGGGTGTCTTTTGTTATGTTTATAGGACAACTTTTTTTCAATATTATGCAGACATGCATAAATGAGTTAACTAACGTAGAATTTCAGTCTAACATTGTTCTCAAGTAATGTCTTGTGGTGTTTAAATAACAGATGCTGCATTATTATTAAGTACCTACCCAAAAAACTCCTCTACTATTAATAATAAAACGTAAATTTAAAATTAACAGGTACATATTATTAGCAGGTTGTACACTCATATTTTGATATACATCTGTT
This sequence comes from Hemicrepidius hirtus, assembly GCA_963082805.1. Taxonomy (NCBI): domain Eukaryota; kingdom Metazoa; phylum Arthropoda; class Insecta; order Coleoptera; family Elateridae; genus Hemicrepidius; species Hemicrepidius hirtus. The sequence continues at coordinate 35,247,314 of OY720159.1, forward strand.
ATATAAACAATGATCAAAATTTCACATTCAACACATTTTAAATCATTGCATTAAGGAGCTAAAATTTATATTCATACTTCTTGGTTTTCACTTGCATATTTTTCAATATCTGCTAAAGTTTTAGGACATTTTTTGGTTAAAATTACAGGTCCATCTTCAGTAATAAGAACATCGTCTTCAATACGAATCCCTATACCTTGAAATTCGGCTGGTACTCTATGTTTATAACTGATATATGCACCTATTAAATAAAAATTACAAACACCCAAAAAATAACTCTTGAGGATATGTAAATTTTAAGTACCCAAAGTAAAAATGTTACATAAATAATTCAAGAATAAACTTGTTCCAATGATAAAATAATTACCTGGTTCTACAGTGACTACCATTCCTGGTTGGATCCTAACACTACGAGGAACTGTAGATGTGTCATGGACATCCATACCCAAATAATGTGAAACATGGTGAGGGCAAAATTGATAAGCTGCCTAAAAAATTAAAGAAATTTGAAGTCCTTAAAATACCTGAATCTTAAATTTGTTTATTCCCAACATACCTTCATAAGTGCAGTTGAACTAGCAGTTTTTGGAATCAACCCAATTTCTTGTAGCTGCTTTCCCAATAACAAACACATGGATTCAAACAATTGATCTAATGATGGAAAATCATAACATAGTTTAATGAGATCAGTTTGTACATTTAATAGAGCTTCATACACTGCAGCTTGCTGTAGACTAAATTTACCGTTAATTGGCCATGTTCTTGTTATATCACTACTGTATCCATGATACTCACAACCTAATAATAAATACAAAAATGGTGAATCTTATGAACACTTTATCTCCTATAGTTTTTAGTAAACAATAATCCACAACACAAAATATATAAAAAAAGGGTAATAGATAAAACACTTCTGTATTTTACGTGTGGTGGTTCGATCATAACTCCTGCAGAACCACCAAAAATCCATTATATGGAGTGAAAATAAACTTACCAAACTAAGTTACCAAGAACAGTTAGCGGTAAAAGAGCAAAGTCATCTTAAACCAGAATTAAAAATAAAAATTGCCGGTAAATAGCGGTAAAAGGGATTCATTATTGATGCAGCACACTCAAAAGTATTTGGCACAATAACTTCTTTTCTTGTTATTACAAAACAAATATATTACCCACTTACCAGCATCCATTAACACCATATTCCCATCTGCAACTATTTGATTATTATTAATATAATGAATAATGTTAGCTCTATTGCCTCCAGCTACTACTGGAGGATAAGCAAGATATTCTGCACCATTCATTTTACACTCATACTCAACATTCGCAAAAATTTGGTGTTCACTTAGTCCTATGAAAAATTCAAGTTTTAGTTAAACACTTCTAAAATACAATTTATATTTTTACCAGGTTTTGAAAAGTTAATGGTTTTTAAAATAGCTTCAGAGGCAATATTACAGGATTCTTGCATCAGTGCAATTTCAGCAGGTGATTTGATTACCCGTAGTCGATGGATAAAATTCGTTGGGGATTCCCACATGTTGTTGAATTTTTCATTTAAAAATTCTTGCATGACAGTATTTACATTCTTTTGGACGGGCGACATATAATCATACCTGCAACGATAATTATGAATTATACAAATAAAAAAATTATAATTTTTACCATAACATCACTTGTGGGTTAGATTTCATATAGAGGTGTATATAATTGCCAAGTTCGGATAACGGAAGGGCTTGATCAACTCCAAATAGGCCAATTGCATCTTCTGTACTAGTTTGCGGGCCATCCCACAGTTCTGAGTGACTATCTCTTTGACGCATGAACATAGTAACACAATGTTGACTTGGAGAATCAGTCGTTGTTAATACCAAACAGTTATCAGGTTCTAAGCAGCCAGTCAGGTATAGAAAATCCGTGCTTTGTCGAAATACATATGGAATTTTATCAGACATGTATTGTTTTGTTGCTGAAGGAATAATAATCTGCATCAAAAGCACTTAATAGCATTTATAAAACTGATAAGCTTATAATTTACCAAGTGACGTTTCAAGTCTTTATTATTCTTCGATGAATGATGAGCAATATTTTCAATAAGTTTCCGTCTTCGTTCTTGAAATTCACTTCGTTGAATGTGAGGCGTAATTTCCCCTTCTTTTAATAAATGTGGATGCGTTTCAGGGGTTGGTTGACCATAACATTTAATTACATTTTTTGAAGGCCATTTAGTTGTTGTCGGCTTACTTTTTGTAGCCTTAACACAAAAGTGTCGGAAGACTCCTGAGGAGATAGGTGAAATACAAAGTGAATGTGTGGTAGAAAAATAAATTGTTACCTGATTGTATAAGCGTACTATTTAACAATTTATTTGATAAAGAGATAAACATTGTAAAAATCACAGCACCAAAGTTAAAATTTAATAATAATACATAAAATTTAAATAAAAATCAACTTTTGTTTGGAGGTTAATATTTTTGTCATCATCTGTCAATGTGACGTAAAGGTTGGCCGTTGCTAGCTCCACGGATAACGTGAATATAATTTTGACACTAAATCCACGGCATTACGTCTGTCAAAGGGTGACGTCATTAATTCGGCGACGCGCATACGACCTGCACCTACTGCGCATGTCCGGGGACAAAATTATCCATTATGAAAGTTTCAAACATTTTCATATTTTAAATTGATTTTTAATGAATTTGCAATTTGAATATGACCAATAAAAAATACTAGAGCAAAGTTTCTCTAAATCCGAGCGATTGATTTTATTTGTAGTTAATAATTATTATAATTAGATTTCTCAGAAACAGCCTTTTACGCCTTGAGAATAGGCAACCAATCGTGCGCACTTCTGTCCCTATAATCTCAGGAAGCTGAAATAATTTTCAAACTCCCCAGACATGCGCATGACGTAATGCCGTGGATTTTGTGTCAGAATTATATCCACGTTAGCCGTGGAGCTAGCAACGGCTTTTCTTTTAAGTTGTTTCAAAAATTGTTATACATCCTGTATATAGTAGTGCCACGTGCGTAGGCGCTGGAGCTGTCAAATAGAACAAACGTCAAGATGTCGAGATTTCAGTTTGGTAACGAAGTAGGGTTATTGTAATATACGAAGTTATAAAGTTCAGAGAGGAAAGATGATACTCAGATATTACCGAATCGTTGTTTTGTAACTTTAAACAGTTTCAATTATAAAAATCCATTACATGTGCATATAAGCTTTAAGTATAATGGCTTTAAGAAGTGTTATTAAAAATAGTTGTACACTTTCAAAAAAATTATTAAAATCTAATTCATATTTAAACAGAAATTATGATTTTCGAATTTTTTCTACAACATCTCCTGCTCTTAATAAAAAACAGTAAGTAGTTTCTACGAAATAATTTTTAGGTTCATTGAAGTAGTGCCACCAATTAGTATACTACATAATACATTCGTTTATCATTAATGTAGGTCCTACTTTGTAGCACAACTGTTACTTTCACTTAGTAAACCTCTTCCTATTTTCTACAGCATATTAGGTATTTTAGCTGCCTTTTATTTACAACATTGTGACATTGTGAGGGTCATTTATTGATAACGCTAATTCAAATGCCAAATACATTTAGTTTGGGGTTGTGGTGGCTAAGAGATTGATGGGGTTTGAATCCCAAGCTGCTATCCAATTGCACGCAGGAGTAACTCCAATTAGAATAGAGTAGTTCCCAAACTGCACTTGTGTAGGGGACGGTTGTTGCTGCACCTGAATTGATCTTTTTACCTTCCCCTTAAAGACGTACCTTTTTCTGGGGCAGCCAGCACTTGTTATGTGACACTAAGTTCGGTGTAGCTTGTGGGACAGTTTAGAGTAATTCACTACAAAATCAGATAAGTACATTTGCAGTTGGAAACCGCCTCTGGTGTTTTCATGGGTGTTTGTCTTTTGACTTCACTTAAGTGTTAGATAGCTTGACTAAAAAATATAAAACGTCCCTTCTACTTTATGACATTTAACTAGCACACATTGCTTACAGGATTGTTTTGGTACAGTTGGAGAGTAAATGACAAAATTCAAATGCACAACTTAATGCTAATGTATTGCAGGTTGTTATAGAATAAGTTTTGATAGAGAGTGGGTCAACAGATCAGAAGTACAATGATCAAAGAGTACATAACATGGGTTTTTAAATGGAAACACTATATATTTTGTTTTCATTTGGAAATTTGTTTATACCCCCTTTTTCGAATATTCCAAAACGTGCAAAGGTCATTAAGAAAATTTGCAGGGACCTGAATTTTTTCATTCAAAACTAGTATAGACTAGGTATCTTCCAAATATTTTTTACATAGAATACAAGCTGTTTGTGACATATCAAAAAAATTCTAATTAGCAAGTTATTATTCAATTTTAATAATAGAATCTATATTTGTTTAATATCGTTACATAAAATTTCCTTCATTTTTGTCCATATCCATATTTTCAAGAATATTAGTCGGTACAACAGTACTGACCTGTAAAATCCTAATATTTTTCAGTACTTTACTAGGTACTTTTGGTTAACACAAAAATACTTGAATTGGTTCATTAGTACTCATTAAAGTAATTGATAACAGTTATCAAGCTATCTCAAGCTCAATATCAACCTTTTATATTGTCTTCCATAATACTTAAATATTACTTGAACCTTGACATTTTTAGTCAACGTTTTTAAAAATTAACCAAAATCTACTGTGAATGGATGTTGATAATATCGTAAATCGTCACCGCACAAACACTAGTACTTAATAAAGCAATCTTGTACACTTAAGATGAAGACACCCCTGTCTTTAATTTATTTTTAGAAATACAGATTTGAATTTTATTTTGGGTAGAACTTCATGTAGTATTACCCAAAGTCAACTTACTATTTCTAAAAATAAATTAAAGACAGGGGTATCTTCATTTTAAGTGTGTCACACTGTATATGTGTATTGTTAATTATTTTATTCCTTACTGTACAATTTGGAGTACTCGAACTTCCCAGAAACTACCCAGGGACTTCCTCCATGCTTGCTAAAGACTATCCAAACTTCTCAGACTACCCTGAGACTTTCCAGAAACTAACCAGGCACTACTCAGACTTCCTTAAGCTTTCCAAAGACTACCCAAACTTCCTAGGGACTACTCAGACTTTCTCAAGCTTCTCAAAGACTACCCACACTTCCCAGATACTATCCTGGGATTTCCATATTTTCCAAAGACTATCGTACCCTGAAACTTCCCAGAAACTAACCAGACTTCCTCAAGCTTCCCAAAAACTAGCTAAACTTTCCAGAGACTACCCGGAGTTTACCCCTTGGAGTTAGCCTTCTAAATTTAAAGAAACAACAAAATTTAATCATATTTTAGAATGTCCAGTAAGGAATAAAATCAAAAGTAACTATATAATTTCATTTCAGGAAATTCTGAATCCTTACTTTAATATGTATTATTATTTCAGGGTGGAAGTGACATTTCTTAAGGCAAATGGTGAAAAACTTAAAGTCAAAGCCAACGTTGGAGATTCACTATTAGATGTTGTAGTAAATCATAGCGTAGATTTAGATGGTTTTGGAGCTTGTGAAGGTACTCTTACATGCTCAACCTGTCATTTAATATTCTCACAAGACGTCTACGATCAACTTCCAGAGAAACCTACAGACGAAGAGTTGGATATGTTGGATTTAGCTTATGACTTGACTGATACATCCCGTCTTGGATGTCAAATAATATTGACTGAAAAACTAGATGGACTAGAAGTGAGAGTACCTGCAACTATTAATGATGCTAGAGGTTGATGATTATTAGAAAATACAATTTAAGACCAAATTCTAGATTTTAAACAATTACGTACATTACAATGTTTTAGATCAGGTAGCTATTTTATTAGCATAGCATAACTATTTTTATAAGTAGTGAATTATGTAAATGCAATTGAATTTTAAGATTTTATATTGCTTCAATATAAATGATACGAACTAAACGTTAATATTATTTTGTGTTCAAAGTCGACCAGTAAAGAAAATTGTATACAGGGTGTTTCGTGAGGAACCCACCATATTCAAATAATGTCTGGGGACTTGAAAAATTATTTCAGCTTCCTGAGATTATAGGGCAGAGCTGCGCACGATTGGTTGCCTATTCCCAAGGCGTCTGTTTCTGAGAAATCTAATGATAATAATTATTAAGTACAAACAAAATCAATCACTCGGACTTAGAGAAACTTTACTCTAGTATTTTTTATTGGTCATATTCAACTTGCAAATTAATTAAAAATCAATTTAAAATATGAATATTATGAATGAAAAATATGCCAAGCTTGAGTCAAAAATTATTTTGTTTTTTAAAAAGTAGGTACTTTTTAAATTTAATGCAACAATAATTAGTTCACATATTCGTGATAATGGTAATGGAGAATTGTTGGATAATATTAAAACATACTACTAGTTGTAATAATTCGAAAAAGCAAAAGAAATCCGCAACTAAAATGTAAATATCCAGTTGTTAATAATAACTGTTATCTGGAGGCCATAACACTCGGAAATTATAGGCCAAACTTCCCTCACCCCTTCCTACTGTTTCTTGCCTGGTTAAAAAATGTTCAGAAATGGGATACAATTGCGTCCATTAGTATGTGTGCGTTTCCGAATGAAAATTAAGAAGGCTTTCCCCACCTACCGATTTACACATTTCACTTAAAAATAGCCTGTGCTTCTCTTTGGAAAATCATTCTCTAATACTTTTGTTAGTCTTATCAGGGGCGTCGTTAGGAAATATGCATTGGGGCAATGGCGGCGCTAGCATTTTAAATTGGGGGGTTCACTGAGGGGCCCACATTTATTGTGAGGGGGCAACCATAACTCAGTCAGTGCAGGCCTCATATTGTGAAGATAGCATGTCAGCAGTATAGAAAGTACTAGTTATATGGTAAAAATATATGTTCATAACGGAAATTTCGAGAACAAGATGCCTGTAGTTGCCTGTAGCTATCAGCTTGCAAGGACAGGATTTTATTATCTAGGTAAAAGGACAATAAAGGTACAGTGAGCAATAAGCAGTTGACCGACAATTTTTGTTGAAGAAAAAACTAGGGGGGCCAACAGGGGGCCGTGGTAATATCTAGGGGGGCCTCGACCCCCCCGCTAGCGCCGCCACTGATTGGGGGGGCGCAACTATTATGGGACCCAAGATTTCGTCCTGTCGCAAACAGCTAAAATTACTTTACTGCCCTTGCTTCTTGTTTATGGTTGACAGCAATAAAACTCGGTAGGATCCCGATGGACAACGTGTTGGGAAATTTCCTACTGCCCTATATGGAACAGTGTTTTTTCTTACCGGTTGAAATTTAATTATTTATCAAAGGATTGGGGGGGACGCAGAACAGCATGACAACAAAGATGGTCTAGCGACGTCCCTGAGTCCTATAAAGGATAGGTTTTACGTTTGCAGCCCTGAAAAGGAGCGTTTTCCCCTCAGGGTGATCTCCGGGTCGTGGATAGTTCGTATATCGCTATCAGACGCTGGACGACTTCCCTAGCGTCGCATCCAAGCAGGAGGAAGTGGCATACAAGTGGCTCAACTAAGTACCTACCCCACGAAATGCCCAACAAACATTGCACACTTTTTCTCTTCTACCCTGTAAACTACAAATATCTCACTTGAATAAGAATAACAAATTACATTTTTAATTTTAATGGGAATTTCATGCATATCTCTGCTTGTTTGTGATAGACTTGGAGTTTTTCATTTGAGAAAGTAGGGCGACTATAAAGGGGTGCAAATGGACAGGAAAAACCTACCCCCGGGGGTAGCCTTTGATTGTAAGGGTTGAAAATGCAGATTTTTGGGTGCATATAGCTATTTGTTCGTGATGTGTTTGTGATAGACTTGCACCTGCCTTTTACTTTGTATATCGGGTCTGTATTATTGTAATAATCATTTGTTACTCTCTGCAGTCTCTGCTATGTTAATTAGAATATTTTCTGTACAAAAATAATTGTAATTTTTCCCTGTTGTAAATAATAAGTGTGTATAAAAGTAATAAATAAAATCGCAATCGTTTTAACTTGTTTCTTTTCTCCGGCTGCCGGACCTAAACTACATATGGACTACATGTAACCTATCTATAATCAGATAAAGTTTGCGTTTGGGATTATTTTCAATTTTATTTTTCTTAAATTACAAAACTTCAAGCGTTTCCACCGGCTTGCATAACAGTTCGAAAATTCAGACAACGTTTGCGTTTGGGATCGTTTTCAATTTTTCCTAAATTAGGTACAACACTCCAAGCGGTTAGGAGCGTTTTCACCGGTTTGCGTAACAGTTCCAAAATTCAGACGTTTTCAATTTTTCCTATATTACAAAACTTAAAGCGTTTAGGTTAAAATTATTGTTAGAAAGGACTGTTTTTATCTTTACATCCCTAAACAGGGTCGTCTCTCCTTTAGGACTGATGATCTTCGGCTACCTCCTGGATGAAGTGAGCGGCGGCCTCCCCAGGATGAATTTGTCAGAGTACTCCAGGAAATCCACCTAAAACAAATTATTTAGACCCTTACTTTTAGCCCCGAGTGAGGATAGTCTTTGATATTACATTCTGGGAATGGGGTGACAAAAATGTCCAAAAAAAATTTAGAAAGTTTTCAGAAAAAATTAATTTCTGAACATATTTTCTAATCAGGTGGAAATCAGTGGGAAGGGGTGAGGGAAGTTTGGCCAATAACTTCCGAGTGTATGTCCTCCAAATAGCATTCTGGGTAAATCGTAACGAGATCGGAAATGGTGAAAAAATGTTCAAAAATAAACTTCTTTTTCTGATTTCGTTAGGAAATTCCTAGAATTTTATTTGGAGAGGCTGCACTCTTGGAAATTACTTGCGAAACTTCCCTCACCTATAAAAAATAGAAAGACTATTATAGTCTTCCGTCTTTTGTGGACATTTTTCTCACCCCTTTCGATTTCGTTAGAAAATCCCAGAATCTTATTTGGAGGCTAGACACTTGGAAATTATTACCTGCGAAACTTCCCTCACTTCCTTCCTATCTGGTTAAAAAAATCAGAAAGTTTCCAAAAAAAATAGGAAAATATGGTCGTCCCTCTGTTTTTGGACATTTTTCTCACCCCATCCGATTTCATTAGAAAATTCCCAAAATCTTACTTGGAAATTACATGCGAAACTTCTCTCGCCCTTTCCCATCTGGTTAAAAAAATTCAGAAAGCTTTCAGAGAAAATAAGACTATAAGTTTTCCTTCTTTTTTTAGACATTTTTCTCGCCCCTTCCGATTTCGTTATGAAATTTCCAGAATCTTACGTGAAAGCTAGACCACAATGAAAATTTCATGCGAAACTTCCCTTACTCCTTTCTACCTGGTCAAAAAAATTCAGAAAGTTTTCAGACAAAATAAGGCTAATACAGTCTTCCCTCTTCTCTTCCATATTTTTCTCACCCTTTTCGATTTCGTTAGTAAATTCCCAGAATCTTATTTGGAAGCTATAGACACTTGGAAATTACATGCGAAACTTCCCTCGCCCTTTCCCATCTGGTGAAAAAAATTCAGAAAGTTTTCAGAGAAAATAAGACCAAGTTTTCCTTCTTTTTTTTGGACATTTTTCTCACCCTTTTCGATTTCGTTAGGAAATTCCCAGAATCTTATTTGGAAGTTAGACACAATGGAAATTACCTACATGCGAAACTTTCCTCACCCCTTTAGATCTGCTTAGAAAATTTTCAGAAATAAGGCCCCTATCTTGCGAAGCAGGACGATTTGACTCCGGCAGTTCGGAGCTGGCCATTCGGGGCCGGCAATTCGGCGCCGAACAATTCGGTACGAGTCGATTCGGCGACGGACAATTTGGCGCCAATACCTACATACATCAAATATTATTATCAATAAATGAAAATACACAATGTTTTAAAATTACATGGGGCCGAGGTTAGCTGCTCTTAGCAGTAATATACAATACCTATACAGTGTGTAAATAAAATATCGGGACACCCGAATAACTTTTTTATTGTTAAAGATAGAAAGTCTGTGCTTGGAGACAATTTGTATGGTTAGCTATAAGCTTTATTTTTGGTATGTCGAAAATTAGTTTGCGTTTCCGGTTTAACCGGAAGTAATGCTAACTTGAAAATTTTAAATAGAACACCCTATATATTTTTGCATTTTAGGATTTATACTGTTATAAATTTTGAGAAACTTATATAGGACTATGTACCAAAAATCAATAGTTTTCGAGATATTCGAGCTAGAAAGTATAAATTTGTAATTTTTATTTATATTTTGATTTATACCACAAAAAAGGTTATAACTTATAACCGTTATAAACTTATATAACCTTTTTTAGATTATCCCGTGAAAAAAAAAGATTTTCACGGGTTCTTGTGAATTTTAAAAAGTTTTAAACACATGTTGACTCAATAGTATTCGATATCAAATATCAATTCGATATATATTGGAATGCAAGTTTCTCTCAAGGTCTGAACTCTCAGACTCAGTTCACAATTGCAATTCAATACGACTAAAAAAATTGACTTTGAATGTTTTCAAAATTCGTTCTACGCCCCAAGGGCTCCCAGGATTGACGGGCCCCAACGCAATGCGTCCTTTTGCGACCCCGTAGTGGCCGTAGTTACGCCACTGAATAAAGCTATTTTACAACAAAACAATACATAGTAGATTTACCTACATTTCTTTATCGAGCCTATATTTTCTTTAACATCATACTTATTTTCTTTTCCTGAAATTATTTTGGTTCTTTTTTTAAATAACAATAAATTAATGTTTTGTTTTGAAACAAAATATTGAGCATAACGAAAGTTTATTCAACCATTATAGGCAATTAATAGTGGATAAATTTATTTTCAGCAATTTATTTAAATTACAATACCTTTTGCATCAACACATGTTTTAATTGTTGAGTATTGTATACTCATTGCACACGTTTGAAATGCATTTATATCTTAATTATATTGTATAATCTTATTTACAATTTACGTCCAGATCTATGTAATACATAGTACATGTACATCCACTAAACAGAACAACGAAATACAACTGACAAGGGCTCGACTTTACGGACGGTGGTAGTGGAAATATTCTGCAGTGGGAGAAGGTTTAGACTCAAACATGCGGCGTTAACTAGGATTGGTTGCCTGCTGGGGCCATGTTAAGCTTCTATCAGTTGTATCATTGGTGGTTGGCAGCAACAAGGACCCAATAATGCGCCCGGGGTACTACCTACCATAACATACCCCTTTATATGATTCTCACAAGCACAGCTTTAACTTCAGTCGTTCACAAATCGCCAGATACATTATTAGTATCGGAAATCATTTGCTGTATTATTAGATACTTATCGTTTTTATAGTACCTATAATTATATTATTTTTCATAATGAAATATTTAAGAAAATATGATTCTCCTATAATAAGACAGGTACACATTTGTGCGTTTTGTATATAAATTCTTATAACCCATATAGTAATATCTAATTTGGATGCTCGGTTATTTAATTTCAATAAAATTACGTAGTTGTTAAAATTTGACGACTGAGTATTTACAATTTTGTGGGGTTTGAAATCATGATTTTTTTATAGGTATCTATTATCTACCGCTACCAATACCCAAGCAACTGCAGACTGCAGTTCCTTTCTATTCCCCAATAAGTAAATGTTTTATTATTACAGCACTAAACCACTGACCTAGTAAGATTTTGTTCCTCTAGCAATTAAGTATTACTACATTTTTGAAATCGAAATTCTTCTACAAAATGTATAAGTTCAGCTGTTCAGCAATAAACTAAAAAAAGATACATGCGATTGTTTTAAAATATTTAACAACTGGTCTGGTTCATCATGTATTGGGTCTTTGGCATAAACGAACCCTCCTAAAAAACATTGCATGCTGTTCGAGTCTTTTTAGTAATAATACTTAATGCCAGTTATAATGTTATAAATTAACGATTTTTAAAGGCGTAGGTAATCACCTACTAATATAGGGAAGCTGAAAATGAAAAGGTTTAGATATTTTAGAGAACACTTCTATAGGTACTATCCAATATTTCTATTGCTTACTATCAACCCTCTAACCCTCTCCCATAATCCCATATAAGAGAAAAAAATTAATATCCATTTAACGATAAATGGATGGCAGGAGAGCTCCCTGCGGCAACAGTAATCAATTGTGAACCGGATTTGAACCCGCGTACTTCAAAGTCAATCACGCATCTAGATCTATAGTAGGTACTTCTGCTGATCTTCATGGTACACGACCAAGGAAAGAAAGTATAAGTACTACTCAGTACTACCTATGATTGTAAATTGTTCAATTTTTATTGTAAAATGACGCGGCGAAGAAACATAATTTTTTACATTTTACTTACTGGTTTGTGTGTAGGCTATATGAATGTAAAATGAGTTTGAAACTGTAGGAGTAGGTAATACATTTTCCAAGGATGAAGCACCTATACCTACTTCTAATATCAATGTAATATTATACAAAATATATAAAAACTGCTGCTGCTCAAGCAAAACTATTGCGGATGATCCGATTTTAAAATATCTGATTTTGTAGTCTTTTGTTTTTTCTCGAGTTTATTTACAATCTGTCCTAAGAGGACAATAAATAAATTATATATAGGTAATAACACTAAAATAAAACTATTAAAAGATAAATTTAATTCAATATGTATTTGGAAATCCCTGAATGATGTATCTTTAAAAGAAATTTGTTTTTTAGCTTGCCCAGCTTTAAAGGAAAGCTTGGAATTGTGTAAATTCAGTGTAATGATCGAAAACTCGAAAGCGAGCATCCCCGAGGGGTCGCAGGCAAGCAGCAGCAGTAGCAGGAGCAAAGCCCGCCCCCGGCTTTATCTGCGCTGTAGATGGTATGGAACCATAGAAGGCCTCCAGTGCATGTCTAACTGCCGCGCGCTCAGATTTGAGCTTACCGCCTTTAGTTTTCATTGTTGTGTGTCCGTCGTTCCTTTGCTTTTCCTGCTCCCACGTACTGAAACCTTTCTCTGATACGGCTGCTAATTGGAGCCGCTTAATTCAGCGCGGCGCTCCAACTACCCCACGGTCACGTATAAGGTAAGTTCAGGATTTCTTTAGTAAATAAGTGATTTGGCACGATCTGTGGACATTGGCGGACGAACGCAGCTAGTTTTCGACGCGACGCCATAGAATGGAGTTCGCGAACGCAAGTTTCTTTATTGTTTTTCGACGAAAAATGTTTAAACAATTTAAAAAACGAATATGAGGTTTTATAAAAAAATGTGTAGGCTTGTTAATTTCAATCTTCAGTTCGCATAATGAAATTGGTTTTTACTGACAATTTAGATATTTTTGGAAATGTGGTAATCATAATATAAGAAGAGCGCATCGCACCGCACCGCTTTAGTTTTGGTAGTGCATCATGTAGTAAATCTTGGTATTGTTCCGTTTACTGTTTACCTTTTTTGCGATATCTGTAATAGGTAAGTTTGCTATCGAAAATCAAAGCTAGCTTTCTAAAATTACAAAATTTTATAGGTATTTATACATTAATTTATAATAGTATAGGACTCAATTTTAATTTAATAAATAAACCTAAACTTAGTAAGAAGTTTTGAAAATTACCTACTTACAGTATAAATTTATGCCTTTGAGTGAAATTGAAAATTCTACCTTTTTTTTCTATATTTTCTAAGTTCGGGAAGACAGTTAGAAAATCTACAAAGACGCAAATGAATTTCTTTTAAGAAAATTATAATTGGAAATTGAGAGTTCCTTGCATTGAACTATTCACGGGTTGAGAAAATCGAGTTTCGTATAATTATTTTATAGCTACTACCTAACTGATATTAATTTCTATTATAATGAATTTGAACTGATTTGATGAACTTATACAGGCTCTTACACCATAAAAAAAAGCCACGAGCCATAACGTCGTTATTTTAAATTTTGGATCGCACAAACTATTTATATACTACAATTTAAAATAGTAAGGCAAAAACCATCTTTCGACATCACCCTTTCATAAACATCTTCTCAATTGTTTTAAGCTACGATGTTCAAACTTTTTTGTTTTAAATTGAATGCGCTGTATATTTGTACATATTTGGATCCAGGGTGAAATTCCACATACAGTAGTGTGTTTTATTTGTTCTTGTGATATCCAGAAATTTTTAAATATTTTGCATGCAGGTAGATGACGTTAACATTTTCAAGTGTGCCATAGAAAACAACCAGAATGTTAAAATTTTCTCGAAAACATATTTAAATATAGGACTGCAAAACGTATTTATACAAGGTATTGCTTAAATTTACCGCCACTTGGGGTAGATAACACAATTGATAATCGTTTAGTTTTATGGGTAGCGCACGGCTGTCTAGATGCAACATATAACAATTATTTAAAAAAAATCTGCGCATCAAAAAAACAAATGAAATACACCACTATATGCAGAATTTCATCCATGAATCCCCAAATATGTAAAAATATATAGGACAGTTTCTTTAAAATAACAAAGTTGAACATCGTTGTTTAAAACAGAAATATTTATAGATATGCACGAAAGGGTGGTGTCAAAGGGAACTTTTTTTTGAAAAATGTCTTATCTACCTTGCCCTATAATGTAGGTACTATTTTATAGTTTTCTACGCCACATTTGAAATTTGCTTACACGCAATAAATTAAAAAAAAATGAGTATCAAAAAAATCAACTGAAACACTGTATGCAGAATTTCACCTTGAATCCAAAACGACAAAAAATGTGGTAATAGACATGACAACGGACATACAAAAATAATAAGACCGACAGAGAATTCTTGTAATACAATTTTCCACAAACGAAACGGAGGGTTGCGCCATTCTAACAAACGGTATTTATGTACTTTGGAAATATAAGTACTAGTGGCAAAATACAGATGAATAGAATACACAATGTTAATTACCATCTTCTATTATGTATTATACTTAAAGAATTACGTGTCATAATATTAGCTATAGAAAATGTGTGACTACTACGAGTATACCTATACATGACTAAAAAAAACAAAACTGCTCATATATTTACGTGTATCCGCAGGTTCTTTTTATTGAAAACCAATAACCAATAATATATTTCTATTCTACTTTTGTTACAGTAATGAATATTTCTATTTTTAAATTGCAAATTCTTTGTTAAAAATGCCTACCCATACAAGTAGAATAATTTGAGCGTTTACAAACAGTTACAGAGAATTAGAAAATGAGTGAATGACTGCGTATAGTTTTGTTCAGTGCTTTAGTCGTAAAATATGAACTACCGGTACTCAACTAAATTTTTAAAATTTTCCACATGGATTCATAGGGATGAGGTGCCCTGTCCATTTTTCTTTTTCGGGAACGGGTGTCTTCGGCGGAACGTTTACCAGAAGTTATCCCAGTGGCGCCGGAACTATTTATCAACTACGGGTGCAGTGAGAAAACTTGGCGCCGCAGGCGATTTTTTTTTCAAAGGTGGGCGTGGTCAATTTAAAAGCGTTTTACGAGCATATGGCTATTTTAATGTAAAATTTTAAATAATCAAAATTTCAACAATTTTACTTACGCATATTTTAAAATTGCATTGAAATACTGAAAATACCAAAAACGGTAAAGGGTGCAATGAGCCATTTACAAATTGTGTCATAAAGAGGAGGTCCAACAAGGTTAATCAACATTAATTCCGCAACATGCGCCGCTGCATTACGCAGCGCATGCAGCTAGCTTCTACTTGTACACATGTAGGTATTCGTCAACCAGCAGAGCAGCAGGAACGGGCAAAATTACACAAAATGCAATAAAATACTTGCGTCGTAAATCAGTTACCGAATATTTCCTCCAAATGGTTGATTGCACTTTTAAAAAAGGTACCTAATTAATAAAAATGATTTAAGTCAGTGAGTACCGGTGCGTACCGCATATTTTTAACACTGCAAATAACTTCCGGTACCTTCTTAACGTTTTTTAAAAACTACCGGTACTGAGTACCGGTGAGTACCGGCTCGACTAAACCCCTGGCTTTTGTTACAATAACTCGTGCAAAATTAATGAGCGAGATTGGACGAATGTGTGCAGCAGGTAATACGTAATACTTACTGCATATTCCCAAGATAATAAGTAATTACTCACAGGGAAATTTCCCCAGTAAACGATTTTAATTATAGAGTATTTAGAAACGCTGTAGATTACTGTATTAGTGATTTATTTAAAGCTATAATAATATTAGAATTTTCTAATATTTCTTTGAATACAGTTTTGATCTAGTACATATATTATTTAATTTAATGTCGATATATCGATATAGTCCTACTCGATATTTATCGATATGCAAATTTGCGAATATCGCCTATACCTGGTACTCACTTAAAAGTTTGTGCTTGATGACATTTTTCGTTTTGTTATGTTTATGTTTGCACATTACCTACAATAAACAATACTTATCAAATTGATAAACATTTTATACATACAAAAAAAAAGAACAATGAAGAATAAAAAATGTCAAAAAATGCATAGAGCCATTTGATAAACAAACGTTTTATACGCTCCTTGTCCTGGTCGAACTGTGGGGTGTCGTGAATGATATTGACAGAATATTGAAGGGCTGGGAATATCGATATATTGAAAAAATCGATATTTTTTTCAATATCGCGCACCCCTAGTTATAATAGACGAACTGGTTCTTTCATAGTAGGTCATGAAAAATATTTTTTATAGTAGACTAGAACAGTGTTTTGTCTATAGCTGTGCTGGTAATGGAGATAGACAATTATTGATTCGTTTGCTTTGTCTGTGTCCATTAACTAAAAAGCTATACACAAAAAAACTGTTCTAGCCCGCTGCAAATAATGTTTCATAACCTACTATGAAAAAACAGTTTTTCTATTATAACGCCACTATTTAGTATCCAGATAAATTCTATCAAACCCGATATCAGTGGAAACGGAAAACAGAGCTCTTTACAATGGTGTAGCCGCCTCTGACACATCTTTGAAAAAAGTGGACGCTAGCACTTCCCCGGACTTTCACATACTACAAATTAAACATTACGTTTTTGGTATTCTACAGTATAGTTATTGAGGTAGTCCGTCATACCGGACGATCGCTACCGATCGACGATCCCGGATCCGTCTCTGTCAGAGTCCATGCAGTCTAAATCTTCAAAATTTACAAAACGTAGTGAAATTTCACGAAATTCTCATCAACCGTATATTTTAGCCATATGAATATTTTATACTATGTGATAGACAATTAAATTTTGCATTCAATTATATAATAATATAGAGGGTGTTATAACAAAGTTGCTTGTATTGTGAAAAGCAAACACCCTGTATACGTGATATAAATTTAGGAGAATGCAAATCTATATACTGAACAACTTTTGTATTTAAACTTTTTCCATATGAGTGAGTTGATTACTTATACCTACATCAAATCTAATTACAGATATGAGGTCGGTATTAAAAAGTGCATTTAATTTGGTAGAAAATGACTTGATATGAGTTACCTACTACTTTTTTGAGGGAATTTTAAATGTTGGGGCGTCGTCCAACCATTTGAAAAATCAGTAGTAAGTACCTAACAGTATAAATAATCAGATTATTCTGCAATCTTAAGATTTAGCTGTATAACATTTAATTTGCACTTAAACTAAGTACTTATATAACATAGACAATCTATAACTAATACAAGACTTTCGATATTTATAATAATTGGTGGTTTTTCCGGAGTCAAATTGCATAAAAGACATTAGCAAGTCGAGATATAAAATAAATTTAATTCAAATTCCTTATACTTTCTAATACAAGCCATGGGAGTTGGAAAAACCAGTAATCTTTTAATGGTTTAAACGCTGATTATACCTACTTGTGCTAGGGGTGAATGGTGCCCGAAGAAATTTAGATTTCTCTGGACAAGGTCGTATATTATCTCTAGTATAAGGGAAAATTAAATCGTGTAATACCAATTATTATAAGTTAAACAAAAAAAGACAAATAATCATTAGACGTTACTTAATCCATGTAGGCATTTAGGTAGTAGGTAATACCTCTATCTAAAAATTTGGATGTTTACATTGTACTACATGAATTTATTATATTGTACAATAAATTGTTAAGTATAGCCCGCGTACAATTATTTTCTCCGGAACCTTTATACTGAAAGACGAACAGAGTTATACTACACTCAAATCTCAAGTCAACATTATAAATACTGCATAATATAATAGATAGGGTGAATAAAAATTTGTAATCCACGCATGTATTTTAAAAAGTATGGTAAAAGTGTGTAATATGGTGTCTTGAAAATGGCGATGCAATAGAATAGATGTTGGGCAAAGAAGTGCTTTTACTTTTACTTTTGGCGTATCACTATATAATAGTAGGTATATAAGCGGGAAATATCGCCTGTGAAGATGGTCTTAAGTCATTTTTGGGAAAACCTAAATTTAGTCGTGTTTTCGATATTTTTTGGACCATTTGGGCCTCCCGACACCGAACGGTGTTTCAAAGCTTCACAGTTCATAGACATCCCCGCAGATTTTCATGAAAATTTGTCCGTAACTTTCGCCAGTATGTGTGGAACATATACATTTTCGTTTCGAAACCTCGTCCTGAGGAACTTGTTTTCGGACACATATTTATAGGGACTGTTTTTATTATTCTTAAGACTTTGTCTACAAAGAATTTAAGTCAATTACTATTTCAGAACCACCCTGTATAGCATAGTGTAGCGATTAAGTTCCACAGATTTAATCATTTCTCAGTTCAATAAAAAATGTTTTCATACTATAATATGGATCATAAAATTTAATACAAATAGTAGTAGTAATGGTATGTTTTTTAATAAATCATATCTCGGGATAATAAAAATATAAGAAATTTAAAAATTAGAGCAGAAAATCATATAGGTTAGGGGGAAAACTTATGTATGTATTGTAGCTTTGTATGATAAAAACCATTTTTTTACAGCAAATTTGATTTGACGTGCTAGTTGAAGTGTTGACAGCATTTTATATGCGTTAATCGTTCCCAAAGATTTTGCAAAAATACTTCTTTGTTTTGCCCACATCATAGGATCGTATAGATAAACTAAACAATTCGTACAGCCTCTCCTGCATAAATTAAATCTTTACAATAACATTAATACATCACAGGTAGATGTGTTCCTAAGTGTTATTGATTATTTATTGATGAAGGAATTATTTCGATGTGACCCATTACTTGAGAATAATAGTTATTGCGATCTTATCGATTGATATAATCGACCGTTCATATTGTTGTTGCAGTTTATCTGTTACAATAGAAAGGATCCAGATTCGCAGATTTAATCTGAAATTATAGCATTGTATTTTATCCAAACCGAAGAAGTGTGAATAGCAGGTAGCTGCGAATAAAGAATGCAGAATGTTTATTTCTGCTTTCATACTAATTTTCGCACCTTCCATATGATAATCTTCAATAGGTGTTTAAAATCCGTTACTAAATTCTACATTGGAAATCTATGTCAATAAACTAACCTGACTAGTAATTAAAATGAATCGTGTTTATAAAATATAGGAATGATGGTATAGTGTCAGATTTGACTGTTGCTTGAAACCTTTAATTTATTGTCTACTTATACGTTATTATAAAATAATATAATTATCAACAAAGCTTTTATTTTCAAAGTTGCATTTTTTAAACCCATTCACGCACCTACACTTTTTGTGCGGCCAATTTGAAATATCCTGTATAGGTATAGGAGGAGATTTCTCCTTCTATTAGAAACCTTGAGAGGTGAACACATTTATTTTATCAGTCAACTATTTTTAATTTAAAACTTTACGTAAAACACCGAAAATACCTTTACATAAATAAAGTAAATAAGCTTTCAGCTGAAATTCAAATTGTTTCATGAAAAATATCAAAAAATATTTTCTACTTCTACTTCTATTGTTCGATTCTCTACTAATCGTAGTACAGGGTGCTTTGAAGCAAATTTAATGGCGCAGATGAAATTTCACCATTATTTACATTTTCAAGGAAAACGCGATTTTCTGAAATTTTGTTATTTCAATATTACCTATATTGAATAATTTATATTTAGATATAAAAACATTCTAAATCCACTGACTGACGTATGTACTCAAATATTTAACTATATGGTTCGAATTTTGGAAATATTAAATAGGTACCTACCTATTGTTGTTTTTTCAAATGGAAATCATAGAGTTGGGTCTGTTCTTATTAAAACCACCGGTTTTTTTCTGATTCATGTAGGTTTTCAGTCAAATGCCAATTTTACTGAAAAACAAGATGAAAAATCCCATGAAAGTACCCTCTACCTATTCTTATTATATTTTTAAAATCAGAAAAAGATGCTAGAATAAACAATACAGGCAAGTATCATTTCCATTTAAAAAAATAAATAAGAAAAATAATTGTTGTACCCTAGTTAGAAATTTGAGTACTACGCCACTAAATTTTGCTCAAAAAAGTACCTTTAGAATTGTTTTTATAGCTTTAAGTTAGCTAATAAAAAAAATAGTTATTCAACATAATAAGGAAATATTCGGAAAGTCGCGTTTCCCTTGAAAATGTAAATTATAGCGGAATTTCGTCTGCGCCATTAAATTTCTTTCAAAAAATCAGCTCGAAAATATATAATAGGTACAAACAGTTTTCTCCTTACTACAATAATTACCGAGATACCCTATTTCTATGGACATCAAAATTAGTCCACCCTATACATGAAGTCTGACATTTAACATCGATGCGTTAAAATCTTATGGAGTTTTATTTCACGAATTATGACCATAAGAGTCCATACACTTTTTGGCACCGCTAACATTGTTAATAGACTGCTATGGGGTTTACGTTTCCAAAAATGTGTCTACCGAGTGATCATTTAAATTTCAGCTGTAGTTATCCATAGAAATTAAAGTCATGACTTTAATTCATTCACACGGACAATTGAATGTTTTTACATTTCAAAAAGTTAAACATGAAACACAACTATAGTTTCACTGAATAAATCCACAGAATGGTTCAAATTATTTACAAACTGTTTCTACTCGACTGTAGTAGGCATAAACCATTTTTAATAAAAATATTATTTCACGTTAAATACGTACTAATTAAAATTGATTGGTGACAGATTTCAAACTGCTGAAAGATGAATGATGGTGAAGTATTCTAAATGAAAAGAACTAATTTCATAGTTCATTACACACGTTGGACGTTGCCCATCACTAATTTAAGAAATGACACATTTTTGGTTTTACATTTGTATACTTTTGGAATCTGTGGCGTGACTAAGTATACAGGGTGTTAAATAAAAAAGTTGGATATTTTAAGGACGTAATATAATAGTAATGAAAAAATTGAATGGAAAAGCTAGATGGTTATAAGGAGCTGCAGCTCCCCAAAAGGGGGAGCGCATGAAATTTAAATTTTGACGAACATTGTACATCCGCTTTCATCAATGACAAATTAAAACATGTAGGCCGGGTTAGGCGTGGGTACAAGTTTTTGACCAATCAGAAAATTCGGTAAAAGTTTGAGAAGTCCAAAATTTTTAGTGAATTTCTTGCGCAGGCCTAAGCTTTCGTATAAATATAAGCGTAACTGAATGAGAACAAAAAAAAGCAAATGTGGCTGCTGTAAGCGTGCAAGTAAAATTGACTGAATATATTTTGAACGTGACACTTATCAAACTTTACCGAATTTTCTGATTAATCAGAATCTTGTAACCGGCCTATACGTTTTTTTCATAAAGCACAAATTTTTACGAAACTAATCCGACAATAATGCAATTAATTAACTCTACTTTGTTTAATGCGAATCGTAGCAATTGTTATTTCCCGTTGAAATCGATATTTTATTTAATATTTATTATTTAATCATGGATTTTAACAAAGTTACGCTTGAAAATGTCAATAAATAAATATTGTCCCTGGAAGACTCGACTGCTTTTCAGTTGTCGTAAAAATATTGTCAGTAAAATAGCCTTCTGATTGGCTGACGGAATATGAATTGAATTTATTGTCAAAATTATTTAATAATAGATTATCTATTTCCTTTCCTTCTCTTTTCAGTATGAACTACATAATTAAAATGCATCTGGGTAGGTATATGTGGTGGCTACCGTGTTAAACCGAATTATTGTTTTCGTGCTAATATGTGGGTGGCCCGGTACGGTACATAAACACGAAGGTTAAATTCCCAAAGATTCTATGTTAATCCCTTGTTCCGCTCTGGGCCCAAAGTCCGGATGATGAATTTCGCAGACTGCGGGTCTTCAGCCCTTATCTGTACTCCGGTGGTCTTTGTTGGCCCTTATGCCGCATGCTATTTGATACCATGTGTTCCGCCCATGTCATAATTTTTCCTAAAATATGTTCTGGTAATAATTATTCACGATTTATATAGGTAGAAATATTTATCTTTATGATTTCCTTAAAGCAAAAGATTGAGAAAGAAGTTTGAAAACAAAATAGGTATGTCTTGACGGTTCAAATACCGCCACAAAAAATAAATAGCATATATTTCCCGTAGGTTATATTTTGGTTATAACTTAACTACTGACATTTAAATATAAAACAGCTCTTTGAATTATAAATTAAATTTTTATTATTAAAACTCTATAGAGAGATCGAAAAATGTATGTTGGGTTGCGTTTAAAACTTTTTGTGGTCGGTGTCGGCCCTAGGAATTTTATACAAGGGGTAATACCAGTTTGGTAACTATTTTTAAAAAAAACATTGGGATTAAAGTTTTCGTACCATGGAACCGCCAATGTTGGTGATTAACCGTTAATCCTGTATTTGGTGAATGAGAGTAACTGAGATAGAACGAAAAATCTAGCTTCTACAAGTTGGAATCTCTTACCCATGGCAATAAATACTAAGAAGTAACGATATATTTCTCTGGTAGATATAAAATTTCAATTACGGTAGCCCCATGCGACAGCCTACCCCACCTAATAGTTGTTCAGTCCAGTAGCGTAAGATTTCGTACTTATACAGGGTGGTGACTTGAGCAACACAACATAGGGATTTCAATGGAAAATTCTTAATGTTCAATTATTGGCTCCCCTAATTATTTTAGAGCAAAAGTGTGTTGAGGTTTTTTGTAGAGAAAACAATTCTGCATCTGTTCATACTATTATTTATAATTTTCCATTTTCCGGAAGCGTAGAAATAGAAGAAATTAAAACTGGTCTTTTTAAACTAATCAGTGATGCCTTGGAATTATCTAAACAATCAACATTCGCATTTACATCTGTCATTACGGTTTGAAGTTTATAACCGATTATTAAAATCTATTATTTTTAAAATGAATTCAACGAAAGAAAAAGTAGAAATTATAAAGTGCCTTGTTTAGCGTAAAATATGTTCCAATTACCTACTCGTTTTATTGCTTTAAAAAGAAAAAAAATGTAATGAGACAGAAATGTCGGTGCGTTTGTTTGATTTTATAATTCCATGGCATCATTGATTTTTTTAAAAAGGCCTTTTTTAATTTCTTCTATTTCTGCGCTTCCGGAAAATGAAAAATTGTAAATAATCGTATGAAAAGATGCAAAATTTATTTCTCTAAAAAAAACCTACACCCATTTTTGCTCTAAAATAATTAGGGGAGCCAATAATTGAACATTGAGAATTTTCCATTGAAATCCCTATGTTGCGTCGCTCAAGTCACCACCCGGTATATATTATAATTATTTTTTTCCTACGTATTTATTTAATAGTTTTTTGATGATGATGATGATAAATTCTTCCAGAATTTTTTGTGTCTGATATTCCTGAATGTTTCTTGTGGTTGCTGAACATGGTTCAAATATTTAAATTTCTTTTGTTTTGTAATTCACCCGTAGTTCAAATTCATAAATAAAATAGGAGTAAAAATAAATATTTTGAAAGGTATTATAAACCAACCTTTTCACTTTTCGGAAAACAATTAGATAGTTTCTACTTCTTGTTAAAAAAACTTTCTGGTACTAGCTTGAACTTCCCAGAAATTCTTGTTTTGTTTGAGAATTATTCTTGGCTGCTTACGATATCTAATCTTCTAGTTGTCGCTAGAAACTGTCATAATATAATAAGCAGAAACTAGAAACTATCAGTTTTAATTCCGAAGCAATTATTTTTCCATGAAAATATTTCTAGTTTTAATATTTTTAAGTTCAACATTAATTTCAAAATTATAAACTTATTCTAGTCGCGTGCCTTCTTGTTCTTGTGAATAAAACTACAACAATAAGAAAAATAATAACCGGACAATGGGTATATGTTGACTATCCCCCGTCATCGATAATGAGCAGTCAGTCGCACGTTTTGCTGACGAGAGAACAACAGCTGAAGGGATGTATCTGTAGGGGTTGCAAGAGGCACACAGGGATCTTCAACGCCCTTATGAGAACGGAACTAGGAATTAGGCTAATCCACGGCGCCCCGCGAATTGCTCTTCATGTAGTCCCCCAAATACTGCAGTTATTTTCTTAAATGATCCCATGTGTTTTTATGGATCACAGCTTTCTAGTTAACTGATTTGTGTAGGTGGGGTGGTGAGATTTACAAATACAACCAACGCTTTGATAAAATTTTAAAAATAATTTAATTTGTTGATCTCTTACTTATTACATTTCCATCATTGATGCTAAAAATATTTTTGATTTGTTATGTGTTCTACAGGATGTGCCTAAACTGTGCAGCCAAACTGAAACCAAGTAAAAATATGATTCACTGGAGTATAAATTTTAATTCGGGCCACTATGGATATCTCGGAAACGGCAACAGAAAATTTGTATCCAATATGTAGCTTCTGAAGTTAAAAGTGCAACCCCCTTGACTTACGTAGGTAGGCTCGTTTTTATATGCATTTCAAATTAAATAAAGAAATCATTTGGTTCCAAATTTCCAGAATTACAAACAAATTAGAGCAATGAGCATCAATTTGAATTATTGATACCCACTGTTCTGAAGAAACTGAAAAACTTTTATACTAAATAAATGGTTTGAAAAAACGATCTGGGCAATCAATCGACCAGCTGCTGCAGACATAACATTACAGTACTGCATTCCAATATATCAGGGCGTTGTAAAACAGCACCAAACTTAACCAAGTCACTCGATACCTTTCATAAACCTGACCACATAAAATAAAGTGGGGCAAAGAACAAAAGCCAGTTCTATAACCATTTAATTTTTTTATATTCAGATAAAGATATAAATGATATAATGACCACAACTAATCGACATAAATGTTATTTAGAACTTTCCCTAACGAGGTGTTTGTCCTCAGTAAGGAAAGTGTGGTTTAATACCGGGTTTTGCATTACAAATATTTATGGTATTTTTGACCCGATGATTGCATGGGTACTACATGCACCAACAACATTTTAATCAAAACAATTTTTTGATCATTTAAAGTGAATTTTTTTAACTACATAGGCTTGTATCTAACCTTTAAAATCGCTGTCGAACTTCGTAGTTCTGCAGTTTTACTTGGCGTGTCTCGATAGGCGCCGCCTTCGCACCGCCAATCATCCGGTAGCTTTGAAGACATTTTACAATAGAGCTGCAAAAAGTGCAGCCGCCAACTTGCAATTCAGCATAAGCTCGCCTAAAACTGAACTAACAAAATTTAAGTAGGTATGCGTATAATAGACAATTTTATAAGGACAGATATTTAAAGAGCAACTGGATTTATCGTTGTAAGCAGAAAAATTATTTATTTTGGTTTTGGTGTGTAGCAAAAACTAATTTTTTATTTGTTTTTTATTTAATGTTATGAAATAAATCACTTCACGGTCGCATTTACTTCACGGCCGCTTTTATTTTCCGTGATATAAACGCTGCCTTGAAAGTAAATACGGCCGTCAAGTATTGTTAATAGATGCCTACCATAAAGTGACACTTTGAACTTGTTAAAAGATGCACAAAACAGCTATTTTTGATACAGTCGCCTAAATACATAGTTTTGAATTCGATTTAAAAATTTGTATAAAAAATGTCTGAAGGGAACGTACAAATTTATATATAAAGACAGAAGATAATGAAAATGCCATAGCTGGAATAAAGGCACCGCTAACGGGCGTAAAAGAATGTCAAGCTAAATACACACAAAAGTTGTGTAAAATCGATTAGGAGGTGGTGTGTCGGTCATTTTCACAGGGTGACGGAGTCCCGGTGTCATTAACTCGGGACAACTCCGGCAGTTACACGCTTCATAGAGCGTGGCAGGCTGGGGTGACATCCATCAACCCGACCTCCGACCTCAGTTCCACTAATTTTAGATTTTTACGAAGATTCTTTTTCATAACTGAATAGGGATAATTAATATAAAATGAAATGGAAACGAGTTAGAGTTGGTTATGAATGACCGTATTTGGAAGAAATCTAAAAGCAAACTTTAATAAAAAAAAAAATGAATAGTAAAACTCGAACTATAAACTAAACTATTAATTACAAAAACAAAAGTACAGGTTTCAGAGTTATTGTGGATTCAGAATATTTGTCCAGGCATTATACAGGATAATAAAACGTTAAGTACAGACTCAAAATATATAGTAGGTGTATGAAATTTAATTTGGGATCAGATTGTTATTGTTGTTTTTTTAATAACTCCATAACAAAGGACAATTGGAAAATTTTTCACTCTTTTTCGATTTATTTTATAGTCTCCCTGAATCAAGTTTCAAGACCAAGGGCGTGAATTTTGAGACACCCTGTATATCGCTAATTTTGCAGTATGGGATATAGGGATTTATATCAGGGCATCAGGTGCCTTATTAACTCCATCAATGAAACGCAACGTTAGTCGCACTACAAAAATCTATTCTTGAAAAAACGTAGGCCAAGCGCTTGGGCCAAGCGCAAGTTTTCGACCAATCGGGAAAATCGGCAAAGTTTACCGTACACGGGCCTAACTTTTCGTCTAACTCTAAATACAAGCGTAACAATAGGAACAAAACAAACATGAAGGTCCGACCTTGATGGCCAGCTTCATTCTCCTAACTCTCAGGAGTTATATGGCCGTTACAATTTTGATTTTGACAGGTCCTCTCTGTGGTGCCCTCCCGGGGTGTATTATGAAACTACTATGTATTTTAAATCTGAAAAAATTGTTGCTGATTATTATCTAATAGATGGCACCACAGATAGGACCTGCCCACGGCCAACTTCATTAATGACAGCTTAGTAAGCTGTCATTAATGAAGTTGGCCGTGACCTGCCGAAAGCCAGTTGATTATCTTTTGCTATCAACTGGCTTTGAACTGCCAAAATTAAAATTGGAACGGTCATATGACTCGTAGGAGTTAGAAGAATGAAGCTGACCATGGTCAGACTAATGACTTATGCCTGCGTTGATGAATCCGGCTGTTAGGTTCAGGTTCTAATAGTTAATAAGAAAATAGATACTATTGTTTTAACATACTGTAATTTTCTTTAAAAAAAAACTAGTAAAGTTTTAATAACTTTTTGTAATTTTACAAAAAATGAGTCGAGCAACATCTTCGTAAATACCTAGTGCAAAAGTTTATTTGTAGATCTATTATTTACTGTTTCTATGGTAATCTAATGAAGATGCAATTTATTGCTATATAACCACGATATACTTTCAATACTTTCAAGTATGGTATGTAGCATATTGGGTAACTCATTTTAAAGAAAATATAATTTGTTTTTTCTTGCACATTTCAATCAACCCTACATGTCCTTAACGTGATATTAATCTTAGTTAGGCATGTATAGAAATGTTTGAGTAACTTTCCTTTTTGCGTAGAAAAAGGAAAAAATGTTTGTAAAGAATTGTAAATGTTGCAAGAAAGATTAAAAGATTCGTTTTAGAGTTCTTCCAATATAACATTTTGTCCCTATGTTGCATTCCGTCACGGCTATATCGTTATTCATTTGCACCATTAGCACCCTTCCAACTTGGTACAACTGTCTCTGAATCACGCCATTCCAAAACGAGCTTAAATTAGAAGTTCAGATAAAATCAGAAGCCACCCTTGTAAAATGTTAGGTATTGGATGCGCAAACCTATTATATATGGTGTTTGGTAAGTTGAAGCGAAAAATGACATCCCATATGTAATTTTTAATTCTAAATCGAAAACAAAGAATAATTTTTTTTTAAATTGTCCTTCATTTCTGAGATATTTCACTTTAAAATTTAGAATTAAAAATTATATATGGGGTTTCGTTTTTCGCCTCGACTTACCAAACACCCTGTATATGTAAAAATATGTTACACGTCTTATAATTTGAATTAAAATAGTTATTTGTAAACCAAGGCCGCGAAATGTGCGGAGAGAAAATTGTCGTCGAGTCCACTTGTGGCCGAGAAAAGACAATCTCGAGGGCGCTAAAGAATTTCGCGGACAAGATATAGGTACACAATATTTTTTATGCAACCGTAAAAAATGTGTAATTACAAATGTTATGGCTTTTAGAAAACGAACAGCTTAATTCATTCTAAATAGAAAGCCCATCAAAGGCCATCAGTCGGTGCGTTACTATGGAAATAGCGTAAATAAAACAATTACTTTTACTTTAGGGGCCGTTGCCTTAACAGCGGCCGCGAAATTGGATTTCGCGTTCCGCATTGCGTACGCGAAACGTTCACCTCCCATACGGTTGCACAAAAAAAGATTTTATAGTTCACATAAAAAAAAAATGCTAACTGTAGGTACCGGAAGAAACATCCAACTTATGAACACGACGGAAAACATTTTGTTTTTGATACAAGAAAATATTTGATCGAAAAAGTGAATAGAAGAAGCCTGTTTTTTACCCTATTCCTTTGTTCTCGGATGGACTTTCTTTATTTAATCGGAGGTGACAGATTTCTGAATTTGAACTCTAGGTCAGGTTTCATAATATGCTATATCCGCTAGAGAACAACAAATAAAATTTAATGGTTTTGATGTAACACAATCGTCCTCTTTTCACCGCCTGTTTATCCACTCGCGGTGGTTGTATGTAGATCTCTCCTCCAATTGTTTTTAATGTTGTTTTTCGAAACCAATCGAATATTTACAAAAATGATTACTTATAGTACCTCTATAAGAAATATAAATAATTAAAGGACTTCATCATTTCATCAACCGGACTAAAAGACATAAGCAGTTAATTATAATTTTCCATTATAGAATTAAATAAACCCTGACTGCTTCATTTAAAGTTTTGTAAAGTTACGAGTTTTGAAAAAAATATACACGTATGAAAATTAAACAATGCTACTTTTATTATAAGTAGCGTGCTTACAACGTGACATTAAATTATACAGTGTATTTCAAAAATAGGGCATCAACTCTGCTCAGCGTAGTATAGGGGAGGTTAAAATATGCAAGTACCTAAAAAATAAATTAAATTTACTTTAGAATTCAATTTTAAAGTTGTAGGGCAATTAATGAAGAAGCGATTTGGCAACATCACGCAAAGGAAGAGTTTGCGCCATTTACGCAATGTTGCCAAAATTTAATTTTTTGTATAATTTCAGAAAATTGTTGAAACTTTAATCTTATTTTTTTGGAACACTGTATTGTTGAAAAAACAACAATATTTTGTTACTAACTTATACAATCTACGGAAAGCAACTGATATTAAATCCTCTTCCGTATCAATGTTGTAGCGAAATATAAAATGCTTCATTGACACCTCATAAGTCATATCTTTTACATCTGGTTCCAAATTATACTATTACCATTTCTGAAACGCCTGTATAAACCAAAGGTGATTACTTTTTAACGCCACATACTATAAAATTTACTTTTGTAATTTGTAATAGGAATTACAGTACAGGGTAATAGGACGAAAAAGTCGGTGGATGTCTGTATCTGTACACACACTGCTCTCTATAATTTTTATTGACAATACATCAGTGATTGACGTGGGAGTAATAAGATTGCCTTTATATTACGCTAATGAGCTTGAAGACCCGTGTAATAAGTTATTACTAAAGCAAACCGTTTCAAGGCAGTGATATTTAAGCCTGTACTTTGTTCTTTCATTCCGCTAAAATCGAAAATATTTTAATACATATAATTAATCTTAAGAGTTCAATTTTAAAAATTATACGGCAATGAAGAAAGGGCTAGCTAATTTATTTGTTATTTCGGTTGTATATTCTACTACTATTTTACTTGGGTATAATTCGAGTATAGTTCATTTTTCATGTTCGTATTTGTTTTGGCCTTTTGGGGCTACATTTTCTAAATATTTTTTCATACGATGGTCTTCTAGTTACATATCGAGTGATTAAAAATAGATTCATTAAAGAGGGCGTATTAGGAAGATAAAGATAGACATACACTGCAAGCCTATAGCTATTATCTGTTGCGTCCATACATGGGGGTCGTAACTTTTGTCGCAACATTTTTAAAATATCGGCTTTAAAATTACCCCATAGAATATAGATTCCCACACAAAACGCTATACTCGTGCTAAAACGTCAATAAATGTATTTTGCGATAAAAACAAGTTTAAGATTGTTGGTCCTTTTAAAGCGGCTCTTAAGGATTTTTTAATTGAAAAATGTATTACAATCTTTAAATGCATTTTTATGAAAAACAGATCCCTTTTTTGACATTAAGCAGGAGTAGATACCTTATTTGTGTAAAAAACTATGGTAATTTTAAATTTTGAATCATAATTATTAAAAAAATGTCTCGTATAGTAGAAAGGCAATTAACCACCATCCTCGCTGTAAGGACACCTCTGAACAAGTATCTATGTCGTTTGTTCTTTTTAAAAATGTGGACCCTTTAGTTCACATAGTTGAAAGAAATTTTGACTACTCTGATTTGGTATCTACTGTAACTAGTGCCAAGATTCTCGTTAGCTTCTTCTAATATGTTCTAATCAACTACTTAGCATTCCTGGAACCCAATTCAACTATCGTTGACTTCTGAAGTATTGAGACTCGACTGGGCAGGAATGAAATCTTCAAATAATATACGGAATGAAAGTGGTTGTAAACTTGTAACCTTATAAAAGTTTTTAACAAGTATGTGCCTACAGTTTTACAGAAATAGAATGGCACGCAAACTACGTACATGAGCAAGAGAGAATTGAAGTTTTTAAATAGGCAGCGACACGGCCGTTAGCTGTATTCTCTCTCTTCTTTATCATTGCGCATCCACGAGCCAGATACCATCGTATCCCTGTCAAACTGTATAAGCTAACACATTCTTTTTTACAGAAACGTTTTTTATGATATTCTTACAACGATTTTTATGTAAAAGTACATATAGTTTGTGCAGCAATTAAATAAACATTTTCTTTTTTTTTTAAGAAAATCAATTTTGGTACCTATCCAATTAGCCCAGTCAAGTTAGCCAAAACAGAAGAAAAAAATCCCGAAGATTTGAAATTTGACACAGTTGTTCATTCGAGTGTCCTGCATAACATACTAAAAGTCCCCGAGGGTGGGGGGTCTAAAGGTTCCTTTTTTAACTTTTCCTTAAATATCTCTGGAAATATTGAGTTTAGCGAAAAACTAGCCTTACACAAAATTATACTAGAGTTAATTCTCTACAAAAAAGGTTCTATTAAATTTTTCCGTAGTGTCAATAGTTTTGGAAATAGAGTGGGGGAAGTTTTGAAAAAGAAAGTTGTACCAGCTACCAAGGATTCCGTACAAATGGTCCATTGCTTGATGAGGAGGAATTCGATGTGAGCTCTATCTTAGATGATGATTGTTGTTGACGACTTCAACCCTTAAAGCTGTCATATTGCCAGCGACTCGTTGCGCCTTCATCGGTCATATTTTTCGCGTAGAGATTTTTCATTTCTCTTTTTGTTTGAAAGTTACTTGCTAGTCCATAGAGCTTGTTTAATAGTAATTTTGTATTCAAAAAGCAATATTTATTATTGTTACTATTTATTATTATTATTTTGAAAATATAGACATTTATCCAATAATTTCAATTAGGTAAGTACTTTAAAGTCCAGTTTTTTTTGTTAGATTCACCTAATGTTAAATAAACATAATGTATACCAATGTACAGTCAGTGACAAATGTTTTCACTAATATTACACCACTGCACCCGCTTTTCTGAGAAACATAAGAGGTAACATAAGAACGCCGTTTTTATTGGTTTACATGTTGGTAACGCTGTTAACAAGATGAAATCAAATAGAGAAACGTATTATACTTCTCAGTAAGGAGGGTTACAGTGGTAAAGACTGGTGAAAACAATTGTCACTGATTATAGGTACTATAGTGCAGTACACCGCATACAATCTGTAAACATAATGAACACTATAATCAATTCAGAAAACTAACGTGACGTTTAATGTGTCAAATGGAAAATTTAGTTGGCTAGCATAAAAATCACTATAAATTTTTGAAAATGGGGCCTTGATTACTAATAGCTGATAGGGATTTTTTTTGTTAACCAACTGAATTTTCCATTTAACACATTAAATGTCACGGGAGTTTTCTGAATGTATTATATGTATGAAGTAATATGCATATATGTCTATATTTTATGATTGATTTCAACAAATAAAACCCGAATAAAACCCTAAAATACGATTTTTGATTCTTTTTCAAAACTTCCCCTACTCTATTTCCAAAGCTATAGACACTACGGAAAAAATGAATAGAACCTTTTTTGTAGAAAATTAACTCTAGTATAATTTTGTGTAAGGCTAGTTTTTCGCTAAACTCAATATTTTCCGAGATATTTAAGGAAAAGTTAAAAAAGGGACCTTTAGACCTCCCTCCTGCCTCCCGCTCGCCCCCCACCCTCGGGGACTTTTAGTATGTTATGCAGAACACTCGAATGAACAACTGTGCCAAATTTCAAAACTTCGGGATTTTTTTCTTCTGTTTGCCAATTTTTTGGCTAATTTGACTGGGCAAAACAAAAGAACTAAAGTTTGTGCTCAGTCTGTTTTCGCCCTATAATTCAAAACATTGCCTTATATAAGGTCTCGATTTATTTTTTGCTAACTACAATCATAAGAAATCGTCTGCCTTAAATAACTGTGAATAATAATATTACTGATTGATTAATATGCTAACAGGAGGTGATGTCAGGTTCGAGTTCTTTTATGAGTTTATTAAAAAGTACAAGTAAATTCAGTAAGAGTGGGCAGGTCCCATTACTGATTCGTTCTCAAATGGGTGATTTAATCTATAGAGGCATTGAAGTAAATTAAAAATACTAACGGGCTAATCTCAGAGTAACAGTAAATCGTTAAATGAAAATCTTCATTATAACTGAAATAATAAACCTAGCAGCGTTGGTTTCCAATTCTTTTTCAACATGCTTCAGTTATAAATAACAATGAGCAATGTAACGAGTACAATTACCAGAGGTAATGCTAAGGAAACCATTCGACATTAGAATCGTAAAGTTGGTAAATTAGAGCTATTATCAACTGTTACCACCTTTACGCCGAATCATGGCGAGTCTAGATATTGCTAATTAGTGTGCTATCAGACACTTTGTTCTTTAATTACTTCATTTGTCGATTTCCATAACATTTATGCACCTTCAATGCGTAACGTCTGTATGAAGTTGGTAATACTTCACGTTAGTTATTTTGAAATTTTTAATCAAGGAGCTATACACAATCTTTGAATAATAAATTAAACTATATTAACAGTAGCTATTTAAATTTTCTTTTGTCAAGTAGAAATTGAATTTAAAACTTGTGCTTTTGTTGGAATTTAATTGTTTTTTAAACGGTCGCATGTTATAGTCACTGTGTAGATTGGACATACGCTTCACACGACTAGGGGATGGGGACGCGGCTTTCTTCCCTTGTAGCTAGGATTTTTTTTTCAAAATTCTGGAGCAAAAGGGAACAACTACTCCTTAATGTAGTTAGGGGGCAAGATAATTTAGTTATGAAAGTTAAGAAATACTTTCGAAATTTTTAAAGAGTTGGAACCAAACCACGCTCTTTCATTGTCAGTCATGGACATCGTATTGTGGCCACGGGTACCATGATATGTTCCAGCAAAGGAAAGTAAATACAGGGTGTTTCAAAAAGAAACGGCATGAAGGGCATGTTCCTTTCATGAAAATAAGAGGAAAAGTTCGTTTTAACATCGGTCCGCAAATGCTTCGTTACCGTCTTACCGAGATACAGGGTGTTGAAAGTTGTAAAAAATATCGATTTTTTTTCATTTATTCGGAAATGACTAGGAATTAAATTTTAAAAAGTAAGCAATGCGTATGTATGTAAATTTGCTGTAAGTGAACCATATTTAGTTTTTTTTCCTTCTCCAGTGACGTAACTACAGGTGTGTACGTGCATACTTCTGGAGGAAAAAATGGTATACCATTGTTTTTTTTTTGTCTTTGACACAATTTCCAAAATGATCAACTAATTTACGGTTCAAAGGCTTTTTTTGAGTTTGTTTCCTACCATCATATTAACTGTCTTTGTGTAAATCACACATGTCATTCATTCATTACTCGTTGCTGACGAAAATAATTACTAGCGGTACGCGAGTAATTATTTTCCAAAAACAGCAACTGGTATTCCGAATGACAAAGATTGTCCGCAAAATTCGGTACTCCTTGTATTTTATGTGACAATTAAGTCGCTCGCCATCGTAACTCATTTCCGTTGAACTGAAGTTTTTTCGTTAGTATATTGTTATATTTTTCCCGTTTTTTTAAATTTTTACTTTTGAAATTTAAAAATTGAACTGGAGAAATATTGAAAGATACGCAGGCAATCATTGATGGTTTATGACGGTATAATTTTAGTGTCGTTGGCTGTGTCGGGGTCGGAAGACTATTAGAAGTGCTTTGGTCAGTGTGGGAACGGCACGGACAAAGGCTCGTCTGGTTGTAAATTCGAAAATGCTACGGCTACGGCCATTACACAGGTGTTTTGACTGCAGCTTTTGTTCTTTGCAATATACCACTTTTATTCTTTTTGTTTCAACTTTGCCACTTTTCACATTAATTCTGTATTTAACTGCGCGCTATGTGCGGTGGTAATGCAATCGAATATAAAAAAATTCTTTCCGATTTATAATCGCAATTAACAATAATTTATGGTATCATATCATTTTTGTGTTAAAGTGATAATAAAAAATTAATACTTTAGGTGTTGCGAAGCGAACCCTGAATGAGTAACTACAGCGGTATGAAAAAAATCTTTTCAAACATTTTAGTGTAAGCGAATGTAAATGACAATAAGGTACGTCATATCGACTTTATGATAAGACAGCAAAATGAGACAAATACAAAAATACAATAAATTACATTTATGAGGCAGCATTGAAAATCACTTGGTGTAAGCGATTTTCTATTGTTTTAAGGCATCGAGGATTATTGGTTTCCCTTTTAAATTTAAAAGCAATGCAATTACTTTTCAGAGTTATGTTTGATAGAGATAAAAAAAACAGATAAATCTGGACAGCAAATAATAAAATGCAATATTATAACAAGACAAAAAATAATGCCATAACCAAAAGTTTCCATTTTTCTCGCCTACTTACTACAAATGTTCTTAAAGCCTATGATATACGTTCGAAATATTTCATGTTTACTTACTGCCTCATCTATTAGTATTTGCATAGTTAACATTCTCGTATTTATTTCAGCAGAAGCAGGATATTACGGCTTACATATATAAACAGTTGTGTATTTGGAAACGGGGGTTGGTTATATGTGCGAGGATGTGGGGAACGGCGCTGTAATGCCATTGAAAGCTGTCTAGTACCACCCCAAGTGGCCGTTTCCGCGGATTATCGACGTACAGCCCTTCTGTAAGGGCACTTACATTTATTACTTTTATTATACATCGTGTACCAATTCAACGTTCTATTCAAGCGGTTATTACCTTACAACGATCATGCTTTGCTTTAAGAAAACTTTTATCTTGTTTTATATCGTCCGTTTACGTTTAACGGCGACAATTTTTCGTACGTAATAAATTAATATTTAATCATAGCCACAAAATATTATACTATCGTGTAAGTAATAAAATGTTGTAAAAAACTCTTGTGATGAACACTGATGGCTGGTTGATTCCAATATGGAAATAAAAAAAATCGAAAAAAGGAAACTAGATGGGTATACAAGTCGCAAAATTTAGATTGGCCATGGAAAACGAAACATTCAGTGTTATGTAGAACATATTTTTGTAGTAAATCCTCTTAGGTACTACTACCTTTATTTTATTTCAGGTTGAAATCATGTTAGATTGAAAAAGCGCCCCAGTGGTATACAGCTGTCTCCATAGTCCATGTTAGTGATTTAGTGATAGGAATATAGGATGTAAAATTACTGGGCGTGCACGAGTACAAAATCATCTATGCATTAAGTATATTGGTAATTTGGTATCACAGGTACCACAATCGTAACCAAAAAGTCACTTTATAGCATTTGTGCGATAAAGTAATCATTATACAGGCTGTTACCTAAAACACGCCTCAAGCCATAACTCCGTTATTTTCAATTTTGGACCCCACAAACTATATATAATTTTAAATGGTAAGGCAAAAGCTACCTTTTGACATCACCTTTTGACTTTCGTGATTACCTATCAACTATTTTAAACTCGGATGTTCAACTATTTTATTTTAAATGGAACGCCCTGTATATTTTTTACATATATGGATTCAGGGTAAAATTCTGCATACAGTAGTGCGTTTCATTTGTTTCTTTTTGTTACGGAATTTTTTTAAATAATTGTTTAATGACGCATCTAGAAAGCCGTGCGCTACCATAAAACTAAACGATTATCAAAAATGTTATTTACGCAGGTGGCGGTAAATTTAAGCAATACCCTGTAAATACGGTTTGTAGTTATATTTAAATATTTTTTCCATAAAATTTTAACATTTCGGTTGTTTTCCATGGCATACTTAAAAATTTTATGGTAGCGTTCGACTATCTGCGTGTAAATTTATAATTTCAGGGTATCATAAAAACAAATAAAACACACTACTGTATACAGAAGATCATCCTGAATTCAAATATGTAACAATATACAGGGTGTTCCATTTAAAATAAAAAAGTTGAACATCTTAGCTTTAAAATTTTTACGAAAGGGGGATGTCTAATAGTATACGAATAGCCACAAATATTATAGGTTTTTGGCCATTTAAGACATTTAGTATAATTTCTCACAAAACTGAGGCGTACATTACAATTTAAATTATTTTTTTACCCGAAAACTATTAGTCTTCTGGGAAAAATACATAAGACAAAAATATTTCTAAATGAATTGCGCTTTCTCATTCGTATTTTTAAATTAAAAATTCTGGTGCATTAAAAAGTGCTAATAAAAAATTAAAAAATGAAGAGGGATTGTAAGTCTCGTCCCCCCCCCTGTCTAACAATAGAGAATAACGAAAATATCGTTTGAGAGCCTTCCTGTTAGTAGAACACGTCCCCACGGATTTGTATTTTTCTATTTTTGTCCTGTATGAGAAAAGGGATGTGCCCCTAGACTTTTGTTGTTTTTTTGCAAATTTTGTTGGGAAAATTAATCATACAGAGTACACAACAAAAATACATTCAGATTTCGCAAAACAATTAATTTAAAGACGGCTGGTTATTTTGTATCATTTAAACAAAGGGCAGTTTGCGACGTTTTGCACACATCCTTGTTTGAAAGTCGACAGCATGCGGAGCTAAATCCAGAATAGGATTATCCAATTTAACTAAACCAAAATTCTTATAAATACAATGTTTTGTTCTAAACGTTTTTAAAGATTTCAGGTAATTCCTATATAAGTATGCGTCATTTATTTAATTCTTAACTTAATATAAACTTTGCCTTCTAAGGTAATAAAACGTGATTCTAACTAATTTTTCCTAACAAACTTAAATGACTAATTAGCTTATTATTTTAAAAAACAACGTGAACGTGAAGTATCACCTTATTTTAAAAAAAATAATTACTGCACTGACTATTCATGTATCACGCCTGAAAATTGCTGATTACACAGGCTCATTCTCTTGAATCACAAAAGACGGTGCTTCAAGAAATTTTAAAAACTGAAATGCTTGAGAATTCTGCAAAAAACGCAAGCGTCCAAATATTTTCTCAACATTTACCTGAAATTATTAAATTTATGATTAAAATTTTAATAACCGAGTGACGAAACGATAATTAGTAATTATTGCTTATACCTACATAATTCTACCTACGTGTGTATTCAGGAGCATGCATTTATACAAATATTATTTCAATTTACCTTGAAAGTATATTTGTAGTAAAAAAATAATAATATAAAGAGAAGAGACAAACACAACAAAACAGTTTCGTGCTTTTGTTGCATTATATGGGAGTTTTAATTCCTTGTTTTATTTTACCTCGGATAATTATGGAAATTCGAAGAAGTTTATGAAAAATATAAAATAAATTTGCTGTTACATAATATCATGGGAAGTCAGGGAAGCAGTAAA
The DNA here is from genome assembly GCA_963082805.1 of Hemicrepidius hirtus. Lineage (NCBI taxonomy): Eukaryota > Metazoa > Arthropoda > Insecta > Coleoptera > Elateridae > Hemicrepidius > Hemicrepidius hirtus. The sequence goes on from OY720159.1 coordinate 35,285,702, forward strand.
AAACTTGAGTGTTCACAATATCCTTCTGCTTTCGATTGCTGGTTAAGTCTTTGGAATTGCTGCGGATCAATGTTCCAGTACAGTTTCCTGAAGAGCTTTTTGGGAAAATAATACTGGTCTAGGTTTTTGAAAACACAATCGATTCCGGAATAGTATAAGCATATTATTGTGCAACCGGAATAAAGTCAGTAGCGTAAGATTACCAAAAAATTAATGTCAAAACCGTGGACAAAGATGTATAATAGATTTTTTTAGAAAAGAAGAAATTATTTAGACTAAGGAACCGGTATTGTATCATTTGGGTGCGCTTGTTTCAGATGTTCGAACTTTTTTCGTCTTCAATATAATGCTTCCTGTGACTATTGCAATCTGTATTTTTGGAAAGCGAAAGGTGGACTCAAGTTTTTTTTACCGGATATGAAAGTCCTTGCTAAAACTCGTTGGTTATCATTTTCCATTTTCCCATTTTCAATTTTATTTTTTCCGTATTTGATAATGTTTGCCACTAAAACATTGATGAGGTAGGAGGATTTAATTCTCAATAAATAATATTTTTATATTATAACAATAATAGTTTATACTGAACCGAAGGTCAAGCTTCACGGGTACCCTGGGTCAACACGCAGTTGTATGTTTTAACAAATACAAAGACAATATACAAGTAACAAGGTTGGTAGAGTTATCGAGCTTTGTCAGCAGAGTACAGCGTCCAACCTCAGTAATCATTGCTACTATTAGTGGATGTGTATCAAGTGTGTGCTGGATTAAGTTTTCTCTTATCGTTCGGAAAACGTGCGATGTTGCAAGATTCGTATATGTTACCAGGTAAAGCATCCAACCTATAAAGTTTTTTTACCTTTGAAAGTTGCAATTTCAGCTTTTTTTTGTAACACAAGTAAACTGAATTAGTTTTTGCTGAGTTTTTTACCTAAAAAATGTTGGTTTTGTTTATTTACTTCTTTATTTATTTTTTTGAAAATTGTGGGATGTTAAGAGTGAAACAATCTGTCGAAAATATTTTATAAAAAAAAACAAACCATCGAATCTGTTTGTGTTGATTTGTACATCGAGCATTGGTGAAATCGTGCTAATATGGATTTTCTTTTTTATGGTTTGGAAATTTATTCTGGCTCTAGTTTATGGCACTGTTGATATAGCTAGGTACTCTTAATTGGGTGACATTGAACCTAAGATAACGGGAGGCAACTTTCCAGCGAAAGTAATGAATATCTCGACTATTTATTGTTTATATATGGTTTTTTGGAATGCAATGTTGCACTTGTAGAGAAACTGAAAATAAGTAACATCGGATTGAATTCCATACAAATTACTGGTATCAACCCTTCAACAATAGCGTTGTACGCAGGGGCGGCTTAAGGGTGGGGGACCGCCCAGGGCGCGCAAAACCTGAGTCAAAAATTATTTTGTTTTTTAAAAAGTACTTTTTAAATTTAATACAACAATAATTAGTTTACATATTCGTGATAATGGTAATAGAGAATTGCTGGATAATATTAAAACATACTAGTTGTAATACTAATTCGAAAAAGCAAAATGAACGTTTCATTTCATTTCTAAAAAGTTTAACAATTTTTTATTTGGCATTCAAATTCTCAGATGCTCGTACAACGCGTTAAAATTTGGCCACGGCCACTTTTGAAACAAAATTACCTGCGGCGCATTTTTTTGCTCGCTTCGCTCGCATTTCCATATACCGACCCCCTCCCCACTAATTCTTGGCTGCGCCCCTGGAGAGGGCGCCAAAAGCTAACCCGCCCGGGTGAAAAAATTACCTTGAGCCGCTCCTGGTTGTACGAAACAAACCTAGTTTTCGAAACTTGACCCGTGTTTATTTCAAAGATGTGCAAGTATGGTTGATTGAATCTTTCTTGGAGGCTATGGTTTGATTTTGTTCGTTGCTAAACTGCTGCCATGTGATTTAAGATATTAAATACCAGTGGCGCGTGGCGAATTATTTAATATGGTAAAGCGCCTAAATAAATAATTATATATTTTATTTTTGTGTTGAATCTTTCAAATGGGTTTTCAAAGATTCGTCATATTGTACAAGTAATTCAATCAAGCCCGATTTGTGGATTCCCTCTCTTCCTGGTGTCTCCTAAAACTCGGTTCATGAGTGCCAAGAAAACACGCAACGTGCATCAACCCCTTCAAAATGTTTCTATTTTTGGTCACTAATTCATTATGTAGTCTATGATTAATTTTTAATTGATTGTCCAAACTATATGCCCAATACGAGATTTTCCGAAAGCTTTTCTTTAAGTAACGAAGTTAAATGTCCTTTACTGTTAGCGTGTCTTTCGGTACTAGTTTTGTGGAAGTTGTGTAGGTCCGAAAAACCACCTGAGTTCCACGGAATGTTTTCGCTCATATATTAAAAAGTAAACAAGGCCAACAAAATAATTTTGCAATTGTATTGCATCGAATTAAAGCATTTAAATTTATCGTAAAAGTACATTTTAAAGTGTTTTGTGAATTTTTTAACAGACTGTTCAACTTTGATTTCTAAATTTATGGATGGCATATGCGTAACTGAGGAAAAACCTTTTTTTTGAAAACTGAACCGAGAAAATCTGTTTTCTAATATTTTGCACACAATATAAGTACAATAATTACAGTTAGATGGCCTATTTTCCGTAAGCGAGGAGGATGCTGATGTATCTATTTGCTGCATCATATGCGATAATTAATAACAAATCTACAATTAAATATCTGAAAATACACCATATAAACATGAACATCCGCCCCGAATCGGCGCTTATTTGCTAGCTAAAGTGGCACGCGTACTCTGCTGTGATATTGAGACATTGAGACAAGGTAAGGATCCACGATGAGACAAAAATCTCATGAGATTTCTATCTCATGAGATAATTGTTGCATGATGTGTTTCCACGAGCAAAGAAAATATATCCCATCACTCGTTCTCTCAAGTTTCGTATGCAAATTTTGTCTCGTCATTCAATGCTGAGATATTTTGGTGTTTCCACAGTGCTCTCAAGATTTCTTCGTAATTTGTTATTTATTAAATTAGGAATTGTGATGGTGTCAAAGAAACAAAGACCAAAAGCAGCAATTTGTGCGTACGCAATCCTTTCACCAAAAATAAAAAGGACTCACAAATGTTGGACACGCGATTGGATTAAAAAAAGAGACAATAACAGTATAATAAAGAATTTACTAGGAGAATTAAAACAAGAAGATGAAAAATGTTGCAAAAATTTCATCAAGTGATGATTTTCTCATGTTTCTGTTTTTGTAATTTTCCGAAGAAACATCCCATAAATTTGTATGAGTTTCATACAATTCAATTAACTTCAGCGTTAATTCTCGAGTCCAATTGATATTTTGTCTGGGACGTTTGGTTCTGCAGGTTTCCATAATTCAGCTCTTTTAGCTATTAAAAAATAATATCATTGTTAATTTCATATACCTATTATATTTTTAATAGTAGTACACATCATGTAACAAACACTTGTTAATAAAAATATGCGCGAGATAACTGCAGCAGGAGAAACAAACAGACACTGTGACTCTCAGCACTCACGTGCTGCAGGTGAGATAAAAATATCAGACGAGAGAAGTCTTATCTCATATCTACACGGTGAAACATGTGGGCAACTCTCATGAAATATTTTTGAATATCTCATGTATCTCGTGACTGTTTCCACTTCAAAATTTTGTTGGTGCTGAGAGTTTTCTCTCACGAGACAAATATCTCGTGAAAATATCTCATCGTGGATCCTCACCTTTACGCATATGCAGCACAATGCTCTAGAAACTGCGCGCTTGAGCATCGCTAACTACGATACGATACGATACGATATAAGTACCTACTGGATTCTGCGGCGCGTAGTATCATGATTAGGATTTTTAATACAGCAGAAACCAAATAAAATTTATGAATTAAATTGTGACGTCTGATGGAAGCAGGGGAGCGGTACTTCCATCGCTTCCATAGACCGCACACGCCACTGCACTAAACACAAAATCTAAACTTTAAAAAAAATCACAATTTGAGGTGTATGAATTTTTTGGGTTAAAAATATGATAAAGGTGTAGGTGTACGGAAGGGATGTTGAAGGAAAGTTTTCTTCATTCAACTATCACTTTGAAGAATCTGAATGGATAGTTTTTCTCTTAAATTTGTTTAAAAAAATCATTCATAAACCCATCATCCGATGTTCTCATTCATACTGAAATAATACTTCCCTGAAATTTGAAAAATCAATTTGGATTTTGGATGGTGAGCTCAGAGTTGTTAAACTAAATTTTGCGACTGCAATTTATTATAAAGTACTACAACCTTTTTTATATGTTTGGAACGTGTCCGTAAGTTAAGCATCCACTTCTATTACACCTGACTGATTCAATCATTTATTAGTATAATGTACCTATAAGATTTGGATGTAAAACATTTAATTGTAGCGTAATTTTTTAATCGTTTTGAATTTCTAATCGTCCGTGCGCTCACACTCGTCTACTATAGTGCTATTTATTTTGGGTGATTAAAAATTGCCTGAAAAATATCGGCCGTGCCCGACTGGCCATAAGATTTCTACAATGTTTATTAGGTTTCACATTAGAAAACTAGGAGCGCGTCAGGGATTTTCAAAACGCCTATGATTTATGATACTTGCGTAAGATGCAAGGTCTGTGAATTTTTTTTAAAGAAGCATTCAAAGTTTTTATCCAAACTCTAGGTAGCTACCCCTTTTTGAATCTACATGTTTTCATTTGTTACCATTTATGAAAATGAAAATAATTGTTCCGTATAACATGATCCTCGAGATATTGTTTGTTATATTAACCTTTAGATATTTTCGATATTAGCTTAAAGTCACTTGTATTCTTGTATATTACATAAACGTACACCAAAAAAGTATTGTTGATCCAAATTGCCAGGCTTAACGGTTTTCGCGTTTATTGCTCTGCTTATAAAAAGTGATCATTTTGAATTGGACACTTCTTGTTCTTGTATGTACTATGTAGCATTTAATTTTAAACTTAAAATAATTACAAAGCAACTTCTTTTTGATATACCTGCGTAATTTTATGTAATACACGTTTCCTGAATTAAATATGGAAACAACGCAAAGAAAAAAAATTAGAACAAAAACTACATCTGGACGCTGAAGAGATAGATACATTGCTATTTTTTCGATAGTCGATAGTGTATAAAATAAGAAAAAAGGTTCACTAGCTTTGCTATAAATATAAATTTGAGATTAATGCTGCTGTGGTATTTAGATCTTTCAATATAAAAAAGTAAAGTTTGCCACTAAGTAACGGTGGATCGTATACAGCAGAGAAAATGATTCCATTTTTTTCGTTGACACTAGGATGAACCATATCAAAGTATTGCTTTTACCTCAATAAATACAACAAGCTTGAAATGATTCGCTATTGTTTAGCAGGATTCTCCGAACTCCATATGGCTATCCCTTTATGCAACCGCCCCGACCGGTACGGTGCAAATCAGTCACTGCTGCAATTAAACGTAAATAAATTACCAATAACAAAACACTTTATGAACCTCGCCTAATTGCTCTTTCAAAGGAAAACTTTCCTAGTATTTTAAAAACATTATTTATATTAATACATTACCGTTTTATTGGGCATGTGTAAATGCGAAAATTAATTAAATAAACTTAAAATAACATCCATCATTAATTGATCGGGGAATAAACGAATTTTTGGGCAATATAAAAACATGCGCTTTATAGCTGCCTTAATAAGGTCCTTGACATGCAGCTACGTTTTGACGTGGGTTTATTATAGGTAGTATGACATACATTTATACAGGGTGATTCTAAATATATGCGAAAATTTTTATGAGCTGATTTCTAGAATTATTATGATCTTAAAAGTTCATATGAATGTATGTCTTAAACAGCTTAGTTTTAAAGTTAGGCCGTTGCTAGCTCCACGGCTAAGGCTGAGGTTACATTAAATGCGTATGCGTGCGATTTTATAGTCGTACGCGGACGTACGACCACTGCAACGAAAACAAACCTATTCATTTCAATATGTATGGTTACATTGTACGCGATTGAGAATGACGCGCGCGCACGTGAACGTACGTGTATCAACTGGAAACAAACTGGTTTGTTTTTACCGCGCTAAACGTGCGATATTAGGTACTGAAAAACAAAAGTAAATAGATATTTAAAGCTAATTATTAAATATTTTAACAAAAATGGATGTTGAAAAACTTATTTTGTGTATTGAATCAAAAAGGCCCTTGTGGGACCAAAAATGTAAAGAGTATCACAATATTGTCTTTTTTGGTCTAGAATCATGTATTTTAAGACACTATTCTCGAATAAATATACATTTAATATTTCTTGGTTCATCATAATTGCACTGTCCACAACTGCGGCTGTCGCGTCGTCCTACGATGAACGGAAACAATGTAACCAGAAGTTGAACGACAAAAAGTCGTGCGTGCGCGTACGACTAAAAAATCGCACGCATACGCATTTAATGTAACCTCAGCCTAACGTGTTTGAAACTTTCATAATGGAATAATTTTGTCCCCGGACATGCGCAGTAGGTGCAGTCGGCGTCGGCGTCGCCGAATTAATGACGTCACCCCTTGACAAGACGTAATGCCGTTGATTTATTGTCAAAATTATATCCACGTCAGCGGTGGAGCTAGCAACAGGGTGTTTAATAGTAAATTAAAAGTTCATACAATAAAACATACTAATACAACAAAATTAAAGAAATTGTTGGAAATGATCGCCTTCAACTGCAATGCAAGCTTCTATCCTCCGTTGCATTGATTGGTGATTGCGTTCAAGAATACCGGGGGTGTCTGTCGAACTGTCTCAACGATTTCTCAGTTCATCCACATTTTTAATGGGAGTCTTATAAACTAATGATTTTAGGTGACCCCAGAGAAAAAAAATCTAGAGAATTTAAGTCTGGAGATCGGGGAGACAACAACTCCATCCATGGCAACTAACCGTTGGTTAGTTTAACAGACTTAACAGCTGATGAATAAACCGGCCCTAAATCTTGTTAGACATAGTAATTTAAAACTATAAGCCGTTTAAGACATCCATTCATATGAACTTTTATGATCATAATAGGCTAACCCTACGAATCGGCCCATAAAATTTTTCGCATATATTTAGAATCGCCCTGTATACAGGGTGGATGACAAAATTCGCCTCTAGCTATACAGCTTTTAATTAAGATCGGATTGTTACGTTCGATATGCCAATCGAAATCGGTCATTAAATACTATACGTTTTGATGTAGTTAGAACATTTTCAGGGGCTACTAGATTTAAGCAGCGATAGTCAACTTTTTATTTTTAAATAGGCACCTATGTATATTTTTTGTAATTCTGAATAAACGTGTTCTTCCGAGTATATAATAAGTCCCTTACCATCTCCAGAAAGTAGTAAAAAAAAATTTTTTAATTGATTTTCAATAGTAGGCTTTGACTTTTATATTTCAACTTTTTTCATATTTCACAATAAAGGAGCTTTAGGAGCATCAATTTCCGATTTTCGTAGAGGGCGCCACAGTGAAATACTAGGATTCATCACAAAAAGAAAATGTATCTAATACCAAGCTGCACAAGTGTAGAAAATTTAAACAAAATCGTGTGTGTGTCGAGTTGTTGCTGAACCTAATCAGATAACTGGTTTTTGAGTTATGGGGCGTTATTTCAAATTTCATCAAAATCGGTTCATATACACACACACCAGACAGATATTTTTTCTAAATCACTTTTTTGGGTTCGTGGAGTTCAAAAACACGTATTTCCGCGAAAATCTCAATTTCGAAAATTTTCATTTGAATACTACTTCCCATATACTACCAGTGGTGGTATGGGAAAGTAAAAAATATCAAAAAACCTACAACAGTATAAACTTAATTGATTTTGAAGCTCCAACTGCCCACTTAATTTGACTTACCCTGCTTATCAAGTGCTTTTACTACAGGGTCTTGGGTGTATACGAATTCGACTGACAAACTTTCAGCGAGTATTTGGTGTCTAAATTATTTAAATTTTTAAACTAAATTTTTTAGTTACTACCGACTTTTCTATTTATCTTCTTTCATTTACAATCTATTTTTCGATTTCCCTCCTAATCTAGCATTGAAATAATTAAATGAATTTTTGCTCTATGTAATATCTAACTTAATATTAATCAATTAGTGACATAATTTAGTTTAAATAATTGAACCAGAAATAAAATATTCAGATTTGGAGATTTGAATGCCTGTAATGTGTAGAAACTTTAAGAATTTTGAATGATTTTTTGAATATAGTTGATAATAATCCGCAGGGTTTATTTTGCAAGTAATTTAAGCTTTTAGGTTTCATTTAGTGAGAGGATGTGGATGTGCACAGTGCACTAGACGTTTGTCGCTCGAATTTGTATACACTCTGTATATTTAATTTTAAAGGTCATCCGTCGAAATTGGCCATTACCATTCGCAAAGGCAATTTTCGGACCGAACAACAATGTAGGTACTAGGTATAGGTTTCGAGATACGGTGGTACTTTTCCTAGCAATTTTTAACAGAAAATGTAAGTGCAAAACTTACGTTTATGGGCATACGGTCTGGTTACTTTGTAACGGGTAATTTAGATGTGTACATGTACAAACGTGACTGCAAGATACAATGTTAAAATGGTTATTTAGATTAAATTACATTGTTGTTATTATTTGAAACGTTTAAATTGTATTCTTGGTTACCAAGATCAACCTGAGGTCTGCGAATAAGAGCAATAGACGTAAAACATAATGCATACTCACTGGTTCAAATTGATGACTGCCATGGAAATGTAAATTAATACCTGTATGTAGCTTTTCTTGCCTTGTTATGTTATGGCTGCTACTGGACTTGTGGGTAAACAATCGGTCAGAATTTATCCTGAGAATTTCTTAATGTTTTTAGTCATACAGATTTGGGTGTAGCTTCAGATATAAAATATCCGTAGATGTAACACAATCCAGTTTATGTTCTCGATTTGTACTTACATACATAACGCATCCAGTAGTTTTAATTCATTAGTTAATGTTTGACCACATTCAGCAATAGGTGTTGACATGGCTATGGATTACTCTTACATGAAAAAGTGTAAGTAAGCAATTAATTAGCACTATTAAACACATTTGAAAATTCTATTTGTTAGTTAATATTGTGGTAGGTCGGTAATTTGTTCTAGGTTTTCAGTTTGTTCAATTCTTGAATAAACCAGATAATTTAGGAAACATGAATTACCACTAGTCGTTTTTAGTTATTAAATATTTTTTCGGCAAAAGTAAAAGGAAATTTAGATGTTTTCCGGTTACCAGTCGGACAGATTTGTCTTTATCCTACGGTATAAGGGTCTAAAAGGGGTTAATTGACATCATATAGAGGACGTTGAACACAAACTCAATTTTTGTTATAATATTTTCTTAATGTTAAAATAAATTATCGTTATGGAACATATATGATGGATAATTTCACCCCTATAACCTTTAGTATTTAACGTCCCCCCCCCCCCGTGCGTTGAAAATCTAACTGACTAATGGGTTGTATCTGAGGGACCCCGTATTAGGATTTTTTGTTTACAAAATACGAAAAACGCACTACACGGAATCTTTGGAGTAAATAAGAAGTTCACAAAGAAAGCAAAAAGACGGTATTGTGCAAAATATAACAATATACGAGGGAGAATCGTGGCCAATGACAACACTGATAAAAGAGATAAAATAAGAACCGCTGTCCTGGATTTTTTAAAGAAGAAAAGTGACTAGCAGAAAGGATATGACAAGAAATGAAAATCAATTCGTCAGTTACGAGAAATATAAAAAATCAAGCCTTGAGGTGGTATGGAAATGTTGAAGGATTAAAGATGACGGAAAATCACACTTCATTGGAAACCACGAGGATAAAGAAGACGAGGTAGACCCCCCTGCAATGGAAGAAAGGGGCCTTACACCGTGAAATTGCGAAGACAGAAAAAATGTTTGGAAGCTGGAGACGATGAAGGATAGAAAAATATTTACAATTTACAGGCGCTTGGCTTGGCGTTGGTCTTTGGCAGTCGCGTCTGATGGTTGAGCTGTCAGGAATAGCAGAAAAAAGTCGTGGTCTGCTGCTACAGGGAATTCTCTAAACATTGCAGTGACTAAAAAAGCGTAGAACAGTGCTTAAAAAAAATCTAAATAAGCACAGGCAAGTAATGCGATTCCACAGATCAGCTCAAACCCCTCTGTTCGAATACCATGGCAGCTAAAAATAAAAAATAACTAAATACAAACAGTATTGCATTAGGGCGGGAAAAGTACAAGGAAGACGAATAATTGAAAAGAAAAACGATTTTGGGTCCATCTCAAGGATGTGGAGTTTTCCAAACGTATTCCAATTAACAGGATGTGGAACTTTCGATTCATATTCCATTATTCTCTGCATTATCGAATAGTCGAATACCTAACAGCAGGAAATAGCACCGCTGTCAATTCTTCAACATTCAACCAACGATGCTGGTTAGAGGAGGTCCAAAATTGAGTCGATTATATCGTAGGGTGTCGTGGATTCACACGTGTTGGTGTATCTGTTTGTTTCTTCGTACTAAAAAATGTGCAAATAACAAATTTTAGACTGTTATTGTTTGGGAAGTTGATGACGACGTACCATCTGCAGGACGATGAAGAAATAACGATACGATCTAACATTTTGCAACCAATTTTAGACAACAGGCTTTTCATCAGTAGTTTAAAAAAAATCGATTTTAGCTATCACGTTCCTCTGGCATTACATTTCATAATTTCTGTGTCATTAAAAATAATACCTCTAAAGATAGTGCCATTTACAGCGTTACAACACGTGCTAGAAATTCCTTGTAGTATTGATTGACTTTATTATTGTTTTAAATTGTTCCCAGTATTAAACTTTTAACAATCAAAGAATAAAACAGATTGTGGGCAATTCCTATAAGAATAGCTACCATAATGAATGACAGAAACCACGTGCAGGCGTCATTTAGTGAAAATTTATATCTGATCTAACACCTATATTATAACGGTAATATATGCAGAGACGTGAGCAATTGAATGGTTAACGCAATGAGAGTACGCGGGTGTGCACAGAGCAAGGAGATTAATTCCGTCCACCCTTCGACCTGCTGATCCACAAATCATGCAGCCATAAATCTTGGTATTGGAATTTTTATTTTTATACTTTGCTTTTGTTGTGTTCCTACCTTGATGCACTTTCCGGAATAGGAGTAATTACACGTTGTTTCATTTGTTGTTACCTGGAATTATTTTTATGTACTTCATTATTGAAATAATTGTATTGGCGTGATGGTTCTATTTGACGGTTTTGAACTTAGAATAATGGTCAAAAACATTTAATTATATACAAGGTCGTATTACACGATAACTTATGGGATTATTATTTTTATGTCTTGGTTACAAGTAGGTAGTTTTTAAATTGCAAAGAGTTATAGAAACACCAGGTGGTATTTAATTCTGCAAATTCAAATAAATGCTGCATCTAGCTCCCCATAATAATCGTGAAGAATAATTAGATCAATTTAATAAAATATTTTTTTTTCGCATATTTCATAGTAAAAACGTATTTTATCGATAGAAAAAAGTGTACTTTTTCACCTTAGCAACACTTTTGCGACGATCTTTGATCTTTGTTTTGTTACTATGTTCAAGTCATATAAAATAAACCTTCTTTGATTACACTTTAAAATAAATTTTAAATTTTTTACATTTTTAGTACATGAATAGGTTTGTTAGAAAATTATTTCTCCCCAGGTTCGTGTAAAGCTAAAACATTTTGCACTGGCTGGAACTTTTCTTTAAAATGTTTCATGAAAGTTTATCCACCACGCAGTTTAAATTCCCGTGAAACTTCTCGAAAGAATTATCGTTGCGTAAAAACACGATTATGAATTTAGTTTAAATTTAAAAAAATGGACTACACGTATGCATTAAATCTAGTATAAATAAATCAGCTTTGAAGAATTTTGGTAACTTCACCAGAATCCAGATAATTTTTCTTGATTAGAAAAGTTTTCCATAATAATAAATAAATAATAAAACGAACAAAAACAACAAACAAGGAAGAATAATATATAACAAGCGAAAGTAAAAGAAATACAAAAGGATCTTATTTTTGAAAGCGGAAATTTTCGAAAAAGGCATATTTCAATTTTTTCTGGATATTTCAGAAGTGCTTGCAGATACCTTGAAAATGAATATTTCCGATTTCGTAAGGAATACACTTCGGCATTTTTTCGCTAATTTAACCGATTACATCATCTTATCTCAGACAGCCGAGCCGGTATAATTTATATATTTTTTAGCGGTAGGTACTAGGAAAATGTGTTTTTACTGATAGTTTACCTTTACTGTTGTTTTCCGCATCAAAGGGATTTCTTGTATAGCAACCCTGCACGCAAGCTGTTTGTTAATAATAAGCGATTACTAGCACTTGGTAAAGTAACCGATCTAGCTCTGAAAATATTTCTTTCGAAAAAGTACCGCCAACCAGATTTGTACTCGTGAGTCATGACCTCTCATACGCTTTTTTTTCTATCAATAAATTTTGCAATAATTGTGCTAGCGCTTTCCAAGCGGAAGGTGCAAGTATCGGTTCCTAGAAAATAGAAAAAACCCCTGGTGGGGAGATTGGATTACAGGGGGGGTGTGTATGACGCTCTCATGGAAGGTTCGTTTATAGAGTTTCTTAATGCTAACGGCAATACTAGTAAGAGATATCACATATAAAAATATAACGAACTAAAATAAATAAATTATAGAAGTAACTATTGTTCCCTATCGTTGGCACCGCGACGCGTTGATTTGAACTCCGCTCTAAGTAGGTAGTTCCCCGATTTAACTTGAATTTTGACAGCAGAAGAAGCTAGTTTTGATTGTCATGCTGTCTTCCGGAGAACCTAAGTACACGTGTAGTGTGCCTTGTTTTACAGTCAACAGCTACACCCTTTACATTGAATAAAAGTGGCGCAGGATGCATCCTAGTTGTGTCTTTATAGTATTCTAATTTCTTCCGTTGTGCCTTCCTTCACTTATTTTAACTGCCGCAGGCTGATATATTTATATTTCTTATAATATTTGTTGTCAATCTCTTAATTGTTTTTGTAAGCAAGTTATCGTGCGTCACCATAATCTCGCCGAATTTTTTTATAGTCGATGAAGCAGACAAAACATTCACATCTATTAAAGGTTGTTAAATCTATTCTATACAAGGGCGGGATTTAGAGAAATTCCCTTGGGGTGGGGTAAATGATCCGGGAGGTACGGAGAACCTCCAGGCGATTATATTAAACGCGAAAAAAATTTGTATACCTACTAATGTTAATACCTGGTTTCGGGGGGGGGGGGGTAATTAAACCTATTCCGCCCCCGTAAATCCGCCCTTGATACAAATATTTTTACCGAACTACACGTGTAGTAGGTGGTGTTAGTTTTCCGGATACGGGAAATAATGAAAATATGAAAAATGACGAAAACTTTTGAATAATTTTCTGAAATATGTACAGGAGCATTATCGTTAGCATTTAATATTTCTGATATTTTAAGCATCTCCACTAGTGGTGGGCGATATTGAAAATTTAATATCGATTATCGATAACAAATTTATATTGATATCATCGATATATAGATAATATCGATATATCGATATATTTTTTTAATTATCGGTGACCGATATTATCGATAAATATTCCCAGCACTAGTAATATTTGGTGCTTTTTGATTTAAAGTAAATAATAAGGGGAACCACCAAAAGTATATAGCAACAATATTATTTTAAATAAGGATGCAGGGATTTTTCCCATTTGTAGGCTATTTAATTACGTTTTCTGCTATACATTCCAATACGTACTTCGAAAATTTAATTATTAAATATTAATTGCAAACTCTTGGAAAATTGTACGGAAATTTCTATCGTAAATATCGATATACCTATAATATCGACAATATTGATAATATCGATATTTTTTTAATTATCGGTGACTGATAATATCGATATATCGATAAATATTCGGAATATTCCCACCACTAATCTCCACCTATGATTTCCAAATCGATTGATCAATAATTTTTGACTATTTGCTATAATCATTCTCAGTGATGGAATTGGTGATCTAAACTTGACTGTTCTGCTTCTGTTGTCGTTCAAAAAAATGATTTAATAGACTCTGAAACCATGCAGGTATAAGATTGTGAATTTTTGTTTATCACTAATATAAGTTTGTATTTTTGTAATGCGATCCGTCAACCTTCTCATCATTCCCAGCATTCTTAAAATAATGCTCGCCTTTGGATTTCCCGTGGGCAAGTTAAGATTGCCGACATACCTGCGGGATTGGTGATTACTTCACAGGCTTTTATACAGAGGGATGAGAAAGTATCACACAAAAATCATATTCTGGTTATTTTTTGTTTTTAAATTGCCATTTAGACAGGTAATTTTAATCCCCCCACCCCTCAATCCCTAAGTGATAGCAACCCCAACTTTAAAAATTTAAATGGAAACATACCCTTTGTGATACCTCTTTTGATAGGTCTTTTTATTCTTAATATAACAAAACAAAGTTTTTCAAAATCGGTTGATAAATAACTGAGATATTTAACAAAATGTAATCAATTGAAAGTTCCAATATTCGACAAGAAATCGGCTCAAACACGCATAATTAATTATCAATAAGAACTTAGACAGGTGCGATTTTTGAGTTTTATGCGGACACTTGTGGTAAATGTGGCGGTATCGCGTACAAAATTTTTAGGTCAGGAAGTGCCTTTTTTAATGTCTACCATTTACGGCGTGTTTGAGCCTTTTTCTTGTCGAATATTGACATTTTCATTTGTTTACATTTTGTTAAATATCTCCGTTATTTATCAACCAATTTTGAAAAATTTTTTTTAGTTATATGAAGAATAAAAAGACCTATCAAAAGAGGTGTCACAAAGGATACCTTTCTATTTAAATTTTTAAAGTTTAGGTTGCTATCACTTAGGGGTTGAGGGGTGGGGGGATTAAAATTACCTGTCTAAATGGAAATTTAAAAACAAAAATCGACGGGTTTCAGGATTTTCCGCAAAAACATTAAATAACCAGAATATGATTTTTGTGCGATACTTTATCATCACTCTGTATATCAGGGTATTAATTAATAAGAAAGTATCTTTAACTTTAAGGGCATATGGACTCATAAAAAAACAAAATAAAAAAAATCTTCCTAAGAGAGCTACTGTCTTTTGTGTCCATAACATGAGAGAGAGAGGTGGTGGTTAATTATCGCCGCCCTAAATTTTTTACGCACCATTTTTTAACTGCTGCTGCAAAATTATTTATTACCATATTACTTCCTACACCAAAAAGAGCACTCTTGCTAAATGTCGATAAATATTTTCATATATAGTAGTTCTAGTATTTTGTTGCAAATCAGAACGATTTAAGTGCTTGATATGGATTTATGTGCCCTAGAAAATGAATTAATAGTGAAGAAGAAAAGAGAAAGAAAGACGTGGGTAGGTTTATCCACTTAATATTGAAAGTGTTATTTCAGGTGTAAACAAGTTTAGACCTGTGACAGAAAACATTTCAGGGGAACTCAAGATTTTGCAGGACATTTCGATAATTCATTAGTAAAAACAAGAAACGTTTTTTTTTTCTTCTATCACCTAGTAATATAATTCGCACTCTATAAATAATATTGAAATAAGAACCACATCCTAATACTAGATTATTTTCCTTTATTGTTGTACAGTACAGGTATAAAGACAAATTGATTTCCGTTCTTTATCTGCAATACGTAATACCTGTACCTATCGGTATAACTTCAAAGAAATTCCGAAAGCTGCTTAGTTTGCAGGTGCAGTAGAATTTCCCGAAATAGTCAAGAATTTTACCTTAAATATTTATTGATTTATTATAAGCTTTTACGGTAATTTCCTTCTGGTCTAAGGGCATTTAAACATTACAACTGGTTTGAAATACCTGAGAGTATGAGTAAGTAACATCTGGCTGTAACCAACAATATTTATACAACCTGCAAAATTTGAATTTTATCATTTGAGACTGGGACATCTGCAAGGTTCTCACACCCAAGCAATGACAGCAATAACAATAAAACACGGGCTTTCATAAAGGTGCAAATAGCGGGCGGTACCTAAGCTCTGTTAAATCACCTGAGAAACCAAAAATGAGCCTTAAATATCCCAAAGGGTAGTATTGGAAATAAGACGGAGAATTTTTGCACAGTACGTTTTTAAAAGGGCTTTGTTCACAATGACTTAACTTGGGCGACTTTCGAGTTTATAAAGGACATCGGAAATACGGTTTTGTTAGTTTTAAACACGACTTCATTAAAGTTACATTGAAGTATAATATATCATTTTAACAAGTGCTTCATTATTATTAATTATGTGTCCATGTCGAATTTTCCGTAGAAAACCATTATTACCTCGTATTCAATTCCGAAATTCAATTCGGGCAGGTGCACTATGGCGTACAGGTAAACTATTCAACTCGTTGAACTACATTGTATATTGATTTTATGTTAGTTTGTAGTTGATCTTAGTAAAAAATAATAACAAAATATAGAACAGTACCTATAGTAGCTACAGACTAGACTTAAATTCGGTAAACTTGTTTTTAACGTGTAGAATATTTTTAATAAAAGGTATTATGTAATTTCAATATTTCTTAATAATTCATGTTTTTGTCAATAAATTACATAAATGTAAGTTCCGCAAAATCTGAATTACTGCCACATATTTTTTTATTTTGGTAATTTTGGGCAAATTGTTAGGTTTCGTTCGGAATTGTTACAAAGAAAACATTATTTTCATTCAGGCTTAAAATTTATTGCGTTTTTCTAGTAAAGAATAATTTATTTTCTTAATTTTTTCTAACAAATAATAACCATAATAATATTTTTGCAGTAAAAAAGTACTAAAACAATATATTTTCAAAAGTAGTTAAAAGTTGTTGATAAAATTTATCTTTCGTTGGGAGAATTTGTTATTCAGCAGTTTCGCCAGTAGTAATATTTTATTTTAAATAGAACGTCCTTGCATATTTTTACATATTTGGATTCAGGGTGAAATTCTGCATACACTAGTGTGATTCATTTGTTTTTTCTTTGATAGGCAGTGTTTTTTATATAATTTTTTTATGTTGCATCTAGACAGCCGTGCGCTATACCATAAAACTAAACGATATTGGTTGCGTTATCAACCAGGTGGCAGGAAATTGAAGCAATACCTTAATATAAATTCGTTTAGTAGTTATATTTAAATATTTTTTTCATAAAATTTTAACATCTCGGTTATTTTCCACAGCTCACTTGAAAATTTTATAGTAGCGTACATGTAATAAATTAAAAAATTTCTGGAGTATCACAAAAACAAATAAAAACACACTAGAGCTAGACCTACCGGACACTACTGTATGCAGAATTTCACCCTGAATCAAAATATGTAAACATATACAGGGTGTTTCATTTAAAACAAAAACGGTTGATAGATATGGTCGAAACATGAGTTTCCATAAACAATTGTTTATTTGAGAACAGCAAACCCTTGCAGTCACTCTCGTGAGTGATACTTGGTGATACCTAGCGATTTTGATAATTTTTTTCAGCAAGTAATAACTAAACAAATACTAATGAGGAGTGGAAACTACAAAAAAAGCATAACTCTGGGGCCCTGGGATACCACCCCCTTTAATCTAGGCCTGAAAATACCCTGCGATGGTATAATACTAATAGCACTTGACTGCTTGGCGTATAGAATTCCGTGAATGTATACTCTTAAGTACGCCAAAATGAAAATTTCTTCATTTTCGAGAATACGATGATACTGATTGTTACTGTATCGGGATTTAAAGGTCATTAAGCGTAAAATTGGCTGCTCGGTTACTCCTTGTGACTTCAATTTTATGTACCTAATTACAGTTATTTTGGTATCGGTGTGAAGAGAATTTAAAGCTCTTTCAGAACATTGAATGAAAATATACAGGGTGATTTCTAACTTACGGAGGAAACTGAAAGGGCAAGTAGAGGGGACCAAAACATAGTTTTTTTTACAATAAACTTTTGATCTAAATGGAATAACAAGAAAGTTACAACAGCTTAAAGTTCTTATAAACTTGAGGACTTTTTTAATGAAGCACGGTAATTATTTACGTTTTGAATTCAACTTTTGTATATTTGTAAGTTAATTAAACAAAATTTAGTAAAAATTTTTCTAAGACGAAAGTTATGGCTATTTAAAGTGTTCTTGAAAATATTCAGTTATAGGTGTTTGTTTATTGACAGCCGCTGATTTACATAATCTGATCATGTAGGTAAGTCAAAATTATAGGAGCAATTTATCAGATTGTGTGAGAAGTGTTTCTAATGAAAAAGCGAATACAATAAGCTCGGCGGTACTCAAAACGTGGGCGTTAAATTATAAGAACTTTAAATTGCTGTAACTTTCTTGTTATTCGATTTTGATCAAAAGTTTATTGTAAAAAATACTATGTTTTGGTCCCCTCTACTTGTCCTTTCAGTTTCCTCCGTACGTTAGAAATCACCCTGTATATGACACATTTAAAAAATCAAAGAGTTTCTTTCCTTTTGCTCGTTTGTGTTAATTTCAATTATTCGATCGATTATGTTCGAAATTAGATTGCTTAAACGTCTCTTTCATTGGTCGAATAATTAACAATACACCATTTGTTCAGAATTGTTAATCAAAATATGGTATTGAAATTGAAATATAATTTTATTCCACTGTCATTTAGTGGAAAGATCATAAATATGTAATGTAGAGGTATATATTTACATTTCCTTGGAACGAATGCAAATTCCCGGTGATTTCAAGTCTTTTTGTGTCGTTCATTAACGACCGCTGTAAACATTGTGCTTGTTTCTAGAATAAGCTTGAAGTTACTTATTATTTAAAATATGCAGAATTGAGAGGAGCAAAATGGCGACCGGAAATTTCAAGTACCTCATTTGCAGACCGGAAATGCACTTACATTTGCATTTACCGGAGTTCTTTTCATTACAATTAGTATTGGCGTTTTTTTATCGTATATCTCATTTTTCTTTAACTACGACTTTCGATATTCATGTTTGCCGGAAAGGGTGATAAGAAATATTTACCTTAATACCTCCTGTACTGCAGCAGTTCTTGTTCACAATATGTTTTAGAATAATTTATTTTTGTATTTCAGTGATTTCAATCGACGCTCGTATTGCAATGAAGGAGAAGAGCAAGAATGCGGCACGATCTCGCAGAGAAAAAGAAAATGCAGAGTTTTTGGAACTCGCTAAATTATTACCACTTCCAGCTGCGATTACTACACAACTAGATAAAGCATCTGTTATTCGGCTTACAACTTCTTACCTGAAAATGCGACAAGTTTTCCCAGATGGTAAGTACAGGCAGGGGCTTTGTTATTGTATTTTGTATTATGGAACGTCCACTCTGTTTTGGTTCTTCGGGGCATAATGTAAAAAAAATAATAAATTCAATTGGAAAATGCAAGGTTTGATCAAAAAACTCTTATCAAATTTATTTATATAAAATATGGTCCCTTGTATAGTTCTCTGCTAACGTCTTTTTAACTTCTGTAACTACCTACTTTTTGTAGGCGATTTTGGCAATGGGCTTTTAAATTTTCTTTTATTTCTGCACTAGTTTGAATTTACCGTGCCTTTTTTTACCGCCCCTTTCAACTTTGGAAACAAACCCGCACAGGGAAAAGTCAGGAGAGTATGGTGGATAGAACCTAAGGGTGACTTCTTGCTAACTGGAGTAACCGCCTCAGAACCTCATGAAAAAAAACAAGTAATGATCAATAAAAGCAGATAATTCTTTTCTGAAATATCTCTGTATAGTTTCGGTTATGGCCCTCCTTTCTTTGTGGCATTTTCTATGCATATGATTGATAATAGAAAGAAATGTAAAACTGACAAGAAATCAGATTATACTATTACTATACCGTAAAATAATATTTAGAGAAGGCTGTATTCTACATTCAGCTATTGAGGGTGCGCTAGGACGTCTCACCAAATTGTATTGTCTAGACTTCTAGTATTATAAAAGAAACTTTATACGATACCTACATCTGATTTGAAAGTCCCACAGCGTGTACGGAATATAATTAGTTTTTAATGCTTGTAGATTAGAATCTTATTATCACCATTTAAAAGTTTAAGTAATAACAACCTACTGTATTGTTCTTTTTTTGTGTTGTATTCATTTATGCAGAGACACGTGGAATATATTCAAATGATTCTACAGAATGAAAATGTGTCGCATTTATATCGTACATCAATGTTTCTTCTGCAATTGAATTGTGTCGCGGTTATTCATTATTGATTAGGTACCTATACGGGGTGTCCGGAAACAACGTTCCGTAACTTCGGGAGATGATTCTACATCCAAAAATATGAAGAAAAGTTCTTATGAACAGGGGTCCGGAAAAGCTTTCTAAAGGTGCTTCCAAACCAAACGCGCTGCTCCGCGCTGCGCTGCGCCGCGTCGAAAAACACCGCGCGGAACTACGCAGCTCAGCGCAGAACGACGCAGAACAGCGCTAAATATTTAAAGACAAATCTGAATCCTGGCGTTGTTCCAACTGGCGCGCGCGCGTGTTAAAATATGGAATACGAAAAAGTTAAGATTGCTGCCGCTATCATTGTAATTAATAATCACCTAAATAGAAAAAGACGAAACAGAAAACGGTTTTTGGCGATAAAAGTCAACCAATTTTTCAATAACTTCATGTGTCCATTCAGTTACATTACTCATTTTTATTTATTTATTATTCGCATAAACGTATATGGTATGTAACCTGTCACTATAAACTGACTACAGCTCGACCAAGCTTACAAAGTTGAAAGGGGGCGTGCCGTCCGGCGCTGATATAGTTTTTCAAAGTACAGTCAAAATAAAAACATTTAGGCGGCAAATTTAAATAATTGTAAATACTTTTCATTCGAAGACCTTCCGAATGATATTTATGGCTTCAGAATGAATTATCTTCCTCGATTTAGCATTCATACTTAACAGATTTTAAACGTCAAAACGATCATATTTTCCGGGGCATTTGTAAGAGCTTTATTTTTTAAAATCGAACGCACGAGGACAAACGTTGATCTACAAAACACCGTCCAAATCAAACGCGCACAAACAAGCGTTTTCCTTTGATGTACCGACATTCAGCGGATCGTGTTCGCTCTTGCGCGGAGCGGCGCAGTTTGGCGCGGTTGTCGTCCAAATCCAAGGCGCAGCGCAGAGCAGCGCGTTTGGTTTGGAAGCACCTTAACGGAGCTACGGCTCTTTGAAGAGGGGCCTCAAAATGTGTTGTTTTATTAATTAGTTAATCAATACACCCTACCCGTTACGCACGCCCCTGGCTTTTTTTTCTATTTTTAACATTACCAAACCATTTCCCGTACCAAATATACCCTGGGTACCAAATTTTATCAATCTCGTTTCAGTATTGATTAACTAATTAATAAAACAACACATTTTGAGGCCCCTCTTCAAAGAGCCGTAGCTCCGTTAGAAAGCTTTTCCGGACCCCTGTTCATGAGAACTTTTCTTCATGCTTTTGGATGTAGAATCATCTCCCGAAGTTACGGAACGTTGTTTCCGGACACCCTATGTACAGATACAGACAATGGTATGTTTTCATTTTAAAAGCCTTATAATAAATTTTGGGGAAAACGTAAGCTGTCTGCTGTTAGTATAAAGCGGGGTATTCACATGCGAGTATGTCCGACGGATCTGTTCGGCAGACAGATCCGTTGTTGGCTACACACGTCCGGACAGATTCGTCGTCGGCTACACACAATAGGAATATGCTCGGCAGACATCATTTAAGCAGTGAATTTTGTACTGGTAACAACTAGTTCTAAAAAATAACGGCTTTTGACAGAAAACAAAAACTGGCGATTGCTGGGGGCTTTTTAGCAGTATTTGAAGATAAACGCAAGAAGAGGCTGTGGTCAAAACGTTGGTACATGGAAAGAACAAAATACTCCCATATGAGTTTACTTAAAGAACTGGAAATAAGAGAACCTCATGATTTATATAATAAAACTTTCCCAAAAAGCCTTATTATCCGCGAACGCCATTTTATTTGACAATTGTTCGGAATGTCGACTTGATGGCAGTTGCAGTTTTAATTTTACATCCGTTGTTTTTACTACTCACGCAGGGATTTGTCTCGCTCGCTGTCGATGATCGTCATCTTGGACGACCGACGGCGAGCAAAACAAATACGGCAAGTGCGCGAATACATACATACGGATTTGTACGAGGGACAAATCCGTCGAACAGATCCGCCGGACATACTCGCATGTGAATATCCCGCTTTTTAGGTAGTACGTCCGGTTATGAACCTCGAGGGACCATAAAAATTGGTTCGTTATAGCCCATGGTTATAGCCGAAATTCGCTACTAAAAATGTGCGTGAATGGTAACGCTGGCCTATCTTTGCTGTGAAAACCACTTTATAAGTGCATTTTATTTACGTCATGATTCGATTTACCATTTACGTAATTTTTTGGTAGGTACTAGACGAATTAAATTATTTTTTTCGCCGATTTGCTAACAGTATAACTTAGGTACTGTTCACGACACTTTTCCTATTTCCCGTAAACAAATGTATCGTTATAAGCGGAAGTTCGTTGTATGCGGTTGCGTCATAACAGAAAAAAATAAACATTGCTTTAATGGGGGTTTTGGCGTGATTTTTAGTATATCGTATAGTCCATTACAACCGAAAGGTCGGTATAAGTGGGTTCGTTATAACTGCTTCACAGTTCTTCAATTTTTATAAGACCTTTTGGAAATGGTTTCATTAAAAAAGTTGTTTCTGTTAAGGCGAAATTTTCTCTTGAAAAGAGTTTCTGCTTAGAATATCCTGTGCTTTTTGAACTCGCAAATCTTTTTCAGTAGAAACATTTTTTAGAACTTCTTTCGTATTTTCTTAAAATTGTTAGAAATTTGATTGTTTAATGTAATCAACGGAAATAAAAATTCATTGTACCTATATTTTGAGTTAAATTAGATACTTTCTATCTATATTTTACTGACATTCATAGAGATACATACACTACATGTACTTTAATGGATTCCTTAGGATGCACTTTTTTTAATTATAATGCAAATTTATAAGCAGTATTCGGTCCATATCAAATATTGCCATAAACATCTGACAATTCTAAAATTCAATAAATTTTGAAAATGAAGTGCTTTGCATTGCATTATTATGACTCGTAGAAGAAATAGTGTATGCAAGTCACATTTAATGACTCCTTAAGACATTGTTTGTAAAATACAACCAGTGCAGCCGAACTAATGTTCGTTTGTTAATTTCAGTTTTGAGTTTGAGATTATAAAAATAGCTATAGGGGATCTCTGCATCTTTGAACAGGGGTCTTCAAAACGTCAAAGGTTAAAAGGGGAGATTTTAGTGAATTTCAATAATTTTCTTTGAAACCACGATAACATTCTATTCACATATTTAAAAAAATTTCATTTCGGCCTCTATAGCAGTCTAGAGAAAAAAATACTCTTATTTGACCCTGAAAACCGTTTTTGGATCATGCTATTCTGGAGCGCGCAATACGAAATATTCGATAATCCGATCGAATTATCACTATTGTATGCATTATATGCATTTTAATTTTAAAACACGTAAGAAATGAATACTCGAAATGCTTGCGTTTGCGTATTCAAAGTCGAATGGTCACATCGCAGCTGCACTAAAAGGTTAGTTAACTGCTGGAGGGGGGCCGGCTAAGGCGGCAGCTCAGAAAGGTTTATCTTTAAAATTTACAGCAGTAATGAACATGATTGACATTTCAGCATTTTTAAATAGCAAGGATTATGACGTAATAAGTTTTTGTAAAAAATTCTAGAAACTATTACGATATGACGTGACGTGGGGTAAAAGCTTGGATAATAATACTATAGGACGTGCGAGATAAAGATAATGTACCTGGATATCTCGACTAGGTACCTTAAGGGCTATGAAAACTGTTAAATTGGAGAAAAGATGTATAAATATATGCGTTTCTGAAGTATCCTGAAAAAACTGAACTTTGTCTTTAAATATGAATAACTAATAAGTATTCGATTATGAAGGTTCTCAAGGTTCTGTAATTAAAACTCTGTATTCTTAACATAAGCGGACAAGAGGAATTCAGTAATTAAATTCTAAAATGTTGTAAAATTGGAAAACCTAATAAAAAGTAACAGTAACTATAAAATGTAATACAATGGTTACAACGGCTGCCGAAAATAATTTCAAATCTTATGGAGAAAAAACAAGGGCTGTAATTTGATGTATAATTTAACTCTGTATAGTTGTACTACCTATTCTGCAATTGTCTACGAATATTTAGTCTGAAAATTTGGTTCCATTCCAATCTAAAAAAAAATAAATACATACAAAAACAAAGATGTTTCACTTTCTAAGTGGGATACCCTGTATAGAAGAAATCTCATTCTTGATTGAGTCATGAAATAGTAATAATTTGGCTTAAGAAAGTCGATCAACTATTTTCAAAGATATTCACCAAAAATTCTTGTGAAAACGTCTTTCAAGTGTGCTATGTACAATACACCTGCCTTGTACAAATTTGACTTTTTGTTTAAATTCATAATATGTAGTATGTACTAAGTTTGACGAGACTACCGTAAAATTTAACTAGAACAGTAGGTACATTATCTTAAGTAATATGTTGTGTGGTTCAAAATGAACTTTCTTTGATCTACTATATTTCCCAGTTAATGATCTGGAAATAACGTTTTAGAAAATAGTATGTTGTGTGTGTGTGTGTGTGTGTGTGTGTGTGTCTTTAATGGGCATTTTATAGTCCTTCTGTTTCTAAAACTCAAATAAAAAAATATAATCGACAAACGAACTATTAATGTTATTATGCATTAAAATATTAAAGCGAAAGTGTTTTGGTGTTGTTGCAGGTCTTGGAGATGCATGGGGGGCAGCTCCAGTTCCAAATGCCCGCGAAACCCCTATCAAAGAATTGGGGTCCTACCTCCTTCAAACGTTAGATGGTTTTATTTTTGTTGTAGCACCTGATGGAAAAATCATGTACATATCAGAAACTGCCTCTGTACAATTAGGATTATCACAGGTATGAATCGTTATTTAGAATTAATTTTTTTATGGTCGACTTTGAAGTGAATAAGTGTAGATACAATAATTATACTGAAGCTGCTTGGTTTTATTGTTTAATTTCTTTTTATGTTTGAAATTAAAAATATTTGAAATGCGAAAAATGAAGATGAATGCTGAGTTATAATATGAACGAAAAAGTGATACTAAAACATTTTGCCCAGTGGAATCATACCTTCGTTGATTTAATCTATAGTATTGAAAGATTTTAAACATCAAATTCTGATTGTACTTTATTAATTATTTATTGTGTTTGTTTTTGATTTATTTGCGAAAATAATCTGTATTAAATTTAAAAGCGTGTTTTGTGGTTCCTGCTGGTTCATGTTATGTTTTAAAATTGTGTTTATGTTATTCATTTTATTCCTGTAACTTTTAAAATCTTGGGAACAAAAACACGTGTTTATAAGTATACCACTATACAAATTATTTAATATTTTGGCAAGCGAATCAAAAACCCTTTGATGGCTAAATAATAAGAAATAAACAAAATAAAATCTAGATTTGACTTTAAGAATATTAAATCAACCAAGTCATGGCTCCTAATTAGTGCTGGGAATATTTATCGATATAATCGGTCACCGATAATTAAAAAAAATATATCGATGATATCAATAGAAATTAAATTTTCAATATCGCCCACCACTACTCCTAATATAGTCCTAATTTACCAAAATATATCAAATTTTCGTGCATAACTTTGTTGCTACTGATGCTAAAGACCTCCGTTGCATTATCTTTTTACCATAAACTAAACATTCGATGAGACCTACATTTTAGGTAAATTGGTATCTACCTTCATTTCGTGTTTTATTGAAAAAAATGTGTAGGAATGGGTGGCTAAAATTATTTGTAATGGTTTTCTCATTAACGATTTACTAAAAAAAAATCCCGTTAATGTGGGACCATTACTTTCAAAGTTACAACCGGTAGCAAACTTATAGTGAGTCACCCTGTCTGTGTACATATTTTAAAAAGACTCCTGAGTCATGACCATGATTCTACATTCATGATAATTGCTGCATATTTTATATTAATGAGCAACGTTTAAACAAAGAAGAGTGATAAAATTTCTACAGGTTGCTATACGAAAAATTAAGTTTAGGTTTTAAATTGGTAAAGTCGTGAACAACCTAAATATGAGTGATTTTCCAGGTAGAACTGACAGGGAACAGCATTTACGAGTACATCCACCCCGCAGATCATGACGAGATGACAGCGGTTCTAAGTCCGTCGATGCCGCCTCCTGGTGTACCGCCCAACCAGGACTATGAAAGTGAGCGCATCTTCTTCCTGCGCATGAAATGCGTTCTCGCTAAACGCAACGCGGGACTGACAAATGGAGGATACAAGGTGGGTTTTGTTGAATGCATCGATTTACCCCGCCAGCATAGCACAGCCCCTTTTCTATAAAGCACACCTGAGTTTATAACACGTTGCACCCGATAATGGCTGCACGCTGCTACAGGCTAATATCGTTAAATGCGTTTGTTTTGTATTAAAAAAAAAGCTTTAAATTTCATTAATTGCACATAAATTCTTTTTTAGATTTGTAAGAATATGCTAATGCGGATTTTATTGAACTTTTAGAAGCTGTTGATAATACAAATCGATTGACGTTACCATTTCGCAAAATTTTGTTTTGTAAAGTCTAATTTTCTCTAATTTCGTAAGTATAGGAAGGAAATAGAAAGATTTCCGTTTTAGTGATCTAAAGCTTTTGCGTGATTCTAAATTAGATTCATCAAGAGAGCCTAGGCAGACAAAGATAGATATACAGGGTGTCCAAGATAGTGAGCGCATGCACGGGGATCTCGGAAACGGTAAGAGATACAGATTCGGTTAAATGAGAAGAAATGCTGTAAAGGATTACTTATATTACTATATATACGATCATTATTGAAATTCCATAAATTTTGGTTATAGGCAGAAGCGAAAGTTGTTTTGACATTATTATGACAATTTTTTTCATGGTATAGTACTGCCAAAGGGCTTTTAAACAAGTTATTGCGGAACCTGATCAGATAATTGGTTTTTGAGGCGTTTGGGGGCGTTAAAGTCGAAATTTTGAAAGATTCACGGCGGCGGCCGCCATTTTAAAGTTAGAGAGTCCGGCAAAAAACATTTTCCCTTGAATTATGGTCTTCTTTCTTATCCCCTACTCAGATTTTCTAAATTCCGCTTCCGGTTTCGGAGTTTTTTGAAAAGTTTATTTTGTCGATGAATTTTCGATATGCCCCTTCATTTAAAATTTCATCAAAATCGGTTCACTAGTTTTTGCGTTAGGGGCGTAACTAGTACGTATTAGGTAAGTATAGGTTACACTACACCATCCACAAAACGCGGTTGCGAGTAAATTATTATAATTGCGGAAACCGTAGAAAACGCTCGCCAAAGTAATGTAAATCGTAAGTGTATAAGGAAGATTTCTGAAATAAAAGTAGAATATTAAGATAAATTATTAAAGTCCTATACTTACGTAATAGTAATTCATAATTCTTTATGTTATCAAACTACACGAGCAGAAGAACTACCGAACGCGAATGGTACAAGAGCAATAGTTACACGAACCTTTGAACGAACGTATCGCAAACGCGAACGCTTCTTTTGGGTAATGTAAAATACCCATTAAACATTCAGCAAATGTTTCTTTTTCAAAGTACATATAATTTTCAAATACTATCAAAATCCCTCAACCAAAAACGACTCACATACCTACCTTTAATAATACTGCGTTGTCCTCTTGCGAATTCACGAAATCCGTCCATTTTCCGAACCAAACACTGTCCAAAAACCAAAACAATGTCAATCACTTGCACTACACTATAGTACAGTATAGTTCACTACACCACACTTCAAAGTACAGTACAGTTCACTACACAGCACTACACTTCCTGATATAATCCTCCCTTAGTGTTGTCCAATAGATATCAGCAGCTAGGTGCTTCAGCAGCCCAAGTCATTAGTATATATGTATATCAGATACAGCCGTTGGATACGTTTGAAGAATATCTGAAATAGAGCCGGATATTAAAATCTTAAATTAACTAACTATCCTATTTCACCCTTCTTTGTCTATTAGAATACAGGGCGATTCAAAAATAGCGCATAAGCTCTTCAGTACGTTGTAGGGGAGGGTTATTTGAACTGTAGAAAAATCATAAAAAAATTTTAGCTGCTACATTTTTGTAGTTAACAACGAAGAAGTAAGTTGTAGATTTGGCAACACGGATGCAGCTATGTAGTATATGAGTGGCTTTTATTTCCTTTCATTTACATAGTGAGCTTATTAAAAGTTTCAAACATCGTTGCCACATATTTTTTTCAAACAACTTGGTACAAAAATATCAATTTTTAAAGCTAATATTTCAGGATAATGAGGTGTTATGAGAATTTTATTTATTACCCACTTTGAAAAAATACTTAAATTATTTATATGAAATGATGAGAAGTTTCAAAATCCACATGAATTCAAAGTTGAAGTCTCAACTTAACTTCTTCATTTCTCAGCAAATTAGCGGCTAAGAATTTTTTTACTATTTTTCCTACACTTCAATTATTATTCCGTACAACAACGTACTGAAGAGCTTATGCGCCATTTTTGAATCACCCTGTAGATCACAGTCTTTTTCAGAAATTTTAAATCACCACAGCAAAATTTTGGTTGAAAAATTTAAAGCTATTTTTGAAAATGTAAAGTTATTGTAAGTCATATTTCGGTAAAAATTAACTTCGGCCTGACCAAAGTTGCTACTTAGTATCGACTGCATAGAGAGCAATCACGACTGCGGAATAAAATCGAGACCGAAGTAAAATGTTAAAAGGACCTAATAATTTATTATATTCCAATATTCCAAAATAATTCTAAAATGTACTCTACAGAGTGTCTAAGATTAAGTGCAGAAGCCGTAGAAAGAATTAAGAATTAGGATAGGTATAGAGAACAAACAATTTTTTTTAAAATCCAATTTTTGCGAATTTTTTTTAGCATTTCAGTTTAATATACAGGTTGACCTTACAAATGCACCTAGTTTCCCAATCAATCAATTATTACACCACTCAATTTGAGACATCCTGTATAAATAAAGTCTCGAAATTATATTTTTATAATTCAAAGTAAACGGAATTTTCTGCTACTTATAATCATTTAAAGACAAATTAGTTAAAAAATTGTATGTAAGTAAACGTAAAACTACTTTACTTATTATGACGCACCTGGTTTGATAATAAATTTGGTAAAAGTTCTTAATAACGAATAGCAGATAAGAACATCTGGCTTTACATTTGTAGCACAAACTATTTAATAGCAAGATGATTCATTTTGTTACCTAAGCAAATTTTTCGTGTCGAAACATGATTTTCTTGAATTAAAAAAATCTAACGAAGAAGGTCCATTCGATTTTATTACAATTTTTAAAACTTCGCTGCAAATCTTAATGAAAAAAAAAAAATTATTAATCTTACCATAAATGAAACATCTCTGTTGCAAAAGTAAAAGGAATTTCTGAACTCGCTGTAGATTTAAAGGGATCCATTGGAAACAAGCATTTTCATCCCTTTTGAATTGTGTTCTAAAATAAAATAAAAATTAGTTAATTACATTAATTATTATTATTAAAGTTACAATAAGCATTTATTTTCTTTCCGAAGTCTGATCAAATAAAAATGGAAAAATACCTGATGGCTGAACGAATTTGTTAATTCAACAATGAAAGTAAGAGCACCCATAAAGAACACCACACTCTCTAACAATACGGAAATAACTAAAAATAAAATCGGTGTTTGAGGATGCACCAACTGACCAATACTGCAATAATCGAATTGTTCATAGATATCAAAAAGTCGTCGGACGGGTTAACGTAACGATTCTTATCATGCAGATGGTGCGATTTCTCGACTAGAAATAAATATACGAACAAAGACTTTTACCTTTTAACTCTTATCAATTTATGAAGACAAGAATTTTCATACAAAGGAACTGAAACTACAGTGCCTTCATTAATGATTGATACCCACGTGACCACAAAATATAGGCAACCCAACTTTCAGAGTTGGTAAATCTTTATCTAATAATTCCCTAACTGATTGTATGTACGTAAATTGACAGTAACTTTAGTGACTAGTTACTTAATTTAGTTACAACGAGTACCAATCCTACCTGACTTCAACATTTAAATCTGAAACTCCCAAGGACACCACGGATCTAAGGTCACGTGGGTATCAATCATTAATGAAGGCACTGTATTTTTAAAATAAAATGTAATTTGAGTATGGGTTTCATTAAAGAAAACAAGTTTATGTCATATCTCATATCTCTCAAGTGGAGGTGCAAACCTCCCCTGGACTTTCCCATACTAAACATAAACATTTCGTTTTTGGTATTCAACAGTATGGTTAGTGAGGCAGACCCTGGTAATCATTTGAATGCGTAGCGAGAAAAACGAGACTATATGGGTTCGCTATGTACTACAGAAGAAAGGCACGCATCTATCTGTAGTAACCGGTTTGAAGTTACAGGTGGCGAAGCCCGACGATCGCTACCGACCGACGCACACGATCCGAGTCCAGCCTAAATCTTCAAAATTTACACAATGCGGTTAAAATTGACGAAATCCTAATCATCCGTACATTTTAGGTATATGAATACCTTATACTATGTGATAGACAATTAAATTGTGCATTAATAATATATAGGGTGTTTCATTTAAAATAACAAAGTTGCTTATTGTACTGTGGAAAGCAAACGCCCCGTATACGTGATATATATTTAGAAAAATGCAGAACAACTGAACAACTTTTATATTTAAACTTTTCATATTTTGATTAATAAAGGCGCTATAGGAGCATCAATTTCCGATTTTCAAAACCTCGTAGAGGGCGCCACAGTGAAATTCTGACATTCATCAAAAAACAAAAATGTAGCTAATACCAAGCCGCATAAGTATAGAAAATTTAAACAAAACCGTGTGGCCAGTTTTTTTGTAAAATAATTTTTCAAACATTTCAAATTTTTTGGAAGAGCGCCGCCGCCGCGCCGTTGCGAACTGGTTTTTGAGTTAGGTATTAGGGCGTTAAAATCGAAATTTTGAAAAATTCATAGCGGCCGCCATTTTGAAGTTAGAGAGTCCGCCAAAAAACTGTTTCCCTTGAATTATAGTCTTCTTTCATATCCCCTACTCAGATTTTCAAAATTCCGCTTCTGAAAAACATGCTACCAAAAAAACATGTCTAAACTTCCGCTTCCGGTTTCGGATTTTTTTGAAAAGCTTATTTTATCGATGAATTTTCGATATACCCCTTCATTTAAAAATTTCATCAAAATCGGTTCACTATAGTTTTTGCGTTAGAGGCGCCGCCGACTGATAGTCGTCTTTCTATTTACACTGAATCAAGCTCTTCGATTTCTAAAAGCAATAACCTTTCTAATTCCACAATTTTTACGATTGCACAAAAAATCTGGTGTATACCTTTTCCGCAAAATTCTTTAGCGCCCTCGAAAATCGAAATTATCTTTGCTCGGCCCCAAGCGGCCTCGGCGGCAATTTTCACTCGGTATCGATAAAGACACATTTCGCGGCCTTGGTATACAAATATATAGCTATAAAAAAATAATAAATTACAAATTAACTGGTTGAAAAGAGAATAAAAACGTCTGATCAATTTCTGTAAAAATATTATTGTAAGTTGCTATTTTAAAAAATTACTGTAATCTCATTGCGGTTTTGTTATTGATCTAAAACGATACGTAAGTATACGAGCATAAAATATGACAAATAACTTTTATTAAAAGATATTTTTGATAAAATCAATATTTAGGTGTCTGCAATTTCATACTTTTGCCGGACTTTGAATGTTGAAGAATTACTGAAAGAAAGCCTTCGCTTTTTAAATACACGGCTCTTAATTAATTTGGTTATTTCTTTTTAATATTTTTTATTCCGCCCTAAACAGCGATATTTCTAACAACTCTCTTTCTCTTTGGGGTGTAATTTTTGACACGATGTTGTATTATTGTCTGCATCACCGTTTGTCATAACAGGGTGGGTATATTAATATTTGTAATACTAAATCAACTTCAACATAGATCTTGTGCGACTAAAAGTAAAGGTACAATAGCGTCAAACATTCCTAAAGTAGCCCTTAAATATAAGGAAAACAAATAATATCGTAAGATAACTTAAACGTAAAGGAAAAGAATTCCAATAAATAACAAACTTTGACAGTTAAGTATGATCCATAATGTTACGGTATCGAAGCCCTTTGTTCTGTCACGCGTTCTAGGCACTCGCCCCCGCATACATTACCCAGATATACACAAATTACCCCATCGCACCTAAGCAATTATGCGTTTATAACGCACAAAAATTTCGGTTTTGTCACGTTTCAACCTACCTATCGATAGCCCGTAACAAACTACCTTTTCGAAATAATAGGATTAGCAGGATTACCTGTAAAATATACAGTTTCAGGGTGCATTTCTGAACACCTGTATTGCCAACAATTTGGGAAATGTTTGTCAATGAAAGAATCGAGGAATTTGTAGTAATGTGTACGTGACGTTTACACGGATATTTCAATAGATTTTACTATAACTATTTTTACCTTTTGACTTTTTGTTCATCATATCATCAATATAAAATTTTATTGCTATCTACCTACCGTTCTATACCGGGTGGCCAGTTTCAAAGGTGTACATAGGGATTTAACATTGTATTGAACGTTTCTGCTGATTCCTGCTCGCCAATTCAACTTACAGGAATGGTAATGGTATTAATTGAAAGGTAAAGTTATTGCGCTTCAAATGGGGCTAATAATAAAATTAAATGTGCTATAATTATTTTAAAATAATGATCTAAAATTTTACGATTTTTAAATATGACATGCCATGATTTTCAAATTTTACAGCATTTGTCAAAAATTTGATAACTAGTTGACTTAAAACTAGTGGATTTTTTAACAAATGCTGTTAAATTTGAAAATCACGGCACGTCATATTTAAAAATCGCAAAATTTTAAATCGTTATTTTACAATAAATATAGCACTTTTAATTTTATTACTGGCGTCATTTGAAGCGCAATAATTTTACCTTTCAATTAATACCATTACCATTCCTGTAAGTTGAATTGGCGAGCAGTAATCAGCAGAAACGTTCAATACAATGTTAAATCCCTATGTACACCTTTGAAACCGGCCACCCGGTATATAGGGTGTGCAAGCTAAGCAGCGCATGAAGGTCTCGTAAACGGTAAGAGATAGAAATTTGGTTAAATGAGAAGAAATGTTCAGCGTATTGAGAACTATTAGGTACTTCACCATTCAAATTCTATAAATTTTGCGCAATTTTCAGTACAAGCTGAAAAATTTTAAATTTGCGGTTTTTCGGTTTGTCTGTATCATTTGGATATCATAGCCAATAGCATAAAAAAATTTGACATTATTAAAACACTTTTTAATGCAGACGCGGCATCAGTGATTGGTCAAAAAAATATATTTCACAAATAGTTATTAGGATCTGTATTAGGAAATGGAAAGATCGGGCCTAAGGACATTATGAAGTCACTTTTAAGTTTTATTATTCAGATTTAAAATCTAATTAATTTTTTTTATAAATCACAAACTTTTCAAGATATTGACATTAACTTACTTCTTCAAACATACCGTAAAACGGGGCTACTTTGGCACACGGGGCATCTTTGGCAGCGCTTGCACGCCTTTGTTTTTATTAGGCTGATTAGGGTAGTTTTAGTATTTGGTCGCCGAGAGTTGTTTAGACAGGTCAGTATACACCACCACGCAAAATTTGGTGCGAAATTACACGCGGTTGGCTGGGTCAAGGTGCTATAAAAACTATAAGAAACAAGATTTTACTGATGCAGTGCAAGCTATTACAGTTGGGAGGATGTCGCAAGCACAAGCCTCCAAACGCTGGAAAATACCTAGGGGAACTCTTCAAAATAGGCTACTTGAAAGGTATGAGGGTGGTGTAGGTCACCCCACCGTCCATACCCAACAGGAGGAGACGCTAATGTCGGAGAGCATCAACCAGGTAGCAAATTGGGGTTTTCCCGTTACTGTTAGTACTACCACCAGAGAAGTTGTACAAAAATATGTAACAAAACATGGCAGAAACGGTCCTGAATGGCCTAACAACAGCCCAAGACCAAAACTTTATCTTATATTGATAAGAATATGAATTTTCTGCCTTAAAAATGTTACAAACATATGCTATGTTTTGTAGTTCTCTAAAAACAATATGAAGATGTTATTTTTTTATAGAGAATGATTATATTTTAATCACAAATATTGAATCTTTTAGTTAAAAGCTTAAAAAAATCGTTAAATTGGTGCCAAAGTAACCCCACGATGGGTCTACATTAGTTTGTTTCAATTTTCTGATTGGATGCCAATGTAGCCCCAAACACGGGGCTACTTTGGCACCCACTTTGTTATTTTTTTTTTCGAAAATGGTTTATCGCAAGAAAACCCATTTTATGGCAAATTATAGGTATGACCTGTATTGCTACCCTTAATTTTTTTCAAGTCGATCCGAATATAAATACTGCCCCCAGTATTAAAAATACCTCAAAACCTGCACAAAGTAGCCCCGTTTTACGGTACGTCATCAGCGACCATGCCACCACTACAAAAAGTTATTTTTCCTCTCTACTGATAACTGATAAGGTTTGATGAATTTATTTTGATAAATAGTCGAGTTATTATACAGGGTGGTGACTTGAGCAACGCAGCATAGGGATTTCAATGGTAAATTCTTAATGTTTAATTATTGGCTCCCCTAATTATTTTAGAGCAAAAGTGTGTTGAGATTTTTTGTAGAGAAAAAAATTCTGCATCTGTTCATACTATTACTTATAATTTTCCATTTTCCGGAAGCATAGAAATAGAAGAAATTAAAAATGGTCTTTTTAAACGAATCAGTCATGCCTTGGAATTATCTAAACAATCAACATTCGCATTTACATCCGTCATTACGGTTTGAAGTTTATAACCGATTATTAAAATCTATTATTTTTAAAATTTATTCAACGAAAGAAAAAGTAGAAATAATAAAGTGCCTTGTTTAGCGTAGAATATGTTCCTATTACCTACTCGTTTTATTGCTATAAAAGAAAAAAAATGTAATGAGACAGAAATGTCAGTGTGTTTGTTTGATTCACGACCTTCTTGATTTCCGAGACTTGAAGAGACTTCAGTCTTGAAAATCAAGAAGGTCGTGGTTTGATTTTATAATTCCATGACATCAGTGACTTTTTTAAAAGACCATTTTTAATTTCTTCTATTTCTATGCTTCCGGAAAATGGAAAATTGTAAATAATAGTATGAAAAGATGCAGAATTTATGTCTCTACAAAAAACCACACTTTTGCTCTAAAATAATTAGGGGAGCCAATAATTAACATTAAGAATTTTCCATTGAAATTCCTATGTTGCGTCGCTCAAGTCACCACCCGGTATAGAAAAACTTTTTTTTTTCATAGTAGGCCATGAAATTTTTTTGCGGTGGTGGGCTAGATCTATAGCTCTGTTGTTGAAGACGGTCCAAACAAACCACCCAGTGGAAAGAGAAAAAAAGAGCTCTTTGCAGCGGTTGCTAAAAAGTCAATTGAAAAGTTGGCTACTTGTATCAAATCTAATTACAGATTTGAAATCTACATTAAAAAGTGTCTTAGTAATGTCAAAACCGTGATGCGCTATTGTCGAATAATAATCAAATTACACAATAAAGAAATAATCAAACTGAAAATTGAATAGTGATCATAGTAGTCCTCAATACGATTAACATTTCTTCTGTTTTTGGACACCCTGTATTTCTTTTTCGAATTAATTTAATAACTCTATATTATTTAACTAATCGACCAATAAAAAAGTTGAATATGTTATCCGGATCGTGTTAGGATGCTGTAATATTTCGTGTAAATTGAGTTCCAAGTGTTAATGTTTTATATCCACTCATAAACAACAATTGCTATGCTAATGTGGTAGATAATTGACGTATTAAATCCAGAAGACGAGGCATGGCAAAGAAAATTCTCAGTAATGAAGGTTGTTATCACGTGCACACTTATCAAAGCCAATATACTCGTTATCGCAAATTAACTGAATAATTAACTTAGAACTAACTAATGAACGCAATCTCCATTGCACTACATACGAAGCACGTGTGGCACGGTATATTAAAAGTGAGAGATGCATGCATGCATATGCAGCTGTGATTAGTTTCCCTTTGACACATGTATGGTACTTGAAAGAATTTTTCCAAGACGCAACATACATAATATGTACTTGTTATGGAATGTAAAATGACTGTAATAATCTTATGTTACTATATTTTTATATTCTTATTTTATAAAATATGAAACTATTTTCTATTATGTAATGTAATGCATTTGTATTTTGTGTACCTATTGCTTCGGGACTACCTTTCTATTTTTTTCAGAATTCCAACTGTTTTAATGGATATTACGCGACAAAGTTAGATACAGCTCGACCAAGCTTACAAAATTAAAAGGAGCGTGTCCGGCGCTGTTATAGTTTTTCAAAGTACAGTCAAAATAAAAACATTTAGGCGGCAATAATAAATAATTGTAAATAATTTTCATTCCAAGAATTCCAGGACCTTCCGAATGATATTTCTGGCTTCAGAATGAATTATCTTCCTCGATTTAGCATTCATACTTAACAGATTTTAAACGTCAAAACAATCTGACAAACACTGAAATTATTAAAATTTCAAACGTCAATTAAACTTTTTCAGTGAATGTACTTTTGAGTATAATTGTTTGCTATTGGTTGACATATTGTCGTGCCTTGTCTTTAAAAATTTAGTTGACATATTTTCCGGGGCATTTGTAAGCTTGTAACTTGGCGAGTGTAGCTAGATTTGTTTATGAGCCAAGCGTAGCGGAGCGGAGTTAGTACCTACTCAAAATCCACACAAGCCAAGTAGCAAGTACAACCATTTCTAGTTTTTGTTATAAAAATAATTTAAAAACCTGATTAGAAAGATACTCTTAATTTTTTTTATGAACAGTATGAAAGTACCTAGAGTCCTAGACACTTCAGTTCGATGTAACAACGCTGTCTCTGTAAATAAATTTATATTATGTTGTCATGTGTTTTAACGCAGTAAAATGCTTCATTACTAACGGCTTTTAAGTATAGTAATAGACCATTACCATATGAAATGCCAAAGTTGAAAATTGTTTTTAAAAAAACTTATATTTTTATTGATTTATAGTTGTTCTCTTCTTTTACAGGTAATACACTGTTCGGGTTACTTAAAAATAAAGCAATTTCCTCCTCCTTCATCGCCGTACGAAGGGTGCTATCAAAATATGGGTCTTGTAGCTGTTGGTCATTCGTTGCCGCCCAGCGCCATCACAGAAATCAAACTGCACACCAACATGTTTATGTTTCGGGCTAGCCTTGACCTCAAGCTTATATTTCTAGACGCCAGGTTAGTACAGCAATTCTTTTTACGACATATTGGACCCGGTTTCTCCTCTTGGGGTGAACAAAACGATTTTTAAAATAGCCCCGTTGTTTTCCAATATATCTCGCCTGTGTGTTTTTAATGTTTACTGAAAGAGACCGGATAGGAATTTATATTCATAACATTTTCAGGGAGGTTTTTTTTACCAAGCAAGACGGTACATTTTTATTCACAATATATTACAAAAAAATTTATAGTTTGCCGTTTTAATAACAATCTGAATAGAAAATTGTGGCTTGTCTTGGATTTGTAGTCAGTCTCGGTGGTGATCTGAAAGTTTATGGTGTGTTCCGATTTGAGAGTCGAGCACCCGCACATATGGGCTATTACATTATTGTGATTGTCTGGGTATGCCTCCCCCCCTCCCAATTGATAAAGCAAACCCTAATTTGAACACGTATACAGGGTGAGCCAGTTTCTTGTAGCGGGACATTAAACAGTTAGTTGAAGACTAGTAATTTTTATGGAAAACCCTTTTTTGAATAAGAAAAGTTCCTAATAACGTGGGGCGCAGAACACTTCAATTGTGAGGGAGTGTTTAAATAAATCTTTTCTTTTGATTTTTCTTTAATAGAAAATTACTTGTTTAAAAAAAATCACTTATGTTTGTGCGAAGTATTCTTCTTCTAAAAAGGTCTTACATGCATTGTCGAACTCGAGCTACAAGAAAACTCGTTCTGAATATTATATCCAATAAGGTTGCTAAACCCTTTTCCACAGTGTTGATCGAGGTATCCGGGACACATTAGGGGTGATCTATTACTATTACATCTGGTCTAGTTCAGTGGCATTCTTTAGAATATCAGGTCAGGACACTAAAATAACACATATTGTCCAGGTACACATCAACCACTTAGTATTCAGAAGTTAACTCGACTTAACATGAAAAGCAAACAAATAAACATTATTACCTACTATATTCTATATAGATATGAACAACATAAATCTATTATTTACTGGGATAGGTATTTTCCTTCTGTGTGGATATCCCATGCAGCCTCTTTTGAGTTGACAGTTGGCTTTACCAGTTCCTTCTATATTATATTATACTCTTAGAATATTACAGTGACTACCAGCATAGTGTTATTATTATACAGGATGATTCGGGAGGAATGGGAAATATATTAGGGGGTGCTAGTACGGGGTCATTATTAGTAATAAAGTTCATATAAAGGGGTATCCAATTATCAATTTGGAAATGTAAGATAAACGGAGAGTGCTTTGGTTTTGCGTGTAAACACCAAATTAGTTAAGTTGGTCATAACTGAAAGGTTTTTTTTAAATTATGTAAGAAGTAAGTGTTAATTTAGTTTACATCCGTATCGTCTTCAAAAAGTTCAACATTTTCTACCTGGAGATGATGTGATGAGGGTGGAATTTTGTCAATGGGTAACTCTTATAATCGCCAGTTAATTCCATAAAAACTGTTCAGCGACGAAGTTATATCACATCTACACGTAATGGCGTCAAGTTGTAGTATTACAGGGTGTGTAACACTGTAACTAAAACACTTGACCAAACTTTAAGAGCGTGTTTTCCACACCAAGAGAATAAAAAAAGTTCATATGAACATGGTTTGGGAAACGCTTTGTTAGGGTGCTACAGCCCCCCGAAGGGGGCGCACGAAATTTTAATTAATATCTCTGACACCCTTTAATATACATTAATATAATTTGACATATAAGTTAGTATTAGTACTTAAGTGCTATCTGACAGTATTCAGGTAAAATTATTTAAACCAGGAGCGTCCCAAACTGGGGGACCGGGTACTTATATTTTATTATTTTTGTGATCTTAAATTGTTTTTAGAAATTTGAGTACATGGTACGATTGTACGTTCAAAATCACATACAATGTGTACTCTTATTACAAATCGATAAACCGAATC
The DNA here is from genome assembly GCA_963082805.1 of Hemicrepidius hirtus. Classification (NCBI taxonomy): domain Eukaryota; kingdom Metazoa; phylum Arthropoda; class Insecta; order Coleoptera; family Elateridae; genus Hemicrepidius; species Hemicrepidius hirtus. The sequence continues at coordinate 35,325,334 of OY720159.1, forward strand.
GTTTTAGAGGTAGGTAACTCAATTTTTACGAAAAATCGAGTTGCCATGAAAATTCCGAAACTTCGTACTTTATGGATTAAATTCGCAGCATAGATTCAGGACATCAAGGCAATAAAAAAAGTTCATATGAACTTTGCCTCGATGTCCTGAATCTATGCTGCGAATTTAATCCATAAAGTACGAAGTTTAAATTTCATGTGCCCCCTTCGGGGGGCTGTAATACCCTAGCACAGCGTTTCCCAACCCATGTTCATATGAACTTTTTTTCTTCTGTTGTGTGAAGAACACGCTCGTAATGTTTGGTATTTCAGTTACATCTTGTATTTAATCTTGAATCTATGCTGCGAATTTAATCCATAAAGTACGAAGTTTAAATTTCATGTGCCCCCTTCGGGGGGCTGTAATACCCTAGCACAGCGTTTCCCAACCCATGTTCATATGAACTTTTTTTCTTCTGTTGTGTGAAGAACACGCTCGTAATGTTTGGTATTTCAGTTACATCTTGTATTTAATCTTATTTAAAAAATAAGTTTGGGGAGGCACGTAATAGTTAAGCAACCCCAACCGTGGTTTATGACATACTTATTCCAGTATTTATTTTTGTAGAAGTACAGGTCCATGTGGTTTTTATATTTTAAAAGGGAATAATATGGTCAAATTTGAAAAATCTTGATTTTGACAATCAATAGTAAATAATATAAATTGCTTGATCCTAAAACATTCTAAGATATTTAATTTTGTCTGCTTTTGGATTTTCATAGTTAAAGCCGGTTGGAGCTATTTGTTTCCAGTTTTTGACCCTTGGGGGGGGATATATCCCCCATATCCCCCCCCCGTGGCTACGCCACTGCTAAGGATCCTTCGCGAGTCTTATAGAAAAAGTGATTATTGTGTCATCCAGAATTAATTCTTGTACAAGCTGAACATGAAGTGGATAAATCAAATTTTCAGTAGTTCTCCTCCAAACACAGGCCCGGTTCCAGGAGTTTTGGCGCCCTCGGCAAAAACTATCAAATTGCCGCCCCTTTTAGCAAAACGGAATTCATTCTGTACTGTTTTTTATTATAATTTTTAAAGAAAATGTTTATTCCCGAAGCAAATATGTTGAAAAAAAAGAGTAATATTGCGATAAATTAATGTCGTGGACGTGCTTTTCTTTCAAACAAAAATAGTATGGTAGCATTCTGTTGCTGTAAACGCAAATTCGTTCAATAATACCATATAATTTGCTTTTGTAGGGCCAAATCGGTTTATAATTTTGTCATTTTGGCGCCCCTGAAAGTTGGCGCTCTGGGCGGCTTCCCACTTTGCCCACGCCTGGAACCGGGCCTGCCAAAAAATAGATTGTGAAATATTTTTTTGTGCTGCAGTTGGTTCAAGAATTTACTTCTAAATTATTAAGAAGGCTTTCTTCTAATTCGACAGTTCTGATATCACGTCGTCTTCCTTTACCTATAAATTGCGGTTTGTAGCAGTTTTTCGTAAACATTCAACGTTTAGTAACAAACGGGAAAGTTTGCCCTTCTGCGATACCCGCCGATATGAATATCAAAAATCAATAAACACCCAGTAAAAAGCATGCAGGTTCAAACCCATTTAACTTTCCTTGAATTTTGAATAAGGGGGATGGAGAAAGTAATACAATGGTTTGTACACATTTTACTCTCGATAAGAATGTGCGTGTGGAGCATCGGATACTCCTTAGGGACGTTGGCGAACTCTGAGAGATTCTGGGAATATTGGAACAATGGGCGAACTTTGGAAGAAACTGGGAACGATGAAACTGTGGAAGTTAGAATCTAAAAGGAAATTCTGGGAAATCGCGAACTTTGAGAAGCTCGATGCAGCATAAAAAAGATGTGGAGAATCGCATTCTACTAAGAGACTGATTATAAAGAGATACTGGAACAATCGGTGGATTCTGAAAGAATCTATAGCCGCTAAAGGAGCTCTGGAACTAAAGCAACTCCCACCAACTCGAATGCTTAGGGTTTTATGAGGGATCTAAGAAATTCTGGAAGATTTGTGACTCTTTAAGAGACTCGGGCTGTAAAGGGGTGTGTGAAATTGGGTTTGAAATCTAGGGAAACTTGTGGGATACTGGAAAACTCGGGAATAAAGGTACATAGATGGATTCCCCCGACCGGATATGAACTACTAGCGTCTGTAGTCACAGTTTAAAATTTCTCGGCTTTACCTCTGGGCCACGTCTTCCCCAAAAATATAAACAATTTCTTTACTCCAATTTATGGTTAAATTCCTTACTTTTTTATTGATAAAAAAATATTCAATACAACGCTACAGCTTACTGTAATATAAAAGAACAAAGGCGCTTCCAGATATGCGCATTTCGGCGAGCCGAACGTTGTGATGCAACAAAGATCAGTGTTTTGGTTCGCGCAAATGCACGCGCGCATTTCTGATCCATGCTGGCTATACGTTATTCTGCGCTGTCCAAACTCGTGTATTGCAACATTCTTTGGCATTCGTCAAAAAACCGACAACAGAACGATACACTTGCAAACGTTGCAGCAACACCGTCCACATGAGCGCATACGTTGTTCTGTTTGCGGTTCAGCTCGTCGAAATGCGCCTTTAAGCTCAGAAAATCTGCATTATTTGGCAGGAAATGGAATATTTCTTTTATTGCTTTGGTACTCATTCTGCATCAACGTGACTTTCTTGATGCGCAGAATTGCTTCTGCTGCTCCCAATATTATTATTGTACCTACCAGCTACCTACATGGTTGAACTTGATTTTACTAATATGTTTATTTTTATTATTTTTATTTATTAAGATAATGTTTCTTATTGAAAGTGAAATATGATAATAGAACATCAGTCAGTATAAGATTTCCTATGTACGTTTTTTTAGAAATACGATATTACCCCCATAACAAGCAACCACTTAGTATAACGTGTAAATTACACCAAACAAACAATGAATAGAGGGCTAAAGTAAAAAAGACTTAGTTTTGTATTTTATTGCAACAGGGTGGCGCAGCTTACAGGATATGAACCCCAGGATCTCATCGAGAAAACTTTATACCATTACATTCATGGAAGCGACATCATCCCCATGAGGTTTTCCCATCATCAATGTAAGTACACTTACTATTTATTTTTTAAACATTACATAGTTCTGAACTTGCAGAATTTAATTTTTAAAAAGTTTGGTAGGTCTGTAAAACACAATCCTTCTAAATAGAATTTCAAGTTGAATAGATATACGATTTTAGACTAAATTATTAAACAATGGTTTTATAATTTTGTCAGCCTACAGGAATGCACCAAAGTAAACTAGAATTTAGTATTCAGTTGTAGACATATTGATTTTCATGAGTAATCACGTGTACGTTTAACGTTAATACACCACAGGCGGAGAATATACGTAAGTGCCCCTGTTATCCGTGTTTGCTCAGGCCTGTTTGCCCTCACTCCATACAAATTAACTGGAAACTCCATAAATCCTTTCCAGATTTTAGGGTGGAAAGTATGCTCATAATCTCAACTGTTTATTACCGTAAACAAGCAATTGTAGTACCGTGCCTTCATTAATGATTGATACCCACGTGACCTTAGATCCGTGGTGTCCTTGGGAGTTTCAGATTTAAATGTTGAAGTCAGGTAGGATTGGTACTCGTTGTAACTAGACTAAGTAACTAAAGTCATTAAAGTTACTAAAGTTACTGTCAATTTACGTACAAACAATCAGTTAGGGAATGATTGGATAAAGGTTTACCAACTGGTAAGTTGGGTTGCCTATATTTTGTGGTCACGTGGGTATCAATCATTAATGAAGGCACTGTATAAGTTTACTTTTTATAACGGATCGACATTTTCTAACACTTTCATTACTTTAGAATACATAATTAGCAGGGAAATAGTTGTTGTTCTTGTTAATTAAGTAGTAGGTATGTACTCTTTAGAGCTTGTTTAAATTTTTTATTTTGCGAATTAAAATAGTTATTTATGTTACAAGTACGCAAAACACAGTTAAACACAGCTAAAACGTTTTGCGTACATGTTTCATACAATATTTTTTTGTATAAGCTCTCCAAATTGGAAATTAGTATCTAGAATAATTCTACATCTGCTAATAGCTTGTGACATTTATAGAAAATCTAGTATTCGGTAGCCTGTGATCGTGACAACCATGGTAACCAGCTTGTTTAACAAGTTGTTTTTTAAGCCCGTATGACACGGTGTTAAATTTGAAACAAAATTTGCGTGTAAATTGACACGTAAATTTGATGTCAAATTTAACGCCGTGTCATACACAAAATTATTTTGTAAATTTTCATGCAAATTTTTATGAAATTATTTTGAACATCCTTGGTACTCCTGCCTTGCCTATCTTTTCCCTATCGTAAGAGTCTTTCAAGACTAGGTACGTAAAAGTGTCTAAGTTTACCAGGGATTTTCAAAATAATTTCATAAAAATTTGCATGAAAATTTACAAAATAATTTTGTGTATGACACGGCGCGCGGCGTTAAATTTGACATCAAATTTACGTGTCAATTTACACGCAAATTTTGTTTCAAATTTAACACCGTGTCATACGGGCTTAAGTGAAAAAATAATAAATCTAATAAATTCTAAAAAAATGGTTGATGTTCCGATCGAAATTACCGAAAAAGCCAGAAATATTGTACTAGATTTGCTGCCACTCAAGTCTAGGCAGCAATACGAGAAGGAGTACGAAATATTTAATGATTGGAAGCAGAAAAATCGTGTGACGGTCGTGAATGAAGATGTGATATTGACTTATCTGCATTCTGGTGACATTTTTAAATACGCCAAGAACTGTAATTTCCATTTTCATGTTTCAAAGTAGATTATTTTGTGTTAATTTCTATATTTTTTGTATTTTTTTGCAGCAATAGCTGTTTTGTGTTGTACAATGTTTTTAGTAAACAAATTCAGTCCTCTAAAGTGTTGCTAAGTTACCTTTAAGGGACTAGTCCCCTAAAGTGGCATTTTGCGGATTACAAACAGTTTCCAAAGTAACCACTTTGGAGACCATGTATACAAAAAAAACTTTTATAGTCTAACATGTCAACGCTGCTGAATGGCATTGTAATAATTAGTGTTTGTTTTATTTTTCACACTCTGATAAATATAAACAACAGCTTACAATAATTAGAAATACATTAATCACTTTTGTTAATTTTCTGCTATTTACAGAATCTAAATTAATATAATCATTAATCATTACGTTTTTCAATTATCACTGTTTGATATCGGTTTAATTTGATTTATATTTTTTCTCCCCTTCATGCAAAAAACGATTTTGTTCATTTAACACATTATTAATAATTCCATGTAATTACATCTTTCTCTATAATACAATCAAATATTTGTTTTATAACAATTATATATCCTTGTAACTAATTTTTGGTAGTAAAACACCCACCCACTTTTTATTAACTTAAGATTCTAGGAAATTCCTAACGAAATCGGAAGGGGTGAGAAAAATGTCCAAAAACAGAAGGATGTCTTTTGTTTTCATGGCTAACTCGACTGCAAATTAAAACATCAGTAAATTCAGTGTAAAACTTTATTTAAACATAGGTTGTTATACATCGTTGAAATCAGAAAAAAAAATGCAATCCATTTCTGTAAAAAAACAAAATGGCGCCCATTTAAAATAAGAAAGTTGCTATCAATATCTTGAAAACCGCCATTTTGAAAAATAATTGAATGACGTTTTTAAATCGTGCTAATCGAACCTAGTAACTTTTATTTGAAACTTTTCTCCATAAATATTAAAATTACGGAAATATTCCACTTTTTAAAAATACGCATTTTTCAGTTTTTTCAAGATAACAATTGAACGACTGAAAATTTGTAACTTTTCTAATCGGGATATGAATCAGTATGAGAAACTGCAAAACATTGCCCATTTAACCGAATCTCTATCTTCAATAATAACCAAGACACCCATACTATCCTAATCCATTTGAGACACCCTGTATACAGGGTGTATAGTTGTATAAGAATTCGACCAACAAACTTTCAGGGAGTAGGTACTTCACTTGCCCTAATAATGATGTACCCATACCCAGCCATTTCGCCTCATATCTTCTGGCGTATAGTTGTCCCTGCGCCTATTTGTCTACGCCAACTTGACTACGTTCATTTAGCCACGCCCACTTTTCCAGTGCTCTGTATTCGCTATCCTCACTTCCATTTGAAATACTACTCAATGGGAAAGTCCATTTAAAATTATGTTTACTGGTATTGTTTCCCGAATAATTTTACTAAATTATTGATCGATTCTCCCCCAGCCTAGTCGTTGTGGTGTTCCTATTTTTGGGGTCCCCCTACTTTTGCGGGTATTTCATTTTTTTTATAGTTTCCTTCCATAGGCTCTAGCTTCTGTGATTAGGAAAACAAAAATGGTATTGCTTGATGAGCGATAAATATAGGAATTCTTTTCGTATTATATCATTTTTGTCGGTTATAAAGGACACAAGCGGATAGGTCTCACCATGGAGCTCCCAACAGCTGGTATACTCAAGTCCACTGGGTTTGTGAAAAATTATTCTCAAACTGCAACTAACCTAAAGTCAGTGGGGCGCCCCACTAGTCTTTGCGAGTCTATGTCACAACGGCCACCGGTCACAACGGCCACCGGTCACAACGGCCACCTCATATTTTGGCCGTTATGGTCATGGTCACAAAGGCCACCTCGGTCACAACGGCCACCTATAAGTTTTGGTCACAACGGCCACCTTGGTCACATCGGCCACCCAGGCTCGTGGTCACAACGGCCACCTTGGTCACAACGGCCACCCTTGTTTTTAATTTGTAACACCAAACAACGCTGGTCACAACGGCCACCTTGGTCACAACGGCCACTCGGGTCTGCTGGTCACAACGGCCACCTTGGTCACATCGGCCACTCGTAACAGCTATTTCCAATAAAACCTTCACGCAATAATGTAGGTATATTTGCAAGCTTGAAAAATATCGCCTATTCAGTATAGGTACTTACTTACTTTTTAGAACACTGTTAGGGAATGTATTTATTTTGTGCAAATATACATTATTGCGTGAAGGTTTTATTGGAAATAGCTGTTTCGAGTGGCCGATGTGACCAAGGTGGCCGTTGTGACCAGCAGAATCGGGTGGCCGTTGTGACCAAGGTGGCCGTTGTGACCAGCAGACCCGAGTGGCCGTTGTGACCAAGGTGGCCGTTGTGACCAGCGTTGTTTGGTGTTACAAATTAAAAACAAGGGTGGCCGATGTGACCAAGGTGGCCGTTGTGACCAAAACTTATAGGTGGCCGTTGTGACCGAGGTGGCCGTTGTGACCATGACCATAACGGCCAAAATATGAGGTGGCCGTTATGACCGGTGGCCGTTGTGGTCAGCCCCCGTCTTTGCAAAGTCTTTGCTTTAGGTTAGTTGCAGTTTGTGAATTATTTTTCACAAGGTTTTTCCAGTGGACTTCTGTATACATACGCTCAGCTGTTGGAAGCTCCATGGTGAGACCTATCCGCTTGTATAAAGGACTACTTCATTCGTTAAGATTTCTAATATTGCAGTTCTGTTATAAAGTATATTTTAATTAATTAATTAATTAATTTAATATTTATGAAACTTTCTATGCGGGGAGAATATATAATTTCCTCTGTTACAGTACTATGTAAAGGGCAGGTCACCACAAAGTACTACAGATTTCTCAGTAAAGGGGGCGGATGGGTTTGGATGCAGAGCTATGCTACAATAGTCCATAACTCCAGATCTTCAAGACCTCATTGTATCGTTTCAGTCAACTACGTTCTTAGGTAAGTTAGCGTGTATTTAATCCGTAACATAAAAAGAATTTAAAACCGGAAGAAAAACTATTAAATATAAACATCCAATTTCTTGTAGTGACCTAGAAGCAAAAGATTTAATTCTGAATTCGGCCCAAGGATCGCCTCGGGAAGATGTGCCGAATACACCACCGGAAAAGCATTCGCCGTTACATACCCCAACGCGTTCCTTATCAAGCCAACAAAAATATCAAATTCCCAGAGCGTTGCAACCTAGTATTATAACACCTCCATCGTCTTCTATACCAGACGATGAATATAATGATTCCAACGGTGCGGTTGCGTACCCTCCTGATTACCCATCCGCGGTCTTTATACCAAATTATCCAGAAGATTCGTATTACCAACATCAACATCAAGAATTATTTTATCAGTATGACTCAGATTTAACACATCATCCCTTAAGTTCGGTGGGTTCGTCTCAGCAACGACCTTTTAGTGCATCATCTAGTAGTTGTAGTAGTACAGAAAGTGATCATCCCCACAATCAAAACTTGCATTTGCAAAGCGTGGGAAATCCTTATTGTGGGGAGACTTTACATGGACAACATTTTATGAGCTGTTTTAATAATAATCAAGCTCATGCCCAGTCTCAAACAAATGTATACGGTCACGATTTTAAACAAATATCACATCCACAGTCTTCTGCTGGTTATACCAGTGTTATAGTTGATACGCAACAGTATCAGTTGGCTCACGAGTACGTGCACTGACATTAAATTTACTGTAAAAACTGCCTAATGGCATTTGAATATTTTTTAAAAAGGGACTATTTTTTTTATTCTCAATAAAACCGAATTCACTGCTATTGTATGTTCCGAGCAAGAATGTGATAGGTATGAGTAAAACTGAATGTATGTATCATCTCCAGAAAATAAGCAAAGTGCTTGAAATATATTAAAAGTTGAAAGTAAAGGATGATGTAAAATTTCAATTTTGTAAGAACTTAGTATATAATATTTCATTAAATATCTGTAGGTGCATTGTTAAAAACCATTTGCATCATCATATCTAACATCTGTTAGTACAATTAATTTCCTAAAGGTTTGATAAATTAAATAATTCGTTAAAAACCTTGCGACGACTTTTTCCCCAAAAAATTGTCCCAAGAGACGATGCCTATTAATTGACAGTTACAAACTGTTACTGACAATGCCTGGTTGATTAGCAGGGCCGGAACAACAATTTTAGAAAGAAAAGCTACACGCCATAGGAATTGTTCTTGGAATGCTGTATGATATTATGAAACACGGTGGTGCATATTTGAAGTAGCACTGTTTGTGTTCGAAATGTTTAATTGGTGTTTGTTTGTTGTACGTAAAGGGAATATCCAAATAATACTGGGATGCATAATCACTTCATTAATTTTTACCATCAAATCTTAATAAAATATTACGTAATCACAGTAACAAAATATCTACATATAAACAATAATAATAATAAATAATCATTTGCAACCATATACAGACTTACAATTATTATTATTTGATATCTATCTTTTGAAAACCGGCAAACTTACAATAGGAGTTCAAAAGAAATATATTTTTAATCAAGGCCTACAATAACTTTTGGCAGCAGTACAAACAATGTTTTTTAGGCGGATACCACAAATTTTCAAATAAATTACATTTTTCAATTCTACTTCACGGCCGCATTTATATTACTACCGCGTTTCCGTGAAGTAAATGCGACCGTGTATTAATTATTAACAGATGCCTAATAGAAAGTGCCACTTTCCGGTCTTTAAAAGTTACGTAAAACAGCTGTTTTTGTCACACCCTCCTACAAATTGTTTTTTTCGCCAATCGTCGAATTTTTGCCGTTATAATTCAGAAATTTTACCTTTTTTATTGAGTAGCAAGGAAACCTTTGTTTAGTACATAGGGGGAGGTATTGTCTTAAACCGTAATAATATACGACTCTCACAATGGGTAGATACTTTTTCTGCTAAATGTTGAAAACATAAATAAAGTAATTTAAAATGCTGTGATGCTGTTTAAAGTCTGTGCGATACCCGTTTTGGTTTGCATTTCAATACTAAATATGCAGTAAATTACGATTATTACTTGTTTGGTTCGATTTTTCCTAATTAAATTTACATACAGGGTGTAGAATTGAATTACGCACCATAGGGTTTCAATGCAAAATGGTTAGGTATGTTCATTTATTTTCTACGCTAATTATTTTAGAGCTAAGCCGTTCTGAAGTTTTTTGTAGGGAAAGAAATACTGAATCTGGACGTTCTATTGTTTTGTATTTTAGTTTTACAGAAAAAAAATTGCAAAAATTGAGCCCTGAATTTAAAAATCGCGCGCCTTTTTTACTTGCGGAACTGCCAGTTATGCTGGTCAAACTTTTAATTTTGGCTCTAAACTGTAAATAAATGTAAAATTTACACATCAATCACGGAAAAATTCTTTTAAAAAACGCGCGATATTTAAATTCAGACATTCATTTTTTTTCTTTCTGCAGAATTAAAATACAAAACCAATGAACGTCCTGATTCAGTATTTCTTTCTCTACAAAAAACTTCAGAACAGTTTAGCTCTAACGTAATTAGGGGAAAAATAAATAAACAAAGATTTTTGTTTTGAAATCCCTATGGTGCGTAATCCAATTCTACCCTGTATATTGGGATGGATTACTGATAAGGATTCGCCTTAAACGAAAGTTTGGATATTTTTAATCATGAGAGAATGTACTCTTAATATGAAAAATTCTAAATTAGGTTAGTTTAAAGCAAGTTTAAAGTAGCTCGAAATTTATTTGATTTATGATGGAAAAGTTGAAACTTTGAAAAAAAAAAAAAACAATAACGAGTTCATGGTGTTGTTCAAATATATCTGTGGAATTGTTAACGTTACAATAATAATGGTAGCGGTGAAAAAACTTAGTTTTTTATTGTTCTATTATTGTATTTTCAATTTTGTCATTATTAGATTAGGTGTGTATACAAAAGTATTCAATCCCGAGTGCCAGTGCCATATATCTTATCTATATTTGTTTTAAAGTAGTACCTACCATTTTTTTAAATTTTAGGATAGTGAACATTACCTATTTTTATTTCAATTTTCTACAAAGTACGTCTTATTACTACGAGCATAATATGATCAACAAACTTTTCGATAAAGGTTGCCGATGAAATATAATTAGTGTGTTTTTACTTATTTTGTTTCCACTAAAACTAACTTAAAACTTTGACAGTTGTCACTCAAGTGTGCGCTGTAATTTTGCGGCTTGTCCGAACCACTGTGCGCGTTTCTAGTTATACCTACTTCTTTCTTTCTAGCTTTACAGGTTAAAGCGAGCGCAAAATTCGGCTGTTTATGAAATTCAAGGCGGTTGCCTAGGAAATGAAAACAAGTAACATTTTGTACCCGCATAATTAAAGGGAATTGTAGTGTATGCGAGTAAAAGCAAATTAATCGTGTAGCAACACACAATTTTATTCCATGGCCAGCCTTTATCGTAATCGATCATCTTGTACCTCGGACACCTTATAAATAAAAATAGGTTTTTTAATTTAAAAAAAATTGCTTTGTAAAAATATAAATAGTAAGATGCGTTTTAACAAGTTTTAACCTTTCCCCAAAACAGTATAGTGTAAATCAAAATATCTTTGTTTATTAATTCTATTCATTGTAAAAAATATTTATAAGTATAAAATTATTTTTTTCATTGTATATTATTTATATAACTGTAGATGTTTGTGACAATAATTTTGAGACTGTGAAAATTGTATTTGTAAATAGTACATGTAAAATAATTTATAAAATATTATCCTATTTAATTACGTATGTCAGACCAAATATAAAATAAAAGTTACTGTTATTTTTAATTCGTTGTTTGATTATTTTAAAAGAAGTAAATTTTACTTCTTTGGATTTTATTTTGTTTTTAGATATAAAAAACAAGCTCTCCTCATTACGTCAATTTTTTTAATGTAAGAGGGTGATATCATAATAAAACATTTAATTAAGCACGACCCATTGAGCCCTTACCAACTAAATATTTGTCAAAGGAGGACGAAGCTTGTGATTTTATAAGCACATCAGCGTAAATGATGTTCACGTGCCACTTGATGTCAGTAATTGTAGGTTCATTTGTGTTCTACCCTAGCTCTCTCAGCAGGACATTGTATTAATGGGATCACAACGCATGCACTATTAACTTTACACCCAAGCTTCTATTATTTTCTAATTGTTTTTTTTACCTTCCGAGACAACGAAATAATTTTAAAAAATCATTGCGCTTTAAATATTCAAAGTTATTAAAGAATTAAATGGGGTGTTGGGGCAACACCGACTCTTTATTAATTCCAGAAGAAATTACAGCGTTATGTAATGATATTTATATTTTGTTTTTAAAGTAGGCTTTCCAGTAATTTTCTGAAAAAAGGCAGTTTGTGATTTATTAGCCAGCTGGCCGAGTACTAGGTTTACAAAATTACAAGTTAAAACTCTACCATATTTCTCCCCTCATTAGTCATTTTCCTTGAATTTTGTTCACATAATTTGTTTCTGCAAATTTATTTGCCAATAATTTTCTATAGTACCTACTGAATAATTATTTTTGTTTATTTTTACGGATTATTGTTTTTTCCATAGCACAAAATGCTTGTATTAATATCCCTGTGGTTGTGTATAACCTGGGGTAGGGGGAAGCTACATGTTGAAGATATACAGGGTGATCATTTGAAAACAATCTACCCTTAATATTTCGCGAACCATACCAAATATCAACAAAATGTAAAAATACGTTTTTATAGAGGATGGGGGGGCACTCGATAGCGTAATCCGCGCCGCGCTAATACTTGCCCCACCGCCCTCACCTATCCAACCTTGAAAAGTTTAAATGCCACTATGCCCTATGTGATACCTCAAATTAAAGGTCTTTAGAAATGCTCTCTTTTATGCAAAGAAAATTAAAATCGATAGATTCGTTTTGGAGAAATTAAAACAAAAACATACAAAAATGTGTGTGCTTAAAACGTTCGCACATCAAAAGTGAAAATCAAATGGTAGCTGTAAGATTATTATTCGCCGAAAAAGGTAAAAGAAAGTCGAAGTGCCATGTACGGGGTCGAAACAGCCGAAATGTGCGAGATACCGAGTCTTGCCCTATCGCACTCTCTTGCCGGACTTCTTAAGCACCACACTTTTTTCATGTTTTTCTTAATTTATCCAAAACGAATCTATCGATTTTAATTTTCTTTGCGTGAAACGATAAAAAACATAGTACCATTTAAACTTTTCAAGGTTGGATAGGTGGGGGCGGCGGGATAAGTGCGACACGGATTACGCTATAGAGTGTCCCCCATCTTCTATAAAAACGTATTTTTACATTTTTTTGATATTTCGTATGGCTCACGAGTTATTAAGGGTTGATTGTTTTCAAATGATCACACTGTATTTATAATACTATTAAGTAGGTACAGGCTTTTCGTAGAGCGACAACAAAAAGTCTTAACAGTGTTTCACTGTAAGACAACGTAAAACATTTCTACACAAGTTATCAACAAACATACCTGTAGTATACAAAAATTTTCCTCTTTTACCATCTCTGAAAATGCCCGATTTTTTAGAGGGAGTTGTCAAAATCAATCGACAAGGATTATTTTGTTTTATGAAAGTCGAGTATTGGAATAAGTTTTAAATTTTGTAAAAAATAAAATTCCTAGGGAAAATGAATATGAGGCCAAAAAGTTCACTTGGTTTTTGTTTTTAGCAAGAAATTAGCACTTCTCTAAAAAAAATCACCTTTTAATGCTTCAATGCCCAAAAATAATTTTGAAAATAATACCTTCAACCAACTTCCCATATAGGGAAGCCTCAAATTTCTCCATTCTCAATAATAATACCTTTGTCCTATTGCAAAATTAAAATAAAATATTACATTGTTATAGGTATACAAACGTTGTGTTGTATAGTAGTCTGTTTTTACATGATTCTAAAAATATTTTTGTTGTACCTGTACCCACACTCCCTATTTCCCAAGGATTATAGCAAAGATGTGTAAACTTTCAGTAAAGATTAACTCACTTTCTTTTTTTATTTTCTTTGTTGTTTTAGCACTTTCCTAACGACATTTCCGTTAAATACGGGCACTCTTTTATTTTAAAGAGCTCTCGAGTTGAAAAGAACGCTTTGGTAAACCCAAGCATAATTGGTATCAAATCTTTATACAAACATATCAGATTGAGCATGTAAAACTAAAGCGAGAGTGTGCCGTCGTCTTGGTTACGACGCTCTGGGGTGGGCATCCCTCTCCAGAACGATGAGAACAATTGCACTCGCTAACAAAACGATACCGCTCAACAAAACTATCGAAATCCATTCAATTCTCATTACTCCTTGTTTTACACGTAGTTATAAGGTGTGTAAACTAAACGGTGTAATAGTCCTACTTTTAATTTATAGCCATTCTAAAATTAATTCCCATACTTTTATTACATTTTAAAAAGAGATAGCTTGGTATGTTATCTATATTAAATTAGTAACGATATTTTTTTGGATTAACATATCCAACACATTAACGCATTGTTTTACATTCAACTTGTTATAATCTAAAATGAATATAATCTGATAGCTCCAGACAGAGGTACCTATACGTCAAACAAATCAACAAATGACAAATCTTATCTTAAATCAAATTATGATAGTCATCGAATGCAGCAAGACTTCGTGGGGCCCGGGGCTATAAGACACTTCTAAATTTTTTACCTTCTATGAATTAATCAAACTGGTTTCTTTCAGCCCTTTTATGCTATTTTCGGCAAATATACTTAGTACATCTAACTCTGAATTACGAAGTAGATCCAAAATGTTTTAAAACTTTATAGGTAGTACCGGTTTATGGTCAAACAAAACAAGAGTTTCCAATTTTAACATCTGTAGGTGGGTGGGTGTGTATGTATGGGACGCCTCTAGCGCAAAAACTAGTGAACCGATTTTGATGAAATTTTAAATGCAGGGGTATATCGAAAATTCATCGACAAAATAAGCTTTTCAAAAAAATCCGAAACCGGAAGCGGAAGTTACACATAGCATTTTTTTCAGAAGCGAAATTTTGAAAATCTGAGTAGGGAGTATGAAAGAAGACCATAATTGAAGGGAAACAGTTTTTTGTCGGACTCTCTAACTTCAAAATGGCGGCCGCTATGAATTTTTCAAAATTTCGACTTTAACGCCCTTTAGCGGTACTACACCATGAAAAAAAATTCTTTAGTAAATCCATAAACGGTCGCAACGGTGCTCTTCCAAAAGTGTTGAAATTTTTGAAAAATTATTACAAAAACAACAGTCTACCCGATTTTGTTTAAATTTTCTACACTTATGCAGCTTAGTACTAGCTACATTTTTGTTTTTTGATGAACGTCAGAATTTAACTGTGAGACCCTTTACGAGGGTTTTAAAATCGGAAATTGATGCTCCTATAGCGCCTTTATTAGTCAAAATATGAAAGAAGTTTAAATATAAAAGTTATTCAGTATTATATACCTACATTTGTATATCACAGCCCTGAGGCTCGATGGGCCCGGATATAATTGAAAAAAAAATAAAAAATGTACTGTCTACATACTCGATGTCTATTAAAGATAATCTGTAATAAATTATTGAAGATAATTAATTGGAAAAATAAAATGATATATCTAATTATTATCTTGAATCTTCCTATGTAAAGTTATTTTTTAATATTTTCAGTAAATTTCTGTACCAATTTAGCGTCAGAAAGTATAATTGTATTTTGAGGTTCCCCAAAATCTTAATCTATTGGAAATAATCACAATTTTCGCTAATACCAAAGCAAGGAAAAAAATCTAATACGTACCTATATCTACAGTGTGTCCCCGGGTCGTGTATGCAAGAGGTATAATGCAACAAATATTTGAATTTTAAAATTAAGTTTTTAAGATTAGTTTTTGTATCAAATTAGTAACCCATCGGGTTGGGCTTAGATCAAGTGATTGTGCATGCCAGACTATGCTCCCATGCAGCCAGTCCAAAATCTACATTCTTTTAAACAAATTAGGTTTTATAATAATTAAAGTGTAAATAGACAATACTTTTCTGTATTCTCTACTGAAATGCAAATTTTCTAATTTTTTTCTCCCATTTCTTATTTAAAAGAAGTTTGTAATAAAAAGTTTCTTCCTAAATTAAAAACCGAGAGTGATTTATTGAACACCATATCGTTGTTTTCGAATTTATCAAAGGGCCTTTGTAATTTATAATAAATTTAAACAGATTTTTGGACACCCAGTAACAAGTAAAACTTACGAGTAAGAACTGAGTGGCTGTTTTTCGAAAACTCTCATTTTCCTTAACTTGTAACACAGTTTACTATTTCTTGTGACAGCTTGCATAAAAAGTATATTACTATTGCTATTCGGTATGGGGGGAGGGGCGGTGCAAAGTTGGAAAACAGCCAAATATCGCGTTCTTACACCACTAACACCTCGGCCTTAAAAAGAATATTCCAGAAAAATATTAATATACAAATATTTATTATAAATAAGATATAAAACTACATGGAGATTATAAATATTAGTACCAACATAATATAAAGATTGAAGTTTACGAAATGTCTTTGTTCGTTTATCTCCGCTTACCACTTTTAATAATAAAGATCATCTCGTAATCTATCTTCAACAAAATGCATCCCATCCATTGGTACACTTGTATGATCACTGAAAAGTTTTTGAATTTATAGTTAGCTATACAAATGATTGAAATATGTACTTATAGTAACCCAAGCAAAATAGTAGATTAGGCAACCCAAATAACAAATTAAATAGCGGCCTGGATTATAATTTGTTGTTGTTGTTGTTAATAAATCAATAGAGATACAAAGATAGCTGTAAATAATTTTGAACTAACCAAAAATTATATGTATATTCTCCAGCTCATTTCATTTTGTGTTGTTGTTTCATATTCTTTTATAGAGTATTTTGCAAAATAATCTCGATAAATTGATTATCACTTTTGAAATGTCGCATATATTTTTAATAATGAAAGGTAAAATAGGTTTCTCCGATTTCTTCTTGTTTTGATATTAAAATAGCAATCAAACAGCTATTATATTTGTTATTTGGGTTGCCTATTCTACTATTTTCCTTTGGCAATTAGAATATAAGAGTAGGTATTTCTATTCCTAATCGTATGTAAAACTTACTTGCGTGTATCAGGACGCTTCGACGATCCTGGCATATTTTTTATGTTATATTTTGTGTTACCCAAAATATCAGGTTCAGGTTTTTTCAAAGTAGCTTGTCTGCTTAAAGGATTTGTATTTGTATCTAATGCAAAATTGTTATTGAAATGCTGATTATTATCCTCGGCTGATATTGTGTATCGTTTTGCTAATTCTTCAGTTGGTTTTAATGCTCTTCCCAAAGATCTGAGATAGAAAGAGTTTAGTAAATAAATTATTTTTTTAATTCTAAAATTGCAAGTCATTTTTTCTTATTATTGCACTAATTTTTAGCATATGATGGAAATTTATTTAAGATTTAACATGTTTTCCAGGGGAATATTATATTAATTTGCAGAATTAGTCAGCGTTTTATGTCTAATAAAGATTAGTTGACATCGAGAAATTAATGAGATTGAAATTATTATGAGTTTTAAACAAAGAAAACTAAAGATGACATACGTAGATAAGAAACTAAGAATTCGATAAGATTACGTTCTTAGCAAATTATTTACTTAATAAATATTAACTTAACCCAATTAGGTATACCTAGCTGAACATTAATATTTGCCAATTTCAAAAATTGTGTTTGTAATTTCATTGGAACCCAATCCAGATAAGTAGATTAGTTTGTTGATTGTTTTTTAAATTATTTAAGAGAAATATTTTCATTTTCATGGAATTATTTTTAAGAATCAATAATAACATTGGCAAACAGAACACGTTTTTGAAGGGAAAATCCGATGGATACAGACCTAAGAAATATAGATGTTTCAACAAAAAGAATATTGCAACATTTTAATTAGAAACAGAATGTATAGAAACTTTTTTTTATGAAAAAGGTAAAAAAAAAAAATCAATCTAGATATCGTTGATTATTCGACTGAGTGGAGTGTGTCCCAGGGAGGACAAAAAAAAACGTTTTAAGGAACGTAAAAGATTAAGGACATGTTGCTCGATAATCGGGATGATTCAGCAAGAGTAGCTACACTGGCTGTTACTGGAAAAGTATTTATGCAAATTTACGGAAGGAAGTTTTTATGTAGTTAATTGTCCATAAACAAACCATTAAAAATATTTTCAATCGTAATTCCATGCTATAGACGGCACAATCGGGGTTCACTAAGATTAATTTGCAATTTCTCCAAAAATCACCCGAAACGTCAATGAATAGGATTACGTTTTTCGCGATAAAAACCCGCTAAAATACCGATAAAAATGTCGCTTCTCTGATAAAACTCGTTGGCATGCACTCATACTCATACAATAAAAAAAAACTCGTGCTAACGCACTCGTGTTTTTACTACATTGTGGTATCATGTTTTACCTAGCAGCAATGTTTCGGGAACTAGGTAGCTGGAAGCTACTACTAAAATTTTCCGATAAAAATCTAATGTAGGTATTGTATATGAAAAAATATTTTTTTACTCATTTTCGTACCCATATTATTCCGGCCCGTGCCGCAACCTCATATTCGTATGACAATGAGCCTCATTCTATGCTCGTTTATTTTTCACTGTTATTTTCGTCACCATGGGAACCCAGAGCAAAACAAAAGCATTTTTTCACTAAACAAAAATAACAAGCTAACTATGCGCAAATGCTGCGTTTTCTTGACGGCTATAGAAAATTTACTTAGTCATATGGCTTCGTTGTTTAATTTTTTGAAGGACCTTAAATGTTAAATTCAGATTGTACTTTGTTTGATTTGTTGTCATATCTAGTCAAATGTTTTTGTACTTGCCAAACAATAACCTTAAACATTCTTACTGCCCCAGCCTGTATAGGTATTATAACGATTTTATCCTATATGAAAATTAAAATTGAAAGTAGGTACCGGATACGTTAATTTTATGCAGTGGCGCACCCAAGGGGGGGCAAAGGGGCAATTGCCCCCCCCAAGACCATATTTTTTCTTTGGTTAAAAATTTTCAAAAATTTTTCGGTGTAGCGGGGAGCCTCAAAAGCCATTACTTAAACTTTAAATTTCACGTTGCCCCCCCCAACGTATATTTCTGGGTGCGCCACTGATTTTATGTCATAAGTGGAAATGTTGAAGCAGTGGACATGATGCAATTTGTAGAAACAGTAAATGTACGAAAGCATTCCAAAAATTATTGTTATACTTTTTTTTCCATCCAGAGATATTAGATAGGTACTGCCCATTGTTTCAGAAGATTTTCCTATTAGCAGATCTGCCGAATATCATGGAGGTTGGAAAAGAAACAGAGGGATATGTATTGAAAAATCCACTGAGTAGTATGAGAAAAAATTTCAGCAGTAATTTCTGAATTTTTGTAAAGAGCGATTCATTTCAGGAAAGTTGTTAAAACAATACATCAGTTTGACTCTGATATCTGGTGTCAAGTTGTTAATTAATCTTAAATTCTGTAATTAATTCGAATAAATTTTTCATGGACCGACTTATTTTGTTTTTAATTATGCAATTAATTATTAATTATCCTAGATTATTATTTATTATTTTAATTACGCAATGGTACTCCGATAGAGTAATGTCATTATAATGTTCAAATTGTCATTCAGAATAATGTCATTATCATACACTAGTGCAGGGGTGGTCAGACTTGTACTATCGGCGATCTACCACAAAATAATTAGGCGGCGTGCGATCGACTATTCTACTACTAGGTATAAAAAAATACAACCGAACTAAATAGTATAATATTTATTGCACATGCAATATAAATTATACATATGAAATCTAATAATCTAGGTCGGTATGTCATTTTTTTTAGCTCTTGTGGGTATGCGTGCGGACTTACTTATTATTTACGCGATCGACTCTAAAAGCTCTCGCGATCGACCGGTCGATCGCGATCGACTGTTTGAGCACCCCTGCACTAGTGCATACTATTAGTACCAGCATATTATATTGTTTTATTGAAGAGTAGAAGTGGAACTTTTTGTGCTGCGTTTTTAAAGTTTGAAGAAATCATATTATTTTGTAAATTGGGATTGTCATAACTATCCGAAGTAAACCGAAAATTACATTATCTGACGCTCGTAGCGTCACCAAAAGTAGGTAGGTTAGGTACTATATTTTTTCTGCCGCTGACGGACCAACTGCTAAACAGTTCAACTTTAACTATTTCTATAGAGTTTTAAAACATCATATTTTTTATGTTTAAAAAAAATTGGTTGTGTGTATATGAACTATTGTATTCACCTTGTACTGAAAGGAGTTACATTTTTCTTCTGCGCTATTGAAAGCTTTTGAACCCATGCATATAATCCAACGACACATCCAATGAGTACTATTAGCGCTCCAGCAAAAACAATACATACGACATAAAATATTAACTTTAAGTCATCGAATTCAGAGTGAAGTACAGGATCATCCTTACTGGCCCTAAGATTGACATCATCAGAGATAAACTACAATAAAAAATGCGATAAGCAAAATGGATTAACAATAATAAAATTAACCCAACACTAAAAAATATTTAGGTATTATGTGAAATGGAACACAATTTAGGGTTTACAGATCTTGGAGAGACTGTATGAAATGTTTTATGAAAATTTAATTGAATGGGAGGAAAATGAAATAAATTTGTTGTTGAAACTGCTGTCTACATTTTTGAACTCACGTTTTACTTTTGTTTAAAAATGAATCTTATACAAAAATGACTTAAGTTGTTTATGGCCAACCGTTTTCTCAAAATAATAATAACAATACCTACTTACCATTTTTATTATTTATTACGCACAGCACGTACAAACATACACGCTAGATACTTTTAAATTCACTTTTGTCTCTAAAATGCTATCAACAAAAAACGATCTTTTCCATATCTAATCTATTACCCACTTGTATGGATCACCACAGGATGTTCGACGCTAATGATTCATGTATTTTTATAATACCTATCCATTCTCGCAAGTTCTTGTTTAATCATTACCCTGTAATCCAAATAGCTAAAGCCTATCAACTATCAACCTTATCTAATAAGAAGAATGGAGTTTTTTAGTTTGAAATATTAATTATCTAATTCAGGGACGAATATTTCTTAGATTTTGATAAAGAATGCTTTTATCAATTCATTGTAACGGGTTGCTAAACCAAGTAGGTACAGTATCTTCAAATCTTATTTATAACCAGATATACAAGAACATAATAATGCAGGTAAGATTTACAAAGAAATAAAAAAAACCGGAGTTGCCATTCCATAATCAGAAATGAAAAGTGAACGTTGAAAATAATATAGAATGGTCCCTTCGAAGGAATGAACAGTCTAGTCACCGAAGCAAAATAGTACAATAGGCAACCCAAATAACTAATATAATAACTGTCTGGATTAAATAGAGGTTTGTGATTGGTGCAAAGTTTACTTGTACTGCCGCTTAGGCAACCATTGCAAAAGAGTTTTTAAAAAATGTTCAGTTTGGTTCTGTAATCTTTGACGTTTTCTAATATTGAACTAAGGCAGTCTTTTCCTAATGTAATAATTAATAAACAAAGATTTCGTAGATATTAATTGTTGACTTTGGAGGATTATTACAAGAAAAGTATCCACTGTAGAAAAAGAGTTACGTAACTTATGCATTTCTAGTAAGTTATAGAACAACGTACCAACCTTGCAACGTACCACCGTTTTGGTCCGGTGGGTTTGAAACACCCTGTATAAAAACTGGCAATGCGTAAGTAAGCGAATATTCGTTGGCTAAAGGAAAACTTTTCAAGACAAAAGGGTTTAAATGTTAAATCTGATCATTAGATTCCGAAATGCCGAATATGCCTATGTAATTGTTCCTATTTCGGCAATATTTTAATGATATTGATGATATTATTCCGTATTATTCCGTATTATTCCCTATTTTCTATTATTTTCGTTGCAGTTTCATATTCGTAATATAGGTACTTACTTACACAAATAGATTTTTTTTAACGTTGTGACAATGCTTTGTTTGACGACTACTTGCCTGAAAAACCCAGTAGGTACCAGCACACTACAAGGGTTGTTTCCTATGAATGTTACGACTTGGAATTTGCAAATGTTTTTTTCAAAACAGACACTATAAACATTATAGAATTTTTTTTGCTTCAGTGCATATCTACACCCACTGAAGATGCGAGATATTTTAAGGAAGTATTTGATTGTCAGTTACAATGATAATTAAATTTGCTTTAAAAATTAAATCAATAATAATGTATTCGACAATTATTAATTAGTAGTATGTTAAGCTTAATCGATTTTCTATACTTAAAAAAGTGGAGGTGCGCATCTCCCCTGGACTTTCCCATACTAAAAACAGTATAGTTCTCGAGGCAATCCTGGCAATCACTTGAATGTATAGCGAGAAAAACGAGACTATACAGGTTCGATATATACAGAAGAAAGACACGCATCTGTAGTAATAATAAATTAATAAACCAGCACAGAAGTTCCGTTTGAAATTTGAGCAGGCGAAGCTGGACGATCGCTGCCGACCGACGACACGACGATCCGTTTCTGTCCGACCTAAATATTAAAAATTTAGAAAACGCAGCTAAAATTCACTAATTTCTCATCAACCATACATTTTAGCCATATCAATACCGTATACTAAAATAGACAATTAAATTTTGCATTCAGTTATAATAATATAGGTATGAGGTGTTTCATTTAAAATCACAAAGTTGCTTATTGTACCGTGGAAAGTACAGACCCTGTATACGTAATGTAAATTTAGGAGAATCCAAATCTATATACTGAACAACTTTTATATTTAAACTTTTTTCATATCTTGACCAATAAAGGAGCTTATAGGAGCATCAATTTTCGATTTTAAAACCCTCGTAGAGGGCGCCACGGTGAAATTCTAGCATTCAACAACAAAAGAAAATGTATCTAATACCAAGCTGCATAAGTGTAGAAAATTTAAACAAAATCGTGTTGCCAGTTTCTTTGTAATAATTTTTCAAAAATTTCAAAATTTTTGGAAGAGGGCTGTTGCAACCGTCTTTGGATTTACTAAATAAATATTTCTTCATGGTATAATACCGCCAAAGGGCTTTCAAACAAGTTGTTGCGGAATCTGATCAGATAACTGGTTTTTGAGTTGTGGGACGTTAAAGTCAAAGTTTTGAAAAATTCATAGTGGCCGCCATTTTGAAGTGTTAAGAGTGTGCGGTTCTTTCATATTCGCTAGCCGCTAATTTTTATGGTACCTAAATGCCTGTACATTTCAAGAATTTTTAAGTGATTGAACTACTTGCAGTCTATACATGCGAATTTCTAACAATCAACTCATTTATAATTCGTGTGGAAACAAAAGCTTTTTGATGTTAGATTAACATTATACAGGGTGAGTATAAAAAAAGGTCGGATATTTTACCCACCTATAATACTCATCAAAAGAAGCAAAAAGTCTTAATAAACATAGGTCCGCAAATAAACTGCTTCATAAGCACTATACCATTAGCACGGCTGTACATGAAATGCATATCTGCCATTTTCTTTTATTTGCAAATAATTTTAAGCGAAATAGTTATTTATGTTATTCTTATTAGGAGTATAAGCAAAGCTTTATGTGCTGTGGCTGGTTGACTGCCGATCGTAGTGAGGAAGCCAAATCAGCCGAAAACGCTCATGAAAACTCATTGAGTAGAGTAGGTACGTAAAACACCCATGAAACATTCAACCAATGTTTCGTTTTCAAAGCACGTATCTGTATTCTGTACCCTAAAACCAGAGGTACCTATCTACTATAAGTCCAATATCATACTTTTAGATTGCTCTGCCGTATAATTTGCTTTTTGCTGCTTAATACACTATGGTTCTAGAGTACAGAATTATAATAATTGTCATAAGTATTAACAAAAACTCACGCCACGATATCTGCGGCCTTCCAACGTTGGTAGTCGGACCTACCTTATATAATACTGCGTTGTCCTCTTGCAAATACACGAAATCCAGCCATTTCTCGGTTTGAACTACCCCGTAGTATCCATCACATCACTAACACTACAGTACACTACACGACACTTCCAATCTTTCCTCAGTTGCATAATTTCCAATAAACATCAGCAGTTGTGCAGCAGTCCAACTCATTAACGTATCAATTGTAGATGAAATTTTCAGATACAGTTCCAAGTCCGGCAATGCTTTTAAGAATGAATATCTAAAACAAAACGTAGGTACCTACTGTTAAAAATGTATTGAGCTAATGCGTCATGTGGAGACTTCCCAGTCCCCAGACTCGATCTTACGACATCGAAGTATGAGGAAGTTCCAAACTAATTTTAGATTATTATACAGAGTGTCTCAAACTAAGTGAATAACATTCGGGTCGTGAAAACATTTTAGGGGTACAACTTCAGTTAATGGGAAAGATGTACATTTGGTTTTTCCAAACAGTAGGTACACAGCCTACTCTAATTATAATATATCAGTAGGTATGTAAAGGTTAAATTGTTGTTTTTTGTCAACCGTACATAATGGGTTTCTTTGGGTTCTTAATTATGAATAGCAAATAAGAAAACCTGACTTTACATTTATAGCACAATATTATTTTATAGCAAGATGATTCATTTTCGTAGGTACGATCTAACGATCCTTTATGTAAAATTCTAAACAGTAAAATTAAAAATCAAACAAGATGGAAACATGTACCTATTTTCTTCATTTTTGTATTGTGTTCTAAAGGTTAAAATAAAAGTTACTTAATGATTTTAATTACTATTAAGCTAGACTTATATACCTACTTCGTTCTTAAGTTAATTAATTTTCTGTTGTATAAACTGATTAAACAAATACAAATCGATAAATACCTTATGAAGTGTAAGCAGCAGTTTAGGTAGGTACCTAGGTTATATAGGTATGCAAAACCAATTTCTTTCTTCGATTTATTCGATATTAAATGTAAAAGCACCACTTATTCTTGTACTAGCACAACTAAAAGTGAAATCAGTATTATTCGAGGATCCACCTTTTCATAGAATTATCAACCAAAACAAAAAGTTGCTACATGCGTTAACGTAACCATGCTTATCGTGCAGGTGTTGTGATTTCGTGAACAAAAACTTTTACCTCTAGTTCTTATCAATTTAGGAAGAAATCAATTTTAAACTAACTTGTTTTTGACAAATAAGGTGAATAATACAAAGGTACTTACTACTTATTTAATCTAAATAACTGAAACCATATTCATAAACAAAAATACAAAATCTGCATTCCCATAAAATGGCAGTAGGTATATTCAACTTTTTTTTTAACTGACATATTCACACATCATTTGGATGACATTATTATGTCAAGTAAACGTCAAATAAACGTCAATAAAATATTAATATTTTTAAAATTCTTGTTTCATTGTCATTGTCATTGTCATCCGAATACAGCTCTTACTCTGAGTTTTTCTTCAATATTTCTCATTACATTATTACTCGTTGCGGACGTCTGAAGCACACACACTTTTTTCATGTTTTTTTTTAATTTCTCCAAAACGAATCTAGCGATTTTAATTTTCTTTGCATAAAAATTTGAGGTATCACAAAGGGCATAGTGTCATTTAAACTTTTTAAGGTTGGATAGGTGGGAGAAGCAGGATAAGTATTAGCGCCACGCTGATTACTACGCTATGGAGTGTCCCCCATCGTCTATAAAATAGCTATTTTCCTAACAAGTGCAGAAAAATAGGTTTCTGCACGTGTTAGGAACAATAGTTTTTCTACTAGCGTGCGGAAAATGCGTTTTTCCGCACGCTAGTAGAAAAACTAGTGCGGAAAAATCCTTTGCCGCACGGTGCGGAAAAGTGGATTTTCCGCACTAAAAAATGTGCGGAAAATGCGTTTTTCCGCACGCTAGTAGAAAAATACTTTTTTCTACTAGCGTGCGGAAAAACGCATTTTCCGCACATTTTTTAGTGCGGAAAATCCACTTTTCCGCACCGTGCGGCAAAGGATTTTTCCGCACTAGTTTTTCTACTAGCGTGCGGAAAAACGCATTTTCCGCACGCTAGTAGAAAAACTATTGTTCCTAACACGTGCAGAAACCTATTTTTCTGCACTTGTTAGGAAAATAGCTATTTTACATGTTTTTTATATTTCGTATAGTTCGGGAGATATTAAGGGTGGATTGCTTTCAAATGATCACGCTGTATATGACAATAACACTCACTTACAGCGTGATTATTTTATTGCGGACAATATGCAATGTGTGTTGCCTACTCCACATAATCAAGGTGTTGGAATAGGATAAAATGAAGATCGAGGATCATCGATTAACAGATAAGCAAGGTCGATAGATAAGCTTTTATTGTGGAGATGAGCATTTCTCACAGATTAATAATAAATATCACGTTTTCAATAATAATTTCTATACATTTTTTTAATTAACACCTACATTTTTTGTTGATAAATAAAAACCACATGCCAACCTTACATGCTAAATGTATTACCTACTCAGTATATCGTAGGTATATGGGTATATCTTCCATAAAAAATCAATTTAGTTATTACAAACAAGCAAATAAATAAATATGTAAATAAAAATCAATTAGGTTTCTTCAATTACTGTAAAATAATCAGGTCTTCTTTGGATATTTGTAAAGTACACTATCAAGCAAACAATATATGGAATGGCTATAGTTAGACCAATATAAGCGGCATAAGGAATCGATGCTGTGGAACCAAAAGGGTAAAACCAAAATCCTCTTCTTGTTGCATCTCTCGTGTGGTGACTAGCAAAAGCCGTAAGTAAAATAAGCGAGAGTCTTAACATCCATTTCTGTTGTAGAAAATATGCCACCAATACACCAATAAAAGATATTATAAATGGAAACGTTGAACAGTGTAATGGTGGTCGATTAACCAAGTTTGTAGCATCCTAAAATTAATAGTTTAGTGCACTCTTAATTGAATAATAAATGGTTTTACCTTTAAATAGAATGAACGTGCGACTAAAAAGTGATCTAAATCAATAAATGATGCAATTAAGGTACACAAAGCAATCTCAGCCAGTGTCTGGCTAGTATATCTGTTTTTAAAAAGGATACAGACTATTAGCCATGAAAGACCACCAATTATTGCATGAGTAATGTTATCAAACACTGCTTGATAAATATGAAGTTTTGAGTGTTGCACTGCATAATCTCCTACTATTGCAACCAATGTTAAAAGGGAAATTAAATAACAATGAACACTGTAAATTATTTCATGATTAAACATTGAAAGTGACGATGTTACATACTTGAAATTTCTAGGTTATAGCAATGTACACTCCAAACTGATAAAAAAAATCTATGACTTTTTCATTAGTCCAAAGTAATATAATCACAAGTTACATTGAAAATTCAGAATGAAACACATTTATTGCTACAATTACTTGAATGTTACATATGACTTTACACCGTAAATTGCTAGGGTAACACGGCGTACACAGTGTTATTTTGATTGTACACAGAAAAATGTAGGTAAAAGATTTGAATGGTTTACCAATTTCTAAACACAATTGAGGATTTCTGTGAAAAAAGATAAAAACCAAGAAACAAAACTTACTACCTATCCTGTACAATAAAATAAGTTGATGTAGAGGGCAGCACGATCAAGGCCAATTTCATTACAACTGTTGGTGTTTAGCGCCAATTTCAAAAAGATTAAAGATGATATTTGGTATTTTTCAGTCAGTTGTTGTCAGAAAATTTAACCCGATTCATCCTTAAACAAGTTCCATTTGATTGGTTGAAGTAACCTATACCAAATACCCAAAATTCAAATTAATAACAGTATTTCAAAGTTCGTTTCTTAAATACTTTTTAAAGTTAATTTTACTAAACACATTATAAGTTATAAATGTAGGGTCTGAAATTATACACCCCCGTTAAATGCAATATTTAAATTTTTGCTACTCCGCAAGCAATCCTACACTTTTGGGAAGAACGAATCAGACAAGCCCTTTTCAAATCCATTACAGGGAAGAGTCCTTAATAACATACAGGGTGTTTCAGGAAAAATTTGCCAAATATTAAGCAATCACATTAATATGGGTTCTATTCAGAAAAGTTAGGGAATTATGGAATTTTATAAGTAAAGAGAAAATTCGCTATTTAGAAATTCAAATTTCTCTGAATCTTTTCTTTCTAGGTACCTACTGTGTTATACACGGTGTATCAAAATTCCTGATTTCTAAACTTTTTGTTGTGCATTGCAGGCTATTTAACTTTTGATGTAATTTACTCAATGTTTATTATTAAAGAATAGAACAGTATTTTTACTTGCCAAATTTTAGTAGTACCTAGTTGGAATAACAAGCGGATAGCCCTCACAGTTCGGCTACAAACAGCTGGGCGTATGTATATGCACAAGTCCACTGGGTTTTTGTAAAAATTAATTCTCAAACTGCAACTAACCTAAAGCTCGAGGAGCGCCCCACTAGTCTTCGCAAAGTCTTTGCTTTAGGTTAGTTGCAGTTTGAGAATTATTTTTCACAAAAACCCAGTGGACTTGTGTATATACATACGCCCAGCTGTTTGTAGCCGAACTGTGAGGGCTATCCGCTTTTAATTTAAAATGTTGTAATAGTTGCTGTTGAGCTTTATACAATTATACAGGATGTAGATACAATTATTGGTTTACATTCCATAGGAATTTGATGCAAAAATCCTTATGTTCACGTCTTTGTTTTACTAATTATTTTAGAGTTAAAAAGATTGTGTGTCGAGAACAAAACACAAACTGAATATTCTATGGGTTCTAAATTTTAGAAAAAAATTACAAAAATTGTCTGATGATTGTGTATCTCATTCTGAAAATTGCTATGGTACTACATAAATGAATTCTACACCCTGTACAAAACTGTTAGATAAAGATAAAATTAAAATGTATGGGTAGCTCTGCCCATTTGCATTATCAAGGAGCGTACCTAGCTGTTCTATTATTCGAATCGTCTTGCTGAAAACATAAACATCCAAACATATTTTACATCTTTATTTTCTACTTCAAATATTCTTAAACTAGAGCAATCAAACACTAATATTAAATTAAGCATTTAGAAACCAACCAAAATTGTTTACCGACAAAAAGTCTCAGTATCTTATAAGATAAGTATAACATATGAATGAATGAACACACGTACAACAATAGCTTTAATAAAATATGTACATGTAATAATAATTATGGTGAACAAATAACTATTTATATAGTTATTTAAAAATAAAATGGATTTATTTTTTTGAATATGATCTACTAGGTACAGTTAGCGACAAATGTTTTCACCAGTGTGATACCACTGAACACGTTTTTATGAGAAATATAAGAGGTACCATAACGTCGTTCTCATTGGTTTTTATAGGTATCTTGATAACACTGGTAACAAGATGAAATGAAATATAGAAATGTGTTATATTTCTCAGTACTCGTAAAGCGAGTTACAGTGGTACAAGACTGGTGAAAACATTTGTCGCTGACTGTACATATGTTTGTCATATAAAAGTGAAATACATTAGGACAAACAAAGCACATATAATTATTCGTTAAATCATGACCTAACTAGTTTTGCAGTAGTACTACATATTCTTTTTTTCATCATGATGGTAAGGGGATATTATATCAAGGTTTTATTGTTGTTTGTTGTTTTAAGTTTGGAAATTTTTGTTAGCAAAAATATCTCCAATTAAACACATTTTATTTTATATTAATGTAAATAATATAAGTATTCTTACTGTCAGAAATTACAATAAATACAAGACTAAAAAATTGACTTTTACATAAAAATATTTTTTATAGTAGATATAGGTTAGTACAGAAAGTAAAATTACTATTTCTAGCTTTGGTCTATGTAGATCTAATGCAGATATACCTATTTATTTGTTCAAGTGGTAAAAATAAAATTCCGAATATTTATATAAAATAAGAAAAAAAAAAACTATAGCCTGAAGTTTTTACAAGCTAAGGAATGCTTGTAAACTAAAATTGATCATTTAAAGAATTTCCAACTCCAAACTTAATTATTGCACAATTTGGTACACTTTTAAGTGCATAAACAATAAAATAATATCCATTAATGCCATAATCTGAATATTTTGGCACTTCCTGGTAATTCAATTTTATGAGTGGCAATCAAATTTTAATGTCAAATAGTAATGATTGTGTTTCCCTAACAAAGCAATTATCTATTTATCCGTAAAGTGAATACATTAAATATAATTTAGTACACAATTAATAGAAAATTGTCAATATGGTAATTATAGATGGGTTATTTTTAAAATCAATTAATTCTAAAATTTCATTGGTTGTGTGGTCAAGTTTTATTTTACTTTGATGTCTGGAGATTGCAACAGCTGTTTTTTTCAAAACAACTAAAATCACTATAAAGATGGGCTCATAATTATACAGAGTGGAAACCTTAAGGGGCGGATACTACAAATTATATCAGCATACCTTTGACTATGACATTTAAATAAAATATCTGAAATGTCATAATCAAAGGTATATTGATAACATTGGTAGTGTTTGCCCTCTCAAAGTTTCCATCTGGTATAACAGCAATGAGTGGAAGTAGTAAAAACGACCATATTGCTTGAGAAAGAAAGAGATGAAACATACATAAATACAAGTAGTAAAAAAGACGAATTCACATGTGTAAGAGAGAGAGAGAGAGAGAAGAGCTGTAGATTTAAAATAATTTTTTAAATGTTGTTTATTTCTACTAAAATTGCAGTTATCTCACGCATCTCTTTCTTACACGTGAATTAGGCTTTTTACAGCTTTCACTTATGTATGTACATTTCAAGCGAAATGATCTTTTTTACTACTTTCACTCATTGCTGTTCTAGTGGGTTCATTTAAAACGGATACCAAAATTACTCCAAAAATAAATAATAATACAGTTGGAAAATAAAATTTAAATGTGTTTTCAGGGGGAGGTATTTGTAGAGGGTTGAAATATATATATATTTATTAATTTGTTCTATTTTAATTTTAAAAGGCAAAAACTAATGTTGGGTATCACTTTCAAATGAACACGCTGTATATAATAATCATGGTCCTATCTGTATAAATGATAAATGTATTGTTTTGGACTTCATTCTTGTAATAATCTGAACTGAACAATTGATTTTAATCAATATTATTAAAACACCATAATACAGGAATGAATGACCATTTTATAACTACATAGGGGTGTAAATTTTTTGCTGTAACAAATAATTACACAAACTATAGTATTTTTAATACCAATACACTTCTATAGAAATTAAATTTGGTTTTTGATTTATTATTTTGTGAATTAGGTACTTGGATTATAATCATTCCAATAAAAATTATAAAATGTGTTCAATTTTTCTAGAAATATTGTATACTGATTACTATTAAATCGATCAGCGAGTAATTAAACCAAATACTATTGAGAAGCCCGAGATTCTACTACTACCCAAGTTTCAAAATATCTGGAATTTCTGACAGCTAAGTGTAAATCTGCTATTGGTAAAATTAATTATATTCCGTCTCCGTTTTATAAACAGATTTACATAAATTGTATCTTTTACAGTCATTAGAAGATAAAACAAATGTTAAAAAAAACACATGTGAAAATTACATTTGAACTACATACTATAACCATTTAATAACAATACAACACATGGCGCTGAAATGTTAAAAATGGTAATAACCTCACAGTCAATAAGCAAAACAATTGCTATTTGTAAATAGCAAGAAATAAGTTTTTGCATGTTTCTATGCAAAATTACATTGTCTAGAAATAAAATAGCAATAATAAAAATTAATGGTCTCTACATAAAAACCTGTGTATCGTAACCATTTACGTACCACAGGATACCCACTTCACCTAAATCATTAACTTGAAACTTTACACATAAAGTTTTCTTATATACAGTGCTAAAATTCACACAAAATCCGTGTTGCTGCAAACATGTACAGATTATAGAAGTAAAAGAAATTTGGACCATACCTTGCACTAGTCACTCAATTTGAGTGCTAGCACTTGTTCCTCCTGTGATGCTCAGATATCTCAGATGTTGTGAACACAGACGGACCTACCTTTCGATGTCTCACTCTTATGTTCATATCACAAATAAATTTTTCCACTTTGCAATTCAAACCTCGCGCAGAATGTGAAATTGTAATTAAAAAATATATTTAAGTTCCCCTTTATATGGTAAATTTCACATAGTAAAGTATTTCGCAAGTACAGTAACATACCTGTATAACTTCTTCGTAAGACATTTAATTTATTGGAGGTTATTTGTTTTTTATCACATAAAACTGAATGTAAAATAAATAAAATTACCTATTTATTGAGCAGTATGTAAAAATATAAAATTAATAAAATCGTGGTTTATTTTACACCTGAGCAAGTCCCCTGTGTTCACTACACAATCACAGCCAAGTTTACCGTATTACACGGTCCAACATATTTGCAACACTTTTAGTTCTTAGTTCATTCAATTTCTTCTTAAATCTAATTATTATATATAAAATGTAAATACCTATACAAATATGTCATCAATCTGCAATTCTTGTTGAAGCTATTCCTGCACTTCTTCTTTTACTGCTGGTGTTTCACTTTCAGTTTTCACAACTGCTTTTGTTTCCTGTGGTTCAACAGATGGCTCAATTTTAGGTTCTTGTGGTTCGTCATGAAGGGGAGTTGAATTTCCTCCATCGTCAATTAATTCAACTAACTCTTTTTTTATTTGTTCAGCACCCTCTTCGTTGCCACATTCCTCTCCTACTTCCTCTTTAATGTTTTCACCTGGTGGTGCATCAGACTCTTCATATGAATCTTCTGCTTTAGGAGAATTTCCCCATCGAGTACTACGTCTATCACGAGGTTGATGCTGTTCAATGTTTTCTTCTGCACCAAAATCAGGTTGAAAATGTCTTCTATCATCACGTCTTCGATGACGGAGATGGTGTGGTTCATCAAAGTGTCCTAGGGGACCAGGAGGTCCATGTAGACCAGGTGGTCCATGTGGGCCTGGTGGTCCATGAAGACCAGGCGGGCCATGTGGACCTGGAGGTCCCCGGAAAAAGTCTGGTGGACCATCGAATCTTGGTTGGAAATTGGGGCGCATTCCACCACCTTCTTTCCATGGGGGACCTAAAGTATTCAAAAAGATTTAGTTACAGTTTGTAAAGCTAAGTTATAAAGTAATCACATTCATAACGATATTTTCAACTTAATTTTTAGTTAATTGGAGGACTTATTAATTTTATAATGTACGTACCTGGTGGACGTGGACCTCGCATGTGTGGTCCTCTAGGATGAAAATTATGTGGAGGTCCAGGTAGTCTGCCTCTAGGATGAAATCCATCTGGTCCATGTCCGCGCATAGGTCTAGGTGGACCCCAAAAGTCAGGTCTAGGTCCTGGTCCCATTCCCGGTACAGGTCCCATTCCAGGTCCAGGCCCCATTCCAGGGCCAGGTCCCATTCCAGGTCCAGGACCCATACCAGGGCGAGGACCCATTCCTGGTCCGAAACCTGGAGGACCACGCATTGGTGGTTCAAAATCATCTATTAATCCCATTGTATCTTCATCCATAAATTCATCTATATGATCCCTTCTCATGAATTGATCTTCTTCCATAAATATTTCGTCATGGTCCAAGAGTGGACGAGGCGGTAAATCATCGTCACGACTCAATAATGGACGAGGTGGTCCATTATCATCACGATTGAAGAGTGACCGTGGTGGCCCATTCTCGTCACGATTGAAAAATGGCCTTGGTGGTACATTATCTTCATGATCTAGCAATGGTCGTGGTGGTCCTTCAAAAGCAGGATGTTCAAAATCTGGTGGTCCATCTATCCAACTACCGGGTCCTCGTCTTCTTCGAGGATCAAAATCATCAGACGGTGGGCCTGGTCTAAATCTATCTTCAAGGTCACACTCCAAAATATCAGGCTCTCGCCTATCATGAGGACCATCACTGTTGAATGGAGGGGGAGGTGGAAATAATGGTCTATCTAAAAGTGAAGGGGGGCCACTGTCAGGTGGATTATCAAATGAATCTTGATTTTCACTGCTTTGGCCACGAGATCTATCCCTATTTGGAAAAGTACTTTGATGAGCCATCTCACGTAATCTATCATTTAAGCTCTTTTCGCTACGATCTCTTCTATCCTCACGATCAGGCCTGTCTCGATCTTTGCGATCTCTATCGCCCCATCTATTAACTCGCTCTCGTCTATCATCTCTTCTATCCCTAATATCACGATCTCTGTCTCTATTTCTATCTCGGCTGCTTCTTCTACCGCTACGATCTCTTCGATCTCGATCCTTGTCTCTATCTCGATCTCGTCCACGGTTACCTCTATCATCTCTTCTATCTCTGTGATTATCTATATCAGATGCATCACTGCCGAGTCCTCCAGGATTAGGCCGTTGATTTGTTACAGCATGTAAACGACTAACAGCTGCACTAAGACTGGTTTCGTTATTATGTTGACCTAATACAGCTAGCAGCTGGTCACTTAAGGGAGGCTGTTTATCAATTCTTTCAGCAGCGTCTTCCATTTCAATATCCATATTATCTTCATGTGGAGGAGGTATAGACATTGGTCGTGCCATCATAGTAAATGGTAAGCCTAAAACAGAATCAGCAGTTTGCATGCCTTCAGATGTTTTGTCTGATGTTGGAAGTGACAATGGTGGTGGTAGAAGTCCTGGAGGACCTTGTGCAAAGGGTGAACCGATTCCTAATAACTGATGAACTCCAGGTGGCATGTTAGGAGGTGGTACACCAATGGGTACATTTGACATTAAACCATGTGGTAAATTCATGCCAACAGCACTAAGTAATCGATGATTATTTAATTGAAAAGGTGAAACTATAGGTAACGTTAACCCAGGTGGTTGAAGAAGACCACCACCCGGCATAGGTGGTGGCTGACTGGTATCTATAGTTGCACCAGCCGTAGGTGGAATTGCTGCTGAT
Source organism: Hemicrepidius hirtus (assembly GCA_963082805.1). Taxonomy (NCBI): domain Eukaryota; kingdom Metazoa; phylum Arthropoda; class Insecta; order Coleoptera; family Elateridae; genus Hemicrepidius; species Hemicrepidius hirtus. The sequence goes on from OY720159.1 coordinate 35,360,249, forward strand.
GTAGTTGTTGCTACCACAACAGCATCTATTTCAACTGGCAATACAGGAGGTTGTGGAGGAGGTATAAGTTTCGCTGCTTGTTGTGAAATTTTGTTTTTCAACCAAACAGGTAATGTATCTTCATCTACCATGCCTCCATCTTCCAGCATTTCCAAATCTATGTCAGGTTTTATTTTTGACCAGGGTATATATGACACACCCAAATCTACCTCCCAATAGTCTTTTAAATCTTTACCTTTTACCCCTTTGCCAGGTGCCCATGCAATCTAAAATTAAAATTTACGAATATTATATCAGTACAAGTATGAAAGTGTGAAATGTGAGCGTAAGATTTTTAAATTACGGATACCATCATGTGAAACCTATTCATAACACACTGTCCGAGTAACAATTTTTACTATTATAGAGGAGTTTGATGCAAAAGGTTGGGGAACCAGAGGTGTCACTGTATTTATGTTAAATATTTCCAATACTTACTGTTATCGCTTTCCCTTGCATCTTGTGATTTTTAAGTTTCTGAAGGCACCGTGTAGCATCTTGTCTTCTGTGCATAACAATAAAAGCACACCCTCTAGGTGGTATCAAATCAATGCTTACAACATCTCCAAATTCACCAAACGTATCTGATAATTCTTCCTGATGAACCAATTTTGATAAATGACCTACCCATAATGTGGTACTGCACACTAAAACAAAATATCAGCAATAAATGAAAAATAGTATTTTAACAAAATTTTTATAGCACATAAAAATTGGTGTACTAACCACTTAAGTTTTCTTTTTTTATAGGTGGTAACCCCCTTTTCCGCCTTTCTTTCTCCTTTTCTCGATCTTTTTCCTTTTCATGTTCCCTATCTCTATCCCTTTCTCTGTCCCTTTCCCTACTGCGTGAACGCCGTCGTCTATCTCTAGAACGCGACCGACTACGTGACCTTCTTGATCTTCTCTCTCTGTCTCTATCACGACCTCTATCTCTAGAACGATCTCTTGATCTACTTCTCCTACGTCGATTTGCATATCTTTCATTATGCGGTGATTGACTAAGTGAGTCTGCATGATCCAGATTAATAACCTGCAACAATAATGTTAGAACATGCGCAGAAGGCAAATTTGTTAATTACAAACTTCTAAATCTCCACTATCATTTGCACCCATAAACTGAATTTCTGAATCCATTGTAACTTCTTCTTGTTGAGATGGCATATCATAACCTTGCAATACCTGCTTGTATCCAGGCGGTGGTATGCTCATATCTTGAACTCCGCTAAGATAATAATTTTGTAATATTCCAGGAGAATTATTCGTTGGTGGTGGTTTTAAATCACATTCAGATGCAAATGGTAGATTCTAAAAGTGTTATTGTATTTTTTACGCTTAAAAAGAATCGCATAAACATACCGGCACTGTTTGAGCTAAATGTTTGTCAAATTCTTCTTCTTGTTGTTTCATTTCCTGCAACTTTCGAAGTTTTTCTACATCCATTTCTTGATGTTGTTGCGCCTGAGACATGGTTTGTTGCAATGTCTGAAGTTGTCGTAAAACTTCTGGGTTTGACAGCAAACTAAAAATGTAAATTATATTATAAAATTATTTTACTTGTTAGCAAAATTAATTAAGGCATTAAAATTTAATGGTTAATCTTTGAAAACATTTTTAACATCTTCACATTTTAATGTGAATGAAATCTTGTGATGTACTCATTCCAAATGTACCACGGCACATTAATAATACTCTGCAGTACTTCGTTTTGGAATCTTCATACTATTCTTATGTTACATCAGTTGATGCCACCTCGGTCACAACAATACGTTTTGGTCACATCGGCCACCTTGTTTAGATATAAGATGTGACCAGCAGAATCGGGTGGCCGATGTGACCAAAACTTATTGTTGTGACCGGTGGTTGTTGTAACACTTGTAACATAGACTTCTGATTTTAGCACTCGCTTGTCTAACAGCATACACAATTATACAGGGTGTCTCTAAACCTAGAACCATAAATTTACCAGCCGCTTCCTGACGCAAAAATAAGTCGAAAATGTGTATAAAAATTTTGTCCTAAACCGCAGCATAAGGAAGTTACACGTCTTTGAAGATGGTGTTGAAAAAACGGAAAACAATTGCATTTTAAAAATGGTTTGAGATAAAAAATGGGAATTTTGTATGCAGCCTAACCTATTGAAGGTATAAACAGTACGAACACTTACTGTAACTATTTTTATTTTAATTTATTTTTCAATAAATTAATTCACACACAAATCCAGCATTCTAAATTGATTTTGGCTCAACAGAAAACCTGCATTTTATAGGAAACGGTTAGCCCAAGCGAGTTGACACAAGAGTACCTTTTTTGTTAATTAGGCAACAGGGAATACAAATCTCTAAACTAAAATGGAAAAAAACAAAAGGTTAAGAAAAACGGATTACAAGAAAAAGGTGATAACCCCTATTCGCGCCGCCCCTGGTTAATTTACAAAGAAAAAATAGTAGAAAGTTTATACCTTTAATAGGTTAGGCTGCCTGCAAAATTTTGATTTTTTATCTCAAACCGTTTTTAAAATGCAATTGTTTTCCGTTTTTTCAACACCATTTTCAAAGACGTGTAGCTTCCTTATCCTGCGGTTTAGGACAAAATTTTTATAGACATTTTCGACTTATTTTTGCGTCAGGAAGCGGCTGGTAAATTTATGGTACAAGGTTTAGAGACACCCTGTATATTGATAAATTGAAATGTTTTCGAATGAACCAAAACATTAATTTGTTAATTCCCTTCTTACAATTAAAATAAAATGAAATGGGCCACGCAATATATCTGATTCTGCAAGTTACTTCTATAGGTAGACTGCAAAGGCAGCAAAATTGATGGCCTGCAGTGTAACTTGACACCACAAACACATTCCCCTCCTTCAGTAGTTAAATTACAACTGAATAAAAGGTAACTAAAATGAAAATTACCTTCCAACTGTCTCAATTGCTGATGTGGAATTATTATTATTAATTGGAGGTTTGGGTGATGGATTAACATGATCTTCATCTTCATCATCATCATAATCAAAATCCAATAATTTACGATCAAAACGGACTGGTTGGCCTTCGGTTTTAACAACACCATCTTGCCTCTGCAATAATTTGTGTAATTGTTGCAACTGCGCCAAAGTATTTGAGTCTGCATGTACAGCATTCTGTAACAAATCAATGAATTAATTAATCTTAAAACTACCAGTTTGCATTAAAATTAAAGGGTAGCTTCAATACAGTTAAGAATTGCAAATAACTGCACTTCGTCGACATTGTATGTGGTGGGTACATTCCATGTTAGCTTCAGATATAAGCTTTGACAGCTTTACAATATTTCTAATTAGTGCACAACAAAAGAAAACTTGTACGAAACCTACTGTAAAATTCCTTTTAAATTTATGAAAGTACATTATTATTTAACATTTAAATCAATTAATAGCTCCGGTTATTTCCTACCTAGCGTTTAATTAATTCTAATTTTTAAATAACTTAATTAATTGAATACAGAGAGTACACATTCTACTCATTATGGAAAATGGAAGTCAACTTAACAATCCACTGGAAGCTTTGTACAACTTTTGCATTAACAAAACGGGACATCAAATTAATTTCCATGACATTTTAGGAGTAGTGTACTAAATTAACCAATATTCAGAGTTGAAAAAGTGGAACTGAACATCATTTTTATGAAAATGGAAAGCTGCATAATATAAATGGCATATTTTTGATTTCTATTACATTTACACCCATCTCCAGGACAGAACAGGTTCAGGTTTTCTTTTGGTTGATATGGCAATACCAAATAAGAAAAACCTTATATCACAAAAAGTTTCAGAAGACCTAAAGAGAAACCTTCCTAAACTTTTTGTGGTATAGGGTTTTTCTAATTTGGTATTGCCATATAAAACAAAAGAAAAACCTGGCCCTGTTCATTTTCAATGGAGTTGGGTGTACATATAAATACAAACCTACGGAATATTATGTAATCGTCACACATTTTGATAATTCTGTTAATTCATAATAGCAGTTTAACTTTTGTTATGTTCTAATTTTAAAAGAATTTATTAAATTGGAACAAAAGAAAAACTGTACCTAAACTATTTCCAGAAACCTCAAGGTATAGTGTAAAAATATTAAAACAGTTTTTTTAAAGGTAAATACAGATACTAAAAAAAATCTCTAAAATATTTACAAAAGCCTTGCCCACTAAATACTTCATCAACAACTTGAAAATTAGGAGTTTTTAAGGAATTATGTTATATCCGTTGAACCAATGACATAAAAAGTATTTATAAAATTATCATAAACATTGAAATTGCAAAATTAGACAAAATAATTGCAGACGATTATTTCATTGGTTTTCATGTTAAAGAAATATTACAGGGAAGCAATAATGGCATGAATTAAATTCTTACACCAAAATAATCTTGAATCATTTTTTTCCTTCAAGAGAATTGCAATTATGTATAATGTGTGTTTATCTGAATTTGCAGATCACGTTTTTGATTAAATCATAAAAAACAGATTACTAGTCGAAAACAGCTGAGAAAATATGCGTACATAAACAGCAGTACGCAGCTAACTAAACCACAAATTCAGATAAACACTGGGTATAACAACAATTCCCAATTGTTTTCAAGAAATCTTTATTTTAAAACTAACTATACTATACGCACCCAACAGATATAGCTAAGCTCCTCCCCATAAAACGCGCAATATTGAATTAAAATGTTTCTATTGGTCGTATTTCAAAAACCCATAAAACACGTAGCGTGTTTGACACTTTACTCGATTTGCTGTTTGTCCATTTGTAATTTGTATCGTGTGAAACTGGCTTTTGTGTACCATAAATTCTAGGGTAGGAACTTAACTAAATCTGTTGGGTGTGTATAGCATAAACTCATTTTGCCAAATGTAAAAGTGAAGACCAAAAATGTTTATCAAGTTAAAGTTATATTTTCTTTGCCATTTTCTAACTATATTTCTATTCTTGTCAAAATGTTTTTGTCCAACCCAATTTCGTTTTTATGTTTACTACACATCCACTGAAGCGAGCAAGAGGCTAAGACACCTTCCTATTTCATATGGGGGGGGGGGGTGGAATCATGACAACTCCATGATTATTAAAAAAAGAAAAATTACATTGGTTGCTAATATTAATTTCATATTTTTATGTCATATTTAATATTTACTCAATGGGGGAAACAGTACTGCCAAGAGTTTTACTATAAAAAAAAGTAGAAAAAAAAAAAGAAAGAAACTGTAATAAGGTATTCCAATGACATTTGGTCATGTGACCTTTCAGGGAACCCCCCTCCCCCGGCAGTACAAACTTCTTCGCTCTAGCCATATCACATGACCCTTGTTGAGACAAAAACACACACACACAATAGGTCAATCAACACCTTTGGCAAGGATCACGCGATAAGATTATGGAAGTAGTTGTGTTGCCTTCCAAGAAAAAGTCGTGTGACCAAATGTCATCCGAATGCCTTAAAAAAGGATAAGCAGTTTTTTAAAAATAGTTTTCAAAAATTTTTGAGAATAGATTTACTGTATCATAATTAACACTTATTTAAAGAATGAATATTAAACTACATTTATAATGCTTAAATGAATCATTGAATATATAAATTCATTATAGCCTTATAATAGCAAAGAAAGAGTGTAAACAAACCCAGAAGGGATAGGGTCAAATGTGAAAACATGGGGCAAAGCTGCGAAATTATGACATTGTAGAACTCGATAGTTCAGTAGTTCGCCATTCAGCAATAAAAATAGTTATTTTTGCATCATGGCCAAAATGTGAATCGGCTTTGCCTCGACCAGAAAAACAGTCGCGGCCGAAAAAGCACTTTTTGGCAGAGGTGCAAACAACATTTTTTAGGCGAATATTACAAATTTTATTAACAAATTTAAATTTTTATCTAAATATTCCAATGACATTTGGTCACGTGACCTTTATCATAGTCGACTAAAAAATTATAAATCAGCGGCCGAAAAAGTAAAAGCGGCCGAAAAAAACCATTTGCGGCCGCAAAATAGAAATTGACAAATGCCTACTACAAATTGACACTTTACGGCTGTCAAAAGATACGTAAAACAGCTGTTTTTATCGTAGTCGCCTAAAAACGTAAATTTTGCTCCAATCACACACGGAATGCCACTTTTCATGCCACTAAACAGGTATCAGATTATGTAATTTGGCGGTTTGTGATTGGAGCAAAAGTTAGTTGTTTTATTAATTTTATAAATTATGCAGTTTAGTTGTGTTTGTGATTACAAAATTTACAGTGGCATTCGTGAACATAGGGAAACAATTTTTTACAAACATATTGCTGTCAAAATAATGATTACAAACTATATTATTTTGTTAATTCACTAAATTTGGCAACTGCAAGAAGTATTAACCTTTATTATTGTTTAAAAGACATTAAAATAAATAATTTAATAATTATAGTCAACGGTACTCCTTAATTTGGCTAAAAGCAGCCGTCACTACTGGTAATAATTTCAGCCTCGCCGGGACAATTCCCGGCTTAGATAATCTTTTTTTTTACTTTTTTTAAAAATATTCTTGGAATCACATGAATAAAAAAGTATTATTACAATCAATATTGTTATAAAAATAGAAAAGAAATAAAAAAAAAACAAATTATCCAAGCTGGGAATCAACACTACGATCTTCTGATTAAGAGGCTGAAATTATGACCAGCAATCCATTGTGGCAACTGTTTTTAGTACTTGTACTTCATGAAATTAAGGAGCACCGTTAATAATTTTTTTATTTTAACGTCTTTTAAACAATATTAAAGGGTTATACTTCTAAATTTAGTCGATCTAACAAAATTATTATTTTGACAGCAATAGCAAATAAACGATTGTAAAAAATTATATGCGTTTCTCTATGTTCAGGAATAAAACGGTCCTACGATTTTTAGTTTCAAAAATATCTTTAAATTTAAAAAATGAAAAATGTTGATTTGCGTTTTTCACCAATAAAATGAAAACCAATGAAACTATGTATTTTTAATCAAAACATTATTAAGGCACTTTTTTATGAGAAAGTAGATAACCAAAAAATTTGGCAAAAAACAAAACATTAGGTGTCATACATTGTTGAAATTGGAAAAATAGCTGCATTTAATGGCATCTTTAAGAAAAACAAAAGCTGACTAGATTGTTTGTTATTTTAAGGGCTGTGACAAATGCAATAAATTATAGTAATAATACGTTTGGATTCCTTATAGAAAAGTGCCTTAATAATGTCGCTATTAACAATACATGGTTTGATTGGTTTTCATGTTATCGATGAAAAACAAAATACAACATTTTTGATTTTTTAAAGATATTTCCGAAACTAAAAATTATAAGTGAAACTTCGCGCTGTGTTCTAGGCCCTCGTTCAGTGAAATCGACGTATTTTCTTTGTTTACTGTTTTTTAATGGGACAATGCCAATGTATAATCTCAATATACAACAAAAGGGTCATTGTTGTGTAATATTTGTTATATTAATATTTATATTATATTTTTATGTTAGTTGAATGAAGAATTTGTTGCTCCAATTTTTTTAGGAAGGGCTGTCAGCCAGATCCCCATAGTTGGCCTCCAAAACGGGTACCTTGTGTTATGAATTTGTAATTTATTTTTTAAATTTCATTGATTTTGTTATACAGGGTGTCTCAAAAAGAAACGGCATCCAGTTAAGAGCATGAACATTACATGAAAATAGGAAGAAAAGTTCCTAATAACATGGGTTCGCAAATGGTTTGTTACCGAGATACAGGGTGTAGAAAGTTGTAAAAACCATTGACCTTTTTTCATTTATTCGGAAATGACTAGGAATTAATCAATTAAATTTTAAAAAGTAAGTTAATACGTATGTATGTACATTTACTATAAGTGGACCATATCAGTAAGTTTTTTCCTTCTTCAGTGGCATAAGTATAGGTGTGTATGCGGATATTTCTTAGACAGCGAATAACAGAGGGATTTCAGACAATCAGAAATAGTTCAGGAATATTTCAATGTGATTGTCAAAATTTTGTTCGAAGAATAAAAGCTTGTCTTGAAGCCAATGGCGGTCATTTTGAACATTATTTGTAAAATTATTCAGTAAGCGGATTTGTAAATTTATTTATTTAGGCTCGGTTGCACCAAAGTATTTGACTCGAGTTTAGCTAAACCATGATCAATTGACATGGATACAATTGTTCGAACAATCGTATCCATGCCAATTGATCCTGGTTTAGCTAAACTCGAGTCAAATATTTTGGTGCAACCGGGCCTTAGTGCGTTTTTTGAAGTGTGATTTACACGAAAATGTTTAATGGTAGGAAACAAACTGAAGTTTAGAAATTGTGTCGTGTGTCAAAAACAAAAAAAACAGTGGTGTACCATTTTTTCCTCCAGAAATATCCCCCATACACAACTATAGTTACGCCACTGGAGAAGCAAAAAATTGACTAATATGGTCCACTTACAGCAAATGTACATACATACATATTGCTTACTTTTCAAAATTTAATTCCTAGTAATTTCCAAATAACTGAAAAAAAAACTACATTTTTACAACTTTCATCACCCTGTAGCTCCGTAACAAAGCAACTAAAAGAAAATTTGGCCCTTTTGAGTTTTAAGGAAGTTGGGTGTACATTATTTCAAAACAAAAGCATAAATACATTCATCTCGCAAATTTACATTTTTGCTCCCACTTATATTGGTATCTATTACCATTTCTGAAATTTCAATATGTCCCATTCAATTTGAGACATCCATTAGATTGTTTATACTGCCCCCCAGGAAGGTCACGTCACCAAATTAATGTCATTGGGAGTACCTTATTCTCCAGAAGTCTGTAAAATGTAAAACCAGGATTGGGTGTACGTTAATAACATTCCATTAAAAATAAAAAACTTAGGAGCAGAATTTAAATTTACAATTAAAAACTAATTTTTATCATCATGTTTCAGTTAGTAAAACTTTCTAGTGATACTGCATTAAATCTCAGCAAACTTAAGATTATAAAATTAGTATTTTGGCAGCAATGGTAGTTTACTGAATGGAAACCATTTGAAAAACATGATATTAGAATTCAAGAACAAGAATCTACAGCATGTTGCGTAAATCCATTGTAAACTACATTACGGAATCATTACCAAATAACAAATATAGTGCTTTGTAACATACAATCAGTTCTTCTGATTTTTGTAGATTTTGTATGTATACAATTTATTTAATTTGGTGTATTCTCGGTATAAGCAGGCAGAAATCATTTTGTCATAATTTTCATTAAGGGGGCTCAGTGAATTTCAATAATTTTCTTTGAAACCACAATAACCTTCACATTTTTAAAAAAAATTAATTTTGGCCTCTATAGCAATCTAGAGAAAAAAATACTTTAATTAACCCTGAAAACCATTTTTTCTAATCGGATTATCGAATATTTCGGATTACTCTCCAGAATAGCACCATCAAAAAACGGTTTTCAAGGTCAATTCGAGTATTTTTTTCTCTAGATTGCTATAAAGGCCAAAATTAAAAATTTTTAAAAATGTAAATGTTATGGTGGTAAGAAAATTATTGAAATTCACTAAAATTCCCCCTTAATGAAAATTATCCTTCAATTTATTGTATACATGGTCTCTGATAACTAAGTCACAGTCAATGCTATGCTGTTGAGGAACATTTCCTGAGTATGGAAAGAAGTAAACACATTCTTCAAGCTATGTCTTTCAAGCTACTGAAGAGTTAAGAGATAAATCTGGCAATATTGATGCTTACTGCAAAATAAATTAAAGCATTACGTAATGATACTTATATTTTGAATATACCAACTTTAAACCTACATATCTTGACGGATTGACCAAAATGATATATTTTACTATTTTTTTCCACACTCAGGGAATGTTTCCCAATGGCAACATACTATCGACCATATCTGCAAGTTTTTATACTGACCCAACTCGAATAAAATCATTTGTATCAAGTTTGATAATAGTAGCTTGTAAAGAACCTTTTAACTGTTTTGCGCAAATTTTTAGATGGTTCAATAGATTTCGATTTTTTTTAAGTTGTCTTATGTGGTCCCATTAGGAAAGTAATCTAAAATCCAAAAATGTTTTGTTAAATAAGAAGATGCTTGTAGTTATCGAGATCAAATTTGAGGTGTCATTTTTTAGTGATAACAGACACATTTCTTGACATAATTCTTGTTTTGCAAGTCTGTATCTTCTTAACCATTTAGTTACTATCTTCAAAACTTTTTTTTTCTAGAAAAAGAAGTCTTATTTCGAAATTTTTTGTTCATTTTTAGGTTCAGCTAGCTATTTGGCAGAAGTTAAAAAATAATTCATTATTACATTATGTTATTATGTAATAGTATTAAAAGTGTACTCAGAGTAAGTAAAATTTTAAAAACATTTTAAAGTAAAGTCAAATGTGCAGAGGTGAAGTTTTTCTTCACAACTAGGACACAATTTTTTAACAGTTGCAGACTTTTTTTGGAACGTAGATGAATAACTTTTCACCAGTTGTGAAACATTGAAGACTACAACAATTAATGTCAAAAAATGTCTGTTATCACTACAGATTCACAGCCAAAATTACACCACAATCACTGAATGCATCTCTATATTATAATTTTTTTAAATTTCACCAGACTTAACAAAGCACTTTTGCATAGAAGTTAGGTTCTATTTTGGTCTCATATGTGCTGTTGCATGTTGTATGTCCAGGTATATGTGTTTGTTAGGTCCAAAATTATTGTTGCAGTTGTTTTATAGTGCAGTATGTCCACGGATTGTTATATTGATAAAAAAAACTTTGAATTTGTTCATATTTGGGGAGTAAGCTTGGCTTAAAACTAATTTTAGGTATATTTTGGATTTTATTAAGAAAAGTTGTTCACAATGCAAATTCCGCCATGAAAAATTTCAAATTTCGGAAAGTATTATATTTAAATTTTTTTCAAACCAAGGAAGCTTTGGTGGTAGATAAAGAAATGTAGCTGTAGAAAAGTAGCTTTTCTGTACTAACTACGCCGAAACTTCATTAAGAAAAGGTGTTCGTTCACAATGTAAAATTACCACCCCATGCAAAAATTCAGAAATATCAGTTGCATATTTTTTTTCTCAAATTTTTGATGACTAAAAACTGCCAAGTTCAATGAGCAAATCGATATTTCTGAAATTTTACATTGGAGGATGAGTTTAAATTGTGAACAACTTTTAATGAAGTTTTGCCATAGACGGTACACAAAAGTTACTTTATATTTCTACCACAGAGGTCTCCTTAATTTGAAATAAATGGAAAATATATTTAAAATTAGTTTCAAGCCAAGCAGGGCTTATACCTCAAATTTGAAATTCAAATTCAAAAATTTGTTATCAATCATACCTCTTTGTAGCTTAATTCATGAACAACTGTAGATAAAACGTCATAAAATATTTCATTTTCAAACTTAACTAAAGTTAATTACAAACTTTCTAAATACTAAATTCGTAGTACCATAGTAGATGGTATATATCACCTTTACCAGTTTGATTTACCAAACAACAGGACCTTTCAGGTAACTGTTTTATACGATTTAAAAATTGCTTTCAATTACAAAACTGGATTTTAAATTATCTGAAGCGAATTATTGGAATGTACCCAACCACAATCCAAAACAGAGTAATCTTGCAATGAAGTGCAGTATCTATCACATTTCCAAGAATCCATTTTAAGGGGAACTCTGGCTGTGCTATGTACCGGATTATTAGCAACTCCACTGTGATGTGCATCAGTCTGATGTGTGACTTGAGAAGGACCCTTAGTTGGTGACTTCTGCAGCGCTGGTGAACCTAATATGAATGATTAATTAAGACAAGTACCTATACCAACACAGTGTGCCAAATTTTTTTAATGTTTCTATTTACATTAACATAAAGCAAGAAAAAAACTTAATACTAGGACTTACCATTGATGAGAAGTTGTTTGTTCACTGTTATCCACATACTTTATAGCTATTTTATAACGAATTATGCATTTTTATCGATTACGGAAGATTTTGAAAATCTGCCTAACAATTATTTTTTATCGAAAAGTATTCAGCAATTATTTTATTAGATGAAAGATAAGACAAAATTTTAATAAAATGTTTCCAAAGAGTAACGCAACTTAGTTTATATTTTCCAAATAAAACCTATAGGTTATTGTTTATACTGCATACCTTCTTAAAATATAGCAATAATGTTATTTATGAAAAGCATTTAATAATCTGTTTAAATAACTCTCCTTTTTTATTTGATTCTAAAATAATTATCAGTTTGTTTAATTCCGTTACTGATAAGTACTGTATCTAGAGTAAGAATTTAAAAATCATTAAATTATCACTCAGGAAAAAAAAATAATTATGACTAGTTGTTAGAGTGTGATGTATTTTAACACTCAATGACGTCTATTTCTAAAAACTACGCCTTAATTTTTCTATTTCTTTTCAGAAACTACAAATAGTATTGAAACTAAAACATGTTCAAAAGAAACCCCATAGCATACCCATAGTCTAGTTTGCTGTAGCTCTGTGAAATTTAATGGAAATACAGCCAAGTTAACCAGATTTTTAATTATTTTTTTCAACATCAGTTTATTGAATAAAAATATTACTTCTCTTTAAAAGTTGATGATTTAATTCATTAATTTATTGTGGCGCTCTTAACAGAATGATGAATTTTGTTATCCATTCCATTACTTCCAAAACAAATTCTATGTAAAATGCACAAACTTTCTAATGATTTTATACTACATAGTGAAGTAAGAATACTTTTGTAGGCACGTTAAAAAATTTCTAAAGGTTTAAAATAAATTTTCTGGTTTGGTTTTACTATAATTTGAAATTTTGTCCCAATAAAAGTTTCTTGTTAAATAATACTGGCACACTGTGTATTTTGACAAAAATGAACCAAAAGGAACCTTTTACCAACCTTTTAAAATGTTTCCTCCTGCTACTTGAGTTGAAAGACCATTGCTTTGTCCAGAAGCTATTTGCTCCCTGTGGATAGGATGATTTGGATCAGCTAAATCAAATAGAGGTTGAATTACCTCTGGGTGAAAAACTTGGTTCTTCTGCCATAAATTTAACACTCTAATCACTTTACTCTGAAACATAAAATATAGCTGTAATAATAAATAATAAAAATTCCTAATTTATGTTATATCAGTAAAAATGTACAAGAAAATTATTGTCCAACGTTTTTGATTATTTTTTTCTTTTAAAAACTGTAAAATTTTTGAAATAATTATTTCAATATTTTTAAATGAATTTCTTAGAAACAGTTTTGAATAGTCATCACTCATCAGTTACAATATTTGCGTATTCATCATTTTTATGTAATATACAGGGTATCAATTGAAAAATGTAACTATAATGGGATATTAAAATTTTTAGAAAACCTTTCTATAACATGGAAAAAGGATCCTTGCACCTTGTGATACCTCTTTAAAAAGCCCTTAAAAATACTATGCCTACAATGGCAAACATTTTTTTAAATCTCAAATCTGAAAACATTGTTCATTTTTTGTAGAAACATTTTCTAAAAATTTTCAATACCCCTTTTAGTTCCAGAGATATAACACATTGTACATTTTCAAAATTGACATCTGTATAACAAATCAAAGATTTGGATACATTTTGAACATTCACCATCCAGAATCAAATTCGTTTTATTAACTTTTATATAAGACTAAACTGCATAACTAATCAATTGAAGAGGTAAATTACAAAGCTACTTTTCATGACATTCATTTTTAAATCTTGTGGAATATAGAAACGACGAAATTACTTTACTTCCTCTTTCATTTCCCCTATGAAGTAAATATTTGCTATTCAATAACGACCAAATGATAATAAATTAACGCACATAAAAACTTTTACTACCAAGATTTCTTTTATACTAAATATGTGGAGTAGTGAACATCTTTATAAAAATACATGTTATGTCTACTTATGTACAATAAATAGGGCCAGAATTGGCAAGGTACCAAATTTTATAACAGAGGTAACAAGCCTTTTCCTTTCAAATCTTAAGTTAATTTATTATAAATATTACAACTGCATAAATTTTCCCAACACATTTAAAAATTTAATGGTTAAATTGTCTCAAATGTTGTTTATAATTCACAACAATGTTTTATTCCCCACTGTATAGGGCATTAGCATTTCGTGTAGTGATTATGCACCTTGCTTATTTACTGACAGAGTGTGCAGTGTTTGATATCCCCACAACAAACCTTCTTAAAAATTGTTCATTTTAGAGAGATTTTTAATACATCATGAATAATCAGACCCAATTTTATAAGAACTAACAGATTCAAGACATTGTTACCAGGTTTGCGTTGATTCTATGCAACTTAAATTTAAGCATAAACAGAGATTGGTTTTGCTTTTAAATGTAGTACTGTTAAATGAATTATAATTACCTTATCTTCAGGAGGACATTTAAACAAGTTTACAAATGTTTGTTGCATATTCTTAGCAAATCTGGGTGCAAATACATCTCGATCAGCTCCAAACTGGTGTCGGGATTGTCGAACTATTGAATCTATTACATAAAGGCCTGGTACTTTGTATTCGGGTTTGCATTTTAGAATAAACTTTTCCACACTTTGTACAACGTGTTTATAGAATTTTATAGCCTTTATGGCACCTCTTGTTATAGAAGTCATCTTGGCCTTGGAGATGGGAGGTTTAACCTCATAGAGCGCCGATAGCTGCAACAGAAAGAAAAACAGCATGAAAATACTAATCGCTTGGAGCAGAAGTATCTAAATTACGTAAAACTACCGTATTCTTTAATTAAATTCCATTATTAATGATTCAAAAGAAATGAAGGCAAGGAGTGATAAGAATGAAGTTGACAAATTTTTATATTTACCTCATTATTAAATGATTTAACAGCATCCATTTTAGTGGATTGGTGGATTTATACTTTCACAATAAACCAGTTACACTGTATTTCGTATATTTATGCATGATTTTGATATCAATTTAATAAACGCCATACCGACGCCATTTCATTTATGAGCACAGCACAGCACGGCTTGCTAGTTCTGCTACAGTCAAGCCCACGACTAACTTACAGCGCCAATATTCATACAGTGCAACTGTCATACAATTCAAGTTATGCGATTTTTCTCTTATTGTTTTTATCGATTAACTTCGGCGGCAAATTCAAATTTAACCAATGAAAACAAAGACAAAATCGCTAAAAAGAAAATCGCATGTATGCATGAGCCCTTAAAAAAATTCCATTTTGATAAAAAGAAAATAGTTTCAAATCGAAGTTTCAAATATGAATCTTTAACATAAAATCTAACATAATTCTAAACTTAAACGGAATCCACACGTGTTAAATATTTTTATTGGGAGGAAAAGAAATGAAAAAAAGAGCTTATCTTTGCTAATATAGCACTAACTTTGAATCAGTAACAATATTTTTTCATTTTCATTAAGACTGATCTAAGTAAATGACAAACAAATAATTGCGATTCATAAAACGAAAATCCGGTTTGAATAAATGGGATTTATAACCAATGGGAAAAAGCTCCCTTGATCAGTGTTTTCATTGAACATAACCGGACTCTGCAGCCCGGATTTTTCCGGAATCTAATTTTAAATGTTTAGATAAAAGAAAAAGACAATTGAATTTAAAAACTAGACTTCGGCTAGTAATTAAACCTCTCATACATTTACTTTATCTTTTTTAAGTGAGATATGGCTCTATATAAATATAACAGACGTTGGATTTTCTTGCAACGATATTGTAAAGTGTCGATTGTAATCACTGTATTAGTTTGCTTTATGTTAGGTTGTGCTATTATAAGAAAATATAAAATTCCAAGTTTTGTAAAATCAAGTGAGATGTTTTCAACGACTGAATTAATTAGAGCCACCCATGCAAACGATAATGAAATAATATCGGCTAGAGATATGTTCAGTAACAGCGAATTGCATGTGAAACTCCTCAGACAAAAAGTAGAAAGGCTTGCAAGGAAAGTAAAGAAATCACGATCGATTATATTAAATAGTAAAATAACATTTCAACCAAATTATAATGTTCATGTATTTTATTATGCTTGGTATGGTAATAGAGATATAGATGGTAATTATAGACATTGGAACCATAGCTATTTACCAAACTGGAAACGGGAAGGACAGAAACTAGTATATCCAACCGGATCACACGAACCTATATTAGATATTGGATCTAATTTTTATCCTGCATTAGGATGTTATAGTTCGAAAGACCCAAAAGTTATAAACATGCATATGAAACAGCTAAAAGAAGCAGGCATTGGTGTACTAGTATTGTCGTGGTCTCCACCTAAATTTATTGATTCTCCAACTGAAGTGTTACCATTTTTATTTAAATATGCAGAACAATATAAAATAAAAATAGCACTCCATGTCGAGCCATATGTTGATAGAAATCCTATAAATTTATTTGAATATCTTCGCGAATTCTTTAAGGAATATGGGAATCACCCAGCGTTGTACAAAATTAAAAAACCACTTGGTTCAAAGGAAGTGCCTGTGGTCTACGTTTACGATTCATACTTGACCCCAGCTATTGCTTGGAAAGAATTATTAAGTGCAAAAGGAAATTTAAGCATTCGGGGCAGTGATGTTGATGCAATTTTTATTGGTTTGTTAGTTGACATTCAACATCGATATCATATAAAAAAATCACACTTTGATGGATTTTATACTTACTTCGCTGCAAATAGTTTTAGCTATGGTAGCACATGGAAGAATTGGAAAAGTTTAGCAAAATTTGCAGTCCAGAATGGTCTTATTTTTATACCCTCTGTTGGACCAGGTTACATAGACACACAAGTAAGACCTTGGAATTCACGGAACACAAGACATAGAAGGCATGGTCAGTATTATGATGTTGCATGGCGAACAGCTATAAGCAGCAACACAAATTATGTTTCTATAACTAGTTTCAATGAATGGCATGAAGGTACTCAAATTGAACCGGCAGTGCCTAAAATTGTTCCTGGATTTACTTATTTAGATTATGAAACCGACGGTTCACAATTTTATCTCAATTTAACTAAATGGTGGATCGAACAGTTTAATAAATCTTTAGCCAAAAATTAAATAAACTTAAGTGAGAAGGTGTATCGATAAAACATCTTTAATAATATCGAAATTACACAAATTGTTTATAATAACGTTTTAGTTTAAAACAGTAGCAGTAGGTATCTAGCGAATTATACCTAAGACAAATAAATTGATATTATGTTTAAGTAAGGTAGGTATAGGTATGCAATAAAAACAATGTGCAATAAAATCACATTCTTTTCTAGATTTTGTACGGGGAGTCCAAAATATCCAGCGCATGTCTGAGGATCTTGTAATTGATAAGAAATAGAGATGTGGTTTATTGAGAAGAAATGGTCAGCGTATTGAGAACCACTACGATTACCAGCTTTCTATTTCCCTGTGTAGTTTGATTATTATTGAATAGTGATCATAGTAATCCTTAATACGCTGAACATTTCTTCTCATTTATCTAAATCTCTATCTCTTGCCGTTTACGAGATCCCCATGCACAAACATCTTATCTTGGACACCCTATAAAAAATCAGAATCGAATTCATTTTCAACAAACAAAAGTTAGCAGTTATTGAAATAAGTGTTAATTAATAAATAATAACATGGATAATCTAAGTGGTTTCGGAAACTTTTTTATCATTGTTGTTGGACTGTGTGTTTTCTGGAAATAGATACGATAATCATAATGTTGCAGTAAATAAATTACTATGTAGTAGTCAGTGTTATGATTACACCATAATTTCTTGTTAAAGTGGACTTTAATGTTACCAAAATAAGTAGGTACTATTGATTGCTTAAAAGTTGAAAATAAAATTGCCCGTAGATGAAATGATGAATGATGAAAAGAGCGCAAACAATTTTTTTTCGATGACCTAATTTTTGGTTTGGTATTTGGTTTTTTAAATGGAATGCTCTCCATAGTTTTGTGCACGACCTTCTTGATTTCCGAGACTTGACGTCGTCTGTGGTAGAGACGTCAAGTCTCGGAAATCAAGAAGGTCGTGGTTTTGTGGAATAATAGTTATTTATTGTATAAGTGTCTTGGGAAGTATTTTATCCACGCAAGAATGTTTAAACGCGAGAACGAAGTTCGAGCATTTAATTTTCTTACGTGGATAGAATACAACTAAGACACGTATAGTAGAGTGCTCAGAGGCTCAAAATGTTCATCCTGTAGGGCTTTAAACACTAAAAGCTGACACCTGTCTAAATCGATAGTTTATATATAAGTAAACTTCCAAAAAAAGTTGTCCAAAAATTGTCCTGTGCAAAAGGGCGTTATTCAAAATTTTCGAGTTACGTAGTGCATCAGATAGCCGAGGTTCATATCTTTGTTTGGTAAAAATTTTGTACAATTTTCTGTAGCGGTTTAGCTGTAAAAAAATAAATTATTTTCAAAAAAGCATTGTGTCTTATGGGAAGCGCGGAGTTTAAGTGCCTGTATCTCGATTCGACGCTCGCTAAAAATGAATTCATTTTGCCGTGTTCGTACGTTTCTCACTCCATAACTCGGAAAGGAAGCCCCAAATAAAGAAATATTATTCTTTGAAAATTAAAGGCCGATGCTTTCTGATTACGACGGTACTTCTTAATATAATTTTAGTGAAATAATAACATAAGTTTGATTAAAAAACTAAGGCAGCTACAAAATCCGCAATCGTTTAAAACTGCAAACCTCGATCACCCTCCTGCACTGCACTATTCCCCGCGCTCGGCCTTTGCCTATGTCTATCATATAGTATTTACATTTTGAGAGAGTACTTTACGAATTTATTATTTACGTACCTATTCGCTGCAGAAGTTTTATAGGGGTAAGTAGGTGTATTATATTTATTTAAATTAATTCATAGAACATATTATATTACCTATGTTAAAATAATAATTATTCCTGTAAAATTCGCGAACTGCCACCAAACCAAGCGCGGGAAATTAAAATGTCACTTTTATTTTTATGTTTTTTTAAGTTTTTGACAAAAATGTTGCACACCTTCAATTAATAATTTACAGGGTTCAGACAATGATTGACGACAGTGGAAGTAGTCCTACTTCGGATAGCGATATCGAATCGCTGCTTTTAAAAATTAGAAGTAAAAAATCAAAGAAATGCATGTTTTGCGACAATTTGCCAGGGTCGATGATCACAGGTTCTGACAAAACATTGGATACCATAAAAAAACCCTAAAGCTTAGACAACTAATCAGCCAAATTGCTGATGAGAATTTACAAATAATAATTTAAAAAATCTAGTATGGTGAACTACAGTTACTTATCTGGACAACTTTTTTTGGAAGTTTACCTATATATAAACTATCGATTTAGACAGGTGTCAGCTTTTAGTGTTTAAAGCCCCACAGAATCATTTTTTAAGCAGTTTTCGGCCGCGCGAGCACTCTACTAGTATGCAATACAACGTTTTATCCACAACTAGACCAGAGAGTGGCGTTTTTGACTAAATATTTTGGAAAAAATTTAGTTTGACATTTTGAACTGACTTTTCTCATACGTGTTGCTATAGATTTACCATTGTTTTAATTATAAGACCTATGTGTTTTATTAATATCATAAGACGTCTCTTAATAGTGGAATTATGACCTTATAATACACTGGCTGTGGATAAAATTTTAATTTAATTTCTATTTACATACATGTGTCGCAAGCAGCATTTTAGTTTTAAATGACTATGTCTAATTATAATTTAGAATATAAAATTATAGCAGTCAGCTGCAAAACAGTCGGGCCGAAAAATGTTTAGAATTTAAATGGTGGATAATTTGAAGAGTTATTATAAGACATTCATTATGTATTATTAATTCTGTTAATTTCTAATTGAAAAAAGGTTGTTAAGAAATCATAGACTCCCATTATTTTATTTTTCCAATTATGCGGCATAATTAAAAAAAAATGTTACTTTACATGTTTGTAAAAAGAAATTAATTTCCAATCTTATTTTCAAAAATATACAGAGTTCCATTTAAAAAAACTAAAGTTTGATATGTTTCCGGAGAATAAGCAGGCTATGAAAAAAAATATTTGTGCAATTTCATCCTTCAGGTTATTCCTTTGTTGTTGGACAATGAACAACCAGCCACTCTGTATAATATGCACTATATTTAAATATACAGAGTGAATCTAAAACTACAATGATAAATTTAGGTTCTACCACGTTCTACTACACAACCATGACAGACAAGCGGATAGCCCTCACAGTTCGACTACAAACAGCTGAGCGTATGTATATACACAAGTCCACTGGGTTTTAGTGAAAAATAATTTTCAAACTGCAACTAACCTAAAGCAAAGACTTTGCAGAGACTAGTGGGCCGCCCCTCGAGCTTTAGGTTAGTTGCAGTTTGAGAATTAATTTTTACAAAAACCCGTGGACTTGTGTAGATACATACGTTCAGCTGTTTGTAGCCGAACTGTGAGGGCTATCCGCTTGTCCATGACAGGGGCCATATTTTTTTTGATATCTTAATTTCATCTATTAATATAAAATATTTCATGCAACTATGCTGTTTTTTATTTTACACGTAAAATGTTAATGTACCTGAACTAAATGTGTTTAATCCACGTAATCTTACAGGTTTTGAAACTTTTAACAGTTTTTCCCGATTAGTGTTAAGATTTTAAAAATTTATGGACGTAAATTTGTTTGATGTACAGATAAATACAATTATTGCTGTTATAGCAAATAATATTGTTAATACCTATAGGTACTATAAAGTCACAAATGTAAAAATAAATCATTGCATGTCTAATATAATTTCCTAGAAATGCTTCTTTAAAAATACATTTCCATAAATGGAAAACCTTGTCAAACATTAAATAGTTATAGTTATACAGGGTGTATACGTATTCAACCGACAAACTTTCAAGGAGTATTTGCCACTAAAAGATGTATCTACACTGTTTATACTTTTCTATTATCTTCTTTCATTTAGAAGTTATGATCTATTTTTCGACTTCTCTTCTAATCAAACAATACTCGAATCTTTGAAGCAAACTATTTATCTATTCATTTCATCAATCTCTATCTGTATTTTTTGAAATAAATGGAGATTCAAAATATGAGTTTGTTTTATAATAAAAACATTTTGTTTTTATAAGAATTATTTATTTTTATAGTTAAAAATAAGAAAAGTCTGTAAAGCAGATACATACAGCACTGTACATAGCCACAAATAATTCTAGTTTGCTTATGTGAAAATATAATATTATTATCAAAATTAGGCAAAATACAATTGAACGAAATGCAATGTTTATTTGCAACAGTAGATTATATTACAGTAAGTCAATGCAACATAATTTAAAATATTGTTTTGTTAGTAGGTAAGGTATAAAATGAAATATGATGCAGAAAAATACCTACATATGACAAATGTTTTAATTATTATTTTCAGATAAACACATAAAATTAATAATCAACGCATAGAGGTTCAAACTTTGGATATAATCCTATCTTATAGCAATGTTTATACAATAAAATAGTTTTCTTTAATGATTAACTCTCAAGAATATTGGATAGGTGTATTTCTAATTATTTATTGTACCCTTTATGTATTTAACAAAAAACTGAGCTGTTGAATTATAGTGCAATGATAAGAAAATGTACTTCCTTAAAAAATATTTGTTGAATTGGTAATAATTTTTAAAGGTAATTACACTGGATGTCTCTAAAATTTATACAGAGACCAAAATAGGACGAACTTACATCTATCCAAAAGTGATTCATTAAGCTGTCTTATCGAAAAATCTTCATGAAATTTCTAATTTTTTAAATAGCAAATGGGGAATTAAATATTGCTCATGGGTGTTACATAAGTTGTTCATTCCTTGTAAATGTTTTTTTAAGGTTTGAGTAATACATTTAAAACTTTTTTTATAAACATATTCTTATTTTAAATGTTTTTTATATCTAGTTTGATTTCGTATTTTTATTTAAAAAATTGGAAATTTCTTTTGACATTTACTAGCGCCTTAAAGAAGCACTTTTGGATCAAGAAGTTTGGTTAAATTGTTCTATTTTGGTTTCGGAAACGCGGTAGCAATTTGTACAGACGTTTTAGAGACACCCTGTGTATATTATACAGAATTTATTTATGATGTAGGTATCATTAACTTAAAAATTTCTTAATTTTTGGATTATTAAATTAGGAGGTATTTATAAAATGGCGGATACAATGATGGAAAATATAAAAAAAACTAAAACGCGAAGATATTGAGTAGCAAACTAATTATACAGGGTGTAGAATTGGATTACACACCATAGGGATTTCAATGCGAAAATCTTTATGTTCATTTATTTTCTCCCCTAATTATTTTAGAGCTAAACTGTTTTGAAGTTTTTTTGTAGAAAATGAAATACTGAATCTTTTATTGGTTTTGTATTTTAGTTCTGCAGAAGGAAAATAATTGTAAAAATTGAGCACCTAAATTTGAAATTTCTAGGAGAATGATGAATAAAGGATTTCTAACACATTTTGCAAATATAAATATTAAAAGAATGATCTCATATATTTGTATAAATTATACATTTATCAGTTTATAATCAAACTTAAAAGTCTGCAATTAAAAAAAGCGCGCGATTTTTAAATTTCAGATGCTCAATTTTTGCAATTTTTTCCTTCTGTAAATTTAACATACAAAACCAATAGAACGTTCCGATTCAATATTTCTTTCTCTACAAAAAAACTTTAGAACAGTTTTGCTTTAAAAAATTAAGGAAGAAAATAAATTAACATACATTTTTTGTATTGAAACCCTATGGGGCGTAATCCAATTCTACACCCTGTAGAGATGTAACTACTTATATAAACAATTCAAGAAACGTTTTCCAAAGAGGTAATTATAATAGCAATTAAAACATCTTTGAAGCGAATTAATATTAATGCTTTTCTACACATAGCGATAACACAGTTCAAGATAACATTTTCAGCGATTAAAATCTGAGTTTGTTAATTCGCCAACAGGAAAATAAAGTAAAATAACACAAACAAAGAAAGACAAAGATAAAAGCTATTATTGGCAAAACCAAAATAAAACAAAACATCTGATGGATAATGGCACAAAATAATTTGAATTCTACTATTATCTGAATTTGGCAACATTTATAACTTTATAACTACTTCTTTTATCAAAAATATCTTTTCATGATATAGTCATAGAAATTACTCTAGGAAACAAAAATATAATAAATACAAATAAATAAAATACTACTTCACAAGCAGAAATCCATGGACATTAGCAATAAATTTATCAAAATTATCTCGAAATTTTAATTTAGGCTGCCGTTCACAATTTAATGCTACATTGTTAGTTAACTGTGAAAATGCTGTAGCTAATCGTTCTGCTATAAGCGGATCAGTTTGAGACTGAATTAAACTTTGAACTAACATTTTGAATTGTTGACTGTAACAACAAATAAGTGAATATATACAAGTACTGGCAGACGTCATCATTTCTGAACTTATTTCGTGAGATAAAGTCAAATTCATTAAAAGCTTTAAAAATGGCATTAATGCTTGATAAACTTTGGCATTTTGTAACGAATTTCTATAAATGTGGGTTGCCAAGCCTTGTACAAAATCGAGACAGGCTTGTAAAATATCAGATCCAAAACCAGCCGTTAAACCAAGTTCAACAGAGCGAAGCAATTGGGTTAACATGTCATCTGGTAAATTTGAAATTTTATCTGCGTAGAGATCATTAATTAGAACAATTAATTTATAATATTGTGAGCAAAGGGAAGGATACATAAGCAGTTCCATTTTCATTAAAGGCAAAATAAAACTTAAACCAAATAACGAAACATCAGCAGCCGTAACTGTTACTTCTTGGTTAGTAGTTTGTGGGCTTAAATCTAAACAATCTTTGGATAGAATCAGAGTAAGAAATTCTAAAACTAAAAGTAAGTCTTGAAAACTGCCCTCCTCAGAAAAGACTTCTGCACTCAGTCTATTAGCATTACATTTAGCATACACTTGGACAGTCGATAAAGAGCTTTCATATAGACGCTTACTGTCTAATTGACTTAAGTAGCACAACATATGACGTGCACATTGACCAAATAATTCTAGAATAAGCTGCACGATTACCTGATAGTTCTTATACACATTCATAAAAACTGGAAGTTCAGAAAGTACAGGTACTACATATTCAAACAATGTTAGAGCAGTAGACATTTGAGATCCTTTAGCTATTCCAATAAAACATTCTAATATATCTATAACCTCTGTTTTTATGTTTTCTTCTTGGTATATGCGATTGAAATTTTCCTGACAAAGCAAATTCTTGAAGCGTGTTTGTACAGGCTTTAAAATTTGTTGATAATATTCGTTTGAAGCTTGTGGATCATTTAAACCAGCACCAGCTAATACAAAACCCTTATACAAACCTCTACGTACATTCTGTGGAAGTGATCCTGCTTTTAATTCACCTTGTAGCTTTACAAGATTCCAAAGTCCTTCTGTTTTTACAATATAGGCTGATCTGCAAGTGAAAATTTCAAAAACTATAATTTAATAGTCATGTAACTTATTTCTATGTTATATGATATATTATCTTTAAAAGATATTTTAACAAACTAGGAAAAAGATAAAATAATTGAAGAAGAAATTAAATGAATATAAAGATTTTTGCATTAAAATCCTTATGGTGGTGCGTATCCAATTCTATACTGTATACAGGGTGCCAATTTTAATTTGCCCACCATTGGTAAGTTTGTTACCAGTGCAGATGGAAAGTTGGTTAAATGAGGAAAGTTTCAGTATTTTTTATGTTCATTTATAATCTGAAATGTTATTTTTTATAGTATTTCCGGTTTAGCCAGAAATGGTGCCAACTTTTTATTTTTAATGGAAACACCCTATATATTTTTTTAATATTTCAATTGGAAATAATTTTGGATTTAAAAAAGTATAGAATACTTGTATGATTAAAATTACTCATAAATAACCAAAATATTTCAGATTTAATATTGTTTTCAAACTAAATCACAATTACCATGAAACAAAAGACAACAACAAATAATACCTAAAAATGAGTGAATGTCAATTTCGTTTTACTTTTTATTCTTTTGTTTCATGTAAAGTAAAACTATAACACTATAAAGGGTGTAGGAAACACCCTGTATATTAAAAGATAACGGCCTTGTCCAAATTATATTTCCGTAAAGTAGGTATTTTATTTCATACTGTCCGCTATATACTACTTTACGGTATTATAATTGTGGCTTCTTACCAAGTCAGCAAGGAATAAAATTTGCTCTTTTTTTTTGAGAAAAAACTTACTTTTGCTTTACACATACAATATCTGCAAAAAGGTCAACCGTATCTTGTGACAACACTGGTTCTGAACTAAAATGGCAAATATTTGTTTGTATTTTTCGAATAACAAAATTGACTACAAAAGTTGCACCATCTGTATCTCTTCCTAAGGCACCAATTAATGTTGGGCTAACCTGAAACATATTTGCAACTGTAAGTACTATCTATCTATTTATCTATCGAATATTCGTAAATTCAAATTACACATCATGTACGATGCATCGCCCTCTGCTGGTGAAACATTTAACTCAATTAATGGACTTTGTCTATAGGCAGACCAATCTTATTCCAAAAACAAAGAATTCTAGATTTTTGAAATAATAAACTTTTGATATGTATACAGGGAGATCATTAATCGTCAAAAATAACACTTTTTTAGGCGACTATGATAAAAACAGCTGTTTTACGTATCTTTTGACAACCGTAACGTGTCAATTTGTAGTAGGAATTTGTAAATTTTACTTCAAGGCCGCATCTGCTTCACGACTGCATTTAATTACGGCCGCTGAAGCCACTGGTTTGTTTAAATTGCAAACAAATTTTTTTTAAATTTATAACTTTTTTTAAGTGAGTATGATAAAAACAGCCGATGCCGCTTTGATGTTTCAGGATGGTCACGTGATCAAATGTCATTGGAATATTAAAATAAAAATTTAAATTTGTAATAAATAAAGCGAATAAATCTTGTTATTTCCCGTTGAAATCGATATTTTATTTAATATTTATTATTTATGTAATAAAATTGTTTACTAAATAAGTTGAAACTGTGAATGACTAAAACCAATTAATCCAAAAGAAAAGTAACCGTTTACTAGAAAAAATATCTTGGCAATAAATACATACCTCATGATAAAAATTTTCTATAGGCAATAAATAAGAAAGGCACCATCGTTTTAAAAACCACATAAGTGTACAACCAACTTCGGGGCTCATAAAGTGTCCAAGTTTCACTTCAGCCGCCGACGATTCAAGAGCACATAACTTTAACACATCACTAAAAATTCTTATTGCATGGTCGCAGTGCTCAATAGAGTCTATTAAAAAAACAACCTGATGAACACCAGCTAGCACTTTAAGGGTAGTGTCCAAATTAGATTCTAACTTATTGCACTGTTCAATAGAATACTGCATAATTTCCGAGGGAATCATGGGGGTTTCTCCTTCACTATCCATACACAATACATGACCAGCTATTAAGATTATCCAGTGAATATCTTCAAATAGATTTTCTAATGCTGCTGCATCATTGATAGTCATAGTTTGGGACTGCATGGTTTGTAAATGGGATTTTAATTTATTGCTTCTATCTTCCAATAATCTATAACAAAGAAAATATTATTATTAGATTGTTATACATGGTTGTAAAGGGAATGAAAAATGGCAAATGCTATCTAGTAGTGCCAATAGGTATACCAGCCATAAGAAAAGAAGAAGTTGACTGCCGTATCTCAAAATCTAGAGATCATACAAAATAAACTTTTGAAACTGGATACAAACTAGGTAGTCCATAAAATAGGCAACTTTTGTCTAAGTTAATCCATCGTCTGTCTGTTGCAGTTTCTGAGATATCCATAGTGGCCCGAATTAAAATTTACACCCTGTATATGCCATGAGTCAATAGTTGAGTATATTAGATACTGAAAACTGACCGCAGTTATTTTCTATCGTTTTCAAATAAAATGTCAAAATCGGCACCTCCAAAATTGGCACCTGGTTTCAACTTTGGGTCTAGTTTACCCAATATACTTTTAATTACAGTGGGAGCAATTTATTTTATAAATTTCTGAATTATAATAACGTCTTAATTTCATCCTTTTCTTTATATTTTCCTGTTATCTTTTCAAGTAACATAAAGGGGCAGCTGTAACTAAGCAGCAGGGAAGGATTTTTAAACTAAACGACAAATGCCACGAGTTCAGGTGCAGGTGCAGTTAAACCATGGAAGTAAATATGATTTATATGCATTAATTAATTTTAAATAAGACACTTCTATACCGTTGAAGTAATCAATTTAGATCCTTACGCCTGGTAGATAGTTATAGCAATAAATTACGCATTTCTATTAAAGTAAAAATTGTTAAACTCCTGCTATAAGTAACAGGCTTTATTCTTATTATATTAAAAAAAAATTTCTAACTATTATACTGACCTATATAATACAGGCAATGCATAAGAAGGCACTAATCGTCCACACATTCCAATGATTTGCAACTGGTCCTTATATTTAATGCGATCATTATCTTCATTATCTTCAATTTCTTCTACCTCTTCATTTCGAACTCTAGATCCATCCGGTGGTGCCAGATGACACTTAAGATACATATTAAAAATACGAGTTGCTGATTGTATAATAAAACTATCATTTCCAGCTGCACATTCTTGAAATATATTTGTCCAGGCCTCCAACATGTTATCAAACGCTTCTCCATAGAACTTATCATCCAATTGTTGCTAAAATAATATATAAAGTTTAGCATTCATAAATCACAATCCTCTAATACATTGCTTATGCAGTAGAAAAAATAAGAGAAAAATTTGGCTGCTTTCCGATGGAACTAGGAATGTTAATGTTACAATACTCTAGTAGTAAAGTTGTTGAGCCCTGCATTAGAATTAATCTTCAGCAAAATTGTTCTCAGACTGTCTATTCAATCTTACAGAAGATGATACTCACTGCTTCTTCCATTTCTGCTCCTTCAGCAAAGCAACAAGTAATACGTGTAATCTCATCCAAATAAGATTCTTGAAGCGTTTGAGGTAATTTTAAAAAGTCATGACAAAAAAATAATTGTAATTTTCGAACAATATTTGAAATACCTAAAGCTTCTTTATTTTTAAAATTAATGCTGTAAAAAAAGTGATGCATTATTTCAATGTTAATGATTCATTCATGTTTAATAACTTACTGTATCATTCTCAGCAATTTAAGAAAATTTTCCATATAAGATGTTAGATACTGTAATCTAACATCATCACTATTCATTATGCCACCATTCAGAGATGCAAGTTGAACTAAACATGAAAGTACATGATGTGATAATGTTTCGTTGTCACGCATTTTCCAATAAACTTGAAATGTGAGAGGAAGAAGTTGTGGAGCTAACATTACTTCCTTCCAGCTTGCGCCTAATCGTAATGCAGGAGCTTGATCAGCTTCGTATACGGCCTCATAAACTCCAATTAATCGTTTAGGAAGTGTGGCAAGTTAAGGAAAATTTGTAGTAAATATATTTATGTACCTAACTTTTAAAAAACTGTTTCTGAAAAAAGTTCAAAACTGTCATCACCCATAAGAAACTAAAAAGACTTGGAAGGTTTATATTAAAAAAATAACAGAATCATCTGTAATTGCTAACTTTTGTACACCGAATGGTTAGTGAAGTATAAAAAAAGGCAAGAATAAAGAGAAATAAATTGAAAGGACTTGTTCAAAAACTTTTTTTGTCATATACTTTTGATGTATTTGAGAAACAGACTTAACTTTAAAAATGTTACGCTTTTCTTTGGAATTTTTTCTTCCACCCTTTCTCTATCCAAATATGGATATAGACGTTCATTTCACCCTTCCATTCTTTTCTGGATTTTACTAATTTAACATTAATTCAATGAAAGGAAATTGGTTCTATGCAAGCATTATGAACTATAAATTATTTTCATGAAAAAAATAAGTGCAGAAGTAGTAATGAAACTCCTACATTTTTCAAGGCGTATGTACAGATTTTTAAAAATTATACGCTACACAACTATAAATTGACTACCTACATAAAATGTTATGATAAAAAAGGATATGCATTGGTGATATGTAACCCCAGGTTAAAACTCCTGCAGTAATGATAAGTAAATGTTCCATTAATCGTATTATATCATTCTCATATGGTGGATCATTTTTAATAATTTCAGATAGCAATTGTACGCAAAATTGAAATATACGCCTTAAATCTGTAGCTTCAAACTGCTTTTTAGCTTTAAAATGAACCTCCCAGGGAAGCCCCACATCTGTGGATTTGACTGTACTGGCATACTCTTGCATTAAATTATGTATCAAATTACAGCCAAGTATTTTCTGAAAATAATTATAAATTAAATTAAACAATATGAAAAGAATATTGAGAAGAAATACTTACCTTTGATTGGTCACCATTAATTATAAGATTTTCAATTTCATTCAGAATACTAGAACGTTCTTGTCCAAAATCCTCAACACTTCCTCTTTTTACCATTATTGCAATGACTTGTAAAATACGTTCTTGCACAAAGAATGGAAGATCGCCTCTCACTGAAATGTACTGCATCAAATACTGGCGTAAGGAAAGAATATCTGATTCTTGAAGAAACGGCCATTCTCTAATAAGTGCACTTTTAAGAACTTCGGCTGCTTCAAATAAAATATAATGTACTTGTGAAGTCTCCAGAATTTGTCGACACAAGACATACGGTGCTTTTGATTTACGAAAACTTAAAAATACCGTTTCTGCAGAACGTCTTTGTTCATCATTAACAAGATTTGGGGGTGCCTGAATGAAAATTATGAATTAATATGTTGATTTTTTATTTATTAGATAATTACCGTAATCACAGCAGCAGCTGACTCTAACTGCGTTATAATTTGTTCGTTCATGTTAGTATTTTTAAATATAATTCGCTTATTTACATTAAGAGTAACTTTACCAAAACATTGAGGTTATTTGAGTTTATTCGAGTTTATTCGGCAATTTTGACATCATACTTGAAATTATCCTAGGCAATTATTATTAGGAAAATGGTGGAGCGAAGTCGTTACAAACCATACCATGATTAACGGCAACTCGAAACATCCCGTTTTTATAAAAATCCAGTCTGTGATGTTCCGTTGTGTCACTGTCGTTTGACAAATGCTGACAACGCAAAGGACGGCAAAGGACGTTCAAAATGATGTACTGACGCGCTCTCCATGGGCAACGCGGGAATAACAATTATTTTACGGGAATAACTCCGGGTAGCATTAAGTAGTTCCCAGCTACTCGGAGTTACTCCCGCCTGCAAATGGAAAGTGCTTCTGGTATATCTTATGCAGGATCCTCAGTTGCGTTTTAGCGTGGACCAATAGCATTACGGCGTTTTAAAAACAGATCAAATTCTATTGGTTCAGGCAACTCGCGTTCGCCTCAATTACGAACCCGGCTTTAGGATCGACAATAAAAATTGCCTAGAAACAATTTTTATTTGATTAAATTTGACTTTTGACAGTACCTAATTAATTTCAGTGTCGTGTGCAGCGCTTATCCCTTCTTAACAAAAATTTCTATCCTTGAAAAGTTGTTACTTGAACATAGTTCGATAATAATTTCTGCCTAGTCACATTTATAATTCAGAGCCGTTGAAGAATATTCTGGAACAAAATGCCTATTAAAGCTGTTTGTGTTTTAAACGGAGAAGTTGTCCAAGGAACTCTATTTTTTAATCAAGAGGTAGGTTATCAATGTTACGAAATATTGCCGGTTTTTTAATATTCCAAAACATAGGGTCCAAAAGCTCCAGTAAAGGTATCAGGTGAAGTTACTGGTTTAGGAAAGGGATCACACGGCTTCCATGTTCACGAATTTGGAGACAATACCAATGGATGTATTTCTGCTGGAGCCCATTTTAATCCCCATGGAAAAGACCATGGAGCTCCAAATTCCGCAGTACGTCATGTAGGAGACTTGGGAAATGTTGAAGCTGGAGAAAACGGCGTTGCAAAAATTGATATTTGTGACAACATCATATCTTTGGAAGGAGAACACAGCATTATTGGACGTACATTAGTTGTTCACGCTGATCCAGACGATATGGGTCTTGGTGGACATGAATTGAGCAAAACCACAGGAAATGCTGGAGCTCGTGTTGCTTGCGGTGTTATTGGAATTGCAAAAATTTAAGTTATCATTCCGTTTACTGTAATTCTTTGTAACCTTTTTGTTAAATTAAAAATTTGATTATAATTAACCTATAGTTCAAGGTTATTTAGTAGATAGAGCTCGAAATGTAAGGTTTGTTAGTTCTGGTAACCGACCTGTTCTTTTTAAAATAAATTCTTTTGTTTAATACAATTTTTCTATCAGGGTAATTTTATTATTCCATGCTAGACGTGGAGTTAAGTGTAACATAAGAGCAGTTATATTTCATTTATACACTCCAGTACCTACTATAAAACAATTTTTATTCTTTTAAACCTTTTGGAATATGTACTACAAGTAACATTTATGGAAAACGAGTTCTAATTATGTAAAGAAAATTAAGCAAATTAAAAGTGATATTATTTAAAAGAATGACGTTTAGTTTATGTAAAAGCATGAAACCTGTTTCACAATTACAAGTGAAATTATAGCAACTTCTAATATTTTTCCTATTGCTAATTTTGCAATTACCGATTTTCATTAAATAAATTACAGCATATATTGCGTAAAATCATTTAAAATAAATATCGACTGAAAAACCATAAGTTTACTTCAATTTAAATATTGAAAAGACTGAAGCCAAAACTGCAATTTCTTGTGCAAAACTTAAATTAAACTTTTACACATCCACTACTGTTTGTATAAGACATCATTCACAGTAAAAGGGGTGCATATTACTACTTAACATAATTAATGTGTTTGGCCAATCTCTGTTATCTTTTTGAGTTCTTGAGTATTTGTACTCGGTTGTTCAGTTCATATTATTTTCTTTATAAACATGAAGATATTCAAAAGTAGGTAGATTGAAATTTGTTTTGATAAGATAAATACAACCTTTAGAAGTAAAACTAAGAAAGAAAGGTGAAATAGTTGGTTTATTGATAAATACATATTCTTATCAGTATTGATAAGACTGGTAAATACATTTTTAAATAAAGATTCTTAAAATTGAATTATTTTATTTCATGGTGCAATTATACCAATATACCATTGATTACACAAATTGATTAATATACGTCGACGTCTGAGCCTGCCTTTTTTTGCCTAAAGAGGTAAGGTTGTAAGTATGGCCAAAGTTTTAAGACTTGTTTCTTATATTATAAAAGTGCGGTGTCTTAACATCAGAACATGGGGAAAACAATTATGAATTTATATTTGGAATTAAGCCCTGCTTGGCTTTTTCGATTTTTGTCAAATCAAGATGCCTTAGTGGTAGGTGAAGAAATTTTCTATTCAGGTAAAGTAGCTTTTCTGTACTCACTACGGCAAAGTAAGAAAAGTTTTTCACAATGTAAAATTATCCCCCCATGCGAAATTTCAGAAAGAGTAGTTTCGAGTTTTTCAAATCAAGGTTGCTTTGGCAAGGTAGAAGCCGTAGGACAGGCAACCGGTCTTACTGCTGTGTATCGAGATACTGTATACCTAACAGGGGTAATAAATTATTAAATTCGATATAAAATGAACTTGTATTATCAACTAAAATCGTCATATATTCTTAGCATATATTCAGGTAAAGTACTTTTTCTGTACTAACTGCCGTAAAGCTACATAGAAAAGTTGCCGTGTGAACGCACCTTTAGCTAATAAAAGTTGCCGTGTGAACGCACCTTTAGCTATTAAAAGTTGCAGTGTGAACACACCTTCGGCTAATAAAAGTTGCTGTGTGAACGTACCTTTCGCTAAAAAAAGTTGCTGTGTGAACGCACCTTTAGCTAATAAAAAGTGCTGTGTGAACGCACCCTTAGCTACTGAGGGTTGCAGTGTGAACGCACCTTTATCTAATAAAAGCTGCTGTGTGAACGCACTTTTAGCAATTAAAAGTTGCTGTGTGAACGCACCTTTAGCTAATATAAGTTGCTGTGTGAACGCACCTTTAGCTACTGAGGGTTGCAGTGTGAACGCACCTTTATCTAATAAAAGTTACTGTGTGAACGCACCTTTAGCTATTAAAAGTTGCTGTGTGAACGCACCTTTAGCTAATATAAGTTGCTGTGTGAACGCACCTTTAGCTAATATAAGTTGCTGTGTGAACGCACCTTTAGCTACTGAGGGTTGCAGTGTGAACGCACCTTTATCTAATAAAAGTTACTGTGTGAACGCACCTTTAGCTATTAAAAGTTGCTGTGTGAACGCACCTTTAGCTAATATAAGTTGCTGTGTGAACGCACCTTTAGCTAATATAAGTTGCTGTGTGAACGCACCATGGTAATGGGTTAGGTTAGGTTAGTAAAATGAGTTGGGTTAGGTTAGGTAACAGGTTAGGTTAGGTTAGCTAAATGAGTTGGGTTAGGTTAGCAAAATGAGTTGGGTTAGGTTAGCAAAATGAGTTGGGATAGGTTAGGTAATGGGTTAGGTTAGGTTAGCTAAATGAGTTGGGTTAGGTTAGCAAAATGAGTTGGGTTAGGTTAGCAAAATGAGTTGGGTTAGGTTAGGTAATGGGCTAGGTTAGGTTAGCTAAATGAGTTGGGTTAGGTTAGCAAAATGAGTTGGGTTAGGTTAGGTAATGGGTTAGGTTAGGTTAGCTAAATGAGTTGGGTTAGGTTAGCAAAATGAGTTGGGTTAGGTTAGCAAAATGAGTTGGGTTAGGTTAGGTAATGGGTTAGGTTAGGTTAGCTAAATGAGTTGGGTTAAGTTAGCAAAATGAGTTGGGTTAGGTTAGCTAAATTATATATATATTTTTTTATTATATGTATTTATCTAACCTAACCCAACTCATTTAGCTAACCTAACCTAACCCATAACCTAACCTAACCCAACTCATTTATCTAACCTAACCTAACCCATTACCTAACCTAACCCAACTCATTTTGCTAGCCTAACCCATCTCATTTTGCTAACCTAACCTAACCCATTACCTAACCTAACCCAACTCATTAGCTAACCTAACCTAAACTAAAATAACCTAACCTAACCAAACCTTTAGCTAATAAATGTAGCAGTGTGAACGAACATTTAGCTAATGAAGATTGCTGTGTGAACGTTTAGCTAATAAAAATTGCTGTGATCATCGGCAAAAACCAAGGTGTACAAAAGCTTTCTATTCCATTCCTTCGCAATACTTCTGTCACATACATTTTGGCCAAACTTGGAGATAAACAACATCCTTGTCTTAAGCTATTATTAGTTGTTTTAAATGCTTCCGATATCTGATTTTTTATTGTTATTGCGCTAATGCAGTCCCGATAGATTAGTAATTTATATTAAATTGTAATTATTTTGTATAATACCTACACTTTTTTTATATAATATAATTTATTAATCACAAAGATGTCTTATTTTTACTCAATAAAAGTAGTAACATTAAATTTGTTTAATATAACATCCAATATAAATCCATATTATGTCCATAGAGTATCCATATGGACGTCCATAGAATGTCCATAATACGTCCGTATGGACGTCTGTAGTGTATGTGGAGGGGAATAACGTAGGTAGTGCATGTATAGCTGAGGAGCAGGGAAGTTGCATGTGGTTCTCGCTCCAAGCCGAATATTTGTAAGCGTGTGTATGGGCTAACAAAGTATTTAATGATCCTTGGTGTTTTAAATATATTACAACGTCCATATAACGTCCATGGACACCCAATGTACATCCATAGAACGTCCATAGTACGTCCATGTACATCCATAGAACGTTTCTTGTACATCCAAAGGATGTCCAATGTACGTCCATGTACATCCATAATCGTCCATGTATGGACGTATTATGGACTCCATACTTGTGCCATATGGACGTCCATAGAACGTCCCATGTATCCGATATGGATGTCCAAGGACGTCCGAACATCCGTAAACGTATGTAGATTGTAGAATGGACGTCCATTGGATGTGTTACTTGGGGCATGTACTAACTAATAAATTGATTGTTAAGATATAGGTCAACTTAAATGGTATTTTAAAAGTGGCTGTATTTAAAATTTAAATATTATTTGTTAGTTCGCATGTAGTTTTTGGGTTGTCTCCTATGTCTCGCGCCCACTTCACCTCCTCAAGATAGCCGCGCGTCGTTGTCCCATTCCGTATTGTAGCAAAATGATCTTTTCTGCAGATTTCAGTTTTCAAACTTTAGATAAAAGCTGAAGATCATTATTTGTAATTTATCACAAAAAAGAAATCAAAATTTACAATTACAATCAGTAATAAAACACAACAGTTGATGTCTTGATGATGATTCCCATATCTCGCTGCAGATTTCATTGTATAACATCACTAGGAGTTACTGTGTACAAGATAGGTACTGGTAATAAAAACAACATTGAAAAGCTAATAAAATCATATATTAAAACTTTATAAATATTAAAAGTAGATTAAAATACACAAAACATTGTAAATAACACTTTGTAAGAATGTTATTACCTACCGCTATTATATTTTGATAGAGAATAGATAACATAAAAGAATGGCTTACCAAAAAAACATTTATAACACATAAATTAAACGTAATAATCTCAACGTGTAACCATTGATGTGAGTACTCGTAACAACTAACATTAAATGTTGAATACAACTATAGCAACTCATCTTGCAATCAATTTCTATGATTAAACAAACCAATTGTTGATCCCTCAATTTTTTGTGGCATTACTATTATACAGAGGCACATATTACAATTTTTTCTACAACTAAATTCATAATTTTTTTCTGAGCGAGTGAGTTGCTGTACTCAACAATAATATTGAACAATATGTCTGCTATATGCTGTCTGATTAGGTACTTTCCATAAATACGAGCCAAACAGAAACAATTATAAAAACAACATACTACAAATTTCATTTTTGCGTTACACTTTCTAAAAATAATGACGATTTTTGTCCCTAATCAACTGTAATATCTAAAAATAGTACTACAGCTCGACCAAGCTTACAAAGTTGAAAGGGAGCATGTCCGGCGCTGATATAGTTTTTCAAAGTACAGTCAAAATAAAAACATTTAGGAGGTAAATTTAAATAGGTAATTGTAAATACTTTTCAATCGAAGAATTCGAAGATTTTCCGAATGATATTTCTGGCTTCAGGATGAATTATCTTCCTCGATTTAACATTCATACTTAATAGATGTTAAACGTCAAAACAATCTGACAAACACTGAAATTATTAAAATTTCAAACGACAATTAAATTTTACCAGTGAATGTACTTTTAAGTAGAGTAGGATTGTTTGCTATTGGTTGACGTATTGTCGCGCTTTATCTTGCAAAATTTAGTTGACATATTTTCCGCGGCATTTGTAAGCTTGGTGGAGCTGTAGTACCTATAAATTGCATTCCCAAACTATGGATGATCGAGATGCATATTCACTTACGGTAATAGTAAAATTATTAATAACAATTAACCCTGTTTTAAAGTAAACCATTTGGCAAGATCTTAAAAAAAAATGGTAATAATATAATAATGGATTGTTCATACTGTTGAAACACGAACGCATTTAATACTTAGATTGCGTTTTCATTGTAAAAATATTATATCCTAGGAAATTTAAGGAACCTAACACAGGAGTTTGAACGTACGTTAGTGACAATGATCTGTAACGTCCACTATCACCGACTTTTTCCAGCCAAATAAAAAGTAGCCAACTGCAGCACCAAGTACAACAGCAATACACAGCCATACGTTGTAGGTCATAAATATAAGCATCAGGAAGTATGACAGCGTAATCTGCAGGATGTGTAACAGAGTTTGGAAGCAATGCATACCACTCAGCATGGTTGGCCTAAAATAAAAAGCAAATTAATATTTCAGTAAAAATTACATTGATTACACTACAGGGTGTATACGAGTTCCGACAAACTGTCTGGGAGTATTTGTTACCGAAAAATGTACTACCACTAGGTACCACCTAAATTGTTTATGTACCTACTTTTCTATTATCTTCTTTCATTTTGAAGTCACGATCTATTTTTTGACTTTTCTCTTAATCTAGCATTGAAATCACTACATATGACATTTAATTAAATAATTGGACCACCACTGGAAATAAAATATTCAGATTTGGAGATTTGAATGCCTGTAATATGTATAAGAACATTAATTTTGAATGATTTTTGGAAGTCCCGAAGATATAGAACATATTATATTAGTTGATAATAATTTTTGTTTTATTATTAAAGCTACCTAGTAATAAATTTCATATAATTTTTATATTATTTGAAAAAATTAATATTGAAAAATTCACGATTGTTTGTTGGAAATATTTTGACTTGTACAGAGTTTATTTTGCAGATAAGGATAACTGGATAAGATTTAGTGCAGTAGCGTAGCCAGAAATTGTATCTGGGGAGGGCTATACAGTTTTAAGGGTTTTTCTCAGTACCTACCCCTCAAAAATAAAATCTTAATAGATATATTCATACCAGTGGCGTATACAGACCATCTTCATGGGGGGGGGGGGGTTAAGGCGCGAAGCGCCGAGTGTAAATTGAGGAGCGACGCTTGAGCAATTTTAAAAAGCGCCGCAGGCGAAATTTTTTTGTAAAAAGGGGCGTCGTCTTCGAAACATGTTGTAAGAGAAAGCTGAAATTTTTTGAGGTTATAATTAGGAAGCAAAGAATATGATGTTACATGAAACGAGTTATACATTTTTTAAAAAATTACAAATTACAATAAAAATACTATTTTCTGAAAATGCAAAACTGGGATATATTGGCAGCGTACAAAAAGTTTTAAGAAGTTTATTTACTGTAGGAAATATGTTTTTAACACTTACTGCAGTGTCTGCAGCACGCACTTTCGGTTGAGGAGTACTATAATTTCTGCTAAATAGTGCGCACAGATTTCCAGTGTGCCTGGATTCTGGATTTTCAGGAAGGGGGGTGAGAAACATCTCACGCGTACTTAGGCCACAATAGGCGGGCCCATTGTACTACCCCCAGACAGCAGCCGCCCAATTCAGGTATCACTCAAGCCATCCAATCTTTTGGACGAACTTGAGGACATCCGCAATTGGGGTGCTGCTGATACTGGCCATTGGCCAGTGTGCCATTAAGAATTCTAATAGTTAAATAACGTTAATTAAACAAAAAATAAAAAAGCATTTTTCATCATTGCAATATCATCTATAAATTTTGCTTACTGGCTGCGATTTTTATTAATAATTTTTGTGTCCATGGGGGGGGGTTCTGACCCCCCGTGTATACGCCACTGATTTATATTGCAACTTTTATCCTTTTGTCTTTGTTCCCAAATGTTAAAAAGTGAGGAGTGTACGTGTTTATTAAAGAAACAACAACACGAAATAATGGTGTCACATATCATAAATAAAGCAACGGGTATTGTGTACAATCAAAACAGCCTTCACTGAAATAATTTTATAGTCCCTCAATTATGTATAACTAATCAATTTTAAATATGAAGTTTTACACCATTTACAGATGTATAATTTAAAAACTTCACTGAGAGCCATTACAAATCAGAATCACTACGAAAGTTTTCTGGGGGGGGCTTTAGCCCGGTAGCCCCCCCCTTGGCTACGCCACTGATTTAGTGAGAGGAATATGCACCCGAAGTTTATCGCTCGAATTCGTATATACCCTGTAAAATATTAAAAAGGCTGAATTTCATAATGATGGTAGCATCATTAAGTGAGAGGACCTAGTAAAGGGTTTAGTGTTAAATAGTCTTCCAAGTAAATAATCAGTATTTGAGATACCTTTTAGTTAAATTAATATGCTATACAGAAAGGCTATACATTTTGAGTTACAATTTCATGATCGGGGTTCAGCCCTGCTTGAATAGAAACTAATTTGTTTCATAGTATTATTTTCGAAAAATCAAGGACCTATGCCTGGGAAATTTACAGAAAAGTAATTTTT
The DNA here is from genome assembly GCA_963082805.1 of Hemicrepidius hirtus. Classification (NCBI taxonomy): domain Eukaryota; kingdom Metazoa; phylum Arthropoda; class Insecta; order Coleoptera; family Elateridae; genus Hemicrepidius; species Hemicrepidius hirtus. The sequence goes on from OY720159.1 coordinate 35,399,413, forward strand.
TCTTCAAGCGTATTGTAATATCCCTATTGTACTACTACAGAACTGGCTATGTAGAAGAAAGTCATTGTGTTACTATAGTAAAACAATATGCTAAATAATTGTACCTACTAGTAAAGTAGTAACATAATGTGTGTACGTATCCATGGCAACGGCTGTATTATTTACCGCTATCTCATTAAAAATCGCATACGTCATTGTTTGAAATAAGTCCGCAAAAATGATCCTGCTAATGCGATTTATCATTTTTCAGTTTTTCAGTTTTCAATTACTAATTGAAGCCTATATCGCTGTAACTATTGAATTGATACCTACCACATAAAGACATATTACCGTATGCAGAATTAAATGGAGAATCTGAATTTATGAAAAAAACTGGGGGTATCCATTTAAAAACATTGACTGTAACAATATAGCGGAAAGGGGTGGGGGTAAAAAATTTGGAAATTTGCAAAAAATATGCGCATTCCAAAAATAAAATCGACGTATCGGTATCAGAGGGTTTTGGCCTCGCAGATAATTGCGAAGTCTTTTATTTGGAGCGTTCCACAGCCAACCAGTGCAGCCCAATGAATTAGCCAACTTCTTGGTTGTAATAGTTAACCATAAACCAATGCATTTTTTCTACACTATTTTTCTGTAGACAATAAAGGTTTAATTTATTATTGGTGCGGCCGTGGTCGTGTGGATGAAGATCCACACGGCACCGGGGCGACACGGGTTCGATTCCTCGTTTTAGCCAGGGTTTTCAAAAATTCTGGAGCAACGAAGAATCAACTCATAGTGGGGAGGGTTTTCAAGGGTGGGGCATCTTAGACCCGTGAATAGCGCTACGTGCGCTGAGCCGGGATAAGTAGGGGGGTGGGGTGGAATTGCCTTTGGCAACCCCATGATTCTTTAAAAAAAATGTTTGATTAAAGGAAGTACGTAAACGTGAAAAATTAGTCACAAACATGCATCATGCAAGTATGCAAAGAGTGTTAAAATAGCAGTGCAATTTACGAACAACTATTGTACACTTACGGTTGTTTATGGATGACTTCACCCACCATACTGTTGTAGGAATGAAAAAATATGATTAGTTATCGTATATTCATGTTTGATTCGTTATACTATGAATGCAATCCAAAAGATGTAGGTATGTCTCATTACCAACATTTGGACCAAATGAAACATCAACTGATTAAATTAGTGGTTTTAAATATTTTATATGAAAATGAAAGTCATTTTGTTCAATGACAATGGCAGTCTTTGATAGACAATATGACAACGTTAGTCCTTCATAAAAAAAGTTATGATATTGATATATTGTTCTTAGAAAAACAGTGCAATTATTCATGTAACTGCCCTAGTTAGTATTGTTTTCGACACCCTACATTTGGAATTACAATAAACATGCAGCAATGTATTTTCGTAATTAATGACGCAGAATAAAATAGGAATATAATACCTAAATATAAAAAAGACTTACTGAACGACTTGATTATCATCATTGACAACTCCTTTTTCTGTAGGTAATGTAACAGCACGATACTGCAGGGCATTGTAGGTTTTCCAAAACAAGTATTCCCTGAAATGCACGAATATATGCTTAAATATAAAAGAATTGGTTAGGATATAGGTTGGCTTGAGACTTTAGCACCCCGTTGTTAAGTTCCTGATTTACGTTCCAAACTATGTTTCAATTAAGGGTGATTCATAGTTTCTATTTTTTTATCTTTGTTGTTATACAATTTAAGATATTCTGAATCGAATATTATAAAAAATTTAGTATTCAATAAACTTCATTTCAAAACTCTGTATCCAGTACCTAACTGATCAAACGTTAAAATTTTTTAAAAGAATCCATTTGAATCAGTTAAACAAAGTCAATAAGGCTCAGATCGCTCTGTATAAATAAATCCTAGAAATATCAATATAAGAACTAGTAAACATACCTATAATATTTAAGACCTTCGTAAAGTGCAGCCATAAAAAATATTCCGATCATAGAACCAATAAGGCCTCCAACTGTACTGAAGCTCCAGTCATCAAACAAAACTACCGCTGAAGTTCCAAAGTGAAACTGAAATTATAGTAGAATAGGTAATCCAAATAACAAAAAAAAAATAGCAGTCTGGATTATAATTTGATTGAGAATCAAAGATATCTGTGAATAATTTTGACACTAACCACAAACTATACACCCTGTATACAGGGTGTCTCTAAACCTAGTACCATAAATTTACCAGCCGCTTCCTGACGCAAAAATAAGTCGAAAATGTCTATAAAAATTTTGTCCTAAACAGCAGCATAAGGAAGCTACACGTCTTTGAAAATGGTGTTGAAAAACGGAAAACAATTGCGTTTTAAAAACGGTTTGAGATAAAAAATCGAAATTTTCCAGGCAGCCTAACCTATTAAAGGTATAAACTTTCTACTATTTTTTTTTAAATTAACCAGGGGCGGCGCGAATGGGGGTTATCACCTTTTTCTTGTAACTCGTTTTTCTTAACCTTTTGATTTCTTCCATTTTAGTTTAGAGATTTGTGTTCCCTGTTGCCTAATTAACAAAAAAGGTACTCTTGTTTCAACTCGCTTGGACTAACCGTTTCCTATAAAATGCAGGTTTTCTGTTTAGCCAAAATCAATTTAGATGCTGGTTTTGTATGTAAATTAATTTATTGAAAAATAAATTAAAATAAAAATAGTTACAGTAAGTGGTCGTACTGTTTATACCTTCAATAGGTTAGGCTGAATGCAAAATGTCGCCTTTTTTTTTATCTCAAACCGTCTTTAAAATGCAATTGTTTTCCGTTTTTCAACACAATTTTCAAAGACGTGTAGCTTCCTTATGCTGCGGTTTAGGACAAAATTTTTATAGACATTTTCGACTTATTTTTGCGCCAGGAAGCGGCTGGTAAATTTATGGTACTAGGTTTAGAGACACCCTGTATATACTCGAGATCATTCCATTGGGTGTTGTTTTTTTATTTTTTTAGTGAATTTTCCGTAAAATTTTTCTGAACTACAAAAATCCACTCCAGGTGAATCTATGGGTGTTTTGTAGGAATATTTTGTGAATCTTAGATGAAGGGTTTTTAATATGTATAGATTCAAAAACAAAGAAAGAGAGAGCAAGCAAAAAAAATCTTTTTCTATATTTTGTAGGTATTTGGTTTGAGTAAAATTGGGTAGCAAGTACATATGGTAATAGGGTGGACAGATTCTTAAGGTGAACCTACAAAACGCCGCGAATTTCAATCTCATACGAGGCATACACCAAGCGCGGCTCTAGAGAAATTTTCTGAGGGGGGGGGGCGAAAATGATCCGGGAGGTACGCAGAACCCCCAGGCGATGATGTTAACCGCGCAAATTTGTGTAATAGCGTTAATAGGTACCTGGGCCTCTGGGAGGGGGGGTTAATTACCCCTATTCCCTGCCAACCGGTAGATTCGCGCTTGGGGCATACCTACCTCCTTCCCGGAAACTTAAAACTGCTTTATCAGTGAGACTCAGAGTTTCTGATTTCATGTGAGTTTTATTTTTGATTGCCAATCATAGTCTAGTATGGTGAAGTATTTGTTAAAAAAATAGGTTAAACAAATAAATACAGATAAAAGATGTTATTAATAGGAATAGCAAATATACCACCATCAGGTAATGTCGAAAATAAATGCGCCAACTTTTCCCAAAGGTAGCAATAACAACTCCACATCAAATGCCAATCGATTATCATTCTTACTATCGTTTTTTAACCTTTCAAGGAGATATTTATTGTACTTAGAACATAATTATGCTTATATAGTACAGGGTTAGTACCAGGTCCCAAAACGATCTATTTTTTTATTATCCTTGTCATTTTTAATTTGTTAGAAATATCCGGTTAGAAATAAAGTATTTACCTATTGATGTTTCCAGTTTTTTTTTGCATTTCCGCTCGTCAAAATTAATTTTTTTTAATGGAACCCCCTATATATTTTTACATTTTTGAATACAGAATAAAACACATTCAGAAACATCAATATTAGGATTTTATTTAAAACACAAATTATTAGAAAATTTAAAAAACCTATTACTTATAAAAAAGATAAGTATTTTAAAAATATCAAAGATAATAGACCGTTCCAGGAGCCTATAGTAGGTACGTATACATTAATTATGTATCATTAATGAAAAGCTCCCATAAAATAAATTAATTATGATAAATATATCAATGTACTTACAGTCATACTCATCATTGAACCGCCCTCACCTCCACCACCATGTTCACCATGGCCAGGACTTTCTGTTGTATGTCCACCATGGTCATTTAATGGAGCAATTGCAGCTGATGTTACTGGATTCATGCTATGGTGCATATGGCCATGGTGCATATGATCTCCGTGATCCATTTCTAAAACATGGTCTTAATTTATTATACACGAAATAAATCATGACTTCTGATTTTATTACGATATTTATTACTAGAATACTTTATTCCATTAAGAATTAATTAATTTAGTAGGTATTAGAGTGCAGAAAGTACAAGGTTTTGAAAATAAATTCGATTATACAATATAACATAACAAATACCTGCCTAATAATAATTGATGCCTTCAAAACAATACAAATAGTTTAAAATGTATTAGAACACTCTTCAATTTTAGAATAAACAATTTTCTTGAGCGACGAACATAAAAATGCCAGCAGTTAATTATACTATCAGCAATTTATGTGTGATAAAGATAAGAAAAACAAACATTTATATTTACGAATCAATAGGCAGTGCAATAATATCAAAGAACGATTTGGTTAGTGAATCTGCATGCCGTATCACCAATGAGTCCAGAGAGTGTGATAATACCGATAAACTGAAAAGTTTGATGAATTTACATTTTAATCATCACTGTTTCAAAAGTTAAAAGATTATAGGTATTTGCTAGTTTAAAAAGTTGAAAGGAGACAATAATTATCATTAATTATTTTATTCTCTACAAGCGGTACGAAAGTAATTGTTTACATAGACGGTGAAGTAGTCACCTGCGTGCTGGGACGCTATTAGAGGGTCCGAGTATTAAAAGATCCATAAGAAATATTCTCAAAAATTTTACAATTTTCAAGGCCATATCTTCTTGAAACGACAATTTGACGTATCGAATGTAGGGAAAAATCATTGATAACAACCACGGAAGAAAACATCTATGGAAAATGTTCTATTGAGGCTTAATAGCTCCAGTAAAATAACAAAAACCAAAATAAATTAGAAAATTGGGAATCCATTTTTCAAACACTAGGTATTACCAAATAAACCAAAACCTATTCTATATGGGCTCGGTTATTCTTAGTAGGATTTTTGGGAACAAGTAAAAACCGATGATAGCTCAAAGGTTGTTTCGAGAAAGGTGCTAAATAAATTAAGTCTTCTAATGAATAAGAATGTGAAGATAAACAATGAGATTTATAAACATTTAGCTGTACCTGTACTTGTAGAGGTAGGTACCTGTACACTACAGTATATAGCATTTGGCAAATTAGTGAAGACCGGGAATTCGGTTTACATAGTTTCTTTTCAGGTATCGTGGCCCCCAGCTTGGGAACCGTATGTGACAGTGGCACATCCCCCCCTCAATTTACATGGCTCCGTTTTCAGCTACACCAAGCTTAATTAATTGTCATGGACATAATTCATGTAACAATTGCAGCCATGGTAATTAGGTTTGGTTTAGCTGATCTGGGGTTTAAGTTAAACTGAGTTTGTAGGACCGGTCCTAAGTAAGTTCCAGGTGAAGGGCCCTACGGCTAGGTACTATATTTTTATGAAAAATAATTACATGAATAATAGAAAAATTCAAAATTTTAACAAGTAGAAAGTTATCTGCGGTGACGAGATTGAGAACAGCACGCTTTTTGGGCGCGGGGTCAAATCCGGATTGCTACTAACTTTTTTTAAAATCTTAGCCACGTAAACAAAGAACATTTATTTATTTAAATTTGGTAGTTTTATTACTCAATTTATCGGGGGTAATACCACGAGTGCTTAAAAATTACCGATAACGTGTTTGAATGAAAATTATCCGGTTAATTTTTAAGCACGAATGGTATTTAGGGAGAATATTTCTCGAATAAAAATACTCGAAACCAATTGTATTTTTCAAAATGAATGCAAGTTCGGATACTGGAGTCTCTCGATCGAATGTGTACTTTTTTTCGGCGCAAAATGACGTAAACTGTCTCCAGACACTGTCCTTGCTCTTTTTCGTATTTTTGCATTCACTTTTAATAACATTTTCGTCAATTTCTCGTTCTGAAACATTCCCAAAACGTTTTATGTCGTTTAACAAAATTTGTTTTGTTTTTTAGTAGCATGTTGTGGTCGCAAGTATGTCATGGCAACGTGGAACTATCGCTAGATTGGCCTGGCAACGTTGAACTATCACTTATTAGTTCTGTACTGTACCTACTGTTACAACAATGTATGAGTGAAATATTCGCAATTAATTTATTTATCTTAGCATAGGTATTACTTTCTTTAGCGTCAGTGGAAATTATGAATGTTGCTGATTTAAATTTGTTTGTTAATTAAAGGACCCGAAGAAAAAATTGTATAGTAACACATCACAAAAGTGTCTTTACGGAACTTAGAGACAAGTTCCGTAAAATGGCACTTTCATGACATATTACATAAATAACTATTCAACTCAAAATATCATTTAATAACTTTGTTCCAAGTTTTTATCTTAAATATTGAGTCCGGTATAATTTTTTCTTGATTCAAACATCTATTTATTCAAAAATTTCAGGGTGTCTACTTCGGTATTACCGCAGAATTTTTATTTTATCTCGTTTAATAGTCAAAATGCATAGAAAAATATAGTAATACAATATTGTTTAGGGAACTTGTACCTACTATTTGTAACAAATTGTGGAATTATCTGTAGTAGGTAGTAGTAGGTATTGCATTTTTGAATGGTTTATTCAGTGAATGTGTACTCTGTACAATAAACCATTTTGATTTAAGAAAAGATACCGATATTGTTTAGATTTCTTTATTATGAGATTATAATATTAGGTAAGGTATCGAGCGATCCAAAATTAGGTAGATTCATCGAAGCTTGTCATGACATGACATGTGACATGTTTTTGTTTAAATCGCTGTGACAAATGATCTGATATACAGGGTGGTGAATTGATTCACGCACCATAGGGATTCTAATGTGAATTTTTAATTTTCAGATATCTGCTTCCCTAATTATTTTAGAGCTAAATTGTAAAGTAAATTACTTATTTGTACAGAAAAAGATATTACTGTATCCGTAGGTATATGTCATTGAATACAAGTTTTGCCGTTTTGGTTTACAGAAATCATAAAATTATTAAAATTAAAATTGACCCTTTAACAAAACTCATTCATGCCTTGGAATTGCTGAAACAACAATTTATTTTGAATGAATTTTTCAAATTTTACATAATCATCGTACTAATAATACTAAAAGCACTTTGTTCAGTTGAGTTGTATGACAGGGATTAACTTTCTACAGTACCTGGGTTCAATTGACTCGGCACAAATGAAACCAAAAGAATACGACGTTTTCAGTAATCGAGCAATTCTATTGGTTGACGCTAAAAACATTGAATATCTACAATAAAATATTCAATGGTACCTAATAGCCGACATGCATTTGTGCCGAGTTGCTAAATCAATTGAACCCAGCTAGTGGTTGTAGGTGTACTATTTCCGGAATACTTACGCCCAATTGCACCGGTTACACTTAAATAATAAGCGTTGCTTAAAAGATTAATTCCCATGGATACAATTTGTTACAAGCATTTTGCAATTGGGCCTTAGTACCATTTTTACAATTTGAACTTTTTTGTCAATAGAGTAGATCTTTACTCAAAATTAAACAGATAAACGAATTGTTTTTTGTTTCAATAATTCCAAGGCATGAGTGATTATTGTTAAAGGGACGATTTAAATTTGATGATTTTGTTTTCTAAAAAACGAAAATTTGCAATGAATAACACGGGCAGATGCAGCATTTTTTTCTCTACAAATAACTTCTTTACACTGTAGCTCCAACATAATTCAAAATTAAAATTTTAGCATTCAAATCCCTATGGTGCATGAATCCAATTCATCTCCCTGAATGTCAAATTTAAGCAAGTCCTGTATGGCTATGTTTGTCTTCCTATAAGCTTTTTTATTGTATATAGGGTGTTCCAGCTTTTAAATGACATTTTCTTAAAACATACAATATCCATAGGTATTTAATTTTTTTCTTCAATATTTGTCATTTATTCATTACTCGTTGCTGCTGATTTTGGAAAATAATTACTCACGTAGCTAATTATTTTCGTCAGAGCAGCAACTCGTATTAAGAATGACAAATATTGTCGTCAAAATTCAGAGCACCCGTTGTCCCAAAAAGAACCGGCATCCAGTTAAGGGCATGTTCCTTTCATGAAAATAAGAGGAAAAGTTCCTATAAAGGGTACGCAAATGCTTCGTTAATGAGATACTAGGAGTTGAAAGTTGTAAAAAATGTCGATTTTTTTCATAGATTTGGATAAAAAAAAGTTATACGGGTACTAAAAGTAAGATTAACTATTAGAAAGTGTAACAAAAAATAAAGTAAAACATGTATTCTAACGTTCCAAGTTTTTTTACTCTGTTCAGAAATTGAATTTAAATTGCATAACTGGTAAAAAACTTTTTAAATCCTCAGAATAATGTATTTTGTGTACTAGGGGACCTATACATGTTGGATTCCTTAACTTCAGCAATACAGCAATACAATACTCTTTGATTTTGTATGGTGCATGCTTACATTTTGTTAAATAAAAGTGAATATTGAAATTATTCCTTAATGTAAGTTTATTCTAAAATATGCGAATACCAATCTACAAAAAAAAAAAATTTTTTTCTAGTCTAAAGTCTAGGATATAAAACGATAAGTATCTACCCACTATACGTGCAATAGTGCATGCATTACAGTTCAAGACAATATTGTTACTCCGTAACGATACATTGGTAATAGTTTCAATTAACTTCCAATAGAGTAGCATATTACAGTATAATGGATTTTTTTCAACCAAAAGTATTAAATAATTATTAAATTAATAAAATAATATTAAATTGACAAATTCGCGTCCTGAGAAGAAAAACTGCTATAGTTATTTTTCTTTGGAATTATTACTCTGTTAATGGATTTGATTAAATTGTGTAATATACGTACATACAATTCGGTAGGTACACTTATTTTAATTTATTTTTGATATCGCAGTTATAAAATAAAAGTACTCACCAAATTTAAAAAATATATATATACTTCCAACAATTAATCACTAATTACCGACTAAGCAGTTCAATTAACTGTTATTAGCTATTTGTTCGACCAAGCACGACTTTCTTCATGGAGGGGAACCAGAACTAAAGTACAATATTAAAGTACACGCAGTGATTAATAAAGGCAGCGATCAAACGATCAAACCAATCGTTTCGTTTCCACGTGCTTACTCGAAGTTTAATTTAGAAAAATATATATACACTTGGAACCGAAAATCATAGTATTTTGCTTCTATCAATATTATGAAATACCACAAGGGATGTTTTTCGCAGCGTTGCAATAAAATCCTTAAACGTAAACCACTGGAGTGGTTTATTTTTTTTATTTTTTCGGCATAGAATCAATATTAGTAAAAGCTATTTTTTCTGGTAGTAATGGGTTCTTCCTTTATATTTTGAGAACCCCCGCATTTGTTTTAATGAGAAAAAAGGCGTTTGTCAACACATGATTTTCAAGTGATGTTAAGATCTCTGAACGATTTAATTGGGGACTCAAAAAAATCAAAATCCAACTTATAATTTGAGTTTGTGGTATAAGGACTAAATGAAGAAAGACCTAGATGGAAGTTATCAAAAAAAGTAAAATAACGAAACTTGTATATTTGATTTATATTAGTACCGTACATGGTAAAACTTTTGGACAACATAACATCAAAAAACGTAAAATATCGTGGTAGTGCAATTTATGGGAATGGTTTAAACTGGAACTACAGAGCTTCCGAAGAGGAGAAACAACTTAATGTAAAAAAAGTGAACGTTAGTACCTCCCTGCACTTTTCCATACTAAAAATAAACATTTCTTTTTTGGTATTCAACAGTATAGTCTCTGTTAGAGTTTAACCTAAATCTCCAAACTTTACGAACCGTAGCGGAACTTTATGAAATTCTCATCAACCGTACATTTTAGCTATACGAATCTCTGTACTGTGAAAAGCAAACACCCTGTATACGTGATATAAATTTAGGAGAATGTAGCGCTATACATTGAACAACTTTTTTATATTTAAACTTCTTTCATATTTTGACTAATAACGGAGCTATAGCCTATAGGAACATCAATTCCTCATTTTCAAAACCACGTAGAATTAAGACGCCACAGTGAAACTGTAGCATTTAAGTACTAAAAAATGAAAATGTATCTATAGTACTAAACTACATAAATGTAAAAAAAATTAAACAAAATCGTGTGGCCAGTTTTTGTGTAATAATTTTTAAAAATTTTGAAAAATTCATAGAGGTGGCCATTTTGAAGTTAGCGAGTCCAGTAAAAAACTGGCCTTCTTTCATATACGCTGCTCATATTTGCAAATTTCTGCTTTTGAAAAAAGCTACCAAAAAACATTTATAATCTCCGCTCCCGGTTTCGCATTGGTTTGAAAAAATTTTTGTCGGTGAATTTTCGATATAGGTAGTACCCCTTGATTTCAATTTTAATCAAAATCGGTATGGGTCGTGATAAATTTAGAAATAGAAAGGGTGGCGTAATTCAACGATAGAATGGTCGGACACTTTAAGTTGACGTACAAAAAGCTATGATTTCGATTTTCCGCGAGAGCTGTACTTTCTCTGAAAAAGTTGGAGCTGGCTATACAGGGATTTTGTAATTTCATCGTCATAACCAAAGCAATTGGATGGGTATTTAAAAATATGAAAAGGATTACCTACAGTATGAGAAATTTCAACCAGTTTTAATTAAACAATCGTTACCTCATTACCTGGTTTCCGATTCTGTACACAGTAAAATGAATGCAGGAAAGTACACGAAACTTTTCATGCTTACCTACAAAAAATGTCTATCGGTGCCATAGTTCTAATAAATATAGGGAAAAATTATTCAAAAGTACTAAATTATACTTTACATAGTTTGATAATGACGCCCTTGGTCGCCGTACATCCCTCAGGCAGGACACTGCGACCTCGGTTCCCTATTATCATTATAACACCCTTGATACCGCAATAACTATAATAAATTGCCTCAACAAAGGTCACGAGATACGGCAATGGATTTATTTGTACTGCTCTCCAAGAGGATCATATAATCAAATGTCATTGTTCGACTTGGAATCCCTTTTATTAATTTTGTCGTTTAAACTTTAAATAGTACTTCAATATTCACGGCAGTCTATTATGGATAGCACCATCTTTGACTAAATACATAAATAATTATTGGTAGATTATTTACTAGTCATGGACAGAGAAAGTAATGGATGATAAAACAAATTGCGTCAATCGAATGAAAAAAAATAATCAATGAGACATTATTTAGAAGTACCTACCTACTGTGCATGAAATTTAATTTAAGTAAGCAGAGTGGTAAAAAAATTGCATTATATATAATATGATTGTCTTACTGTGTTACCTTTGAAATATTAATGATAGATATAAAAAAAATTCTAAATATTGCTAAGGGTGTCCAAGATAAGGGGGGATCTCGTAAAGGTATAAGAGATAGAGATTCGGTTAAGTGAGAAGAAATGTTCAGCATATTGAGGACTACTATGATCAGATCACTATTCAAATTCGCAGTACAGACTATAGTGTAGGTTTAAGTTTTCCGTTTTCCTGTATACTACTTTCTACTTTGATTATTTTAGAAAATAGCGCAAAATGGTTTTGACATTATTAAGGTATTTTTTAATGCAAATCTTTAATTAGATTTTTTGTAAGTCACTAACTGGATAATTTTAGCTATAGATTTGTAATCCCCAACCTACCGAAGTAGCAAGGGTAGTTGGGGACAGTTTCAGAGACCAAAAATGCGAAAGAAATGTGTAAATTGTGAAGAGCTGCGACTACATGTTTTTTATAATTTGCGTCACGAGCATGGGGCCATGGCACCACTGCAAAGAGCTTTTTTTCCCTTTCCAAACAGGTACAATTGCGGACAAAAAAATTGAAGCACCAGCAGGAATCCAGTATTCGGTTTTTATTAATTTTTAGTAGGTATTGTAATTTAGTCTTTCATGTCGTAACATATACGTATAGACAGTCTTAATTAAAAAAATTGTCACATTTGAGGTAAATTTATTGTGAGATTGACAATTAGTCATTACAATAAATCCCTAAAGGACTTATTAGATTGAATCCCGGAAAAAAAGTCACGGAAAAAAAGTCACCTGGAAAAAAAGTTTTTTACTTTTCCATACCATTACTATATGGTCAGCATCAGGGAAGTATTGATATAATGAAAATTTTCGAAATGAAGATTTTCTCAGAAATACTTGTTTTACACTTCCAAGGAGCTAAAAAATTGTTTTAAACAAAATGTCCTATGAACCTATTTGATAAAATTTGAAATGAAGGGGTATATCGAAAAATATCGAAAATTTATCGACTAAATGTGCTTTTCAAAAAAAACCGAAACCGGAAGCTGAAGTTATGCAGGTTTTTTTGGTGACTTTTTCAGAAGCAGAATTTATCTCAGTAACGGTCGACATTTAAGCATACGTTTACTAGATTTTATTTGTTTGTTGAGGTTCCATAAACACGTTATTTGAATACGAAACACCCTGTGTAATTGAATGCAAAATTTAATTGTCTATTACATAAGTAGTACTATAAGGTATATAGCTAGGTATATAGCTACAATGTACAGTTGAGAATTTCGCGATGTTCCGCTGTGTTTGAAGACGTATTATTACTACATGCGTCTCTCTCTTCTGAAAAATATCGAACCCATAGTCTCGTTTTTCTCGCTACGCATTTCAGTGATTTCCAGGGACTGTCTCGCCAACTACGCGGCTGTTGAATAGCAAAAAAGAAATGTTTATTTCTAGTATGGGAAAGTCCGGGGAGATGCTAACGTTCACTTTTTTAATAATCATTTGTAGGTATAAATGTACTTGAAGAGACCTTCCAGATAAGAACTCTTTATCCTGCGCCCATTCATAAATACTAAGGCAATTCTGATAAATATTTCGCACTTGTAACAAATAGGAATAAACATTATTCTTTTCACTATGTTTCAGTAGTAAGTTCGATACAAAGAGGCAGCTTTGAGCTTAGCCTATTCTAATAATTTGAAAAAAGGAGAAGAAAGAAAGAAGTACTAAATCGAAATCACTAAATATGTTTCATTCTACTAATCTCCTCTCTTACACTTTCTTGATATTTAATAATTTATTATGGAACAATTAAAAAGAAAATAAAGATGTGTCTTTTTAGATCAATAAGGAAGCAACAAAACAGGTTTGTTTTTGAAAACTGGATGGTAGTACCAAATACCTACCACTAACAACTTTTTAAAGAAAAATTTATTTTTAAAAACAAAGTATACTGTAACTAAAACGTCATCGGACATCCCTTAAGACATCGTATACCGCAATAATAATTGTGGTTATGGAAGCACATACATCAATGGTTTGATAACCACAAACAAAATACAAACTCTTATTATTATTATTAATATTATTATTATTATTATTGTATTTTAGGCTACTTTGTTTCTATGCAAAATACGTTGCTATATTTTTCAAAGTTTTTTCGTTTGCTAAAAAAAATGGAAATAGTCCAATAATACACTTTGCAGCTCGGGTGAACATTTTTGAGGTAAACACTTCATTGAAATGTGATATTATCCTGATCGTATTCTATGTTAACAATATTTTTTGCACACGGCCCAGGTGCTTGTATTTTTTTAAAACCCATTGTTTCCGATAATATGTTTTATCGAACGAGAACAAAAGGTTCATAATTGTTGATTACGTTCATACTGATATTGGATAAATCGGCATTTGCACACGTTACTAATAATTATTGTTGGTAACGTGTGCAATTAAACTTTTCACGGGGCACATTAGAAACAATCTCATTTGTTATCAGTTTGTGCCGTTTTGTTTAATCGAATGTTGCTAACACATTCTCAAGTGGTACTGATAAGCTGGGTTAGCAATCCGCGTCCGTTTGGATTAATATTTTATACCATAAGGAATATTTTATAGAAGGGTACATGAATTGATTAACGTGTTGTTTATTTAATTGAGTGGAAATTTTCATTGTACAAAGTTCATGCTTTTGAAAAACACAATTTCATCACAGAAGAATTATTTCTCTTTTTTTTGTAACAAAAATAAAACCAGTATCAGGTAACTGGAATGTAACTACATTTTCTTCTTTTGTTCTTCTTATTTGTGTGTATTTCTTTAATTTGAATAAAACTAGTGTCGTTTATAATCTATTACTGGTCAAAATTATTTTTTTAAAGTAATTTGATCATTTTTATAAGACTTCATAATTAAAAACAAAATTTCCGTTTACTCATTGAATTTTATTTGCTCTAATTAATTTCTTTATGTAGATATAGCCGAGCAGCTTGAGTTCGCCGATTAAAAAGCTCGGTCCGTTATAACTGCGGGTTCGGACCCCGACTCCAGTCATAGGATATTCTAGTAGAATAAAAAAAAGGCTTCCTTATAATTTAATACCAAGCATTATGATCATGTTTACAACAAAAAAAATGTGGGGCGGTAAAAAGGTAGAAGGTATAAAAGTTTCATAGTTAATAAAGTGTAGATTGTAAATTAAAATTATACTAGTAGGCATCAAACCATCAAGTCTAAATAGAATATTTATCTAAACTTAACAAGTATTTATGAAGGTTTTAAATTTTCCTATCTGTTAATCTTCCAATGATTATTTACGAAAACAGGTTTCAGACAGGTGTGATAAGAAAAAAACGAATAGTCATAGTCAAGGTACTAGAACAAGGTCAATATTGGTTTCCTGATTTTTTCGCGGCTAGTCAACAACGATATGATTAGATAATTTGTGGTATTCAAAAATCAGATTTTTTTTATTTTAATAATTTAAGAGTTCTGTGCAACATGGCCAAACCAATGGATTTGGGAATTTTGAAAAACACAACGTTTAGTTATTTACATAAATACTAGATTGGGTAGTATACGGTGGTAATATTCAATGACCCCCCCCCCCATCTATCAATCATTACATAACGTATACCGTGGTTTCATTTAAGATGATCCATCCATCCACCCCTAACAGGTTCGAAACGGATTGTGATATGTGATATGATATCCGTTTTTCGTCACATTTTGTAACATCTAGGGGAGCACGTTTTACGAATAGTTTTGTTTTTTTTCAATTCACCCACTATACCCCCACCACCCTCTTTGAAATTTTAAACGATAATATACCCCGTGTCGCGTATTAAATGAAGCCATGCTAAATGATATTTGAATAAACTGTTTTTAAATTATAGACAATAATGTAATTGTAATGTAAATTTATTTATAATAAATACTCATCAAAATGAGCATGATTTACTACATCTAAACTATGGTACAACCTATAACACATTCCTTCTTGCACCCGCCGAAATGTTTCTTCTGCATTTGCTCGACACTCTCTAATAATTTATTCTATTTTCTAAATCTTGGATATCAACAGGACGTGCAGTTTTATTGGCTTTAAATTATAATTGTGTCTAACATTAAACGGTTTATTCTATTATTATGTATATTATATTATATCAAATGTTTGGCATTGCTGAATAGCATTTTTCAAGAGCTTTCATTTGATATGCGACACGGAGTGTAGGTACCTACGTGCGTTCCTATTTAAGATTTCACAGAGAGCGATGGTGGTATATTGGGTGAATTGAAAAACACAAAAGTATTTGTAAGACGTACCAGTACCACCCTAAATGTTACAGCTTGTGGCAAAAGGTGGATAGGGATAGGGTGATAGTGACTTAGAAACAAAAAGAATGATACCTACCTAATGATAAAGTTTTGATAGAACTTTTAAATGCCCAATTAGTTTGCTATCAAAAGAATCTTATCATGTAATGCCGCATATGTTTGCTACTTCAATGTAAATGCGGCATTAGATAGGTGAGCTTAAAATATGAAAAACATTAAAAGTTCTGAAAAAATAAAGTACAACTTGTTATTTAAACTAATGCAGCTGCAAATTAACATTTAACAAAATAAACTTGTATTCAATAGTTGCGGTATTAAATGAACATAAAAATAATTAACGTTAGTACCAATTATTGCCTTAATTTTCAAAAATTTATTCACTATGAGTTCTGAGTAACAGAAACAAAAACTCCGGTAGGTACTCGATAAGTAAGGGTCAATGTAAACACTTTAAACTTTTTTTTCATACATAATCGGTATCCGCTTAAAGCCTTAAACGGATACAGCACCTACTTATACTTACCGGCGGTAACTCGAAAACTGCAAAATTTCAAAAAGTATAGTTTCAATTTTTTGAAATCAAGAACCCTTTAGCATGGTATAGGCAAATAGGTGAAGAAATGTTTTCTATTCAGCTAAACTAGCTTTTCTGTACTAACTACGGGAAAGCTTCATGAAGAAGAGTTGTTCACGGTGTAAAATTATCCCCCCATGCAAAATTACAGAAAGTATAGTTTAGATTTTTTCAAATCATCGAGGCTTTGTCATGGTAGAGGCGAAGAAATGTTTTCTGGTCAGGTAAAATTTTTCAAATCAAGGAGCCTTATTTGGTGGTGCACACAGAAATGATTTTTATTCAGGTACCTACTTACATTACAGAGTTCAGGACTTCAGGAGCGTAGATAGGTATTGTCCATGGAACCATGGAGAGGGTTTATATACACTTTTAACTCGGCGCGAAGCCGTGTTTTCGGGGAGGTACGTGCTTTACTCCCCTAAAACGCCGCAGGCGAAAAAGTTTTGAAAAAAGGGGGCCTGGCCTCGAAAGCTGAAAATTTTTGAGCAATTTATTACGAAGTAAAAAATGATGTTTCGTAATTATTCAATTTATAATTTTTTTTAACGGCGGATAATAAGTAGTCTGAAATGGTCGAATAACGTAAAGAGCAAAGTTTAAGTTAGTATTAAATAAAAATAATAGTAAACTATAGATTATACAGGGTGTTCTTAAAAAAGCAATACAAAAAAGTTCCTATAAAGATAGGTCCAAAAATGCTTTCTAAGGGAAAATTTTATCCATGGGTGTACAAAACTGGGTGGCCGTCGAGTAAAAATAACCCCAACTTTTTGCATGTAATTTTTTCCAGTTTTTGACAGTAAAATATGAACTTTCAGTGTTTTCCACACAAAAAAGGTGCACTTGTTGACACAACAACATATCGATAGGCAGTTCCGTTTTTGAGCAAAATCCATTAAAATATTTTATTGCATGGTAGGCTGGGAAATAAAACAAAACGGAAATTTGTTTGAACAATCATTGCAATAAAAGAATACTATAGTAGAAGTGACTATTATTTGTCGGGTCCAAAGTCCAGACTGTGGTATGACGTAAGTTAACTCGGCTCACTGTAATTCGAGACCTTCTACTGTTTTGCACCAGCGATACCAAAACAGTTTTAAGCTATCTATTTGAATATTAATAAAAATATTGGTCATAAAATCAGAACATGTTGGGAACCGCTGCTGTTGGGAACCCGAATCGCTATCCCAACAGCAACTTTCTGTCAATCACATCTACCTGCTTCGTTCGCCACCGTACAGGACCAACTTAACCGATGTCGCCGTGACGTAAAGAAAAAATCTAGACATACGTTTGTATTGTACATGTTGGAGGTTATACTATAAAGAGAAAGTAAACAATAAAAGGGGTACGTGTATTCTTCATTGCTACAAGCGACTAAAAATAATCACTCCGAGTTTAGTATGATACTAGGTGTATAAACTCAATTTCATTTGTTTTATCTTGTTAAGCATAAAAAGATTGTTTGTACAAAATGTGATTATTTTATTGGTGGTAAAAGGCAAAAACTGCCCCACTTTTCGTTATGTATTTTGGAGCACATAATAAAATTTGAAAATCGATTTTGCTCAAAAACTTTTTGAATCAGAGAAGTAACTTAAGTTGCATAACTAAAGGATAAAATTAATAAAACTAAATAAAACTAAAACTTTACCAGTTCAGCTTTATTTAAATTAGATACATTTTACTTAAATATAAATATACAAAGTTTTTCATTAACCACAAGATTGTCATTTCTTACTGCATACAGGGTGTATAGTATAACTTGTGAATTTAAATCCATCAAACTTTGAAGGAGCTTTCTTAGTTGGTAAATCG
The DNA here is from genome assembly GCA_963082805.1 of Hemicrepidius hirtus. Lineage (NCBI taxonomy): Eukaryota > Metazoa > Arthropoda > Insecta > Coleoptera > Elateridae > Hemicrepidius > Hemicrepidius hirtus. The sequence continues at coordinate 35,417,775 of OY720159.1, forward strand.
TTTATATCAATTTTGGTCGATACAAATTGCAAATTTTGTTGTATTTCTTGAGAAGGTTCAACCTCTAATAGATCAAAAATGTTTGGATCGAAACTTAACTGACTATTATTTAGCGAGGTGTATGACACACTATTACTGGCAGAATTAATTTTATTAATTCTACTGGATGATTCACTATTCAAGGGGCTATTCACTTCACATGTTATATTAATATTTGGTGTATTTATATGATTTAATTGAGTATTTGATGCTGTCGTACTAAAGAAATCATCGATACTATACTGTAATGTATCGTTCAAAACTTGTTGAGAATTATTTTCAGTGGTAACTGCACTATGACAAGTATTGTCATATGTACTTGCCACTAATTGATCAATATCCGCTATAGCTGCTGCTGCAAGTTTCTTTTTCATACGTTTATCACTAAAAGGCAATGATTTGGTCCAATCATTATAAGTTCTTTTAATTATTATCCATTTAGTGTTCACAGAGTTATAGTCACATTTTATATCTTGACAAAAATACACCGCAGATTGTTTATTTACTTGCTTTATTGACATTTCTAATCCACATTCTGGGCAAAATTTGGTGTAACTTTTAACGTTTTTATTCATTTTACATACTTTATTCTAGTTACCAAAAATTTCATAATTGTTACTTAATTGAGGTTAGGGAAACGTCATAGTAATCGTCAAATAACAGGCGCTGTGGTTAATGCACCAACTTAGGTGCTTGTCCCCAACTGCAGGTGGAATTAACTTCGAGTAACACAGAGTTACTCCGAGTAACACATAGTAGCTCCGAGCTACTCAGTGCTATTCGAAGTTACTCAGTTTCGTATTATCATGAAAAGACATAATTTATGTTTATTTTAAATTCTGGAAACTTCCTCGACCCTGTATTTTATAAACCCATCAACGGGTTTGGATACACAGCTGATTTGTATGACAATCAGCTGATGATGATAATAAATAAAATAAAAGTTTAATTTTGTAAACACCGTATAAGGGTTTCAAAAATTAATGTTAAAAATATTCTTTGTCTTTACTCGTTTAAAGCTGTGTATTTAAGAAGAGTAACACCCAACCATTTTTAAAATGCCAAGTATTTGGGAAATGAGTGAAACTGATGATTCAACATCTGTAGCTAGCTCTGTTGGAAGTTCACACGAACAAGTTCAGTCATTTGTTAAGCAAATGCTACAAAGTCGTCTATTTATTGGCAGTTTCCAAGAAAAACGGTATGTGGATAGTTTGCAGTCATATCGTGATGTAATTGTGGTTGCTAATGAAGAAACCGATTTAATAAGAGATCTAGAAGTAGTTAAGAAACGCCTACTCGGATACTACGGTCAGGAACATTGGATAGGTATTACTGGACCAGACATGATAGGTGCTCCAGCTGCTCATTGTTTGTGGGTTGAACTACCTGACGAAATATTTGGAAGTTACTGGTATAAAATAAGTAAGATTAGATTTAGACCACATGAAGTGTTATTGAGATTAAAAGTTATTCGACCTGCTTCTACTGATAAAGCTACTGTAAAAAGTTCCTCCAATACATCACCGACGGATGGTGAAGAAGTAGATGACGCCTCTGATTTAACTCTACAAAGAAGTTTAAATGAAACTTTTGCTGATGCAAAAAATGTAATGTTGAATAATATGCATGCATTTTTTAACACTGTTATGACAATTCAAAATACCAAGGAAGCTGTTAAATTTGTGTCGGTATTGCTTGTAGCATTAGCAACAGGGCTTCTTAGGGGTATTGAATTTTTAGGTGATTTTAGCATCAAATTTATGCGGGAAACTTCTATTTTTCTTAAGGCAGCAACTCCAATCATAATAGCTTGTATAAATTTAATTGGAAAAATAATTGGCGGCTTTTATTTATTAATTTTAGGTATGTGGCAGGGCAGAAAAGGTCCTCCACCTGTTTATCAATCGCCGTACATTAATCGCATGAACCCTATGGTAACAAGTGGTGCTTATAACACTGTATACTTTAAGAGAGCGCTTCCTCCACCATCCAGAAATGGATATGGACATGGAGCAAGAATTACACCCTTGGATTGATGTTTGCATTTCTTTTTTTTTTAAGTTAAAGTTGTATTTATTTGAAACTTATGGGGTAGATTAGTTATAAGGTCTGATGTGATAATTCTGCTAATCAATTTTTTCTAACTTTAATTTTTTATTATCAAATTTATTAGAGGTTTTGTAGACTGATTAGAAAAGATGTGGAAAACTTGTTTCAGTGATTATTAGACAGATTGGTAAATAATTTTTAATAATACTCTCGTTTGACGTGATATGGTTCATATTTTACTAATTACAGAAACTTTGCATGGTATTGTTTAACAATATGAAACAATGCAAGGAAATTAAATTGTAAAAACTGTATCATAGCAAATAATATTTAACTTATGATTTTTTTTGCTGTTAAAAGAAGAGAACAATAGAGTAATTATAATCTATGTTAAGTGATTCAACAATTTTATAAAATGTTATAATAGCTGCATTCAATTGACTGCTTTATGTTGATCCAAACCAGAAGAAAAATGTAGACTAATTTAGCTACTCGGCAAATAGAGAATTCTGTGTAACTCGGTAACTATAATTTAAGATCATCTTTACTTGTCTGTTTAATGTAAAAACTTAAAAAAAAAAATAGTTTATGCAGTTGGCACATTTTTCAGGCATTTCAAAACCAAACTGAATCAGTCCTTTATGTTTAAAGGAACTTTGTTTTAACAAGGCTTTTTTCACACTACTTGTACTAAGAACTGATTTATGTAACATTAAGATTTTGCGAGATTTTGTAATGCAAACCAAAATACAAAATGATCTAATGGTAACAATTTTTTTTAATGCGTTCAGCCGACATAACTGTTGAAGGCAGGTTGCATATATTCTATATTATCTATGATATATTCTGGCAGATAGCAGATATTTGGCAGATATTGCTTGCGATCTTGCGAGCGCCTTCAGCGGCCGTTTACGGAAAATCTGAGTGGTAAACATTGCCTTTTCCAATTGATTTTAATACAAATCTCCGGGTGACTTTTTTCCGGTGGCTTTTCTTCCGGGTAACTTTTTCCGGGTGACTTTTTCCGGTGGCTTTTCTTCCGGGTGACTTTTTTCCGGGAGCTTTTTTTCCGTGACTTTTTTCCGGTGACTTTTCCGGTGGCTTTTCTTCCGGGTGACTTTCCGGGGGCTTTTCTTCCGGTTGACTTTTTTCCGAGGGCTTTTTTTCCGTGACTTTTTCTCCGGTGACTTTTTTTCCGTTTACGGTTTGGTGCGCTTTGCATCTTTAAAAATTTAATACACCCTGGCTGTGTACCAATAATACGCACACCTACACTCGCAGAAATTAATGTCTCTACAGATTTACGAACCCCTGGCTTACATTACTGACAGTTTAGAAATGATGTTGTGTACTTAAGACTCTAAAAACTCTGTATGTATCGTTACAAATTTGATGACGCCTGGCTGTGTACCAATAATATTTATGACTCAACAGAAATATGCGCAGGCACCTACACTCGTAGACATTTATGTCTCTACAAATTTACGAACCCTTTGGGTTATAGAACTGACGGTTTGGGAATGATTTTGCTTACTTAAAAGACTATAAAAACGCTGCTGCGTCTTTACAAATTGCATGACCCTGGCTGTGCACCAATAATACGCGCACCTACACTTAAGTAGACATTTGTCTTTACAAATTTACTAACCCCTGGCTTATAAATAGAACTGATAGTTTAGAAATTATTTTGTGTACTTAAGACCGCAAATCTGTATCTTTACAAACTTGATGACCCTGGCTGTGCACCAATAATATGCGCACCTACATCTCGCAGACATTTATGTCCCTACAGATTTATGAACCCCTGGCTAACAAAACTGACACTTTACAAAGATTTTGTGCACGGAAGACTCTAAAAAATCTGCATCTTTTCAAATTTAATGACCCTAGCTGTGTGCCACTAATACCAACACTTACAGTCATAGAAGCTTGTTTCTAAAGGTTTAGGAAGTCCTTACCTACTTGTATAACCAACCCTGTCCTAATAATCTAAGCACTGAACTGAAGACATGGAGTCTTGGTATCTACAAGTATTATGCGAATCTGAAGAAACTTCGTCTCTAGAAGTCCTAACTTACATAGGTAATTAAAATAATCTAAACAATCATGGCATGGAGAGATTTTCGTCTCTACTAGTTTGAAAAACTGCAGTACGTCTCCACAAGGTGACAAAACCCTGGTTTAGAAAACAGACGTTTACAAAATAATTTGACAACTCCGGGTCGAAGAGACCTTAGGTTTTACAAGTGACCACTGGCCGTGTGCAAATAAGCTACCTGACTTAAAGACAACTGCACCTATAAAACTTTGGGAAATCCCGATTTTACAAATCATCTGCAAATTTCTGATATTTTGAGATTTTCGTCTCTGCAAGTTTGTAAAGCTGAAGATATTTACATCTCTATGGGTTTAGGAAACTCTGACAAATGTAATCGACTGTGTACAAATATTGAGCACTTATACTTAAGTTCAGTTCAGTTCAGTTCATTTTATTGGTGTTTTTGACATACAGAATGTATAACACAAGTCACAGTACAAAAATTACAACTTTACAACAATTACAAACTACTAATCTTATTTACTTAACTGCATATCGCTACTTAGATCACACTCTAAAAACTCACATTATATCATAAACGGCTCTTTGCGACAATACCTTTTTGACCTGGTCTCTAAACTTATTATAGGATAGGCCTCTGACCCATAGTGGTAATTTATTTAAAAATTTTGGTCCGTAGAAGTTAAAGCCATTTTTACTGGATTTGAGGCGATAGTAATTTATTCTTATATTCTCCACCTTGCGGGTGTTGTGTCCATGTATAGTACGTTGAAGTATAAATGTTTCGTTATTTTTATATGTAGGTATACAACAAACAGACATAAATATATAAAGCAGGAAGTGTAAGAATTTTTAAATCCCTAAATTTTTGCCTTACATCAGACCTGAAGTCCATATTCTCTATTATTCTCACTATTTTTCTCTGCAGAGAGAATTTTCTTTTCGCCTGGGCTGCATGTCCCCAACAAATTAAGCCGTACGACATCTGAGATACCACCAAAGCATAGTACGCAGTCATAAGTAGGTACGCTATTAGGCACCATTTGAGCAAGCATTCTAAACGCAAAAACGGATTTTGCTAGTTTGTTTGCCAAATAATCTATATGATCTTTCCAGCTGAGCTTTGGGTCCAAATATACCCCTAGAAATTTTGTTGCTGGGGGATTTCCTACTTGATCGATTTGTCTATGTGTGAATATAATGTTTATGGTTTTGTTTTCAATTAGGCTTAGCTCATTACTGGCGAACCACCCTGAGACTTCCCTCTGTACATCCTTTATCTGTCCCAACAGTGCGTTGATATTATTATGTGTATTTAATATTGATGTATCATCCGCAAACAAAGTGAAATCAACCTGTGAGTTTGATTTACTCAAATCGTTAATGTATATCAAAAAAAGTGTTGGTCCCAGGATCGATCCCTGTGGAACGCCTTACGCCACTCCTGATAAATGAGGTTTGCGAACTAACATTTATTAATGTGTGTAAATTGCTTTCTATTACTTAAATATGCCTTTAACAATTCACAGCTACCAGCATTGAATTTTAATTTTTTTAATTTATCAAGGAGAATTTTATGTGATACACAATCGAATGCTTTTTGGAGGTCACATAATGTTAGCCCCACGTACTTCAAGTTTTCCATACCCTTATTTATTTCATTTATGAGGTGGATGATAGTATCATTTGTAGACTTATTCCTACGGAATCCGTATTGATGTTTATAAATCAAGTTATTTTCCTCGAGGTATTTGATTATCTGTTTTTTTAGGACAGCCTCGATTATTTTTGAAAGTACGGGAATCAAAGATATCGGTCTAAAATTGCCAAAATCCGTTTCTGTAAATTTGTAAATTTCTGTAAATTATATTATACACGTTTTTCTACAACTGTGAATATTTTTCAGTCCAGTTCGTTTTTAATTTGTTACGAAAAATATCAACCATATTAGACAATCTAATTCTATCACCAACTTCAAATTTTGGTTTTTTATTTGTTGATGTAATCATATACCGAGTGTTAACCACCAAACCTGGCCATAGGACCTATGCAGTATGCAATACTATGCATGTTTCAAAAAAATATGAATTGCCTTGAAATATTTTTGTTTAATGTCATGTTGCCAGCTTATTTTTTTAATGAAATTGCGTTATAAGTCGTGCTGTAATTTGTGTTATAAACATGGAACTTTTCAATTGGGTGTTCATGTTCAAACCTTTTATTCTGGAAATAGTCAAAAATGAAGCCCTCAAAATGATAATAAACAAAAATATTTCAAGGCAACTCATATATTGTTTGTGAAACATGCGTAAGTACTATGGCCAGGTTTGGTGGTTAACACTCGGTATACGGTTTCTAATAACTGCCTTTCATTTTCTTTATTAACATCTTTTGGTTTCATTTTAATCGTAGTATGATAAGAATTGTTATAAGATTTTATAATTTTTGGAAGTAACGAAAGCCAATCAAAACTGTCATATAATATTGGCTTGAATTTATTTCCTAAAGTACGGTTGAACCTCTCAACAAAGAAAGCTTTATTTTTTGTTCCTGTACTATAAAGATTGATATTGTATTTATTTAAAACGATTCTCATATCTTTATTATAAAACTCTTTTCCTCTATCAGCATGTAAATTTTTCGGTGGATTGTGTTTATCTTTAATCGCTTGTTGTATGATTTTTAAAAATGCATTAGCTACCTACATTCTAATCCTGATTTAGTTTTTAAAGGTTCTACCCATACAAATTTAGTAAAGGTGTCTTCAGCAACTAGGATATAAAATCTCTTATTGATCTTTTTAAATTTATTAAAATCATTCGGCTTTGACTTTAAGGTTTTTGTTCTTAATGTACTTGGATCTTCTGATTTTCCTTTTGGTCTATAAAAAACATAAATAAGTATCTATTTGCCAAGTATCATCAATACCTCTGTGTTGAAAGCGACGTGTTGGATATTTTTTCCTAGCGGGTTTAAATAATTCAAAAATTAAAATATCTTTAGGTATGATTCAAGAGTGGTTCGATTAACTAGTCATACTCTCAATTGTTCTGATCAGTTCTGATTGTAATAAACTAATGCTCAACAGTGTCAGCACGTGCACTCGGAGTGGAAATTACTTGTATTTACTCAACAATTTGACTTCGTAACTGTTTGTAACTTGGCTTTATTTGCCTATTTCTAATTTGTAGCAGTGTTTAGTCTAATATATTAAAGTTGCATTATAAAATTTAATTTCCATTGGATTGACATTTTTTTGATATTAAATGACCGCTAGTATAAAATTTGTCTATTGACGGTTTTGGACGTTTGTTATACACGATTTTGTACAGTTGTAGTTCCGTCACTCTCATAGCTATGCCTGTCATGGTTCTGTCCTTCTTTGATTCTGTCGTTCTGTCCATCCGTTGCCTTGGTTGCCTTGAAGGCTAAACTTGAAGGTCGTTCTGACGTCACAAAATAAATCGAAGAGGGGCGTTGGTGGATACACAGACGACCACACGTACTTTTGCGTTGTTTATATCGTTCATACATACTTTATGTATAAATTCTGATTATTACAATGGATAGTACATGTTCAATGGTTGGTTGTTATAATTCCAAGGAGAGCTTAATGCCCCAGCAATTTTACTCTTTCCCTAAAAATTTCAACCTGTAAGTAGGTATATGTGAATTATTGATTTAAATTATTAACATCTTGTTTACCTTCTTGGGTCCTTATTTTTATAAAAATTTCACATGTTTTAGATGTATGCTATGGGTACAAAACTGTGGCAGAGCTGAGCTTTTTGAAGATTTTGCATATGGGGGTGCACAGCCTTTTATCAATAAAGTACTTTGTTCTGATCATTTTAATAACTCTGATTTAAATGATCCTGATTGTTTAAGTAAAGGGTAAGAGCAGAATAAATGTTTAATGTTTATTATTCATTTAATTTATATTATAACCACAGATTAAAACCAGAAGCTGTACCTAATTTAAATTGTGATGAATCACACTTGGTGTTAGTAAAACAAGAATATGATGATCTAGGTTTGTAATTATTTTTGGTTTTTGAAAATATACAGTATTATTTATGTTATCGATTAGCTGATGCCTTAGCAGATGATGGGCACGAGTCTGACAAAAATGCATATATGGAAACCCCAAACAAATTAGATAATTTAATAAAAGAAGAGTCTGTTGAAACTAAACCAACAAAACTTTATTCCAATACGTTATTAAATCAATCTCAAGAATCTGTAGATCAATTTTTTTATGATGGTAGGTAAATATTGGGATTCCACAATTATAGTATAAAAAGCTGAAATCACTAATTACTGTATGTATTTTATTTCAGATATTGAACGAGACAAATTAATTATTGAGCCATATATGCCTTTGCTTGTTTTATCCAAACAAAGAGTAAGATTTAAAGAAAAAGATATTGGGAGTTTAGAATTCCAAAAATCACAAAAGGCTTTTCAGACAGCTTGGAAAAGAGCTCTAGAGTCTGCAGAACAGCGAGATGCAAGAAATAGGTCGAATGCTTTGAGAAATGCGTTTAGACGTGCAAATGAAACTGAAGAGCAACGAAAAACTAGGTAATATTTGGTCAGAAATTTTTGTTTTATTAATTTTATTAATTACTAAAGAAACAAATAGAGATATCACAGGAGGTATTGAAATAGTCCCATATTAAATTTAAAAAAGGGGGGCTTCAGGGGGCTTAGCTTTTGTGACATTTTGGACCTGATCTGATTATGGTTTTTAAAAACCGTGTCTAATTTTACAAGGTTTTGAAATTCATCAATGTGTATAATATAATGCAAAATGAGTAAGGAATTGACAAATAGATTGGCAGATAGACAGTTATACAAGAATAAGAAGTTTTTTTGTGTCATGCTGTTTAGCTGTTTATCGTAGGTTTGTTTATTCTGGTTAGGTATATTGTGTTTTAAATGTGAAATATTAATTTGTTCACCCATTTTTAATTGTAAATATGAAAAACTAAAAAATACTATTAATTTTTGTCAGAAATCAAGCAAACGCACTTAGGAACGCCAGCAGGAGAGCTAACGAAAGCAATGATGAAAAAAAGGATAGGTAGGTAGGAATTATACAGTATGTCCATACTTTGAATTACAAACTTTAAATATCATATTTTGGGGATTAAACCCTGCTCTACTTAAAAAAACTATTAATTTATATTTTCCTTGTCTTGGTGGTAGACAATGAAATGTTTTTGATAAAGTAGGTTTTCTGTACTACGGCAAAGCTTCATTGAGAAAAATTTTTCACAATGTAAAATAATTACCCCATGAAACATTTCAGGTATATCAACTTTTTTTTCAAATTGTTGGTTTAATAAAAATTTAGATGTCCAATAAGCAGACACGTTTTAGTAAAAGTAAACTGATATTTCTGAAATTTTACTAGGGGCAATGATTTTACATTGTGAACAACTTTTCTCAATGCAGTTTAGCCGTAAGTAGTACAGAAATTCTACTCTACCTGAATGAATACATTTTTTTATTTACCACCAAGGCCTCCTTGATTTGAAAAATCTAAAATATACTTTCTGAAATTTTGCATGGGGAGGATAATTTTACATTGTGAACACCTTTTCTTATGCATTTTTGCCGTAGTTGGTACAGAATAATTACTTTACTTAAACCATCTTAAACTCAAAACATTTTTTTTTCTACCACCAACGCCTCCTAGATTTAGAAAAATCAAAAATATACTTAAAATTGGTTAGAATCTAAGTAGGGCTTAATTCCTAAATATAAAATTGAAATTCACAAATTTGTTGTCAATCGTATCTCCTTGTAACTTGATGCTGTATAAAATTAAAACATATTTTTATGGGACTGCATAACCTTTTATTAACATCTTTTACTACAGATTGTACAAAAATGCAGTTAGAGCAGCATTAAGAAGAAGCATGGAATCAGAAAATGAACAAAAAGAGCGTAGAAGAAAAAATGCTCTAAGAGCAGCATTTAGAAGAAGCGTGGAGACTGAAAAGCAAAGAACAGACAGGAGATTAAAAGACAAAATTAGATCTGCTGAACGTCGAAAAAGAGAAACAGATCTACAATCTAAAATTAGAAGATATAATGATGCTGTTAGAGCTGCATTTCGGAGAAATAACGAAAACGATGAACAAAGACAACAAAGACGAATGTATGATGTTATGCGAGCTGCCCGGAGAAGAAATAATGAAAATCCTGAACAAAGAAAGAAAAGGCTACAAGCTGATAGAGAACGAGCTGCAAAACGAAGAATGCTAAAGAAACTTTCACATAATGTTGCAAACATGCAAAGTACTTTTTTCAATCATGATGTGGGTTCTTATTTTCAGTACAATAATGGTTTGAGCAAAGCTAGCAGGAAAACCGAGAGTAATCTCGAATGTGCAGGGAATGATACAGGAATAGAAAATTTCAGTAACGAAGATTTAAGTAGCCAGTCAAGCTATGCCTATAGTGACGTTAGTGAACACAATGTTGATAGTACAAATAACACACTTAGTGATTCCAATAATCAGACTAATTTTTGTGGTAGTGATATAGATGTGATTAATGGGCATAATCTAAACATAAATAATTATTTAAGAACAGAAATAAATCCTGGTGCCACATCAGAACAAGATATTGACACTGTGGCTGCTCCAGAAGTTGTATGGTGTACCTAAAAGTTTTAAGTTATTTATTCCACCCGAAATAAGGCTGATTAAAAGATTTCTAATACATATTACATAATACAAAAATATAGCTTATGCATTTTTTTATATCAAGAATCATTGTTTTTGTGATAGTTCCCATAGAAATGTGAAGTAAGTTTCTTTTAATAAAGTGCGATTGAATGCATAGCCAATCCATGTTTTTATTTTTGTTGGTATCTAGAGTATAAGGTTCTCTTATAACAAACCCATAACGAATTTCGGGATATACCGAATAATCTACCATCAAAACTCCCATAAGATTTATTTTATTTTTTTCCAGAAATAAAACCTGTATATATTAGGTTTGTTCGTTTGTCTGCACTGAACATGAACTTTCTACACCTGTTCTAGAGTAGGTGCAGAGAGTGCATAGATGACGTCACTTCAGTTCAGTTAGTACCATTTAGTGCAGACAAACGAACAAACCTATTGTATATAATATATCGAAAGGCCGTTGCTAGCTCCACGGCTAACGTGGATATAATTCTGAAACTAAATCCACGGCATTACGCCTTGTCAAGCGATGACGCTATTAATTCGGCGACGCGAATACGAGCTGCACATACTGCGCACGTCTGGGGACTTCTATTATGAAAGTTTCAAAGTTTGCAAGTTGATTATGACCAATAAAAAATACTAGAGTAAAGTTTCTCTAAGTCCGAGCGATTGATTTTGTTTGTAGTTAATAATTATTATAATTAGATTTCTCAGAAACAGACTTTTACGCCTTGGGAATAGGCAACCAATCGTGCGCACCTCTGTCCCTATAATCTCAGGAAGCTGAAATAATTTTCCAAGTCCCCAGACATGCGCTGAACGTAATGCCGTGGATTTTGTGTCACAATTATATCCACGTTAGCCGTGGAGCTAGCAACTGCCTAATATTTACCCCGCCGCCGCCCCCACCTATCCAACCTCGAAAAGTTTAAATCGTACTATGCCCTTTGTGATACCTCAAATTAAAGGTCTTTAAAAATGCTATCTTTTATGCAAAGAAAATTAAAATCGATAGATTCGTTTTGGAGAAATTAAAAAAAATCATAAAAAAATGTGTGCTTAAAACGTTCGCACATTACACAAACTTTGTTTGAAGCATTTATAACAACCCCAAGGTAATAAGATTCGGGGCAGATCCCCGCTTTGTAATTTCAAAATTTTGTATTTCCGATCTCTAAATACATTCCCTTTATTACAGGAATTAAAGTAGGTAATAAATATTCGAGTTAAAGAAGTTTAACATCTTTTTGTAAAAAAAGATGCTCTTCGATTGACATATTAATAAAAATACGGTTATCATTTTAAAAAGTCGATGACGTCATAGTTGTTAAAAAAGGGCAAGAAAAAATACAAAAGCATTACAAATTTAGAATTTAATATAAACCTGTTGAGATATCCGACCGATTTTGCGCAAACCAATTTTTACTTTCCCGTACCACCACTGGTATATATGGGAAGTATTGATATCATGAAAATTTTCGAAGTTGAGTTTTTCACGGAAATACGTGTTTTGGACCTCCAGCAACCCAAGAAAGTGGTTTAGAAAAAATGTCTGTCTGTGGGTGGGTGAGTATGTGACGCCTCTAACGCAAAAACTAGTGAACCGATTTTGATGAAATTTTAAATGAAGGGGTATATCGAAAATTCATCGACAAAATAAGCTTTTCAAAAAAATCTCAAACCGGAAGCGGAAGTTAGACATATTAGTCTCGTTTTTCTCGCTACCCATTCAAATAATTTCCAGGGTCTGCCTCGCGAACTATACTGTGAATACTAAAAACGAAATGTTTATTTTTAGTATGGGAACGTCCAGGGGAGGTTTACACATCCACTTTTTGTTCTTGTTAAATTGTTGGTACTTCGCCCTTTTTTAATTGTAGTATTTCTTGATTACTTTTTTCTTCAAATGTCTGAGAAACTAGACATTTTAGAATTCCATAGAAACTGTTACTTAATGTTTGACTTTTCTGCAGTTGTTGCTTGAGCAGCAGCAAAAGTAAATTTTCCACCAATCACAAATCGTAAAATAAATAAGTACCTACAGTAAAAATAAATAGAGGTTTGTGATTGGTGCAAAATTTACTTTTACTGTCTCTCAGGGAACAGAAATAGTTATTTGTTTAACAAGGCAGAAAAGTAGCAGATTTACTGACGTAGCTGGTATTTCACAGCTTCGGCTTCGCCTCAGCTGTGAAACCAGCCAAGGCAGTAAATCTGCATTTCTGCCGTGTTGAACATATAATTTTTTCTCCGATTGTTTACATTTAACATTAATTTAATGATTATTTTTAATATTTTTTGTACTATTAGTATCAGCAATCATCTGTTGCTATGCAGTTCTTATTGGTTGCTATGAAAAAACATATTTCAGAAATGTCATTCTATTTGTTGCGAATAGGTTTAATCTTGTTAATTCGTAAATATTAATTAATTTATAATATATTTACAATGGAAAATGACGAAGAAATGTTCACCCCATCCGAAATTAAAGAAATCGTGAAAAATATGGAACTTAAATTTAATTAATAAAAATTTCAAATTTATTTGGTTTTCGAAGCAACCTGATTTTGAATGCTACTGTCAGTAAAAATGATCACTTTTGCCTAGGCAGTAAATGTGGAACTTTGGAGACAGTCAAAATGTCAGTCAAATAAGCATGCTTTTACTGTCAATCGGAGAAAAATTTTTTTTTTTAGAAATTATTCAATTTGGTTCTGTCATCTTTATAAACATTTCATGTAAATTAAAATGAAGCGCCACTGCATTTTTCTACTATGCTTGTGTTTGTAGAGGTGGCAAACGACGACGTGTCCTACGCGTCCTGCTAGAAGGACGAATGCACACAAAATCATTTATTCCTACATATCCAAGTAGCCTTCTGGAAGAGACTACCAGCAGGACAAAGCGCTGGACGTTCTATCAATTTAAAGTTCAAAAGTTATCAATCTCACCCCACTTTACGTACCTACCAAGAAAACGTGTAACTTTCGCTTCCGGATTCAGATATTTAGGAAAAGCTTATTTTGTAGATATACCCCTTCATTTCAAATTTCATTAAAATCGGTTTATTAGTTTCGACGTTAGAGATACACAAATATTTTTTCTAAACAACTTTTTTGAGTTCTTGGTGATCCAAAATATGCATTTCCGCGGATATCTCAAGTGCGAAAATTTTCATGATATCAATACTTCCCATACCTATAACAGTGGTGGTATGGGAACGTAAAAAGAAAACGATAAATATTACGTTGGTCGTAATATTTTCTATTCGGTATCAGCCGCTTTCCCATACGCTTAGTATATTTAACATTTAAGTGTAGGGCCCCCTGAGTAAAAGGGGCTCCGAAAGGGCCTCCTTATATCTTGTCTTTACAGGTGGGTTACCATTTCTTTGTTTATTAAAATCAAAATGCATTTAGATGGAGGGAATTCTAAGTAATCAGTGAAAACGTGTAGCTACTATAGAAACCCCACTAAGAAATCCTATTTATCCGCTTCCGCTTAACAATTTGTTTTGTTTCCATGTGCACTAGTGCTGACAGTAGTTAAACAATTAAAACCCAAATTTTAAAGTATAGTTTGACCATCCAAATCTCGTTTTTTATTTTTAAGGCTATCTGTCAATTTTGTTTATCTCTATGCACTCTTCGTGGAAATGTATATGAAGCATCAGACAACCCTACGGTAATTATCAGGTATGTATTGGTTAAAAATTGCAAAAAGTGACGTTTAAAATAATTCAAAATTATTAACGATTGTAATACCATCCCAGTAACGCCTTTTTGTAATTAATCTGTTTCTGTTTTTCGTTTGTGTTTCCCGTTTGTGTTTTCTGTTTGTGTTTTCCGTTTGTGTTTTCCGTTTTCAATAATTTTATTAATTTGAGAATAAATTTAAGCATTTCAATATTCTACATTTTAACAAAAATACGTGCCTGATCAATTTACAGTGACCAGTTGATTTCGTTTTTACATTTCCACGAAGAGTGCATAGGGATAAACAAAATTGACAGATAGCCTTAAAAATAAAAAACGAGATTTGGATGGTCAAACTATATATATTTTATAATCCGCTCAAAACTTTCTCTGTATTGATTTAGTTTGCCATTTACCAGACAAATTGTCGGTAGTTTGTGTGAAATTATTGCTGTTTTGTTAAATAATTTATTTCGGTTTTGAGTAGGTACTCGTATCTTACAAGCGCCGTTTTTTTAGTATTTGGATTTTATACACTTATTTTTTACGTAAGTATTACCACGGTATTACTTATTGTAATTTATTAATAAGAATAGCAAGGTATCAGTACATTATTAAAAATTTATAGAAAATATAAAATCCAGACTTAACTTTTATATAAATGTGACTTAGAGGAAATCTTAAGATAATGCAATAAGTAGGGGAAGTCCGTGTAATTTGGACCAATGTGTAAATTGGTCCAGGCAAATAATTCAAAAACTAGAATATGTAGCAACATCTTACTAATGTGTTATGAACCATCCCTACCTAAGACCCTCTAAGGAATGAAACTTGGTTAAGATGAGTCAGTTACTAAAAAGTGCCATTCAGTTCAAGTTTAGCCCGTGCATTCATATAAGGTTAGGTGAAATCTGTGTGCGAGATTCTGCAAAGTCAGTACATATTTTACAATACCAACTAGACTTTCTTAATTAATAGCTATCTAAGAATACTTCACCCTAATAAAAATTTTAAAAGTTAATTACATCATTAAAAAAAAATCATTGTTGTCTAGACGCCACATGGTGTAAATCGGTCCACTTATATAGTGTATATATATCGTGTAATTTGGCCCTGGTCCAAATTACAAGTATTTTACTACAAAATCTTTGTATGCATTTATATTTCGTTTTTTCTATACTAAATATTAAAATATTTCATATGAATACCATTGCTTATTTCATAAACCTAATTGTAGATTAAACAACATCAAAACCAAATTACACGACTCATGAAACCAAATTACACGCCTATGGACCAAATTACACGAAATAATAAAATTTTTAAATATTTTTTAAAAATTAATACGTATTTAGTTGCTTCATATTGGGGTGCAATATCAATTCGTTTTAGTACATAGCATTCACACAAAATAGGTATAGATATGCATCCTCTGGGTATCTCCAGTAAGAAATTATCGTGATATCTTCTTAGGGGGTCCAAATTACACGGACTTCCCCTACTGTTGAAATTTTTCTCTTCTGATACTACCTACATAATAGATTTTTATTAACGTATTTTAGATACAAAATGTCGCAACGGCAATACCTGAGTGAAGTTTAAAAAAGAAAATTGAAAGAGAAAGAAGGAAGTAGAAAAAAAAGTTTTTGGTTGAAAAAAGCGTAGGACCCCGAAAATCTTAAATCCGCCACTGTTCAGTATTATGCATTCTCTACAATCTATATCTACATTAGGTACTCCATTGAAGAACATTAGCTGTATGTACCTATCTTAAGTAGGTACTTATTACGTATATGGGTAGTGACTAGTGAAGTACCTACTACAGTAGTTTATTTTCAACACTTTTAGTTTATCTTGTTGAATTCGTTCTCGAGTGGGTTCTCCAATTGCTTAGATATGCATTGTTTGTATATTGCGTGGATTCTTATTTCATGGGTTGTTACCATAACATGCTTATTAGAACAATTATCAGTAATAACAGGACAGTCATTATCAAAATGCCTTGCTAGTGCAAGCGATAACTATTTTGGAACAGAAGAAACAATTCTAATATCTCTAAACACGGATGAACAACAAACCACAGATTTATTCTTTGAATTACATAAAAAAAATTTGGTGATCATAATAACTGAAGATGCAGATTCAAAAGTGATAGGTTATCATCAGAAACACATTTCTAATTACATTTTACAAATTGATAGCTTAGAAGAAATCCCCAAAAAGGTAAATCTTTTAAAAAGATTTTCCTTATGGAATCCTCAAGGAAAATTTATAATTTTTAAGTGTTGTTTAACGAATTTAACAAATGATAGTGCTGGTTCTATAATAATAGAACAATTCTGGGATTACAATGTAGTCAACATGGTCATATTGTTGCGAGAAAACGCATTTCTGTTTCAAGTATTTGCTTGGTCGCCATTTGCAAATGGTCCATGTGGATATGCTTTGGATAAGGTTCAAGTAATTGGTAAATGTTTTTTTGGAAAATTTGACACAAATTTGTGGTTTACGAATAAAACACCACACGATTTAAATGGGTGCGTTATTAGAGTACAAGCGATTGTATGGCCTCCATACATATTACCCCCAGAGAGTAAAATTGAAGGCTCAAACAACCAATATATTTTTAAAAATGGACTTGAAATAATACTCATGAATACCATGGCAAAATTAGCAAATTTTTCAGTGGTTTACACCATGTCCAATAAAATTCAAGACTGGGGCGCATTTCATAAAAATGGTACTGTATCGGGAGCACTTTTAAATGTTAAAGAAAACAAACAAGACATTGCATTAGGATCTTTCCCTGTTTTTTTCCAGACATATAAATATTACGAAAGCGTTATTTATAATAAACTAGAAAAGCTCACTTGGTGTGTCCCTTATGCAAGTGTGCTTAACAAAGCAAATGTATTTCTCGTCATGCAACAAGATATTTGGACTTTATTGTTGGTATTGGATTTTGTTGTCGGGATTTGTTTTAGGCTTCTTGCCCTGTTTGAACCTAACGAATCTAGCTCTTATAAAACGTTTATCAGCAGCATTCAAAATGTCGTAGCGGCACTGCTTCACGTTTCTGTGAAAATTCAACCAAAAACATTTAAAATTCGGTTGTTGTTTTTATTTTGGGTTTTCTTTATATTTCACGTGAATTTAGCTTTTCAATCTGCGTTATTTGGAATTCTCACAAATCCCAGATATATTCAACAAATATCAACTACGAATGACATACTAGATTATAATTTAGAATTGTGGTCTCTCCCAGGAGCTAAACAGTATTTTAAAAACAATGATGATGGAATAAGTTTAAAAGTAGTTGAAAGATGGAACGATTGCGATGATGTAGTTTCTTGCATATCCAAAACCGCGTTTAACAAAGACTCTGCGTTATGCATGCCGTATAATTACATGAAATATTTTTTAAACTACCATACGGATCGAAATAAACAACCTCCATTATATTGTTTTAACGATGCAATAGTTACATTTCCACTACAAATGTTACTAAGAAAAAATTTTCCTTTAAAGAACCATTTCCAAACAATGGTTCGAAGAATTACGGAAGCAGGATTGGTTTCTAAATGGGAAAAAGAAATATTTTATTATAAATGGATACGAAGCTCTGAAGAAATGCCGATAATTACAATATCTCATCTGAAATTTCTATTTACACGAACAATATCCCTCTGGCTTATAGCATGTATAACATTTCTTATTGAAATTATATTTTATAAAAAGCAATGCGCTATTAACCAAAAGAATAAAATGGTTACGAAAATTATGAGTAAAAAATAAATTCATGGTATGATCTAAAATAAATTTGGCCAAATTGGATGTGGTCCCGTGTGGTTTCACACACAGCCAACTTGCCTAAGTTGTCTCTCTATTTCTTAAATAAGGATTTAATGTTTTCTGCACTTCTTTGAAAGAAACACGATGCTTGTAATGTAGTATAGAAATAAAAAACTGTGTTTGAATCGTTTGTATATGTGCATGTGTACCAAATTTTCTGTTTGTGTATTGGAAAATAAAGGAATTTAATGTAGGTATGTTATTAAGCCAAAAACACCCACTTTTTGGTACTAGGTAGTAGTACCTTTTACTTTTCAGCCAACGTATTAAGGCAAAATCATTGTCATAATTTCATGCTTTCTTATTAATCGTACATAGAATAGGATACGTTACATTTATTAAAGCTAATGGCTAAGCAACAAAAGCACACACTGTGATTCTATTGAGTCATGAACGTCCTACTCCGTACTTGTAACCTAAATTAGTGTTAAAAAGATTCTTCTGTCGTTTGGGACTGTTTTGTTCCTATTATGGAAAACACTCAATACGAGTTTTTTTTACAGTTTGGCCAAACGATTCTGTTAGCCAATATAATCAAAGAATAGAATTGTATTTTCGAAATACATGATTAGAAACCATTTTCCCAATTCTCCTCCATTTTTTAGTTAAATTATACAGGGTGTTTCTTAAATCTCGGACACGGAGCACAGTACTACATTCCCCTCCAGATACCAATTGGAAAAATATAATACAATAATGCCCGTTCTTCGCTAGTTTCAGAGTATATTCACTGCGTGACTAGCTGATGTGAAAATGAATGAAATACTCAGTTATACAAATAATACATTATTTTAGTAACAAAGGAAAAATATGGAATTGATCTCCATTAAAATATATGAGTTTCCATATATCCAATAAAAGACAAAAATAAAGCCTTTTCAGTTAAAGAGGTAATGTTAAAATACCTTTGCGTTCATTCTGTACTTATATATCAATTAATGTTTGTTTGTGTGGGTAACTTTGTTATTATAAGACTTGTGTGTTAAATTAGCAAAGTTGGGTAGAATTGCAAGACAAATCTAACGCCGTTCTCGTTTTTGACCAATGCTGGAAACTTTCTGAAATAATCTGAAAAAACTGATACACGATAACGAGGTAACTGATAGATATTCTTATGTAGTATCAAAGAGTATATATACTATAGAGATTTAACCTTATGGAGCTTTGCGTATTAGTTTAATCATTTCGTCCGCTAGAGTAAATGTATCGGGCCCTCTAGTAGACGCAATGAAGCACTAAACGAAGTTTGGTTAGCGAAGATAAAATCCAATATTTCAGTTTCCACAAGGTATCTTGGACATTGAAATTTACAATGTTGCAATTATTTCAAACGGTTAGGAACACTATTCCCATTTTGTTATCAGTATAATCCAGACATTCCAAGAATTACATTGTTTATGAGATGACTCTTATTATATCGGAAAACTTACGAAGTATAATATTCTAGATACTTTTGTTTCTGGAGTAGATTTTTAATTTTTCATGCACTTTTACTAATTTTCCTTTATAGACGAATGAAGTGAATTCATTCTTCTATGATTTAGAAAAAAAAACACACAAATTCTTATTAGAAATTGATTAGACAGAGTGTTAGATAAGTCCAGAAACCTGATATGTTTTAATAGCCGACAAGCGAAAAATGACTGCAGCAATCCTATTTATTATGATGGAAGTGCAAAATGTAGGACTTTTTTAAGTTACCGTCGCAGTTAATTACATTGTTTATGACTCTTATTATATCGGAAAACTTAAGAAGTATAATATTCTAGATACTTTTAGTTTCTGGAGTAGATTTTTAATTTTTCATGCACTTTTACTAATTTTCCTTTATAGACGAATGAAGTGAATTCATTCGTCTATGATTTAGAAAAAAAAACACGCAAATTCTTATTAGAAATTGTTAGACAGAGTGTTAGATTAATAATTTAGTTATAACATATTGGAACGATTCTTGGTTTTATAGGTAAGTGATCTTTTTTTAATGTGAGCAAAATATTGGAAATATAGGAAAAAATAGCCGCGGTAAAAAAAGCCGTGGAAAAAAAAGCCGGTGGAAAAAAAAGCCGACGGAAAAAAAGCCGCGGTATAATAAAAGAACTTGATCTTTATTTATATTTGAACAGTTTTTGAATGTTAAACGAACACCTAAAGTTGTTATAATCCCTACCGTAAATAAGTTGTTCAGAATTAGTCTCTTTCTTTAAAGGCAATTGAAATATGTAGGGATCCGGTAAGGTTATCGAAAACAATTTATCGAAAAACAATTGATCGAAAAACAATTTATCGAATGCAATTTACCGAAACACAATTTATCGAAAACTACAATTTATCGAAAACAATTTGGCGGTTAATTAATATAAATAGGTTAATTATTATGTTGTATATATACGTATTTTTTCATTATAAATGAACTTATACTAAACTTATTACTCCTTTGTTTGGCAATTTTAATTTTTTCTAGCAGTGCATTTCTTACGGTTGAAGAAAAAATAGCATGTTTTATTCGGATCAGAAGTGTCTTTTTGTGCTTCGTCTGAATTTATCGCACTCGCTGCGCCCGTCAGTTAAAGTACAGACTCGCCACAAAAAGTTGCACTTCTGATCCTAATAAAACAATATACTATTTATTATACCAGCATAGCATCACAATCGTTGTCAAACAAACCAAAAACCCCAAATTAAAACAAGGCGTTTTAAAGGTTGTTATGCAACAATGACTTCATCAGCTTTTTTATCCACGGCTTTTTTCCGCGGCTTTTTTTTCCGTTGGCTTTTTTATCCACGGCTTTTTTTCCGCGGCTTATTATTCCGTCGGCTTTTTTATCCAGGCTTTTTTTACCGCGGCTTTTTTTTCCACGGCTTTTTTTTCCGCTACCCAAACTATTTATACATAGTTCTGTGTTAATTACTTATATCGATAGCAGCCTGTGTATCCATTTAAGTTACAATAATATTTGTTATAGTTTAATTTAAATCAAATGTATAACATTATTAATTTATGCGTGTGGAAATTTGTTTTTTGTATAGGTATGTTGTAGCCACAATGTAAACTCGCATTTGATAAAAGGCCTAGGCAGGATCACATTTTCTGTTTGAAAAAGGTTAAACATTTTATTACAAGCCTAGGCTTTTTATAAAAAGCCGGAATTTGAATTGCAGATTTTGTTTATTTTTAGAAAATTTATAAAACAATAAATTAAGTACTACATTTACAACTACACAAAAATCATTTTCAGTGTCCAATTTATTCTAACTTTCTTTTTTCAGGGAAACGTTCTGAATGACATCATGGCAACACCGCTAATTTGTATGTAGTTGAAACTGGAAATCCCCACGACACAGCTTAGTGAAATCCAATACAGCGCCCCCTGTTTCAACTAAAGAGTGAACTATTCTGTTCAAATTCTTTGGTAGTATTAGAAAAACATATCGGTTATAATCAGTTATCTCTTTTTGTACTTTTTTCTATCTGCGACGGTTACGATAATATTTTGGGATTGAAAATTTAAGCGTTTTTCAGCTTTTTCAGATTATTTCAGAAAGTTGGAAAACTTGATCAAAAACGAAAAAGGCGCTAACTGCTAACCGACGTAAGTCATTAGAGAGTTTTTGAGCACCGTACGCTAAAAGTACGGTAACGCTCTTGGGTAACGCTAACACTAATGTCTTTGCTAAGCAAAACAATATCTTGCTTAGCAAAGCAGTATGTTGCCTAGCAAAGACGTTACCGTTAGCGTTAGCGTACTCTAGCGTATAGTGCTCAAAAACTGTCTAACAACAAAATTACCCATACAACACGGTAGATTCGTGTCACCCTGTATACCTAAGCCTAAGGTATAATGGCATTACTTGTTTTTTACAGCCATTATTAAATGAAATTTTTTTACCATATTTTACTTTTGTTTTTACGCAGGATGGTGCCGGATTCGTTTTCAAAACCGTATTTAGTTTTAGAAAACTACACGGTTAAATTAAATTTTGCGTATGCATTTCATATACAGTGTGCCCTTTTTATAGTGTATTCCCTTAAGCCGCTACAATAGGCAACACATTTTACAATTCAAAGATAGCTTTCCAATTTAAAAGTATCAGCATAATAAATTTAAAAACAGAATTTGCTATGGAAGAGTAGGAATTAATTGCATGAATATTATTCTTTCATGGCGAACTTTCCTTAAATTTATTGTAATATTTTAATTTGCGATGTTACCTATAATATTAGTACCTACGTTCTATTCAGAACCTATAAAATCAAAGTCTTGTTCACATAAAAGTGACATTAACGTTTCAATAAGTGTGCGTTTCACACACTAGATCGTAAATAACAAATTTCAAGCACTAGATTTTAAATTTATTATTAGAAAATTTGAACACAAAATAATAAACTACTTATTTGGATTTCCTGGGTAGTAAATTATCAACTGCTGCCTTCGCATCGTGAATCAATTCAGTAGAAATTCCTTTGGCGGCCATAACTTCGTCCTCTTCGCTACTGCTCATTATTTTCAAACGAAATTATACACTGCGCCCGTACAAGCAAATATTTACGCAATGACGTCGGTTGTTTGAAAAAATTTCAAAAAAATAAAAACAAGGTGACTTGACCATGTCATTTATTGATAGATTTTTATAATTTTTTTAATTTATATTGTCTAATTGACTTATTTCAAATAAGTTGTAGAAAAAGCATTGTTTATATTACGTGCGTGAAGGTCCTTTTAACGGTTCTCCGTTAAAAGACATCCTTCACGCACTTAATATAAAAATAGCTATTTTCTAAGGTATCGAGACGATTGTTTGTTTTTATTGGTAATTAATATTCAGATCATAGTAGCGAAGACTCGCGCCAAAATAAATTTAATTTAACTTCATTATGTACTAAACATCCCCTCCCATTTGGTCAAACAAAAATTCAGAAAGTTTTCAGAAAAAAGGCAAGGCAATAAGTCTTTCTTCTATTTTTCGATATTTTTCTCACCTCTTCCGATTTCTTTAAGATATTCCCCGAATGTAATATGAAGACTAAACACAATATGTACCAAACATCCCTCATCTGCTCTCATTTGCCCAAAAGAAAATGTAAAAGGTTTTCAGAAAAAAAGGTAAGGCTATAGTGTATCTTCTTGTATTGGATATTTTTCTCATCCCTTGCGATTCCTTAAGACATTTCCAGAATGTAATATGAAGGCTAAATACTTGGAAATTATGTACCAATAATTCCTCATCCCCTCCCATTTGGTCAAAAAAATTCAGAAGGTTTTCAGAAAAAAAATCCGTGCTAAAAAATGCTACAAAAAATCATGTCTAACTTCCGCTTCCGGTTTCGGATTTTTTAAAAAGCTTATTTTGTCGATGAAATTTCGATATACCCCTCCATTTCAAATTTCATCAAAATCGGTTAACTAGTTTTTGCGTTAGAGGCGTTACATACGTCATACATACCCAAGGTTTACCTTGAAGTTACGAGGCAACCTACTCACTATATAAACCTTGATACATACCTACCCACCCACCCGCAGACAGACATTTTTTCTAGACCACTTTTTTGGGTTCCTGTGGGCCCAAAGACGTATTTCCGCGAAAATCTCGATTTTAAAAATTTTCATGATATCAATACTTCCCATATACTACCAGTGGTGGTATGGGAAAGTAAAAATCTTAACGATAGATATTTTTCACAAAGAATCTTTTTAGAATATGAAATACGCGAATGAAAAAAATGAAAATTTGATAAAAGAGTACCTATATTGCCCAAAAGAAAATATTATTTCAAATTATTTCACTCCCAAACATCTTGTGTAGAAAAACGGGATTTATTTTTCTTTTTAAAATAGTAGTAAACTGTTAGGTAAAAAGTGCAATTGTTATTAAACAAAAATAATCTTCTAGTTAATAAAAGTAACAATGAATAAGTGAGATTTTTCCACTTAATAATGTATTACACTGCAAGTTTTATTGTATATTTGAAAGCAATAATTTTAGAATCTGAAGATAACAGTGTACGTTATCAGCTCTCGATTGGAGCAATTTTGAACCTGTTCTTGCGCATATGGACGATTTTGATACCTTCTTTTATTTGGGCTATTATTTTATATCAGTTAGTGCAGATGCTTCATACAAGAAACAAGTATAATTTTATTTCAAGTGTTAAAGTTAAGCCGAAATGTACGTTTTTAATTTCTGAAAATTTTTATTTAATACACCGATTTATTTATTCCAAATTAAACTAAGATAGTATAATAATAAGAAATTAGTTATTTATTATTAATTATTTTTCCATTTTACAGTTTTAAATCGCCTATCTTGCCAAGGGATCAGAATCATCCCATACCTATTCAATCTAAAGAACATGAATGAGAAATCTACTACCCATTCATTCTGCAAAGGCAACTTCTTCAATGGTAAGTTTAATAATTATGCTGTATTTTTTTACCACTAAACAATTTTCAGTTTCTTTTTGAGTATCTGTGTTAAATCTTATTAACAGAAAATTAAATTCAGGTGACCCCATGAACCCTTATTTATTTCACCCTTGTGAATATTCAAAAATTGCAAAACCATGGTATTCCTTTGTTATATATACGTGACACATCATTGTAAAAGAATTTTTACGTAATTTTAGTTTTCCTTTTCGTTTCAATGAAAAGAAATATCTGATTCATCGCTGTACAATAGATGACCGGTGTCTTATCGCACCATATGCATCAGCCTTTCTATTTTTCATCCAAATAACATCTGCAGAAACAAATAATCTCTTGAATTTTTATTGATAAATGTTTTACTTTAAATACGAATGTAAGTTTTAATATTTATTGATAAATATTTAAGCTGCAAATTTTAACTTTTAACTAAATTGTTTAAATTCATTGTTTTACAAAAATGCAAACATTAAACAGTGAACGAAGAACTTCTGGCCCTTTCTTTTTCTTTTCGCGTTTTAAAAATTTAGTTTGTACATTCTTTGAACTTCAAATGTAAATCTTTACAATATGATTACTACAGATTTCAGTTTTTGTTTAATTTTTACTTTGTAGCTTCTTAAATGTTAATTTTTCTATGAAAATATTTTTTTGTCATCTCTCAGTACTATAATTCTACAAAGTTTAAAAATTCGTTTGCATCGCAAGTCTTATTGTAATATTTCGAAGTAAAAATTTTATTATTTGAAGCTAACAGTGTTACGTTACCAGATCTCGATTGTCGCAATTTTGAACTTGTTCATGCACATGTGAACTGTTTTAATATCTTTTATTTTATATCAATTAATGCAGATGCTTTGTACAAGAAACAAGTGTAGTTTTAATTGAAGTGTTAAACCACATTTAAATTTATTCTCAATCGGTTTCCACAAATTAGTTTTTATTAACTAGGTATGCTAAAATGTATATTTGTTTGAATTTCAGAAATATTTTGTTTAATAAGGCGATTTATTTATAGCAAACTAAACTGAGATAGTAGAGTAATAAGAAATGGATTTGTTTAACATTGTTATTAATTATAATTTTTCTATTTTACAGTTTCAAATCATCTGCCTTTCCAAGGGATCAGAATCATCCCACACATCCATTCAATCCAAAGAACATGAATGAGAAGTCTAATACCCATTCATTCTGCAAAGGCAATTTCTTCAGTGGTAAGTTTAATAATTATGCTGTATTTTCATTACCACTAAACAATTTTCAGTTTTTCAGTATCTGTGTTAAATCATAGTAATATAAAATTAAATTCATGAGTCCCATGAACCCTTTTTATTTCACCCTTGTGAATATTCAAAAATTGCAAAAAAAAGAGTATATTTGGTACTCCTTTGTTACATATTATATACATGACGTATCATTGTAATAGAATTTTTACATAATTTTAACTTTTCCTTTTCCATCTAATGAAAAGATATATTTGATTCATGAAACCCAAAGAATCGTTGCACAACAGATAACCGGTGTCTTATGGCACCATGTGCATTAGTAATTAGAAATGTTTATTGATAAATGTTTTACTTTTAAATACGAATGTAAGTTTTAATATTTATTGATAAATATTTAAGCTACAAATTTTAACTTGTTAGTAAATTGTTTAAATTAATTTTTTACAATAATGCAAACATTCAAACAATGATCGAAAAACCCTTTGTTATTTTTGGTGCTGCATTAATATGGTGTCTTCTGAAAACATTTTGTTTAATAAGACGATTTATTTATACCAAAATAAACTGAGATAATACAATGATAAAAAATAGATTTGATTAGTATTGTTATTAATTTTTTTTCTATTTTACAGATTTAAATAACCTGTCTTGCCAAGGGACCAGAACCATCCCTCACATCTAAATATTCAATCCAAAGAACATGAATGAGAAGTCTAATACCCATTCATTCTGCAAAGACCAACTTCTTCAGTGGTAAGTTTGATAATTATGCTTCATTTCCATTACCTACCACTAAACAATTTTATTTTTTTTGGAACGACCAAAAATAATAATTAACAAATTAATAATATTAAATAATCTTTCAACCTTACTCAGAAATATTTGTTACTAAGCTTTTGCATAAATCGAAAACAATGTGATATTAAAACCATTTCCTATTATTTCGTATATTTTTAAACTTTTTTTTTCTGTTATTGTTTCCGTGTGTTGATGGTATTGTTAGAACAATCTTCTACAATTATTTTCTTTTTTGCAGCAATGCCATTCTACTGAGAAGCTGGAAGTCATGATAGTATTTGCATGACTGGGCCAATTTGGCAGTGTAGTGTAGTGTAGTGAACTGAACTAAACTTTAGTGAAGTGAACTCTAGTGCGGAAAATGGAAATGGTATCGTGTGCTGCAGAAGACAACAATGTCAAGGTAGGTGTGGTTCTGCGAGGCTGTTCCAAGGATGAAGAAAGGACATCAGAGAGAATTGTTTCAGCAGTATATTCCCCTAATATTCATTTATTAATTTATCTTTGAACTTCTTTGCGCCCCTCGCCCGTCCCTTCAAGTTCAGAATTTTAGATACTTAAATACACATTGGAAACATTTTCTTTTTTACCCTGATTTGTTTTTGCTCAAGACCTAAAGTTAATATATTTTGCAATTCAAATAGATAAATACTATTATAAAGTAACTTAGTTATATTCAATTGAATTTTTATTATTGCCTTTAATTAGATATCAAGATTAGATGCTGCTTTTGCTTTATATTTTTTGTGACAATCTGTTAAATTTATAGTAATAACGTAAATAGAACTAACGTCAAATAAGTTTTACCCAAAGCCCCCCCCCCCCTGTACAAAGCAGGATGAAAATTCATCTTGCCTTATTTTGCTTTTCCCCGACCTCAAACTGGTTTTGCTGCTGCATCTTCAAAGAGGCGATTTTTTAAACCGCTTTTGAAGGTTTTTTGTTAATTGCCTTTATATTTTCTTACGGACTTAATCAAACTTTTCAGATGCGTAGTAATTAATATTTTTTCGCATTAGAAAGAATTTTTCTAAGATTTACTTGAAAGTATATTTGCGCTCAATTTTTCGGTGCGTACGTTCGTGAATATTTCAAAGACATTTTTTTATAATTGCTTCGCTACTCTTTTTTGACGCGCCGTGTATTTTCGCGTTAGGTACTTCTTGTGTTAATGTGTTTGCATCATGGACAATTCTGACTTATGTCATCTTATGTGTAAGTATCCCCAGGTATGATTATTTTTTACTGACGGTTGAATAATTATTATCTCTTTCAGGATATTTAGTTGTAGGTATTTTCTTTCAGGCATTGTTTTTCAGAATACTTAATTATTTTACTCTTTTTCAGGAAACTTAATTACTATTTTTTTCAGGATATTTAATTGTACCTATTTTCTTTCAGGCGATTTAATTATCATTCTTTTCAGGAAACTTAATTATTACTCCTTTCAGGAAGTGTAAGTTTTATTTTTCGCATGAAAAATATTTCTTTCACGTGAAAGTGTTTTTGTGCTCCGTTTTCCGTACGTTCGTAAATATTTTCGATCTTTTCTAACTGCTCTTTTACGCTTTTTTTGAGGCGCCGTGTATTTTCGTGCTCGGTACCTACTTCTTGTGTTGGTGTGTTTGCATAATGGAAAGTATTTATTTTTATGTAAGTATCCCTTTAACTATACTTAATCATTATATCCATTTCCAGGATACTTATAATTATTATTTTTTTCAGAAAATTGAATTGTATTTTCTTTCAGACAATTTAATTATTTTTTCAGAACTCTTTGTTTATTTTTTTCAGGATGCTTAATTATTATTTTTTCAGGATACTTAATTGTTATTTTTTCAGGATACTTTACCGTTATTTTTTTCAGGATACTTAATCATTATTTCTTTCAGGATACTTTCAGTTGTATTTTCTTTCAGGCGATTTAATTATCATTCTTTTCAGGAAACTTAATTATTACTCCTTTCAGGAAGTGTAAGTTTTATTTTTCGCATGAAAAATATTTCTTTCACGTGAAAGTGTTTTTGCGCTCCGTTTTCCGTACGTTCGTTAATATTTTCGATCTTTTCTAACTGCTTTTACGCTTTTTTTGACGCACCGTGTATTTTCGCGCTCGGTACCTACTTCTTGTGTTGGTGTGTTTGCATAATGGAAAGTATTTATTTTTATGTAAGTATCCCTTTAACTATACTTAATCATTATATCCATTTCCAGGATACTTATAATTATTATTTTTTTCAGAAAATTGAATTGTATTTTCTTTCAGGCAATTTAATTATTTTTTCAGAACTCTTTGTTTATTCTTTTTCAGGATGCTTAATTATTATTTTTTCAGGATACTTAATTGTTATTTTTTCAGGATACTTTACCTTTATTTTTTTCAGGATACTTAATCATTATTTCTTTCAGGATACTTAATCATTATTTTTTCAGGATAGGTATTTAATTGTTAATTTTTTTCAGGATACTTAATCGTTCTTTTTCAGGAAAATTTAATTTTGTTTTGTTTTAGGGTGCTTAATCTCCATTATCAAGTATTAGAATTTTCAGGATACGTTATCTTTATTTCAACATAATTTTTGTCCTTTATGCCAAAATCAAAGTGGCATCTCTATTAGTCTATAACCTATAGGTGAGCATTATTTATTAATATCTATATTCATTCATTCATTCTTTCGTTTATTTATTGGTTATTGTCATACAATATGGATACATTCGTCAACAAATACGAATCTGATTAATTGTTTTATGAACAAAAATGCCTGAAAAATATCTTGTTGCTAGTTGTGCTCTATTCATTCCTGTACATGTATAGTCAATTTATTTTAGAATCTTTCTATTTTCTAAAGTATCATCCATATTTTCCATGTAGTCTGCCAATTTAACCAATTGATTGCATGATGATTTCCCAAGATATTACAAAATGGCTCAATTTCAATTTTGTTGCAGATTACAATTAGGTCCCTAGTATCTGTGAAGAATACAATAATTGGAGGTGTAGTATAAAGAGGATTGTTAAGAGGAATATGTTGGGTAAAAATGTTTCAATTTTCTTTACTGTTTAAGTTGGAGTATAGGTAGTACAGAGTTTCTCTAATTTAAAATTAATTGAAAAGACTAGCTATTTATTGAATATCAGTCGAATTAGAACATGATTAGTTTCTCACTCAAAATATTTTTCATGGGGATTTTGTAAACAACAGTAAATTCTGCTTTCTTATACCTAATCTATTTTTGTCTTTTTGCGATAGGGCAGTAATCACAGGTATTGTTCGTCATAAAGTAATATGCTAAATAACAGGTTTAGGTACAGATTAACTACAAATCAAGTTGCGATTATGAAAATGTCTAATGCCTACTTAAATTTACTTTCATGCATATAACTCAGAAAAACCGTAATTGACCTGATTATTCAAACGTGCACATTGAATACACAGATTTATTTAGTAAGTGTATTTCTAAGTTTCTGTTAGAATTATTCAAAGATGTTCTTGTTTCGCAATACTGAAAAATCTGATTTTTAGTTATGATGATTTCTTTTAACTATACTAGACATGAGTAGTCATATTACTGGGGGGTTAAATTATGTTTTATTGTGATAAGGGGTTAAGAATATTTTACATGATTTATTTAAACATGATTTCAATTCTGTTTTTGTTCACTGTTATAAGGGGTGAAGACATTCCTTCTGAAGAGTTTGAGCACCCAACGAAGTTGTATTTCAAATTTCTGCAGTTATTAAATAATAAGTAAGTTTCAAAAAATTTTTTGACTTGAAAGAAGTTGAAATTCTCAAATGTTAACAGTTAAAATTAATTCCTTCTTCGTCTTTCCAGCTTTCCCAAAACGAATTTTCAACAACCCCAAACTGAAGAAGATTTAGAAGACTCAAATTTTCTAAAATATATTTTGCGACTATACAGGGTGTCTCTAAATGGTGCGGAAAAAATGCTACCACAAGTTCCTGAGGCTAAAATATGACGATCTAACCCAACTTACCTTAGTCCAAAAGTGGATAATTTCGAAGATACAGAGTGTCAAAAGTTCAATTTGGATTTCGTTTTTCATAAATAATTGTTGTAATAATTGGTGTATTGTCATAATATTTGGGTAGGGGGGGGTTAGCGGGGTGGAAAATTCAAATCTGCTGTCATTTTCAATGTAAAATTAAGAGGGCGCCACCTGCGGTACTTTGCATACATTTAAAACGATATAACTTTTTTGGGCCACGCTGTATTTAACTTTTAAATAAAAATTCTGATTCTCCAATGTGTTTTACCCAAAAAAGTATACCTGGTAAGAGTCGATTAGAGCAACCATTTTGGTGTAATCTGGATTTAAAGAATTCATTTAGTGTATGGCGTTTTAAAAGTTCAATTTGGGACTAAGGTAAGTTGAGTTAGATCGTCATATTTTAGCCTCAGGAACTTGTGGTAGCATTTTTTCCGCACCTTTTAGAGACACCCTGCATAACGTCAAATACAATTCAGTTTTGTAAATGTTGAATATTTTATTTTACGATTATATAACTTCAAATAATACAATTCAGTTTTGTATTTTTTTTTTAAATTATAGTATTATAACCGATCTAATTTTGTTTCATTCGATCATTTCTTTGTAAAGAGTCTGCATTACTCAATGATGATGGTAAGGTTGTAAGTTTCGTAAATAACTCGTGTATGGTATGGTAGGTATATCAGTCTCCTCGTATACACTGGGTTGGTCAGTGGAGTCTTCAGGGGAAGCAATTCCCGTTCCGACGTAGACAGTATAATTCTCTATTAGCAACAACAAAAAGTGGAGGTGCAAACCTCCCCTGGACTTTCCCATACTAAAAATAAACATTTATTTTTAGTATTCACAGTATAGTTCGCGAGGCAAACCCTGGAAATCATTTGAATGCCTAGAAAAACAAGAGTATGCGGGTTCGATATGTAGTACAGAAGAAACTGAAAGACACGTCTACCGACCGACGGCGACGCGCACAATCCGTTTCTGTCAAGAGTCCAGCCTAAATATTCAAAATTCACAAATTGCTCATTAACCGTACATTTTAGCCATATGAATACCTTATACTATGTGATAGACAATTAAATTTTGCGTTCAATTATATAATAATATACAGGGTGTTTCATTTAAAATAACAAAGTTGCGTATTGTACTATGGAAACCAAACACCCTGTATACGTGATATACATTTGGGAAAATGCAGAATATTTTGACTAATAAAGGCGGTATAGGAGCATCAATTTTCGATTTTCAAAACCTCGTAGAGGGCGCCACAGTGATATTTTGGCAAGGCCAACTGTATCGTCGCATTAGATACAGTTGGCTTTGATTTTGGTATTCAACAAAAAATAAAAATGTAGCTAATACCAAGCTGCATAAGTATAGAAAATTTAAACAAAATCGTGGTGTCAGTAGAATGCTTCATTTTACCATTTAAAATTATATATAGTTTGTAGGGTACAAAATTTATAATAACAAAGTTATGGCTCTAGGCGTTTTTTAGAAAACAGCCTGTATAAACAGTTGCAACGCTTCTTTTCGTTTTAAAAAATGCAATAATTCCTCGGACGAAATCTATTTGGATTTACCCGACAGTATTAAAGCTTTCCCTTTTACTAATAAATATAATCGTTCAAATTTATTACAATATTAGAGACTGTGGTTCTAAATTTCTTTCCAAACTGTGCATTCATGGGCATGTAGTAACTAGCTACTATTTTTCTATGACGCATTGCATTTAAGAAGTTATCAGATAATACATTCATAAAATTAAATTTATTCTACATGTAAGTTCCTAATTAAATAGTAGTTGTTCTTGTTATAATACACACTACCCCTTCAGAATATTATGATAACAGATAACTATATTATTCCTGGTTGTATGTTGCAACTCTGTTGTACGATCACAGCCTACCCCAAACGAGTTTTTTAAGGCACGTAATCTATTCCCATTTCTATAAATGATTACGCCTCTTTAACCATCTTAATTATTTCTGTGCCGAATATACATTAACAATAATGAGGAAATAAACAAGTAAATAAAGATAAAGAATAATTATTACTCTTGTGCGAGCCAGAATGAATGGTTACGATAATAATAATGTGCATAATAATTATCGTGAAGCTGCCTTGTAATTATTGTTACGAGCAAGTTGTAGAATTCCGTACTAATAATAATCAAATCAGTAATTAAACTGTTCCTTTTAATCACAGTATTAGAGGATTACATTAACTTTTTTTGATAGTACAAGATCGCGGTAAAGAGTCATTGTAATGGGTGTAAAAAACGAGGCAAGTAAGCGGTCTGAATTTTTTGTTTATAAGAATCTCTCAGTTTATTCATCATCCAATATTTCTCATTTCTTGGTTTATTCTGTGATTTTAATCATTATTTTCCTTTTCAGTATCTTTATTTAACGTCAGCTTGTTTCTACTACTATGACATGACTTAACATCTCTATTTGGAAACTCCCGCGACGTGTTATAATAATTACTTTCCCATACCACTACTGGTATAGGGAAGTATTGATATCATGAAAATTTTCGAAGTCGAGATTTTTGCGGAAATACGTGTTTTGGGTCCCCAGGAACCCAAAAAAGTGGTCTAGAAAAAATGTCTGTCTGTGTGTGTGTATGTGTGTGTGTGTGTGGGTGTGTGTGTATGCGTAGGTCGCGCAATACTTGTGTGGCCACACACCATACTGCACCATGTGTTGTGTGGCCTCCACGACTTATGTGGCCATACACATGGCCACACAATTTCCGACCTATTTTAACAGCTTCAGCGTGGCCTCCCCACCCCAAATTTATCATCCGTTTTAAATGGCCCCATAAATGTATTAAAAATCTGATGTGTAATGGACCATATTTTAACCGTCATTGTGTGGCACCACATGGTGGCGCCCCCTTCATTAAAATTCTAATTTCTTCATTTTGCATTCGTCGGCTGTTTTGTTATAGTGTTGTGTGGCCATCGGTTATTTTGTTATAGTATTGTGTGGCCATCATAATAATAATAATAATATCTTTATTTGCATTGGTTGACCAATGCATTGGCACAAGGTACGTCATAATAATACATACAGGGTGACAATTTTAAAAGTTTCAATGGGACATATATCTTTGTAAGCAAAAACATATCAAAAATCGCTCGAAACTGTTTCGATAACACGAAGGAGGAACCGAAATGATGTATCAATTAACGCACCCCCACCTATCCCTTCAGCCACAGTCACCTCAACTTAAAAATCTTAATTGGCAACACCCTACTTGTCACACATCATAGGAAGCTCTTGAAAAAGCTTTTCAACCATGCTATACAAAGATATATTTAATAAAGCCCGTTTGTAACATTCAATTATTTAGTACAAGTTTCATTCATACAACCATGTCATCAATTTTTTCGTCCTTAAAAAAATGGAATGAAAAGTGTTCTATTTTGTTTACTATAAATATTTACTGTCATCTGCAACTGTCATTGCTGCCATTAGCAATACCGGAATAGAAATAACGTTAATAGCTGTAGCAGCCAAAACCAATATGTCTGTTAAATTCTCATCCATTTCAAAAGCGATTCTGAATAGTTTAGATTCAAGTCAATATTAGTGTCAATCTGTCAATTTTTTAGTTCCTAAAAAAATGCCTGAAACTTGTACTAAATAATTGAATGTTATAGTTCTCGATTTATTTAAAATCAAATGTTCAAAGTCATGGAACTTATTTATTTGAATTTACTCTCACAATAAATTTTCAAAATGATAGAGTTCGTCAAGAGTTTCAAAACAGACTTTATTATTGTTTGGAAAACAATAGAAATCATCATCAGAATGTGACTTAAGGGATAGGTGAGGGTGCGTTACTTAATACTTACATCATTTCAATCGAAACGGTTTCGAGCGATTTTTGACATCCCCATAAAGATTCCCGCGAATTCCATTCTAGTAACATCTTGTGTAGAATAATACTGTGATTAAGAAAATCGAAAGCCCTACTATGGTCAAAGAAAACTCCAATAGGGCATCCCCCACGTTTACATTTGTTATTATGTTTTGAAAAAGTTCATACATAGCGGTTAGCGTAGACTTATTTTGTTTATTCCTGCCTCTATTTTTAATTCGAATTTTGAAACGTTTTCTTTTGTATCCTTATTTGTTAGTTTATTTAATGACATTCCAGGCCGCTTCCGATTGGTTATTAGACGTATTTATTTTATTACCATAAAAACTGCTTTTTGCGCTGATTACTAAATTTGTATGGTTTTTCTTTTCAGCTTTATACATTTCAGCTAACTTTGGTTGCAAAATGGACATATTATGGCATAAATATTTAATATCTGAGCTGGACTTTCTAACTGCTGTTACTCATTCTGTAGTAGGCATTTTTTTAGTTTTAATTCTTCCAATAGGGAAACAAACCCTAAAATGGAATAAGAATATATTATAAAAGTTATACTTAGTAAGAATAGTGTGTTAACATCATTGTCACGGTACCTATACATCTACAAAATCTTCCTTGTTTAGTTTAATTTCAAAATTCTTTGTATTGTTATCTGAGGAACATCTCCTAAATATATAGGACCCACTGACGCAGTTTTCCCTAACATTTAACCCTCTATAATTCAATATAGCTGTTCTATGATCTCCTGCATGTGAAAAAAAATTATCGCCAATATGATATGCAAGAGGGATATTTTACTAGACTATTTCCCGAACGAATGTTTAATTATAAATTTAAATATAAAACTTCTACAAAATTCAAAAAGAAAAGTAACAAATTGCCGAAAAATGTACTAATCTAAATTATCCGCAATTTGCACGAGTGCAAATTGTCGCTGGCGTTCGCATGTGATTGGTTAAACGTCAAAAATTAAAGCCTTTTGATTGGTCAAAAATTAGTCAGGGAAATACCTAGTCAGCAGTAATATCATAAGAACGCTTTCGTATATTTGGATATACTTTTCGCGATTTATATTCGAAATTGATGTTGCCATGGAAATTTCCCGAGAGCTTGCTCGAGAGATATTTCCTAATGGTAACATAAATTGAGAATAGAAAGAGGGAAAAGTATTTAGAATATACGGAAGGGATCGAATGATATTTGTCACGATATCACGAATTTTAAAGTTACTTTTGATATTTAACCTATTTTCAAACTCAAAATGTCTGTCTGACTTTTAAAAAAATTAATTTATAAAACAAATCAATTATTGTTATGTACGGTTGCTACAGATACCATCGTATCACAGCCAATAGGAAGCCGAAGCACCAAATCGGATATACTGATAGACCAAGAAGGTATATCCGAGAATTCCCGCCGTGATTTATTCATTTTTAAAAAATTCTTAAATTCCATTGTCTATAATATATGAGTGATATAATCGCTGAAATTCTGTACTAGTCCTAAATATCCGAGAATATACAAATTTGAAGTGCGGCGATTGGCTTGTTAAGTCGGTAAAACGTAACCGCATTGGTCAGTTTAGGGTGTGTCAAATTGTCTCCCAGAAATAAATGTATCTTAGGTAATTGATTTTTATTTTAAAAGAAATGAAATGTAAATGAAGGTATTATTATCAGAGGCATGATCATATTGATACTGATAGAGTTTAGAGCAGAAAATTATTAACTATACGATTACGGAGACTGCAAAAAAGTCAGGCCGTTGAAAACAGCCTGGTTTAGAGCGAGCACGAAGTGCTTGAAATTTGAAACATTTATCAAGGTCGTTTACAAAAATTGTAGTGTGTATTTGTGTAACATCTTTGTGTGTTACAATGCGTAGTAGGTCGCGCAATACTTGTGTGGCCACACACCATATTGTAACATCTGTTGTGTGGCCATACACATGGCCACACAATTTCCGACCTATTTTAACAGCTTTAGCGTGGCCTCCCCACCCCAAATTTATCATCTTGTCATTGCTTTAATACACCGAATTAATTGATACAAAATTTAAAATGTTAAAATAATTACAAAATTTTAATTTATATTTATTACTATTCAGAAAGAAGTATCTTCAAAAAACTGAAATTTATCTACATCGAAAATTAAAGCAAAACAAAATTGAAATACATAGGTACCTACGCCATAAATAATTATATTAATTCAGGTCGCTTTTATATTCCCACAAATCAGTTAAATTGTCTCCCAGAAATAAATGTGTCTAGGTAATTGATTTTTATTTTAAAAGAAATGAAGATAATATTATCAGAGACATGATCATATTGATACTGATAGAGTTTAAAGCAGCGCAGATTATTAACTAAGTACCATTAGCAGACAGCAAAAAAATCAGGTCTGGAAAACAGTTTGCTTTGCAGCGAGCACGAAGTGCTTGTAATTAGAAACATTTATCAAGGTCGTTTACAAAAATTGTGTGTGTGTAACACCTTTGTGTGTTACAATGTGTATGGCCACAAAGCGTTAGGTACAAACTAACCAACTTTTACCGTCAATGTGTGGCCTGACCCCACAACTCATAATTCGCAAAAAAGGACAGGAATTTGGTGTGTTTAGGTATATTGAAAATAGCAAATTAAATGTTTTAAAAAATGCAATCAGCTGTATAGTATATCTTCCAAGACCCCATAAGTCGGCGAGGTGTAGGTGGCCACACAAGCATTGCGCGACATGTACGTGTGTGTGTATGTGTGTATGTAACGCCTCTAACGCAAAAACTAGTGAACCGATTTTGATGAAATTTTAAATGAAGGGGTATATCGAAAATTCATCGACAAAATAAGCTTTTCAAACAAATCCGAAACCGGAAGCGGAAGTTAGACATGTTTTTTTGGTATCATTTTTTTCAGAAGCGGAATTTTGAAAATCTGAGGAGGGGATATGAAAGAATGGCATAATTCAAGGGCAACAGTTTTTTACCGGACTCTCTAACTTCAAAATGGCGGTCGCTATAAATTTTTCAAAATTTCGACTTTAACGCCCCATAACTCAAAAACCAGTTATCTGATCAGGTTCCGCAACAACTAGTTTGAAATCCCTTTGGCTGTACTAAACCAAGAAAAATAATCATTTACTAAATCCAAAAACGGTAGCAACGGCGCTCTTCCAAAAATTTTGGAATTTTTGAAAAATTATTACAAAAAAACTGGTCTAAGGAATTTGTTTAAATTTTCTATACTTATGCAGCTTGGTATTAGCTACATTT
Organism: Hemicrepidius hirtus; assembly: GCA_963082805.1. Classification (NCBI taxonomy): domain Eukaryota; kingdom Metazoa; phylum Arthropoda; class Insecta; order Coleoptera; family Elateridae; genus Hemicrepidius; species Hemicrepidius hirtus. Next base: position 35,455,794 of record OY720159.1, read on the forward strand.
TTGTTTTTTGATGAACGCCAGAATTCCACTGTGGCGCCCTCTACGAGATTTTGAAAATCGGAAATTGATGCTCCTATAGCGCCTTTATTAGTCAAAATATGAAAGAAGTTTAAATACAAAAGTTGTTCAGTATATAAATTTACATTTTTCTAAATTTATATCACGTATACAGGGTGTTTGGTTTTCACAGTACAATAAGTAACTTTGTTATTTTAAATGAAACATCCTGTATATTATTATATAATTGAATGCAAAATTAAATTGTCTATCACATAGTATAAGGTGTTCATATGGCTAAAATGTACGGTTAATGAGAAATTCGTGAATATTGAACTTTAAAACAGTGTAGGGTGAAATTTGTAAGTGCCGATATGTTCAAGTGACCATGCGCGGGACGGGAATTCCTTGTCGCCGGCTAATCCTAGCAGCCTATGAATATAAATAATCACACATGCGCAGATGAACACAATCGGCACTTGTGTTAATTTTCCATATACTAATTTTCAAGTTTAGTTTATCGGTTGTGGCGAACAATACTGTTGAATACCAAAAACGAATGTTTATTTTTAGTATGGGAAAGTCCAGGGGAGGTTTGCACCTCCACTTTTTTCATATTATTCAGAGACGTTGATTTTAGGTTAGTCTTTCAAATACGTTTTCGTTACCATCTAATAATATAAAATAGCAATCTTTTGCTTGGGAGTTTGATACGATATCACTTTTTTGGGTATTTGAATCTTTAATGTCAAATCAGTTCCGGGTTAACCAATTGTGATCTTTAATGTATTTTAAATAGAACACCCCCCTTTGTATAATAAAATAAGCTTTAACAGACTTATAGGATGGCCCAGAGCATTTTGAACAATATCTCTTCATTGTTGCCTATTGTTTGTTTTCTTCCTCCCATTAGTCCAATTGCTGTTACTCTGTTAGGTAGTACTCCTTGACAGAGTGCAACTCCTTTCTTCTTGATCGCCCTTCTATCCTTGGTACTATTAGACTGTTATTATATGAACTATGAAGCATGAAGTTAAAAATAAACTTGTTAATTATTAATATACCTATTGTTTAATTAGGTATTTTGACAGTGAAGTTATTAATAATAAAATATACTAATAATATTGTAGTGTGATGAACTCAACTTCCTTTAATTAACTTTGTGCATTTAGTTTAGGGTATGATAGGTACGTAATTATAAAAATAATAGCAAACTTGCGATACGTGAAAGTTTTATTAACCTCGGATGTTCCGCAATGTGATCTGTGACATCACTTACAGAAAGAAAGCTGCGAAGTTCTTCAACCTGATATGTTATTGTCGTTATTATTGGTGAATGTAAAAAATATAATACTATACAGGGTGTATACGAATTCGACCAACAAACTTCGAGTGCACATTCCTTTCACTAAATGAAGTCTAAGCTTTGATAATTTCTGTCTTATATCTGCAAAATAACTTCTATAGTACAAGTCCAAACATCTCCAACAACAATCATGTATTCGTTTGATTAAATAATATAATAAAAATTACAGGAAATTTATTAGCTTTAATATTAAAATAAAATTTCTTCTCAACAATGGCATACCTATGTTCTGGATTTCTAAAAATCAGTCAAAATTAATGTTTCTATACACACAGGCATTCAAGTTTCCAAATCTGAATATTTTATTTCCAATGGTGATTCAATTATTTAATTAAATGTCATATGTTTTATATGTGTATGTCATTAATTGATAAATATTAAGTTAGATATTACATCGAAAATTTATTTAATGATTCCAATGCTAGATTAGGAAAGAAGTTACGAAATAGATCGTAGCTTCTAAAGAAAGGAGACAATAAAAAGGTACCTATATAAATATTTCGGGTACATCTTTCGGCAGCAAATATACTCACTGAAAGTTTGTCGTTGGAATTCGTATACACCCTGTATAAATAAATCAGACAATTTATTTATTTATTTGCAATTTATTACATTTTACATTGTTTAATAGCAGGTAGTACTTATCTACTTATAATCGTTAGTAGACTTTATGATCAAGTCCAGTAAGTTTGTTAGGCGTAGAAGACTAGAACCACTTACAAATTAGAATATTTAAGTAATCTACATTACTTATGTAGCATATCGCGAACAGTCTAGCCATGACTGCATAAATTTACAAGTGTTTTATTTTTAAGAATAAATATAATGTGCATCAAATATTCAATCAAAATGTTAATGAATTTGGTAAAAAGAACAGAAATTCTGGTGTTAATAATTATAAAACTGAAATATTATCTCTAGAATATGAGTGCAAATCTTTTCAAATTTAGGAATTCAACTGGCTACTGAAAGATTTCCTAAGTACAAAAAACAAAATGTATGTCATTTACAACTGCGAGCTAATAGAAATTGGAAGGTAACATTTAAATCACGAGGAAATCTGTAAAGCGGCAAATATAATACTCGTATACAGGGTGAGTAAAAAGTATGGAATAAATTCATTATCTCCCAAAATAATGTTTTTTTCTGGAAAATGCTCGCACAGGTATAGCGATTTAAATTATGGCGCATATTTTAAAGTGTTTCAATTTTTTTGCGACAGTTATTTTTTGTGGTGATGTCAGAGTAATTTTTTTTAAATGGCACCCCATACTTTTTTGACGAATTTCGACAGAGAACGTCATGCATCTGAATAAGTAAGTATCGTGACCTTGAAGACAGTTTCTGTTCATTTTTTAAAATTTGGTAAACAATCTACAAGAGGAAACGGTATCTCGACTTGAACATTGTCAGATGCTAAATAGGAGTCAGTTCGAACACCGAATTTAGTTTTTATTTGGTTGTATGAGTTTACCAGTTTCATAGGTGGATTGTTTTTCATGTTAATTGTTGGTTCTTAATAAATAAATTGATGTTATGACGTAATACTACTGTTTTTGAAAATAACAATTTTTCAAATTTAAACAATGAACATCGCAGAAACTGTCAACTTCAAGGTCAAAATACTTACTTATTCAGATGAAGAATGACATTCTCTGTCGAAATCCGCCAAAAAAAGTATGAGGTGCCATTTAAAAAAAATTACTCTGACGTCACCACAAAAAATGGCTGTCGCAAAAAAATTGAAACACCTAAAAATATGCGCCATGATTTAAATCGTTAGACCTGTGCGAGCATTTTCCAGAAAAAACATTATTTGGGAGATAATGAATTCCATACTTTTTACTCACCTTGTACCTATAATTAATTGCATATTATATACCTACCTAAGTCTGTTTAATAAAACTTTTCCTGAATATCTAGAACCAAAAATTTATTAGACGTTTACCTGCTATTTGTCCCAGGCTTGATAAAGTGATCAAAAAAGATTCACGAGAAAAATAGGTTCTAGTTCGCATAGTAGCAATTTTCGATTATTACAACCCTGAACAGATGCATAAATACGGAATAATATTGTTTCCTTTTGTATTTTATTAAACAAAGTGGCGGCCCGTGATCAAACTACTATTTGGGGGGCACAGTAAGACATGCACGAAAGGAGTAAAAATGGCACTACAGGCGAATTTTTTTTAAGGATGCAATTAAAAAAACCGAAAATACAAAATTTTTGCAATGAAAAATTAAAGTTAGTAATAAACAAGAGATATAATTTAAAAGAATATTCGTGAAACGTTCAGTTTTAGAGTTCAGTAATTTATGGATAAAATGTGGTTACAGCAATTTTGTTAAAATCGCTGGTGCACATTTCCAGCTTGTCTTTGCTGCCAGAAATTGACCAGGGTTGCCGGGAAGCGTGTCCAGTTTCTTAGTTAAAACTTCTTGTAAATTTGAGTAATTTGACATGCGCTATAGAAATTGAACACGTCATAAGGATCATAACATAGCTATGCCCGTTACAGCTATAGCGCGCTATGACAGCACAGAACTATATTATTTCGAAGATGTAAATTGCTAATGTTTTACATTGAATGGAGGATATTTTAAAATTTCATCAAAACCTATCTATACTAGAGTATTATGATTTAAAAAATAGTGAGATTTTTTTGCTGCGGGCACCGTGTCCCTGTGCCCCTTGGCAACAGCCGACCTGATTAAACATTTTGTAGCGAGTGGACGACGACGTTTTCTACTGTAATTTTATCGCCTCATCACATCACTCAAAATACTTACTGTTTTTAAGAGCAAATGCATTTTCCACTGCGACGATTTTAACTTAGGTCTCCTACATTTATTCTGTAAACCATAACGACTCATCGTTACTTGTTTACCAACGATTATTGGTATTTAGCCCAGTCAAATTAGCAAAACAGAAAAAAATAATCGGTAAAAAGCTATAAATTGGTCGAGACCTTTATCTTGACATACTATTGAACATACTAAAAGTCCGGATCGCTATCTGCAGGGCTCGATCCGACATCTTGGAAAAGAGATGCCTCAATTCAGTTTTTTCCTCATTCCTCGGTAATCATTAATCCTATAGTGTTGAAGGTTATTATAAAAAATAAAGCTCATTAAATTGTCTATACAAAAGGCACAATACATTTTTTTCATATCTTTAATAGTTTCTCTGTAATACGCTAGTTAATATATGGATATTTACATTTTATGTGTCAGGCTGTCCTAAAAATCACTCATGCAGTTTAAGATTATTCTGACACGGTTCCTGGTTGTGAATCTGTAGGGCTAGGAGCATCATCTACATCTTCAATATCGTCCACGAAGAAATCATTTTCCTGAAGCTTCCCCTCAATGGAACTCTCCTTTTCCATGTGAAAAGCATCACTTGAATTTAGATATGATGTACCATGGCAGTAGTGTTGTTACGATCTTATGTAAATGTTTTCGTTCCCTCAACAGTTTAAAGCATTTTAGTTTTCCTTTTTGGAAGAGACACGATGTTGTATCACAACCACTAAACGCGTGTGCAAATAGAATTAGTATATCTCGAAGTCCTCCATATTGTAATATACGAGAACAGTAGATTTTGCGTTCGGTTTTTCCTCTTCCAGGTTTTAGGAAATTAATATTCCGTTCTAGTAGAGCTAGTGGAATTAGAAGAACGAGAAGGTCTATGTCCTCCGCAACAAGTACAGTACAGCTTCTTCGGAGGAAGATACTTCTATCGCTGTCGTGATGATAAGAGTATCAGCGTCGCCTGCAGATTGTTTAACGGTAAAACCTTTAGCCTCAATTTTTTTTAGATAACATCGTTTAAGAGTACAGTCCAGAAATAAACATTATTTAATTATTTATGAATCATCGGTGTATTACAGAGAAACTATTAAAGCTATGAAAAAAATGTATTGTGCCTTTGTTATAGACAATTTAATGAGCTTTGTTTTTTATAATAACCTTCAACACTATAGGATTAATGATTACCGAGAAATGAGGAAAAAATTGAATTGAAGCATCTTTTTTCCAAGATGGCGGATCGAGCCATGCAGATAGCGGTCCGGACTTTCAGTATGTTCAATAGTATGGGTCTCCACCAATTTATAGCTTTTTACCGATTATTTTTTTAAATCGCCGTATTCTGATCTAATTTGACTGAACTAATTTGAATGATTTTTCGATCTAAAGTTGTATGTAACTCTAACTACCGACTAGGCCAATGGTTCAAATTGTTCTTATATTACGAGAATCGTCAACATTTATTGTTAGCTAAAGAGTTGCTCGTGGACGTCTTTTTATAGAATAGCGGTGTTAAAACAGCTCATCTGGCCGCGGATTAAAATAAGAAGAATAAGAGAAGAATAAGGAAGATACCGGCGACTACAATATGCAACAACAATAATTACTAGTTTTATTATACAATGTTCGGGTTTTGTTTTACTGCCAAACAAGGAAGTAAGCAAGGGCAAGGAGGTAAATCTGATTTTTTAAACCAAATTAGTTGTGGTAGATTTTGCAAAGCCTGTATGAAAGAGTAGTTATAAAGACATTTCCACTGCAAAATTCAATTACCATTCAAGTTTCATTTGAGGATGGATTGGTTCATACAAATTTCATTTTTATGCAGTAAACATACTACTAGTCCAGGAGCTAGCTGTATATTTTAAGACTAATTTCTATCAAGCTGAAATTTTTTTTATGAGCTGGTATGGTTATGTCTGCCAAATGTAGGTGGTCGGCAAAATAGGTATATTTTAAGACTAATTTCTATCAAGCTGAAATTTTTTTTATGAGCTGGTATGGTTATGTCTGCCAAATGTAGGTGGTCGGCAAAATAGGACCGCGGGACATAAAGCGCCCAGAATTATTTTGTTTTTAATTATTTTTTGATGAAATTTACAAACTTCAATCAAGCTAATTCCTATTTTGCTCGTTATTTAAGACATTCCGACAACAAAAAATTAACTGTCCGACATAAGAGTCGGAACTGAATCAGTGTCTGCCGTTTGGGGTTCGTATTGCTTTTAAGACATTTGACTTATTACCATCAACCTGATTTTTTTTTAATAACTGTATACTAATTTAACAAACACAAAAATCACCTTGTCCGACAATTTGAGCGGGACAGAAGCACTCTCTGACGTCCTGGATTGGTTAGTTGGCCAATTTTTTTTCTTAGCGCTCTATGTCCCGCGGTCCTATTTTGCCGACCACCTACATTTGGCAGATATAACCATACCAGCTCATAAAAAAATTTCAGCTTGATAGAAATTAGTCTTAAAATATACCGCTAGCTCCTGGACTATACGTGGTTATACTTATTTATTTTGACCCAAAAGATGTATAATAGGGAATGATTTTAACAATTCGTGTAGCTATAGATTTGTAAGCATACAGTCAACCGATGAAACTTTATTGTAGCTCACAGACTATGTGGTGGAAACTAACATAAAGGAGGTTGCTGAATGTAATTGCATTACACAACTAAAATATTAGAGCACAAGTGCAACATCAAAAGTAAAAGATAGAATTCAGTGGTGCGGAAGATAAACGAAAAATGGGAACACATTGGGCGCTTCAGCTTTTACCACCGAACTGATTAATTGTTATTTTTTCTTTATTGGGCTTAACCTATATTTAAAGTGGGTAATACTGCTTAGCGAACAAGACATTAAATAAAAATCCGTACAATGTAACTGTAAGGTTCAAGTGTCTATAATTATCTTAAACTGAGCGACCCCTCTGCCTCCATAATAAATAATCGCAGTAGTTCGTGGATGCCGGTATCCCCAACAGCTTGCAGTAGCATTTTGAAGTTTTCTATGCAACTTAATATAGAATTACTTTTAATTTAGATAAATCAGATAAATGTAGTCTACTTACTTATATTTTTACGAGCTATCAAAAAATATATTTCTGAAATATTTTCAAAATAACAGAAAATTATTGAATGTTTGCTTTTAAGAGTTTAATGCTTCGCATCCGAACTTCCACTGGATGGTTTTCGAAATGTTAAATTTTAAAGAAAGTTGTAGTTACCTAAAAGGGCCAAGTTATGCAAGAGGCAAGGTCATAACTGCGGAAGCTGTCGTTCACCGTATTTTTAAATAATGAAAGTTCATATCCAAATATGGTTCCGATTTCGAACCTGAGTTATTGCTGTTTCATATGAAGAAGTACGAAAATTACATTCTGTGCAGATGTTAAATAACTTTATAAATTAAAACTGTCTAGACTTATAGATCCAGCTTTTTAGCCAACGGCGAACACTATCCCATAATTTCGTCTGACTTACCGGTAACACCAATAATTTTTTTAAAATCCATTAATTCTTGCCAGAGTCGAAAAGTTGATATAATATGTAGATATACAGAGTGTTACCCACTTCCATCGACTACACAAAACTTTACTAGTGCGCCAAAAAGAGACCGACAAGTTCTAGAAAATAGATCAATATATATGTTCGTAGATTTATAGTTTACGAGATAATCACATGTTTAGATGATCTTTTATATTAGTAAAAGTAATTTGTCTTTAATCGTCACACATCATTGTATAAGTTGTTTTGCACCAAGCAGTACCTAATACATCGTTGAACTCGGAAAAAACGCTTATTCAGAATTACAAAAAATATGCATAGGTGCCCATTTAAAAATAAAAAGATGACTATCTAGTCATCTAGTAGGCCCTGAAAATGTTCTAACTACATCAAGGCTACGTTCCGAAATCTACTGACACTGCTGGCAGTACTTGGGGATAGCAGTACTGAATGACACTGTTCCGAAATTGCAATCGGAGAAATTACTGACGTATTTCGGAACATGTTCGGAACCCAAAATGAGTTAATCCCCTCCGCAATAATCATGCATATAATAATAACCTAACTTTTTTAAATGGCTTTTGCTACTATTGTTCCGCCTATTGTTGAAAATATGATTGAAAATTTAGTTGACTCAAGTTCAGATTCAGAAGATGACGTAGAATTGATAATAACCTATTTCTGCTCTTTGAAACTCTTCAACAGTTAAATCAATAGCATATTCTTTATTGGAGTCTCCATCAATAAATTGATATGTTCTGTTCTCGGACATTTTTCACACAAAATTCAACACCTCGAAATTCAAAAATTCAAAAAATGACAGTTTACTGACGCCACACTACCTCTCCACTGTCAGCTGCGACAGTAGAAAATTCCAAAGATGTTTTTAGAATGATTAGTATTTTTTGACAACGCGTAACCAGCGCCAGCAAAGCTGTAACTGATTTTGGAACGACTAATCAGTAAAGTTAGTGCTGTCAGTAGATTTCGGAACGTACCCCAAAACGTAGTATTTAATGACCCATTTCGATTGGTATGTCGACCCTAACAATCCGATCACAATTAAAAGCTGTATAGCTCGGGGCGGATTTTGTCATCCACCCTGTATATTCTTATGTCAAAATAATTGTAGACAACTGTCTTCTTAGCTGATACAATATTGCATTGACTATAAGGTTTTATCACTTTTATCACAGGTTTTTCACAATTATTACCCAAAAAAAACGGCATTTGAAGCGTCCCTTTAAAAGATTATTATAGTACTGAGAATATAATAAATTCCTGTGGAGGTACTGGGAGGTACTACACCATTTTCGATTAATTTGATTGACTAGTAAGAAGCTACCAAATCGATGATGATTTTTTTTATATTTTTATTCACGGTAAAGGGTGATAATAAAAATAAAAACAATTTGGCTGTTTAGCACCTCCCCAACCTGGAACCCCGGGCAGCCGCCAGGTTCGCACAGTCCATAAGCCGCCTTTTACATAACTACCCTACACCTTATCAGTAGACAGTAATAATAAATAAACATCTGAAGTAAGTAAGACACTGATTTAATTTTTCATGACCAACCCTTATGTATTTTTTATTTGACCATATCCAATAATAATATAAACTGTACTTACTTATTCATCCACCACCTACAGTTAAAAGTTATTACATTCTTTAGCACCCTGTGAAACTGTAATTATGAATTAATCCTACAATATGTCGACTTTGCAGTATGCTAAAGAGAATGCAACAAATAAAACGGTAATAATCACACAATAATAAGGCTAATTTAAAAGAAATTTCCTGTTCGAAGATTCTCATGGATAACCTCGATAATGATGGTACAATTGTTTTAAATTATTCTTCGTTGAAATACACTTTAAAAAAATTTAACAAACGCATTTTGCATACGAATGTATCATTTTACAAGTATTAAGATGTAACGCACTACACGCAACTTCTAATAAAAAGTCCATCTACAGTTATCGAATGTCAACCTCTGGAATAACGATTGACCGTGGCCATGACAAAGGAAAGTAACGGTCAAATCCGTTAATTAAAAAGTAAAATGATTTAAACTGGTTCAATAAATGAAAAGTAGAGCATTATTTAGTAATCCTATTCACTGACCCTTCTTGGCGAAAGGCTTTCGCTCAATGTCAAAAATCCGGGCATTTCCACCTCCTGGAGTACAATCTATTTGTGATGGACGATGTATAAAAGCCTTCGCGGGATGATACTGTGCATCAGTTTGCATCATCCTTTCATTAGAATAACATACAACATGTTCAAGGTAAGTTTTTAATACAAAACTTAATTAATAGTTAATACGATAATTATTATAGTGCAACGGATGTGCAGGGGTAATAAAAAAAAGTTAATTTGTAGTTCGCTAATTTATAACATCTGCTCGTTTATTTCATTATTTTCATAATATATTACTTATTAATTATTAATAATTTCATTAATAAGTACTTACAAGGGAAATTGATGTATTACGTACCTACTGCTAATTTGAAAAAGAAAAAATATTTCTTGCATACGGATTCAATGAAATTATTTTTATAAAAATTGTTTTTTGCTTTTTTATACATATTACATGCAAATTTTTTAATTTTCAGTTAGTACTAGTCAGCAACCTGGTAGCTGCGTGCTTAGCAGGAGTTATTTCAGATGGTAAGTGTTTAATTAATAATTAAAATAAGTTTTAATTTAACTTTAGGTAATTAAATTATTCTGTGCTTGATGTACAAAATTTTTAATTGGTAAACATACACCGTAACGAATATTTTATAGAAAATTGTAGCTAAAGTAAGCTATAACACCAAAATTAATAGAATTCTTGATATTTCATTTCATTTTAATTTTCTGTGAGTAATATTTGATTTTAATTTTTAAAGTTAATTAGAAAAACAGGACTCGTAATTTGCAGAAAAAATTCTCAACAATTATGAATTTTATAAACCATACATCAGTAAATTTATTTAAAAGTTGAAAACCTACACAAAAAAACAGGTTCAATAATGAAATCCTTATAAGCTGTTTAAAATTCAAAATCTTATTATTATTCAACTTTCAGTTTACTTGCATTGTGATTAAAAATTGTGGTATAATAAGACCACTGGGTGCAGATAATGGCATAAATAGAAACTACATAAAGCTTTTATATTCATATTTCATACGCTGCCTATTATCCCAAATAGATTATAAATTGAAGTTTTTTTAAATGGCTAGATGCGAATTAAAATTCTGGAAATTTTATTTTAAGTTTTTCAAAAAATTAGAATATTTTTCATATTTGCCAAAAATGTTTTGGCACTCTTAAAATCACTGATCTGTTCACACCCTTAAGTTTATAAGGGAGGTAAATTCAAATTCGATTATTTGACCTTCTATTAAATATGTCATTCTAAATTTAAGATTCATTGCCCGTACTAAACTTTGGAAAATATATATTTTTTAATATGTATAGGTACATAGATTATAATATAAAAAAGATTGTAATTTCAAAGAATATAAATAACAGAAAAGATACGAAATATTTAAATAACTCTTCATCATGCATTTATAATTTAAAGTCTCTGGAAATTTGCAAAACACGTTTTTGGAAGATACAATTTATTTATCTTGAATAATTAATTAAAATGATTATAATATTGTTATCTCGTCTACAAATCTTATAATTAACATAAAAAAATTTAATATTGTAGAAAAAAACTTTTGGGGAAAGTAATGGTCAACTTTCTTTAAATTGTAGTGCAAAAGGTGATGATGCATCATGTACTGTGTTTTTTTAGTTTTCCATTCTCCTTTTAACTTTCTACAGAGCAATTCTTATATGTCACAAAAAAGTTTTACAATTTCAACTGAACTGTTAATATACTGATAGTTGATACAATAATTTTGTTATATAAAGTATGTGATTACGTGCTGATTCATAGAACAATAGCATAGCTGTTGTAGCTAAATGAAAGTGAAAACAAGTTCGAATATAATTCCAGATCAGTGAGAGTAAAATTAACTACCTACCATAAATTGCACATATTTATCATTAAGTTGTTAACTTTTTCATCTAGTTGGCTTTTACATCGCCCTGGGCACGATAATATTTCAACTACTCACCCAAACCAGTTAATTTAACTTTCCTTTTCGGATTATCATCAATTTATATTATTCTCGCAGTAAAGGTAATACAAATTATTTATCTTTATACCTTTGCCACCAAGATGGTTTTCTTTGTTAAAATTGTTCAGTTTCTCGATATTAGCATTCAACTAGACTCTTAAACTAAATAATTTTATGATAACCAATTTAATTACAACCGATAGTGCTTTAATTTTAATCTTCGGCCTTTCTCTGATAAAAAAACAAGTACATACACATATAGACAGGAGTGGTACTTTCCTTTAGAAATTTAAAATAAAATTAAATCAAAAGCCACCTCGAACTGTAATTTGTTCTTTGATTCTGCTTTCTATAAAATCGACAAATATAATCAAATGTGAACTACAATTAAATAGAATTTCTCTTTACACATTCTTTAACCCAGAAATTTGTGAAAGCACCAGTATAGTGTACGAGATTATCAGTTTTTTTTTGTAAAATCCAATACCCTCACATGTTGTATCCAAATCTTTTGTTATTCCCAACAATCAGTAATCATTGGTTAAACGTTTAACTTTAAATATATAAATCGTTCCAGAATGGGAAGTATGTTTTATGTATTTTATTTTCAGGTCACTATGGAGGAGGAATAGGATTAGCACTTGGCGGACACGGTGGCGGCGGAGGCCTAGGGGGCTACTCCGGTGGAGGTGGTCTTGAAAGTTATGGAGGTGGCGGTGGATTTTCAGGAGCTAGTCTTGGAGGACTACATTCAGGTGGAGCCAGCCTAGGGGGTGCCAGTCTGGGAGGATTAAGCGGTGGCTATTCTGGAGGTAGCTTTGGAGGAGGTGGATATGATAGTTATTCAGCTGGATTAAGCGGTGGATTCGGAGGAGGACACTCTGGAGGTATTTCCCTTGGATCCATTGGTGGCGGATCAATTGGCGGTGGATCAATTGGCGGTGGATCTATTGGCGGATTCTCTGGAGGATATTCCGGTGGAGCAGTTTCTGGAGGACATGGAGGAGGCAGTGGGGGCAGCAGCAATGCTGGAGGCGGTGACTACCATCACGGAGTGAGCGTTGTCGGTGGAGGCGGCTCTGGACAACAAGCAGCCAGCTTTGATTTAACTGGTGGACAAGGTAGGTTTTCTATTGAAATTATTTTTTTAATTCATAATATTAATGGATAAACCAATTCAGGAGGACATGGTCAACTCTATGGTGGTACTATCATCTCTTCAGGAAAGCATGGTGGTGCTTCTTCCTCAGGTGGTCTCCACGCAGCTGGTGGTAGTGATAGTGGAGATGAGCACGGATTTGGAGGCGGATACGGCGGTGGTTTCGGCGGCGGACATGGAGGCGGATTAGGAGCTTACTCAGGTGGCAGCAGTGGAACTGTTTACTCCAGCTTATTGTCATCCAGCTTCAAAGGAGGTCAATTGTCATCCGGATCTTCTGGACATCATTATTAATTCAAGATTCAAACGTTTTGTTCCTTGTTTTGTATATTGTTCCTGTTGTAAATATTTATTTCCTGTTGTTGTTGTTTACTTGTTTTAATGGTTGTTTGTAATGCTTTTCTAATAAAAATTGACAATTCATAATTATTGTGCTTTTGTTTCCCTTAACAAATCAAAAATTGTTTTACCACTACAAATAAGTAGAAGGCAACTAGATTTTCCCCACCACCACATTCCATTCGCATTCCGATTAAATTGATATCAATCGCTGATTTTGCGTAATTCGCTGATTAATTCGCTATTTTCACGTAATTGGGTGTTTAATTCGCGTTTCTATTTCACAGTTTCGCCGTAATTCACTGTTTTCGCGTAATTGGAGTAAGTAATCCGCGGTTTTAATTGGTCTGATTAATTTATTGAGTTTGAATTATCGGATTTTCACCTCAGTTTACATGTGTTTGAATTGACCTAACTAATTTTTAGGGTTTTCATTCGCCACTTTCGTGAAATCCGCATTACTTTCGTGTAATTATGTGCATTACTGCCAGTGTTGCATTCAGACTTTTTTTTACCGAGGGGGGGCAGCAATATTTGGGGGGTGCACCATTATTTTGTAATAAAATTTTTATTAAACCACATACAAATCGCAAATTTGAACGCAAATAAATTTCAGAACATTGGCCAAAATAGATTCCTGGTCGTCTTATAAAGAATGTTGATTTGGTTTAATTGGGCCAGTTCCCAGCCAGGGGTTCAGAAGCAAACAGCCCCAACAATATTAGGCTAAAAACTTGACTAATGACAACATGTACAAGAAAGAACATTCAAAAACCATAAATTGTTTTAACTTTTAATTATTTTGTTTTGTTACCACAACTTCAATTATTGTTTTAACTGCCATGGGAATGATTGCCCTAAACCACTTTTAAAATGTAGGAAATGTCATAAATTTGTAAAAATTCTATAGTATAAATAAAACAAAGTGCTAGTTTTAATGCAGTGGGGAGTACTTCAGGCTCAAGGGTAAGCAACCTATATTTAAAAATTGTAACAATAAGATAAGGTAATAGTAATTATGCACTACTGGATACGGGCAGTGGGTGGACATTATTAAAAATATCCTTGCCTGAACGAGCGCTTTCCTCTCTAGTTTGACAAATAACTATTTTTCTGATTTACAAGTTTGTTAATATGAATAGTGGATACCCTACTTTTTATTTTAATCATAGTAAGTTGTCTAAACAAAAAAGTAAAGAAATGGATTTTGGATTTTATTTCCTGGATTTTTTTCCACTACCCTTGAAAATCAGTTGTGGACACACTATTTAGTCTTTGCTATTTTGGACATGTCCGATCTCTAGGAAATTTTCAGAAACTTATTTGGAGGTTGGGTAATTATATACGAAATTTCCCTCACCCCTTTCGATCTGGTTAGAAAATTTTCAGAAACAATTCAGAGGGTTCTTTTTGAACATTTTTTGCACTCCTTTCTTTGGGTAATTCTCAGAATCTTATTTGGAGGATAGACACTTGGTAATTATATATGAAATTTTTCTCACCCCTGAGCTGGTTAGAAAATTTTCAGAAGAAATTCTAAATAGATACACTTTATCGCGATCTTCTCTCTTTTTTTGGACATTTTTCTCACACCTTCCGATTTCGTTAGGAAGTTCCCAGAATATGATTTGCAGGCTGTACACTTGGAAATTATTCGCTAAACATCCCCCACCCCTTCTGATCTAGTCAGATCTACTAGAAATAATTAAAAGGCTTCGATTTATTTTCGAAATTTTTCTTCTCCCATCGATATCGATAGGAAATTCTGATTTTTTTTGGTGCTTCCAATTTTGCACAATTTTCATTATTTTCTTTTCTCTTTGTTCTATAATTAATTTGTCTCGTTTTTTAGTTAGGTCTTTTGGTCTTAATACCTTTCTTCATGTGGATATATGTTTCTTCGACTGTCGCGTATATGAATTCTAGTATTTTTTCGTTCATTTTCTTTGGCAAAGTTCTCTTACGACCGTTTGCACCAGTTCCCCTTAAATTATAAGTGTCCCTTAAAAGTTTAATTGTCATGGATACAATTGTCACTAAGAATTGTATCCATAGCAATTACAATTAAATTTTTAAGTGACACTTATTATTTATGGGGAACTGGTGCAAACGGCCGTTATTGTTTCATCTTTTAGCAGGTACAGTACAGTTTCTTTATTGCTTTTTCCTCTATTTGTCGTCTTGTCTCCTTGTTTTTCCATCTAAACTCCATTTTTGCTATTAACAATCTGCGGTCACTACCACCCTCGGCACTTCTTTCCACTCTTACACCTTTTAATTCTTATCAGTGGTTTTCGTTGTTATTACGTAATCTATGATTGATTTCAGCTTTCAAGTGTAGGTACCTATACATGAATGCTTTTATAGTGAAACATTTATTTGTTATTGTGAAATTATATAAGTCATACATCGACACATTTCCACTAATCTTTCTCCGATATTATTTCGAATATTTTCCCCAAATTATGTCACATTCTGTTCTTTCATTTAGATCGCCGGCAATTATTACGAGTATATCTTCTATTGATTTTCCTTTTTCTTGTTCACTTATGGGGCCTGTACCTCCTATTGATTATCGTAATGTTTTCTCAGTGTGTGTTCAAACCTTCATTCCTTTATGGAAAGAGTATATACCGCTTAAAATTGGCTCAAAGGAAATTGACAAGGACAGACACATATTAGGAAACGCATTTTCTGCGCATGCGCTCAATACTTTATAGCGCGATAATCGGTCACTTCATAAAACAAAAATGGGTTAAGTAACCAACACAACAATGCATTAGTTTCTGTTATCTGTTTATCGTTATTGCACTTTCTATAAATTGTATTGTTGTTTCTGTCAATTTTCTTTGAACCATCGGTTGTGCAGTGCAGCATAGAGAGATGCTCCTTCTATAAACAAACAGTGTATGTTCAAAGGTTTAAACTAAGGTGTAATATTCTTTCCATTTATACCAACCCTGATTTTATATTTGTTTTTGATGAAAACTAAAGTATGATCAAAAATGATTTTCATTTAATATGGCTATGAAAGAAGAAATTGATGCCATTAAGATTGATTGACATATAAATCTGACAGTTGTCAACAATTATTTTGACGTGAAAATGGATTTGTTCTTTCATAGCCATACTAGATTAAAATCATTTTTGATCATACTTTACTATAGGTACCTCGTACCTCCTTTTACCTATTTGGGCTTCTAAGTTCTCTGTTCCGTATTTTCTGGTTGAGTTTTGAAACTGGGTACTGAACGCTATTCGTGGAAGAACTAACCCCCCTCTGTGACCGATGGGGCTTCCTCTTACCACCCGGGAATTATTTAACGCCACAACACGCTTCTGGAAGGCTAATCTTTACCCAGCCTCATTACAGAATTTAAATCGTCACCATTCATAGGCCATCTGTCAAGCTAGATAGAGCCTCAATTCGCGGGTCCTACATACCATCATTGCAGCAACCCCTAATTAATAAATTAAAATCGCGGCTGTTAGTCGGTCGCCATATTTACAAATACAGCATTTTTTAAGGGAATGTACAAAATAACAAAAAAATTTAAATCCATCCGTAGAATGATTTTCTACTCGTACCTAGTTAGTTTTGCATAATTTAGCAATAGCCGAATTAAAAGCTGTAGAATAAATTTCGAGTCAAAACGTTTCAAAATACATAACATACCTATCCTCTTCGACATGGAAAAAGTTTTTATAAAAAGAACATTTCGAAGTAATTTTTTATTGTTGCTGATACAACATCAATTTCTTTAAAGAAATTTTTAATATAGGTATATTTTAATAATTAACTTATGTACACTTCAGTGGTGCAGTTGGGTGAAATTAAGGTGGAGTTCGTAGTATTTTAGGACGGGACTGGAACACAACATCATAACATTGACAATCGGCTCCTGGAATTAGGCAATCATGATCGTGATCTGTGTATCATTAAATAGAAGAGTGTTATTTAGCTAAATATGTAATACAAAGATTTACATACCTGGGTGAACAGTTTTTAACAATTCTTCATAGGAAAAGTTAACAAAGACTTCATTACCACGGTTGATTGTTGTACTACAACGGTTAAGTTCAGGAAAACAAACGATTCAGAAAGATGGCAAATGGCAAAATAAGAGTAGTACTTCAAAACTGATAATATCTAAATATATCAAAAGATATAAAAACAAAGGAATGCTAAAGACCTCAATTTTGGGATAGAGCAAATAAATTGTTAGGTACTTACTCGTTACAGTTGTGGGGAGTTCCTCTTGTATAAATATTATTGGAAGGATGGCAAGTACAACAAATATTTCCTGGTAAAAGAAAACTTTTCTCTGTGTTTTCTTGACAGGAGGTGTTGTTTTCATTTTTATCATCAGTTGTATTACTTTTAGGAGTTTGATCGATGTATCCTTTAATAGCATTATAGCAATTGCATCTATATCGGCTACGTTTGTTATTATTTGAGCAACTAATACAATACGCGTTGGGCCCATCCGTTATATCCAAATTGTCCATTTGGTTAACGTAACCTTCACGATAACACATTGTAAAACCGGTAGGACAATCAAGACCATAAGGAGGATTGGCCACTGAAGAATTTTCTTTAGGACTGATAGGCATACGTTTAGAATATGGATGTGGACAAAACGGATTATCACAGTTTGGTTTAACTTTTTGAGCCACTGGAATAGTTCTAGTGAATGACGGTGGAACTCTGTGTAATTTTTTTTGTTTCTGAGGTTCAAAAATGCCAGTTTTCGCAGACGGTGTATGATAAAACTGTTTGGTTTCTTCTGAGTAAGACATTGCAGGCGAATTCGAACGTGAAGTTCTTGCAGATACAGAGGCTTGTTTGATAGGTTTTTCACTTTTACTTCCCGTTATAGTTTGTGATAACGAATTACCCCGTTTGCTGCTGATGGGAGATGTGTTATTAGAATTATTATTAGATGTATTTCCAACATTAGGTGTGGCCCTACATGTACAAAATTGAGTGTCAGCTCTACCGTCAACGGCACTTGGATTCTCTGGCTGGGCCGTTATTTTTGCGCAATACGTGCATTTTTGTTTTTCCTGTACCTGAGAAGTTGCTTCATTTTGATTATTGATGTTGTCAACTTGACCACTTTGCATTATTTTAGCACCTTCAAAATCAGTGGTTGTTTTTTCACCGGAGTGCACTCGTGGTGTGACTGGACGACAAAGACATTTTAAGTGGGGAACATTTACTTGAGCACCTAAAAATTGCAATTTAAAAAACGTCATAATCAACATAATAATTAATATACCACTAATTGGGAAAAGTAGCCTGTAGTTCTTCAAAAGTTCTTCTCCGGCTGGTTGTACTTTTATTGAATCACTGCGATCCAATTCTGGCTCCAATAAATCAACCTCATTTTCTGGTTCTACATTAGGATCACAACCACAATCGTTTTGTCCTTCTTGAAGATGCAATTGTAAAATAAACTCGAGTTGACTTCGCATTTCACCATCTGATCGCTACAAAAGAACAAAATATAAATCTTTAAATTTTTTTTTAAGTAGACCTTACTTTTATGTGATAGTCGATCAATTTTGCAAGATTTAACCTTTGGGCTTCTTTATTAATGAATGGATCTCCTAGAAGACTGTACATGGCTCCGTTCACATACGGAATGCAACTTCGATACTTTGTATTCATTAGGTCAGCTAAAAGGCTTACAACATCGGTTGCAGACGAACGAAGGAGTTCTCTTGCTTCACGATGTAAACAGAGGTTCATTAGCAAAGCAGTAGTATATTCCATGCAATATTCAGTAATTGTGGCGTGTTCAGTAGATAGAAAAGTAACGAGATATTCCACAAGTCCTGAAATACACAATATTGACTTTTATAAAATTTGAACACATGACGAATGTACTGCAGGTGGTTGAATCAATTATAAGGACAGTGGGGAAAAGAGTAGCTAATCTCAATTATTCAAACACATATCTCTTAGTATTAATGTAGTGGCGATTATATATAATATTATATCTCATTCAATGTTAAATTACAACTGAATTATTTTACCTGCTGTAATCATACGTATACGTTGCCTGTTGCGAATACTGAGCTTTTGTAAAGTTGCCATCAGCATATCGCGAGTAACAGAGCTAATTTTAACTTTTGAATAGTGGGTGCCAATAACTAAAGGTACTAGTAGAGATATCACTAGATCATCATCTTGGCAGAGATAATCTCTTCCTAAAGTTAAGGATGCAAATGTATTGACGAGGCGAGCCATTCCTTCCTAAATAAAAGAAATATTTGTACTACCTACATATTTAATTATTAATCTTATAATCTATAAACATACTAAGGCCCGGTCTTTCCATCTCCTACTAAAGCTTCTATTAGCTAATAAACGATTAGTTGTCATGGAAACAATTCTTGTAACAATGGTATCCATGACAACTAATCGTTTATTAGCTAATAGAAGCTTTAGTACGAGATGGAAAGACCGGGCCTAAATCAAAGAACATCCTTATAACACGTAGTAATCTAGACATTGGTAGCTAACAATTTTGGATAAGTGTTGGGACCGACAATATTGTTGCTGATGTTTTAGCTGGTCTTTACATTCTTCTGCATTTTTTTGATGGATGAGGTATAAGCCGAAGCAATAGACAACTCTTTGAAAATCAGAAAAATAACCACCCCCTGGTTTGGACCTGTCCAAAATCTTCAAAGACATTCCAAGTGGCAAAAGGATATGTCAGTAACCAGGGGCCTTTACTTTTTGATGCCTGGTAATAAAATAAGAGGAAAAGTTCCTATTAACATAGCTCCGCAAATGCTTTGTTATCGAGATTTGTTGGGTGCAGAAGAACTTTTGGTAGGTAGTAAAAACCACTTGCAGAGTCCCCTATCAGACCGAAAAAAGGATGGTACACGAATTTTTATAGGCAATATATTGAGAGTAGTACCTACTCGGCCTCTTGCAATTTAAGAATTGGGGTGACGCAATATTTCACCTGTAGGTTATGTAAGGGGGATGAATTCACATTCTTTATGAATGCCCTCACCCTAAGGAAAAATAGGCATCGCCGCTTTGGGTTGCAATTTGCTACACCCGCTGATATTTTCAGGAATCGTATTTCTGGCCCATTTATATTAACGGTACAGTAGCGAGTCTGCTCTTGAGGAAGAAATGGAATTGGCCCATACTATTTTGTTAGGGATACGGCACAAACGGTTTAGCGAATGGTCTGCTCATTCACTGGACCTAAATCCATTAAGTACATTACAGGGCAAGAAGTTGATTTTTTCAGCTAGTGGTTACTAATTTTTTTATTATTGACCACCGGTCAATAATAAAAACAATTGATCTAGCATGCTAGCCTGATCCCTTTAAAATAATGTCAAATGTCGAATATTATTCACCTTCATAATACAACAACCACTTTCTAATAAAAATTATTTATTTCAATCTAGTATTGTTTCTTATTAATTTTAATTATAATTATTTGTTAAAAATAAGAAATAAATATGTTTTAGATAATCGTCAAATTTTACACTAATGTCAGTTGAAATGTTTTCAGGCAAGGCTACTTGATTTTTGCGGATATTTAGAAATGTAATTTTATTTTTTATTAACGTAAAAACGATTAATTATGCACGGAATAAAGGTGCTAGTAGTGGAAAATAGTGTATATTATTCAACGAGCATGTTAGGATGGCTATTATTCACGACGGTTACATTTACGCCGCAGGTGAGTTTCGTAAATAACCGGAGTGAATAATAGCCAATAACATGCGAGTTAAATACTATACTTTGTCCACGACTATTACTAAATAACAACAATTTTTGTAAAAATTTATAATTACCAGAAACATTTTTTTAAAAACTTCATCTGATCAGCCATGACATTGTACCTACTGTATCAATTATTCGAGAAACGTCAAAAAATTAATACTGTGCGCGAGATTTTGATTTTGCAAGTGTTTTGTATTAAAAAAGTTAAAAATGGACAGCGACAGTGACGAGATGTCTTGTACACCACCGCATATAACAGAAGCTGCGAAAATGACTTCTTTAAGTTTGCTGGTATTGTATTGTATTTTGACATTTGTGATTTTGACGTACCTAAGAGTGAATTATGTACCATAATTCACTCCCATCCCATAATTCACGGCAATTTATTATGGGTAGTCTTATGTTTAACAAAACACATAAATAATCGATGTATAATTTAGTAGCCGTGGACAAAATAGTATTAGTATATAAACCACGGTAGAGAAGATTTATCAGCCTCGCAGCTTATTTCATTCGATGCTCCGTATCTCAGTAAATAATAATGCTCGACTGAGAAAAATGTATTCTCTATCTTGGTGTATAATATACCATTATGTTTTTGTGTTGCTAGATAATAATGAAGATTATAAAGCATTATTCTTGAATCTTGAATTGCTTATTTAAAATCAATTCTTAAAATAAATTCTTCCGATATATTGTAGGGTGTGTAGGTATAGATTGTTGGAAAAGCTGCACGTGTCGATATTCTTTGTAAAATTCTTAGTCAAAAAAATTAATCCATCCCATTAAATTGAACCGTCTGGTATAGGTACATTAACTGCATGTTTATCCATGAATTTTCCTTTAAAGGTTTTATTTCGATCACAAAGAATATCAAAAAGTTTGAGTCGATTTTTCTTATTATATAAGTAGTACAATAATATTCATTGCAATCAAGGATAAAAAATAAAGACCATTAAATCTTTATTTTATAGACTTCTAACACGCAAACCTTGGGGAAAATGTCGGATCCAAAAATGGTTTATATGAAAAGTTAGTAGCTGATACACACGCAAGTTGTTCATCATTTATGATGTTATTATTACGTTGTCATTTATTTAGAAAAGTATCCGTAGTATTTATTTATACTTCTTAAGAATATGTATTAATAGGAGCAAACAAAACAGCGCGTGGAAGTCGTAGAATGCATCGAAAAGCTTTCACGCAGCAATCATAAATAATCAAAAATAGTTAATGAACGTTTTTCCTTTGAAGTTATCTTTTTTCTGCGTGCCCTATGGGAGGCGCTAATCGAAACAGTTTTACCTGTAATTTGGATCACCACCGCTGCACTACGCCTCTTATTCTTTAATAAAGCAGAGAGTAGATAAACATAGCGCAAAGGAACATGATTAACAGTTCAATCTCTTGTAATTTAACTTAAGTTAGCAAATATCCCGCTGTCGGACAAATACCTCCACCATAATAACATAATAGTATATTATACACCAAGGTAGAGAAGACATTTTTCTCGGCCGAGCATTATTATTTCCTGAGATGCGGAGCCTCGAAGGAAATAACCTGCGAGGCTGATAAGTCTTCTTTGTCGTGGTTTATATACTATCTTTTACACTACTAGCACTTTTATTCCTTATATAATTAATCGTTTTTACGTTAATAAAAATAGTTATTTTTTATACAAGACATCGTCGTGTATAAAATTATATTTTTTTTTCTATAGCGGATGTTAAAGTGTGCTTTGTTCGACTAAAAATAGTTGATCAAGTATTACTTTAACCGCAAGGGTAGATAAAGTAACACTTTAACCGCAAGGATAGATAAAGTACTTTAATTTTCTGGAAACTCCATGGAAACCGAATGGAAACCTTTGCTACTGAGATTTTCGGGTTTAATATAATCTAATTTAAAATTGTTTTTTTTTACAAATTTTTCTTATTTTTTTAACATCTGCTATAGAAAAAAATAGAATTTTATACACGACGATAAAATTTAATTATCGACTCGCGAAAATTAATTCACTCGCGATTTCATCGCTCGTGAATTAACACTTTCCGCTTGTCAATAAAATATAATTTTATCGTCTTGTATAAAAAATAACTATTTCTATAGCAGATGTTAAAAAAATTAAAAAAAATTTGTAAAAAAACAATTTAAAATTAGATTATATTAAACCCGAAAATCTCAGTAGCAAAGGTTTCCATTCGGTTTCCATGGAGTCTACTAGCAACATTCTGTCATTTAAATGACACTTATATGACGTTTGGAGAAAATAGCTATTTTTATATTAAGTGCGTGAAGGATGTCTTTTAACGGAGAGTTTAACGTCGAACCGTTAAAAGGACCTTCACGCACGTAATATAAACAATGCTTTTTCTACAACTTATTTGAAATAAGTCAATTAGACAATATAAATTAAAAAAATTATAAAAATCTATCAATAAATGGCATGGTCAAGTCACCTTGTTTTTGTTTTTTTGACGTGTATAATTTCGTTTGAAAATAATGAGCAGTAGCGAAGAGGACGAAGTTATGGCCGCCAAAGGGATTTCTACTGAATTGATTCACGATGCGAAGGCAGCAATTGATAATTTACTACCCAGGAAATCCAAATAAGTAGTTTGTTATTTTGTGTTCAAATTTTGTAATAATAAATTTAAAATCTAGTGCGTGAAATTTTTTATTTACGATCTAGTGTGTGAAACGCAATTTCACGCACACTTATTGAAACGTTAATGTCACTTTTATGTGTCAGTTGTAGGAAAAGTATATTATTAATTTAACATTACATATTAAAAAAAGTTTTTTGTACCTGTAAAGGGTGGGGAGTGTCCTTATTGGGACAATAATATATCTCCGTCATAGATTGGCCACATGAGTTTGGAGCAGAATGTAATCCAAGTAGATCATGACGTATATACGAACTTATTACTTGATCACGAGTTTCACTATCGCTTTGGGTTATTCTCTGAAATTAATTTAAAAAATTTAATTCAATTTATTTATTTTTTATTTCCAATAAAACCGAATTTAAAAAATAATTGAATAATATACTTACCCATCTTAGAGCTTGAATTAGTCCTAATTTCAGACTGTCGTCCCCATTTAACATATCCTTTTTTAACTTTCTGAAGTCCAAGTCAAAATATATACCTCGAGGAGAACTATTATAATCACTTTCACCTGACGATTTACATTTACATCCTTGTATTTTTTCTAAATGTTCAGTTGTTACAAAAATTTCAGGAGTTTCTTGATCGAGCTCTTCATTCGAAACATTCGATAATGATGTTTGTTGTTGGAAGTTTCTCACATCGGGAATTTGAGTTGTGTTAACTGTAGTAACTCCTTCATATTTAGTATCTGGAGTGTTACAATTAATATTTTGGTCAGTAGATCCACTACATACAGGGTTTACATTTAAACTTAACAAAGACTCGTCGAGAGACTTACTGGATAATTGTCTGACTAAAATACTATTTTGAGGTTCATCGTTGGTTGTTGTTACTAAAATTATGCTACTTGTTTGTGGTCGATTGAATTTTGGGGTGAGTACGGTTGTAGCATATGAACCATCGCCAACTACGCTTCTTACTTCAATCTGTACTGCAGCTTCATTTTCTTCGTTACCATTTTTATCGGTACCATTATTGGTTTGCGGTGGTACTAATATACAGTCACTGTTTCGAATAGTCGGAGTACTTGGCGATGGTGAATTTTGGGACTTATTGCTACTGTATTTATTTACTCGTAATGGCGATAAGGTTCCAAGCGCATTATCGTTTTTTCGAAAACTTTTATCTGGCGATGGTGAACTTTGTAATCCACTACATTTGCACATATTTGATGATTGTAAATTCTGCACTACATTATTACCACTTGGAACAGTTTTTGTAGATGGCGTTGAACTTTGTGATATATTGCTGCTTCGATTGCTCCTTGCTGGGGATACATTATTACCACCTGGAACATTTTTTGTAGGTGTTGTTGAACTTTGTGATACATTGCTGCTTCGATTGCTTCTTATTGGCGATACATTATCACGACTTGGAATAGTTTTCGTTGGTGGCGATGAACTTTGTGATACATTGCTACTTCGATTGCTTCTTATTGGGGATACATTATCACGACTTGGAATAGTTTTTTCTAATCTATTGCATTTGCACATATTTGGCGATGTTAAATTCTGTACTACATTACAACCACCTGGAATACTTTTTGTGGATGGCGTTGAACTTTGTGAAACATTGCTATTTCGATTGCTCCTTGTTGGCGATACATTTCTGATTATACAATCACTGTTTCGAATAGTTTGACGTGAAAATAATGAACCTTGTGATATATCATCTTTGTGTTGACTTTTGTTTGATAATATTGAACTTTGTCTTATATTATCACTATTTCTAATACTTGAAGCCGGAGAACCTTGCAATATGTTACTCTTTTTGTCTTGACTTATTCGACATTGTTTGTCGGATATTACGGAAGATCCTTCCACTGTAGTAACACATCCTGGGAGGGTTTCGACAATGTTAGCTTGGTTTACAGAATTCTTAGACATTTCTTCAACATTTTGCTGCACAATTTGCTTAGGGGATATATAGGATATATCAGTTTCACCTTCTTGTGGGGGTGTGTGTTTTGCAAGAATATTTTGTAAATTGTTGCAATTTTCACTATACACCGAGTTGAATAGATCTGGATAAATATTTTTGCAATTATTAAGCATGGAATTTAAATTCTCAGATTGCCCTAAGATATGGGTTTGTAGTGCCGTGGTTAATTCTGTAGTAACACCTAAAAAATTAGTTTGTATCAATTTTATGATATAAATTGACCCTGCACTTAAAACGTACCCATTAATTTTCTATGTTCAGTTTGTAACTGCCGAAATCTTTTCTTTAAATCCTGACAATCATTACAATTCTCTAATTCTGTGCTGCTGTATCCCACAAGACTAGCTTTTTGACGTTCGCAATTTTTATTATCAACTTTAGCCTTTGCATTCAATTTTAGGGAAGGATTAGAATGAGTTTTCCTTAATCTCTTGAACCATGGTTTACATCCTTCATTTTTAGAAAATTTTTTTGCTGATATTTTTGAGGGGCATTCTGATTCAATGGTATTTGGAGCACGTCGATGTTGTAAATGTTTATTTTTTCTATTTGGACTCACGTTTTGACTTTCTTTGGTTCCTTCAATAGGTTTTGCGCACTCACATTCATTACCTGAAGTAGCGATTTCTTGATTAGTAGTATCCGATAAGAAACCTTGACTGCTGGTGAAGTCAATTGGAATATTTTTCCAATAATTGGAATCATAGTTTCTATTGGTTGTTTCATATACTGAACTTTCCAATTCGTCAAGTTTGTCGTCCTCGTTTGGAAAATCTGTTTGATTTCCTTTATGAGACATTCCCTCCAGGACAGGTGGGGAATGAACGACAACAATTTTAGCTGGAGCTGCAGTAATTTGGAGGTATCCTTTGGAAGAACACTCGTTTTGAAGAGCTGTACTAGTGGTTTGGAAATTGATGCTTTCTAAAAACTAACAAGACAATATTAGACAATAATTATAGAATAACAGTTTTATGTTTCATTATCTATTCACTTATTCACTCAGTGGTGTATACAGACCATCTTTATGGGGGGAATCAAAGCGCGAAGTGTCGAGTGTGAATTGAGGGGCGAAGCCTTGAGTAATTTTAAAAAGCGCCGCAGCCGAAACTTTTCTGTAAAAGGGGACGTAGTCGTCGAAACGACTTGTAAGAGAAAGCTGAAATTTTTTGAGCATATAATTAGGAAGCAAAAAATATGATGTTTCATGAAACGAGTTTTAATGTATATGTAAGACACTAAAGGTCAAACGGTGCGCAATTGCCTTTGGGCGAACCCGTAAGTAGCCCATGCAACAAATAAAAAATAAGCGTTTTCTTATGCTCTTTGACAAAAACTTCGAGGCAGTAAATAATCACCCCACAAATAGTACTACGTTAAGTATTGGACCTGGCTTGTACGCCAAAGGATAATCAACAAGACTGACGCCTGCTTCTCACATTGGAATTTTGGTCAATATACCTGCATACTAGAAGGAAATATGCAGGAAATTTATTAATAGTGCCAAACAATGTAGCTAGTTTCCTACCATTGGGAAATAAGGCTGTGTAGTATGAATGGATCTTCAGATAAAAATGTGATGTCGAAGAATTAAATAAGACGCGCAAACATATGATGTAGATTATAATGAAATATTTTCCCCTGCTGCATGCGGGATATTGCTTGCTCTAGTTGTCATGAAGAGACTCGTACTTTTTACTTCTTCACCGAAATAGCAGAAGAATTGATTTGAATTCAGAATTAGGGAATCAAACTTTGATAGTTTTAGGCCTCAACGTGTGTGCGACCTAACTCCGTTACACTTTTTCCTTTGGGGATAGTTGAAAAATATCCTGCACACCACCCCTGTTAATACTGTACTGGAGTTAAGACATGAAACGATCCCTATGAAACTATCCCAGGCATTTTTGAAACATTTAAGCCGGGCGTTAATGCATCGATTAGACTTATGTAGTATGAAAGTCGGAGATGGAGTTTTCCAAACACTTATTCAAGGGGGCAATTTTCGTATAAGAACACGTTTGGTCGTAACATCATAACTTTAAGATAGAGGGTTAAAACTTCGCATTCTGAGTAATTAGAACTCTCTGAGACTGAAGCCTTCAGCCTCATATAATTAATTGGAACACAAAATATATAGGAAGCATAGGAAGACGAAATGTGGAACAGAGAAATGTAAAAAGAAAAAGGAAAACCGTACTTACTAAATAAGGTAACATAGACAATGGAGAGAGGGAGTGAAAAGTCGTAAATTAGGAATCATAAGTACGGACTGATAAGTACAAATAATTTTTTCATACAATCCACAGAGAAAGTAGCCGTTGATGTACAAGTTTATATTACAAAGTTGTCGTTTGTTTTACCATAGCCGTTTCCATTGTTGTTCCCCATAGCAGCGTGCGGTAAAACTTTTGTCGCATCGGTTCCATCGCTGTTTTTCATAGCAGCGTGTGGTGAAAGTTTTGCCGCATATATGCGGTAAAAATTTTAATATTGATGCCCGTTTCCTTGGTTACCAAATAAAAACTTTGGAAATTTAGGATTTTCTGCGGGAAAATCATAACATTTATGTATAGTTAATGTTATAATAATTTGGGTTGTAAGAAAAATATCTGTTTGGGGTGCTCGAGTAATGGTTTGATTTGACTCCGTCTCATCAAACAAACTTACACCAACCAGACATTTTGCGCACTAGGTACACACATAACAATTAATTAATACTTGTTCACTTTTAACTAGAGTATGAAACCAAATTAAAATTTATCTTAGGTAAGTAAAGATGTTATAGAGAAACAATTTTAAACGGCTTACCAACAAAATTGTTCTCAATACTCCAGCTAGATCTTCGTTTCTACAACAAAAATAAATTATTCTAACAATAACATAATTACTTGTAATTAAGTTATTAATGTAATTAGTTTATTACTACAATATTTTACTTACGAAAGTGCATACGACAAATTTATATCCATCTCACTTTAACAATTTTGTTATCTCTAATTTGAAGACATGTATATTTTTACAAAATTCGCGCCAAAGCTCTTTTAGAGCTATTAGTTCCTACATGATCCGAGTATAAGCAAAGATTTGTGAAAACTAAAGTGGCAGACCAGAATTTGACAGATTTAATCAATACTAAAAGTCACATTTCGCATGTTTCCATAGCGTGTAGCACGTGGCCCACTTCTGCAAGATTCATGTTTATGCAAAAGCTTCACGGTGCCTTCCTCGCTTTCGAGGCCAAAAGTTGAATGCAATTTTCTTTTAGTTTTCTTCAAGAATTGTATTTTATGATTCAATGATGAACTTAAAATAAATAAATTTCTGATTTACCTTATTTTAGAAGAGCGAGGATATTCAACAAAAATAGCAAAATCTACAAATTTTTGAAAATCTATCCATTCAAAGTTTCTTCCGATATCGTCTTGTACTAGTACCTAAAGCAATATAGAACGAATATCAGATTTCATGTTAGCGTGTTTCCAGATAATTACATTTTGAGATCAAGGGGCTTTGTAACACTTATTCTGGGTAAAAGTTATTTATGTAAAAGGAAATTAAAGATTACGTGGGCTTTAATTTTGATTTAAAAGTAGGTGTTAACATTTGATTAGGTCTACAATTCCCTGTAATTTGTTTTATACTGGCGAAAAAATATATAAATAACTGGATAAATGGCCTTTTCTTGACCACCCCTAATTAAAATTTTAACTGATCTTGTCTCGAACAATAATACTTTTAAATCTTTAACCTAATCGAAAGTTCGAACAGTAATTTTTTAAATTACTATTTGATAACATAGCATTCTTTCGTTCTATGACAAATTTGTTAAAAGAGGAAATGTATTTACATCACGACAAGTTCCAAAGGTAAAAAACCTTTTTGGCATGCGAGGTTGGTAACCCCCTCCCTATAGACGCCGAGATTGCGATTATGATAATAATAATTATGTATTTTAATTCAACTCTTTCTTTAGATAAGAAGAGTAGATTGAGAATATTAAGAACACTCGTGAAACACGTGAGAATAATGATTTACGTAACAAGTCACGAAAGTGTCAACCCAAGTCTCATAAAGAGAGTACCTAGCTATTCCCTGTAGCCTGTAGGTGCTAAGTGTTAGTTCTGCAAACGGTTTACTTTAAGATATTTATGCCAACAATATTTATAACTTCGACTGACAGTAAGAAAAAGTATGATAAGATAAATAAATTGATTATGAAAACTTTCTAATTTAATAAATAAATCCTCGTTTTTACGTAGGTATAGGTTTAGAAAAAAGAAAAGTTAGTAGCAATCTGGATTTGACCTATGAAAGCCTTTCGGTCCGTCGCTGTAACACATTGACCTAATGCGCTCCAGATTACTTTAGTAGGGATTAAGCAAAGTGTTTTTATCAATACTATAATTTTCATCTTGTGTGTAGAACCATGGCCAACTTCAATCTCCTCAGCTCCTCAGCTAATGGCCGTTCCAATTTTGATTTTGACAGGTCCTCTAGGGGTGTATATGAAACATACCATGTATTTTAAATCTGAACATGACCAATTTCATTATGAAGGAGGTATGACCTGAAAAAATGTTGCTGATTATTATCCAATACATGGCACCACAGAGAGGACCCGTTAAAATTAAAATTGGAACGGCCATATAACTTGTAAGAGTTAGGAGATCAAAGCTGGAGCTGGCCATAGTAGAACCAAACCTATAGTTTGTTTATGAAAGAAACTATCGGCCATCATCGATTTTATGTAGTAAATCTACTGACCAGGACAATGGGGAAAAGTACTTGAATAGCCCGCTTTTAAAAATCAGCGGAGATCAAATAATTAGCTGCTTTCAAATGGCTTTGCAATCCAGCACAAAACTACTTACAGCGTAACAGCAATTGATGCATATATCTATTATTATCTTTCGTTGCTGCTGTACGTTGAACGATCCTTCCTTGATCCAAACCAGAAGTCATGTAAAACCGCTGCCACAGACCGCTGCCAGCTTCTTCCAGCGTAAAAATGTAGGCAAAGTTAGCTACTCAGCACATAGGGAATTCTGGAATTCTGCTGAGCCCATTAAACGCAATTAAAAACTGACAAACAGAAGAAGAAGAAGCAAATGGAAACGATAGAGAAATAATAATCAACATGGCACGTCGCATCCAGTTTCTGGCTTCAGAAACTGCCATTTTCGCTTTGCTGTTTCCGTCTGAGTATAGGCACTAACTCCATAAAATATAGGCTACATGAATGGTAGTAAGTATATTTGTTGAAACGGCATTGGGCGCTATTTAGGTACCTGTAATAAAAGTTTATTTCTTCCACTTGTTGAACACCGAATATTTTTTTTATAAAAATCGGCGCCTCGCCTGGGAATCCTGTGATTGAAAGTACAAACTAGCTAGGATAAAAAAATCTTCCCTATACGTGATCATTCTCGAACAATCCGCTGTCTGTTTAATGGAAACAAAGTTTCAGATTTGTTTGCGTTTTGTTTTTGATTTCCGTGTCAAAGAACAAAGTTCAAACTCAACTAGTCCGTTTGGTGGAAAATGTGCATTGTAGTATAAATGCAAGTGTTGGGACAATTCACAAACCCATCCATTTTTTCCATTTTTGAATGTGAATTAAAATAAAACTGGAAGCTTACTATATAGTAATAAATTGTACGCGTTCTACTTGTAATCGTAAATCAGGAACCAATACATATAATGGAGGCTTATCCATACCCATAGACAGTATAATAACAAGTAAAGATTAAAGAAGTTGCAAAGAAGTAGTAAATTTTGCTTGAACTGCACTTTGGGCTTAGGCACCCCATTTATAATTTCAACCACTTCTGGTATTATTTTTCAACTTAATTCTTTCTCCTAGATTTTTGAAACAATTTTCTTGCTGAACCGATTTTTCACCTTTCTTTATGTAACTGGAATAGATATAGTTCCGTATAAAATTTTATAGCTCTTTGTACTACTGGTAGTTCGTTCCTTTCTTATGTTTTTATGACAATTGACTTGTATTTGCTAACTTGTGTGCCTCTGCCTATCCAATACTGAGTTCTATTTATTTTCCTTGTAGAAATGAGTGTAGACAATCCTTGACTTATTAGTACAGTCAGTATTTTTTCAATCGCTACTGCAGCATTTTGTCTTTTATCATTGCAAATTTCTTTTGCGAATCTATGCCTTATTGCAAAATTGACCTTCCAGTGTTTTGTATTTCTCACTCCGTAACCCAATTTTCCCCTTACACTTTTAGTTCTTATAGTTGACCTATTCTTCAGTTAAAGTCCCTCCAATAATATGGTCTGTTTCTTCCTTTTTCTCGTTTAGTACTTCACTTAGCATGCTGCAAGCGTGGATCTACGGGGGTGGAGGGGGGTTAATTAACTCCCCCTAAACCAGGTATTATAACAAACATTTTTCTCGTTAACATCATCGCCTGGGGGTTCTCTGTACCTTCCAGATCATTTACCCCCCCCCCACCCTTGAGAATTTCTCTAGATCCGCGCTTGGTATATGTAGGTAAATTTCTTCAATAATTTATAACTCTGAGATAGCTTCTGTTGGTGCAGGTGCTATCTGGAATCTGGATCATCCTTATACTTTTTTTTAAGAAATACTGATGTCCTTCTTTTGTTCTATACAATACAGGGTGTAAACTTTAATTCGAGGCGCTATGGAAGATCGGTTAAAAACTAAACAAAAGTTGCCTATTTTAGGAACCAGTTTGTATTCAGTTTTCAAAGTTTAAAAATATTCAAAATGTATAACATGCTAACATGAAAAAATTAAAACTTTCCGTTTTCCTTTTCATCTGTGGTTTCTTTTATTTATAACTGTATCTGCTTCAGTTTTTGTAATTTAGTGTAACATTTTATAGAGGGAATTACTGACGAATTCCAAGACTTCCAGTTTTTGAGATACGGTACTAGTCAACTTATTTTTTCTTAAACCACCATATTCGACTTGGACCACTGCATAGTATTTTTCATTCTCTTTACACGTTACAGCCCTGTATATACCTATAACATATCTAATAAAATATTCACAAAATATATGTAATATAATAATGAAGAGTTTTTTAAACTTTTTCACCTTCTACAAGTTGTCGGTGTACTTTTCAATCACTCTGTATATTGTCACATTGTTGAGGATTAAACATATGAATTAATATTTAAAAAAACAGCTAAATTAAGTATCAATAATAATATGTAGTAGTACTTTAACAAATAACAATGTTGGAATTTTAAATTTATCTTTAGTTTATTACAATAAATCTACATATACATCGTTATTATATTTTGTAATACGGACTAAAAAAATAATTAGAATTAATAATTTCATATTGAATTCATTTGATTAAACTGCATTTCGAGACGCCTTAGCTTTTGAATTTTAAATTTCCCGCCTATTCAACGTTGGCAATTGAATTGTTGCGCTGCAGTGCACTGTTTCCGTTCCTGCGCTCTTTTTCTTACGGCCGTGGATGGTCGTGTCGCGCTAGTTGATGTACAGATAAATTTAGTTTTATTTAAGTAATCCTTTATTAAAAACTATTTAAAGATGGTGCAAAAGAAAGTAAGTGTGTTATAATTTATAGTTTTAGTTCCAGTATTTCATTAAAAACAGCATTATTAGACTGATTGATTAAAGTTGTTCGTAAACTTCCAACTTGATTTGTTGTGTTTTTCAACATTTTTTTAATAGAAATTAATAGTAAAACTCTACATCGTATTCCTTTTTCTTTCTATTTGGAGTAAGTGCCTTTTAAATATCGCAAATTTATTTTCCAAATAAAATTTTCATTTAATAATATTTTGAGGTTATTTTTCGCGAAGGGGCGCAGCTAAATAATCAAGTCTAGCATTATTTGTGTAACTAATGATGACATTAGTATTTGCTATCCTAAGTATACTATGCAGAAAACTCTTACCACCAAGAAATGACTGAGAGTTTACACAAAAATTAAATTGTTAGTTTGTCAAACATGTGGAGGTTCAACTTGCCTTTTACTGAATCAACATTATTATCATTTTTAGCCCAAGAAGAAGTCGGGGAAGAAAGTAGCAGCAGCTCCTCTTGCTGTGAAGAAAGTGGAAGTTAAAAAGACAGTCAATCCCCTCTTCGAAAAAAGACCACGTAACTTTGGCATTGGTAAGTTATGGAAGTTTATTTCATAGTTAAATATTAATAAACACTGTATTTTTATGATGATAACTATTTTTAAAACAGATTAATTGTGTTGACAAAATAATACGAGCTTTTTAATACTGATATTAACGTTTACAAGTTCTAGACTTTGTTTGTTGTGATCATGAGCTACATTTGTGTGTATTTTTCCAGGACAGGATATCCAGCCAACACGTGATCTTTCTAGATTTGTAAAATGGCCAAAATACATCCGTATTCAGAGGCAAAAGGCAGTTCTCCAGAAGAGGTTGAAAGTACCTCCACCAATCAATCAATTCACTCAAACCTTAGACAAACAAACAGGTTAGTAAATTGTAATTTATCACCGATTTTATTAAATACTTTCGTATTTTATTAACAAGTTACATTATTGTAATTTTGTCATGATGACCGATTGTATTTGCTATCCTATGTAATATGAGGGACAACTTTTCTACCACATAAATTTTTTCTGATGATTTTTTCTTCAAAGAAAACTTATGTACAATCTTGATCAGTTTTTTAATTTTTTTAAATTATTTCAGCTACCCAATTATTCAAACTCCTTGAGAAATATCGTCCAGAAACCCCATTACAAAAGAAACAGCGTCTAAAGGCCCGTGCTGAAGCTAAGGTAGCCAAAAAGGAAGATAAACCTACAAAACGCCCCAACACTTTGCGTGCTGGTACCAACACTGTAACAAAACTAATTGAGCAAAAGAAAGCTCAACTTGTTATAATCGCTCACGATGTTGATCCTATTGAGGTATATTAACGATCTATTTTTTTTTTTGGTATTTAATTTTTGCAATGATGTACTTTGAATTTCTTCACCTGATAATAATTACTTATTAAAAAGTTTTTATAAGAATGAAGAGAAATTGACCCTGAGCTAATTTATGATTTTTACAAAACACAAAAGTGTTTTTCTTATTACCATTACTTACAAAAAAATTATTTCAGCTTGTATTATTCCTCCCAGCACTTTGCAGAAAAATGGGTGTTCCATACTGCATTGTGAAAGGAAAGGCTCGTTTGGGACTTCTTGTAAGACGTAAAACTTGCTCATCGATGGCATTGACACAGGTATATTTTCATTTTATCTTCATTAAACGTAACATAATATTTTTATGTATCTTCTTGCAGGTTGATTCTGGAGATAGAGCCAACTTCAACAAACTTGTTGAAGCAGTTAAAACTAACTTCAATGATCGTGGTGATGAAATCAGGCGTCACTGGGGAGGTGGTCTTCTAGGGTCCAAATCTGCTGCTCGTATTGCTAAGATCGAAAGGGCGAAAGCAAAGGAATTGGCCCAGAAGCAAGGCTGAACATGATTGTGTTACTTTTTGTTTGTATAAACTGGACAAAATAAAAAATATTACTAGTGCTCGTCTTGAATTTTTTTAGTAGTTTTTACCTCCCCCCCTTGTTCTAAAACCAAAATGTGTACTACGTTGGAAATCTGTTAAGTTATGCATTTCCTTTGTGAATGTTTTTGAGGAAAAATGACGCAATAATTCTTGGGTTTGTACCATACTGTGTACAGTAGATTGGTGAAGCACTTGACAATAGATATACACCTAAGTCCTTCGAAGAAAAACTACCAGATTTTCTTTTGGTACATTATGGCAATACCACATTAGAAAAGCCCTATACCACAAAAAGTTTAAAACGGTTTTTA
This sequence comes from Hemicrepidius hirtus, assembly GCA_963082805.1. Taxonomy (NCBI): domain Eukaryota; kingdom Metazoa; phylum Arthropoda; class Insecta; order Coleoptera; family Elateridae; genus Hemicrepidius; species Hemicrepidius hirtus. Next base: position 35,491,332 of record OY720159.1, read on the forward strand.
TAGGTAATCTTAAACTTTTTGCAACAGGTTTTTCGTATTTGGTGCTGTCATATCGATCAAAAGAAAATTGACCCTGACATTTTCAATGGGAGTCGTACCTCCAACTTGAAACAAGCGGATAGCCCTCACGATTCCGTACCCAACAGCTGAGCGTATGTATAGTACATACACAAGTCCACTGGGTTTTTGTAAATATTAATTTTCAAACTGCAACTAACCTAAAGCTCGAGGGGCGCCCCACTAGTCTTTGCAAAGTCTTTGCTTCAGGTTAGTTGCAGTTTGAAAATTATTTTTACCCAGTGGACTTGTGTATATAACTATACATACGCTCAGCTGTTGGGTACGGAATCGTGAGGGCTATCCGCTTGTCAACTTGAACTGTAGGTGTATTAGTGAATAGAGTAGACCCATGGTGTAGAAGTTAGCCAGTTTGGACAGTACAAACAAACTATTTCTAAGCTTTATCATCTGACTCGTGGAGGGCGCTGATTAGCCTGTTTTGCCTCAAGAGTCACGTGATATGGCTAAAAGATATTTGTACTTCCTCCATGATCCACGTGATCAAATGTCACTGGAATGCCTTGAACAAAGGCGATCGCTGAACAAAGACTCCTTTCAGACATTCCAATAATGACCTTTGACCAGATAATCTTCCTGGAGGATAGTACAAAGCCATATCACGTGATCCTCGTTGTAAGCGTTGATTGGTCCATGTTATCTCTACAAAAGAGTCACCTAACTTATATGATCTGCATCTATGATGATCTGTGGAGTCGCCTGTCCCCGAAAAGGGCCATGTGACCAAATGTCATCGAGATGCTTTATATTATAGTCCATAGATAATATATTATATATGGTTATAGATAGGCGACTCCCTGCGCGCGCCAGAATAGCTATTTATGTAACAAGTACATAATCTAAGACTTTATTTGGCGAGTCTGTTTTATTGACGAGCGAGCTTGCGAGCGAGGCTAATAAAGATGACGAGTCAATAAAGTCAGATTATGTACGAATTGCATACAAAGCTTTATGTTCGACTGCTAAAATTGGTTCATTATCGAAAAAAAATCAATTTATAAATCTGATATCTATTCTTGACAGACGAAAATTTGGCTTGTAATATATAGTTGCCATTGGAAAACTGGATATATCACAGTGTGCTTTTGCTGTTGCTTAGCTACTTGTTTATAAAATAGCTAGTAGTTGTTTTTAGAAAAGCAATTTTTGTAAATTTTGTAAAAGAAATAGGTAGGTAGTTAAAATACTCGAAGAAATGGAAAAGGGTGTTTTAACTAAAATGCAAACGAATAGTTCTAACAAAGAAACTTGTCAGGAAATTAAAAATATCGCTGCTACTGCTAAAGATTCCCTGTTACCATTAAAATTCAGGCATTTATACGAAGAAACATATAATGCGTAAAGCTGACAATAAGGAACATTTATTTAACAAGGTATGAATGTTTTACCTAATGACGTTTTGTTTTGAACATCTAATACCCAGTAAAAACATAATTTGTTTTAGGTTGTCCTCATATTTGCTGTGGCTGGTGCCTGCAGACGTCAAGAATTAGTGGACGTTATTGACAACATGTATTGTGTTGAAGATTGTAAAACACATTTTATAGTTAAACCTGAAGACACCAAAACCAAAACAGATCGGTCTTTTATAATAGTTCCAGGTAAACTTGAAAATATTAATCTACTTGAACTTGTTAGAGGATACATGGCACTTCGACCAACCAGGACACCACACAAAAGGTTTTTTATCAATTACATTAAAGAAAAATGTACTGTTCAGCCCGTCGGAATACACAAATTCGGTAATGTGGCAGCTGTGGTTGCCAAATGTCTAGGTGTAGAAAAAGGCGCACCTCACCTACCCTTCTAGCAAATGCGGGAGCCAATATGGAGGGAATAAAAAGACATGGGGGTTGGCGCTCATCTACAGTGGCGAAGGGCTATATTGATGATTGTGAAAATACCAAAATTAGCGTTGCAAAGAAGATCCTAGGCGAGGGATCTCGTGAAGAACCTTCTACTTCCAGCGTCTCTGTAGTGGGTCAAGAAAACTCAAGAATTTCGGAAGTAGCAAGAAAAAGCAACGAAATTGTAGGGATAAATATTTCTAGTAACACTCATTGTTACTTATAAATATTAACAACCATTATTATAACAATCAGGTATAGTATACATATTTGTTATATTTAGTTAAAATGTATTTAGGTACTTACAATGTAATAAATTTAAATGGATTTATTCTGACATTTATTTTGACATTGACAGGTAACGTACAGGTAGTACTTTATAGTACTAGTAAAATAAAGTAACTTTATTTTACTAGTACTATAAAGAACTACTTTATGACCGCAAAACTATGTCATAAACAGTACTTTATAATGCAGTCGTACATAAAATGTTTTTATAGTACTGGATCGCATCACTGGTAGCGCTGAAACGCGACGCGCGCGGTATTTAAATATTTATTTTTTTTATTCTTATTAGATATATAATTAGTATAGTATTCAACGAGCGTATAATGATGGCTATTACCCACGAAGATGAAATTTGCAGTCATCTGAGTGCGTAATAGCCATTATACGCTAGTCGAATACTATACTTTATCTACAACTATTTAAATAACAAATCAAATTTAAAAATTCAAAAATAAATAGATAAACTTCAGGTCATTTTTATTGCGAAAATTGACAAACATTGCTAGACCTAATTTTTATTAATATAAAACAAAGTAACTTTGATAGTTCAACAATAACTCTATATACCTAAATATCAAATTTGACAGGACTCTCCTACACCTTCTGATGTAGAAACATCGGGTTGTTGGACTTCACCTATTAATGAAAAATAGGTACCTACATATACACGTCGCAGGTTGAAAAATTATAAATTTTACCTGTTTAAATACAGAGTTGGCACTGCACCCCTTTTAAGGTTGGTCCTATTTAAATTTTGCATCATCACTAAAATGCCTGCCACAAACTCGGAAACCTGTTCTATTTTCTATAATAACATCTTCGGGATGTAGGGCCGTGACCCACGACTTGAAAAGCTGTTATATGAAATAATGGAATTAATATTATTTTTTATTAAGCACGCATTTTTTTAAATTTGTATAAACTCATGCGAAAACAAAATCAATAAGTATCTTGTAAACATACGTTTAAAATTTTCAAGCAAGAGTATAACAAAAATTACAATTTACCGGCTATGTACATGTGTATTTTTATTAAAATCTTACCTCAAGGGCCTTTGGTAGAACGTGCATTTTTATGTTCTTGTATGTATTACCACAATTTGCCACTATACATTTCAAAACTATGATTAATAAATCAAACACTGCAGTCAAACACGACAAACACAAACGATACAAAAACAAGAACCTAACCTAATATGTAGTACATATGCACCAAATGGAATATTTAAATCAGCGGTTATAGGTAATTCCCCGGGAATCGCATTTACAAAATAATATAAACAAATCATATTTAAATCGCGGTTGCGCCTTGCTACATGTTCCTACAGTGCTGCGAAAGGTGATGAGATCCGGAACCGAGGGTTTGCAACTAAACTTATTCTGCTACTTTCTGAACAAGTGCGCATAGCATGTTATAGTCTGTACCAGAGATCAAAGTCAGCGTTGGTCTTATGGAGACCGATATTTTACTTCTCACTTGGCTTTTCAACATACAAGAGAAATTTCACTTTTATGAGTTTTAAACTCAAGCATTAGGAGGAATACGTGTACTCTTTATCTGTACCTTTGCAATATACCTACCGACTAAGTTGGTTCAACAAGAACAAAGAACCCTAGGGTAAAAAAAAGTGACAGCGCCGTGTAAGATTTCCCCATAAGAATAATAGTATATTACGCAACAAGTTTAGAAAAGTGATGTTTTACTAAACGAGTATGTGTTGTTTGAGTACGAGTGAGCGTAGCGAGCGAGTAACTTAAAAATGCATACGAGTTGAGTGAAAACACTTTTCTAACGAGATTGCGTATACTATTTTTTCGCATTTTATGTGAAAATTTAATTTTCTTAATTTTTAATGAAAGTGACTTTTGAGAACTTTCAAAATTAAGGGCCATTGAAAACAAAAAATAATAGTAGGTAGGTTGCTCCACTAACATAGTAACGTAAACAATCCATAGAGACAAGTAAACAAACAAAAATATTTGAAAAAATTTCACGAAAAAAGATGGAATTACCCGAATTTAATCAAGAATTTAATTTGTCTGGTGCAGAATATGTTATAAACACAGCGAAAGAAGCTTCTTCTGGTTTGTTGCCGCAAAAATCGAAGGAACGTTACAAAAAAAATTACAGTCAATTTTGTGAATGGAGAAAGAAGAAAGAAGTGGACGAAAATATAATGTTAGCTTACTTTTTTGAAAAGGTAAGGGACAAAAAATACCTTCTAAATTTGTTACCTATTTGAATATTTTATTGTAGGCTAAGAATTTGAAGGCGTCTAGTTTATGGTCGATGTATTCGATGGTTAAGAGTACTGTTCAGATTAATGAAAATGTGGATATTTCAACATACAAAAAATTAATTTCGTTTTTGAAGCGTCAAAATGACCATTATGAACCCAAAAAGTCGAAAGTTTTGACAATGGAAAACGTTTTGACGTTTCTAAATATGGCATCCGACGACACTTTTCTATTAGTAAAAGTTGTTTTAATCTTCGGTCTCAATGGTGCCTGCAGACGAGCAGAATTATGTTCACTGAAAGCGAAGGATATAGAAGATACGGGGTCAATTGTGGTTGTAACGCTCAATGACACAAAAACTAAGAAGAAACGTATTTTCACAATAACATCTGATTGCAATGGAGTTGAATATTATAGAAAGTACGCCAGTTTAAGGCCTAAAACAGTTAGTCACGACAGGTTTTTCTTATTTTACAAAGACGGTAAATGTTCTGTCCAGCCAGTAGGCATCAATAGTTTTGCCAAAATGCCGAAGAGTATCGCGGAATATTTGAAACTTCCCGACAGCAGCAGTTATACCGGGCATTGTTTACGACGGACGTCTGCCACCCTCCTTGCTGATAGTGGAGCAGATATCCAAATGTTAAAAAGACATGGGGGATGGCATTCGACCAGCGTCGCGGAAGGCTACATAGAAGAAAGCGTCTTAAATAAGGCCAGAATATCCAAACAAATTTTTTGTGGTGCAGAACCTTCATCTTCTTTATGTGAAGCTCAGACATTTTTGTTTCCTGCAACGCAATCAGTACCTGCTCCAGTGAACGTCCAATCAAGTTCTGTTACATTTTCAAATTTAAGTAATTGTAGTTTTAATATTTATACAGACAAAAAATAAATAATTTCGTTTTGTCAAGAGTGTTTTTATGCAAAATCCGTTGCTATGCAGTAATGGTTGCTATGGTGTAAAATACCAATTTACTAAATGATTTTGAATTTAACAATATGGCCGATTACTAAACAAAATGCGAAAAAATTACTTACCCCACACTGACTTTGATCTCTGGTATGGACTATAGGTACTTATTTATGAATCCCTATCCTAGAAAATACGCGATACGAACCAAGGAAACAAAACGTTTATGATACGCGATAGATTCAACTTCTCGCTTTGATATGGTCATAAAATAATATAAAACGCCAAGTTTTTTATTTGATGAAAAAAAAATTTTTAGTAATTTTTTTGGACAAAGTAATGAATATTTTATTTTTGTTCACTAGGGTTACCAGCAAATATTATAGCCAGTTACCATCACTCTCGTGAATAATAGCCATCATTATATGCTCCTTGAAAAATATACTATAGGTACAGACAAACAATCGATTTTTATAATTTATGATGAAGGTATTTCTTTGGTCTTATTTAATTAATTAATTTTGGTTTTTCCGTGTAAATTTCTTGGTTTTTCCTCTTATTCCAAGATTATGTGCGCAATCGCATACGTGTGTTATTAAATTCTGTCTCTGTCAAAGTCAACCACAACCACAAATTGTTTATCTATGGTCGTCATCAACTTTGGCGTTTTAAAGCAATTTTGCTAAAAATCCGTTTGTAATTTAATTTCTTACTGTGTATAAATATCTAGTGGTTATTCATTCTTCATTATATTTTATTTCTACAAGTAAGTTCGTTTACTAGATTCAGGTAAAATTAGTAATGTTATTCAAAATTTTCAAATGTCTTATGAGAAGGTTATTGATAATTTTTAATAAGTACAGAAAATGATTTTGTAATTGCTTCTGTACAGTAACTTTTTTCGTTGTAGTCATGTCGAAGAAGGTTCACTTGAAGAAGGTTTTACCAAGACCCGATTGGGATCCAACAGTTGATAATGAGCAAGGCACACTTACAGCTACAGCTTCTTCTCGCATCAAAAGGTACCTACATTAAATCAAAATATATTTATTGTAATAATATTTTGTAAAATGACAGAAAAGTATGTATATTTTGTTTGGTGTGAATGTCTGATAGTGCAGGATTATAGGCCAGAATATCCAGTGCTAATCTTCTGGTTTAATACTGTGGTGGAACCCGGAAGGAGAGCTGTAAGTTGCTAATGCTTTAACAGGTCCTTGGGCTGCTTTAATTGGATACAACATTATATCAGGATTGGATATATGTGGATTAGTTATTAAGTTCTAATAAATAAATAATATGAATAATAACAATATATATATTTACATTTCAGAGATCTTTTAAGTATTTTCACGGAACCACCACCAGGTCTGTTTGTAGTTGGAGATGAATCAAATCTAAAAATAGTGCATGCTGTTATTATGGGTGTTATGGATACACCATACGAAGGTGGATTCTTTTACTTTATTCTAAAGTGTCCCAATGATTACCCAATCCATCCTCCAAAAGTTAAACTGATGACTACAGATGGTGGCAGAGTTCGTTTCAATCCCAATATGTATCGCTGTGGGAAAGTTTGCTTGAGCATTTTAGGGTAAGTAGTATTATCATTATTATCATCATAATCTGTGTAGATTTTGCTGTAAGTGATATAGAGAATATCTGGAAATTTATTATCCCAAATTATAAATTTAACAATCCGTAGTTAACTCCTTGTTTAGCTAACCAACGGTTAACTGTCATGAATACGATTTTTATAACAATTTGTATCTATGTTAATTGACTATTGGTTTCATGGCTTTTTTATTTCCTCAACGATTGAAAAAAGTCATGGTACTCAAGAATTAAAACGTATTTATTTTTTAAATTAAAAATTTGTAAGTTCTTAAAACTGAACTTAATTATTGACACTATTGTAAGCAGAATTTAATCCCGAGTTGAAATATGCAAAAATATAGAGAGTGTTGCATTTGAAATAAGAGAGTTGGGGTCGTTTCCGGCGAAACCGGAAGTAAAAGATTATTGACATTTAGTTCAAATTATGAGCGTATACAAAAATTTATTTAAAACCTGTTAAAAAATTTAAAAATAACGGATACCCCGCGATCATGTGTCACCCGGTATACGAATCCTGTAATAAATAAACATCCTGAATAAGAATAAATTGTTTTTTTTTTTTGAAAATGATTATTATTTGGTATTTTTAATAGCACTTGGGAAGGTCCATCATGGAGTCCTGCTCAGCAGCTTTCCAGTTTGCTATTATCCATTCAAAGCTTAATGAACGAACAACCGTATTTTAATGAACCAGGATATTTTAAAGTAAGTATAAGTGTAATATGCAAACACAGTTTTAGAAGGTGACCCAATAAATTCAATCGAAGAATTTAGAATATCATTAAGATAATGAAACCAAAACAATTTTATTTGACAGATTTGATTCAAATATTTTATTTGACAGATTTGATTCAAATATAAGTTGTTCAATTTTTGTATGCTTTTGAAAATGACAGTTTGATGTCGAAATTCCTATAAAGCAAATAAATGGAATTATTTACAATTATTGAAATTAATATTTTATTTAATATTTATTATTTATACAGTTTGTGTTTGTTGTGATATACTGTCATGCATAGAAATGATACCATACAGTTGGTTCAGAAACAGGAGCTATTGATTTAATTATTTTTGCTGAACTATTTGTGTATCTGTAAAAATTTATTTTATGATTTCTTACAGGAAGAAATACCAGGAGACTCGAAAAGATATAACGAGTATATCCAGCATGAAACTTTACGTGTATCCGTTTGTGGTATGTTGGAAAATGAGTGCCGCTTAGTTATTCCTGGACAATTGAGAGAAATTATGGAGAAAACCTTCCTGGGTATTTACGACCAATATGTTGATATTGCAAAGAACAATGTCCACTTAGATGGAAGAACAATGATGGTATGTATCATACAAATTATTATAAAGTGTTCATTATTTTTATTTTGTAAATACATATTTTATTTGTTATGTAGGATCCATTTTCAAAAGAATCCTACACATGCAGATACAAAAGTATTTTACAAAGGTTGGAAAACCTACGTGCCCGGATAGAAGCCAAAAATATGCCAAGTCTCCTAGTACCGCAGGCGGAACCTGTCATTGATGAAAATATAGAGGCAAAGCAATCTACAGAATCAACAGTTACTGATACAGATCTGGAAGAAACCTTCCTCCAGCATTGGCCTAGTGATACTGAAAGTAACCACTCTAATTCTAACTAACTTTCGCATTTGTGTGATCTGTGAGGTAATGAACAAAATTGAAGTATAATTTCTTGATTTCAGTATTGGACCAAATTTTCTGATAATGCACAGCAAATTTATTTTTGTATTCTTGTTACCATTAATTTTAATTTTGTTTTTTAGTACTCCTTTTGTAACTGTACATTAATTTTTATAAACTTATAAATGAAATGATAACTATTATTAATATAAAATTTGAATTATGAAACCAATAGTACAAACAACAGGGAGTCGAAAATAAATCAGGCATGCTTTAGTTACTCGAATGATCTGTAGTCTACATAAAAAATATCACTTATTTTTAAATCTCCATAAGATGTATTCAGTATGTTTGCAATACATTTGTCAAAATCTAGAGTATCAAATTCTCTATCATTTCGGGCGTGTTAGATATTCAATCAACTGTATAGGGTGTAAACTTTAATTCGGGCCACTATGGCTATCTTCAAAACCAGAAGAGATAGAAGATCGGTTAAATTAAATTAAAAACTTACTTATTTTAGGGACTAGTTTGTTTCCAGTTTAAAGATGTTCAAAGCTTACTAGATAACATGAAAAAATTTAAATTTTCTGTTTTCTTTTTAGCATGGTTTCTTTATTTATAACTGTAACTGCTTCAGTTTTTCCAGTTTGGTGTAACATTTTATAGGGAATTTACTGATGACCTCAAATTTTTTCTAAGGCATCTAGATTTCGAGATACGGCAATCAACTTTGTTTTTTCTTATGACCGTCATATTCGATGTTGGAACTACTAGATAGCGTTTTTCATTCCCTTTATAGACATGTACAAGGATCGATAAAATATTCACAGTAAATATGAAAAATAATAAAAACAATAATTTTTAAAGTCTGCATTAAATATTTTGCCATACAATATTGTTTCCAACAAAACCAACAATATTGTATGGCAAAATATTCAAGGTCTACTTGAAAAAATTCAGGTTTTTATTATTTTATATATTTTATTAGATCATTATGCACGGCTGTAAAGGGAATGAAAAATTCCATCTAGTGGTGTGAAAATCCAATATGGTGGTCATAAAAAAAAAGAAGTTGACTAGTGTATTGCAATATCTAGAGGCCTTAGAATACATTTGAGTTCATCAGTATAAAGTGTTACACCACTGTAAAAACTGAAGCAGTGATCGTTATAAATAGAGAGACAAGAGATTAAAAGAGAAAACAAAAACTTTAATTTTTACGGTGTCGCGTCAATTGGACGCGGTCAATTGGTCGCGCGTCAATTGGACGCGGTCAATTGGTCGCGCGTCAATTGGACGCGTGCGACAGTTGGACGCGCGTCAATCGGACGCGCGCGACAATTGGACGCGCGACGATTGGACGCGTCCACAGAGAATAATAACGAGGTGTAGGGAAAATCTTATATTTTACAATAATTTAATTGATGCTAGCTTAACCAAGTGCAATTAATGGAAAGCAATCTGAATGTTAGTAATTTAATTTTAATGTGTAGGTTATTAGTGCACATAATGAACAATATACAGGGTGTAACACAACTTAGCCGAAAAAATTTAACCATATGCACTTTTAAATAAGAAATCATTTGGTTATATAACAACCATGGTTGTTTAAATTTAAATGAAATATTTTTTTTCCTACAGTGTAGGCAACCTACAACACAGTTTGAAATAAAAGTGGATTCTTATTATTAGGTAGGTATATAATGCCTACCCCATAGAGGTTTGAATGTACCGATAAGTGACAGATTAAAATGTGCAATTAATAACATATATATTGTTGTACTAATAACCTACAGATTAAAATTAAATTACTAACATTCAGATTGCTTTCCATTAATTGCACTTGGTTAAGCTAGCATCAATTAAATTATTGTAAAACATAAGATTTTCCCTACACCTCGTTATTATTCTCTGTGGACGCGTCCAATCGTCGCGCGTCCAATTGTCGCGCGCGTCCAATTGTCGCACGCGTCCTATTGACGCGCGACTAATTGACCGCGTCCAATTGACGCGCGACCAATTGACCGCGTCCAATTGACGTATAACCAATTTTTACGTGCTATCTAATAAGCTTTGAATATTTTTAAAACTGGTCTCTAAAATATGCAACTTTTGTCTAATTAAACCAATCTTCTATCTCTTCCGATTTCCGAGTTACCCATAGTGTCCAGAATTAAGTTTACACTGTGTATAGTATAGCATGTATATTATATTATTGTTAATGTGACAATATTGTTGCTTTGTGATGCAATTCTTCGTTAGTAGTAAACATTTGATTAGTAATAAGGTAACAAATGTTGGTGTGAGAATTCCTTAAATAATTTAGATTTCTGAAAAATTTTTGTTATACCTACTTAGAAATAATTTTCGGTTTAGAAAAAGAAACATTAGTTTCTAAATAACTGTGTGACTTTAGAGTAGAAAGTTGCAGTTTGTTATGTAAAAAGCTTAAATGATTTTTTTTATTTGTAATTGTGATAGTTGCCGAGAAAAATAGCAAGGCTCAATATGTTACTTTACATTATTATATTTAAATAGTTTTTCATACTGATTTTCTGAGAGCAGCTAGGTTTCATATGTACAATGAAGTTCTTATTGCTCTTGTTTATGTTTTGCTAATCGAAATATATTTTAGTGGTATCTTAAAATGTTTGAATACTATATAATCTAATAATGTGTTCTAATTTTGTAGAGTTCTATTATTATTTCACTTATTTTTTTATCTAATAAATAAGTTGTTTTGTATGTATCTGTTAATGTCAGTTTGAAAAATAGATGAGCTTTGGAGTAAATATAACCATAGTCACCCTCGGAAGGTTAGCAGACATATTTGGTATTGTTTTTGGCATTTGTAGTTTTCAAAACTTGCAATAGCTCTTACATTGCTTACTTAAAACTGTATTTTGAAAGTAACAGCAACAGAGAAAAATAATGCAGCCCATAAAAACTGTAAGCTGTTACAGAATGCACAGCCATATAATTTTACACGATGGGCATTCAAAAAAAACAAGACCAAAAAGTCTAGCATTAAACATGTTGCCAATTTTATATTAGTCGGAAGGAGGATATCGAAGATTGACAGAAACGGCAATACAATTGCTGGAAAGTGCAACAAGGATAAACTGATAACTAGACTAATGCACAGTGTGCGACAGCTGTGAGCATGGCATTAGTTGAGAACAGCGTTGTTTACATAATGCAATCTCATTTTTTGACAAGTAACTTTGTGTTGCTACCTTCGAACATACACTGCTCCTTTATGAAAAGAGCATACCGCTTTGAAATTGGCTCAAGTAAGATTGACAAGAACAGACAACGAAATTAGTAGTATTTTCTGCGCATGCGCGCGGTAATTGGTTGTATAGTTCTTGTTTATCTATGTTGTTTATCCTTACTGTCAAACTTCTTTAAACCATCAGTTGTGCTAAGTTCTTTCCACTCGAGCAGTGTATGTTCGAAGATGTTACAGATTTCAACTTATCACACTCAAAATTAGAAGAAAATTAGCGCGTGTATGCGCAGAAAATATTAGTTATATGTCTGTCTTTGGCAATCCATTTTGAAAAAACTTCAAAACAATATGCTCCTATTCGAGGGTACAAACTCTACCCGAACGGTTATATTATCTATGCTCTACCCTCAATAAAAATTAATAAATCAAAGCACTCTCGATTGAAGTCGGTGATTAAAATAGATGGCCGCATCCGCTATCCTTTATAGTTCTTTGTCCTCTTAAAACTTTTCCCGGAAACAATTTATTCGGAACAATAAAAATTCCAGGGACTATGTTCAGGTAGCGCAACTACTTCCAGCGCGGCGGTCGCAGTGAATAGATATTTCAATATTTAAGAAATAGCAAGAATTTGCAAAGCCGGATCTGGAAGTATTACCTGCTTTTAATGAGCCTTTTTAAATGGGTTTACTAGGAAAAAAGTGTAAGCGGCTAACGGTAAATATCTTGACCAGGACTATAACATCACATTTGCTTCATCCTGTACATATAGGCTATTCGATGTAGTTTGATTCGATGTGGTAAAAAACAAACAATGTTTTTACTCTAACCTAAAAATTTGAAGCTGTTAAAATTAAAAAAGTTTTTAAATAGACAATATTATTTTTTGTGTTTTTATACAGTCATTAAATGGCCCTTCCACTTTTTCCAACATTGAAACCAAAACTAACTGATCCTGCATGGTTCAATGTTGACCAGCCTTGCGATGATGAAATTGAAGTCGATCAACTCGAACAAGATCATCAAGCCTGGGTACCAAACCTTTTATTACTTCCTAAGTATCTTTTTTAACAATATTATTTTTAGCTTAATTCTATTGCTCAAAGAAATAGTGATCTAACACCGATTGGCAAAACCGCTACTGAGGTATGGTATATAATTCCTAAAATAATAGTAATATTAATTCCATAACATATTTAATGTAGACGTTAGATGAAGAAGAGGAGGATGACGATGAAGATGACAATGATGATGATGATGATACCGAAACACATGATGAAGAAGATGAAGATGAAATTGAAATGGATGGACCGTACGATCCTAATTCATCCGTTGGAGTCAGTATTCGAGTTGTACAGGATCAAGGTGTTCAGTAGTAATGTTAAGTAAAAATAAATTTATTTATGTATAGCAGTAATAAATTATAATCTCATTGTTACTCATCAGGTATTCACCTACCCTTATCGTAAAGAGGTGGTCTATATTGTTTGACAGCTCACACTTTGTATCAGAATAGCAAAGCTGTAACAAATTTGAAGTAGACTCTGATTTATATCTTTATAATCGACAATTAGATTCTGTTCCATTATATTTTGTTTCGTACTAATATTCTCTCGAGAAGTGCTTCCATAAAATCTTTGGTTCACGGAAAGTTTTATTTTTAATACTTACTTGCTTCATTTACAGGATCTTTCATTTAATTAAAATTAGAGTGAAACATGGAAGTTGTTAGGTATAGCTTGGCAAGAATAGGAACAGCCATGGAGCTCTCTACAAAAGGACGCTGTTGGCCCTATTGTCAGGTCTGTTCCTATTTTTGACAAGCTATACATCCTAAGAATTGTATCCTACATATCGATACCTTTTTTCCAAACTACCCGCAATTTTAGCAAAAATGATTTTCTGACTTGTAAGCACATGATTCAAAGGAATGATCTGCCAAAGATGGTAAACCGCAATATTATAATTACAAATAGGAAAACTAATTTTAGTTTAACGTAAGTGAATATAATTTGGCTCTATGACACCAAATTACCGCAACCAACTATTTTCAACTATTGTGGTATAATTTAGTTTTTATTTTTTTTTTAACTGAAAAGCAAATAAATTAGATGGTTTTCATACTCAACTTATTTATTTATTTTCTATCATTTTTTACTATACGGGATTCTAATGACATTTAGTCACGTGACCACTGTTGAGACAAAGCAGACCAATCAGCACGCTATATGAGGATCACGTGATACGACTTTCACATTGTTTGTACTTTCCTTCAGACTCATGTGACCAGATGTTATTGAAATGTGTTTTTAGTCAAAATTTTATTGTGAATAAAATAAATGGTTTGTTTTAATTAATGAGCTTTAATAAAAAAATAGAAGGTACCTCCCCTGGGCTTTCCCATACTAAAAATAAACATTTCATTTTTGGTATTCAACAGTATAGTTCTCTCTTCCGCCATTTTAAAGTTAAAGAGTCCCGTAAAAAATTGATTCCTTTCAATTATAGCCTTCTTGTTCTTTCACATCCGCTACTTAGATTTTCAAAATTCTGCTTCTGAAAAAAATGCTACCAAAAAAAACATCGAACTTCCGCTTCCGATTTCGGATTTTTTTGAAAAACTTATTTTGTCGATGAATTTTCGAAATACCCCTTCATTCCAAATTTCATGCAAATCGGTTCACTAGTTTTTGCGTTAGAGGCGGTACATACACACTTACAGACATTTTTTCTAAGCCTCTTTTTTGGTAGGTTGAAAAAAGTAAGTATGCTTTGCTGCTACCCACGCTCCTAATCTATTGTCAAATTTTGTTGCTAGTTGTATATCTAGGTATAAAATTCGATGTAATGAACGATTATATGTAGGTGTTGACAGTTGTCAGCTGCCAAGTCCATGTCTAATTGCAATTTCGTCTAAACTCGTGCAATAGATAAATCGTTATGGTGTGTTACGTTTAAACGAATATTACCGATAAGGAATTATCTATGTTTGAAATTAGCGGCATTTAACATCTTCAGTAAAGTTTTTTTAGGTTATTATATCTATCCTTCTTACTCGCAAAAAAAGTAGAGTTAGAAAAACTGAACTGTGAATAGACTTTTCAAGATTGTGTAGAAAAACAAACTTTCTTGCATAAGATGTGTGCTTAAAAAGTGAAAGGTGCAAGTTTTATTTTATTGTGAATAATGGTACTTCCATGTAACAGAACTTGATCTTATTAAGGACCTTTCTAATTATTTGGTGAACGGCGTTGTATGCTGCTATTGTAGTCTCGTGTCCTGTCTTCACACTACCAGAAATTTTAAGGTTAGTTATAATTTTGGCTGCTCAACATTTAAAAGATAATTTATTATCACTGACCGTAATACAATTTTGATAAAGCCGGGTTGTTCCTATGCTTCGAATTGAAGTTTGAAATCTTATTAAAGCTTAAATCACTTAACATATGTCTAATTGTTACGTCATTACAATGTATAGTAATTCTCGTTTTGAAACAACTTTACCTTGAAATTGGTTTTCCCAATTTGTTTTCTGAACTATTCATTATCATAGTTCATCACATACATTCTATAAATAACAATAGTATAGGATAAAGTTAATGAAAAATTACTTGCTAAGGAGCAACCAAGGAGACTAATGGGATTTCTCTTGAAGGACTCTTTAGTTCTTAATTATCATCACAAAAAGTACCAGGGTGGCTCATATTATTACTGTTGGTAAATAAAAAATTTGAGACCGATAAATTGCATGAAGACTGTTAGGATCACATATACTACCGTACTACCAGTACTACTATACTACTCTGTTTATAGGTACCTCTTATAAAAGTTGGCTCCAGATTTATTTTGAAGTACCTTCCTACCGATGTAATAGTAGGTCATAATTAAATTAGTTTGTGGAATGTTATTACAACATTTAAGTATCAAATGTATACTTTAGCTAATACCTATCGGAAGTACTACCTACTTCTGAATCGGCATCCACACTATGGTCGACCTCTTTCCATCTACTATAATATAAAGATGGTCAAAGTTGAGATAATGTACAGTACAGTGTACCCACAATTTTATGTAGCATTGATGGGTTTGTTTATTACCTATTACACTTATTGGGGGCACAAATAAAGTCCCCATCATTTTCCGAATCTCAGCCACAGAAAGCATCTGAGAAACAATAATAATGCCGTCACTATTTCCCCAGGATAATTTATTGCTGATTATTAGAAGTAAAATTCCAACGTCTAGCAAGAGTAGGGTACTTACCTCATCGAACAAGCATGGATGTTTGTTACAGCTTTTCTTAGAGGCCATACTTAGATTTATATATTTTTTTATTATTACATATCCAAATGGGTTGTTGAAATAAAACATTTCAATTGCTTGACTAGTAACTCTCCAAACAAAATCAACCATTCAAACAAGGCGGTTTTTATTGGTAATAAAATAACAGATTAATAATGAAGGATTATGTACCTATTAATGATTTTCTTATTAATATGGAAACCCTTTATAGCTAATAACAGGATGTTTAAGAAGGCATTGATGTATAACCTATCAGTTTTTTATAAACCCAAGTAAAAATTTGTAGTGTTATGAAATTTTACATAATAGCAATATTTTAAAATCTCGAGACTTCTTGGGAACGTCGATAGTATTTAGCAAAATACATACAACCATCATTTTATGTACAACCATAGGCTGTTTCAAGTACAGGTTACGCTCCATTTTCCACAGGAATTTTGCCAAGGCTAACTTAACTGTGTTTCCAATCTCCAATTTACTGCCATTGAACTGTTGAACTTCCTAGACATGAAACAAAAACTAGCAACTTAATATTATTATGATTAATGTTGATATCAGATCATTGACCGTTGTTACATTATCAAACAAAACTACTACTCCCATACAAAATACGGTTCGTCATTGTTCTATGTATTACACGAGGTGGGTAGACTTTTAGAAACAACATCAAGATTTTATTTAAAAAGAAAGTCCATTTAAAAGAAAGAAAAAAAGGTAGCTATTAGCACAAAATCAAGATAGGTACCTTTGAAATGCAGAAACGAGACAGAAAGTGTTCCATTTACGTTTACGCCAAAGCAATAACCTAATCAATCATTATAAAGTGACTTAAATGAATTCCGGAATAGTACATTACATAATTATTATCTTTGCTTTCAAAGCTCGAGAAATACTGTATCTTGATTTTGTGACATTAATAGTTTTTTTTTTTTTTTAACTTTTTCTTCTTTTTTATTTAATTTTCGAGAAAAGTGGGGGTTTCCAGTAAAAGCTGCCACGAATTCAAAATGAATCGTTGAAAATATAATTTCAAAAGAAATTTCAACGGAGAATATCCAAAGCTTCATGAAATAGGTAAACCAAAATAGTACTTCTTTCTCCCGATTCGGTTCGGAGACATTTTGACGCGAAAGATTCAACGTATGTAGGAAGTAGGTAATAAAAAAAACATTAGTCTCTAAGATCTTATCCGAGCATCAGCGCAGGTTTAAGGGTATTACAGTATGTTGTAATAAGTAGGTAGCCATATACTGCGTAAATTGTGATTATTATTATATGTAATACGTAATAAAAACATTAAAAATGTATAATATGTAACTTCTCTTTTTAAAGATTATTATTATTATAGTGTTTTAAAATTATTTAAAACACTATAATAATAATAATCTTTAAAAAGAGAAGTTACATATTATACATTTTTAATGTTTCTATAAAATGCAATGTGTGTTGCCTACTCTGAAAAATCAAGGGGCTACACTATAAAACAGGCATCCTGCATTAAAAAAAATGAAAAACACGACTAAAGATTTTTTTTATCACTTCCTGAATAGGTTGAATCTTTCGCGCCGAAATGTCCCCGCGCCGAAAAGGCCTTGCGCTGAAGCGGCCCGACGCCGAACCGGCTCGGTGCTAAATCGGCGGCGCCGAAACATCACATTCCGGTCTACAGCTAATCTATAGTATGTGCACGGATTGAGTTACAAAGAAGAATGATTCACAAAAAGTTTTTGAATTTGAAATGTAAGAGTAGGCTCTTTTCATAATGTCAGATCATCCCCCCATGCAAAATTTCAGAAAGTATAGTTTCGATTTTTTCAAATCAAGGACGCCTTGGCATGGTAGGTGAAGAAATGTTTTCTATTCAGGTATAGTACCTTTTCTGTACTAATTACGACAAAGCTTCATTAAGAAAAGTTATTCACAATGGAAAATCATCCCTACATGCAAAATTTCAGAAATATCGGTGTACTTTTATGAAACCGTGTCTGTCTATTGGATTAAAATTTGAAAAAAAAAATAAGCAGCCGATATTTTCGAAATTTTGCATGGAGGATGATTTTACATACTTTTCTCAAAAAAGTTTTGTTGTGATTGGTGCAGAAAGGCTACTTTACCTGATTAAAAAATATTTCTTTATTCACCACCAAGCAACCACCACCGCATCGTCTTGATTTGAAAAAAATGGAAATATACGTACATAAAAGTAGTTTCAAGTCTATTTATGAAATCCAAATTCAAATTGACGACCGTATACTCTTCAATTTAGTATTTGTGTAAATAATAATTAAACGTGTTATGTGTGAAATTCCCAAATTGATTGGGTTGGTCATGTTGTACAGAACTCTTAAAATTATTAAAATAAAAAAATCTTTTCTGAATACCACAAATTATCTAACCATATCTTTGTTGACTAGCCGAGAATAAATCAGGAAACCAA
Organism: Hemicrepidius hirtus; assembly: GCA_963082805.1. Taxonomy (NCBI): domain Eukaryota; kingdom Metazoa; phylum Arthropoda; class Insecta; order Coleoptera; family Elateridae; genus Hemicrepidius; species Hemicrepidius hirtus. Next base: position 35,509,942 of record OY720159.1, read on the forward strand.
TATTGACCTGATTCTAGTACCTTGACTATGACTAGTACTTGTTTTTTTCTTATCACACCTGTCTGAAAACTGTTTTCATTAATAATTATTGGAAGGTTGATAGATAAGAAAATTGAAAACCTTCATAAATATTTGTTAAGTTTAGATAAATATTCTATTCAGGCTGGATGATAGTTTGATACCTGCTATAATTTTCATTTACAATCTACACCTTCTTAACTATGAAACCTACCTTCTTTTCTACCTTTTTACCGCCCCACACTTTTGTTTTTGTAATAAATACGATCCTAATGCTTGGTGCTAAATTATAACTTTTTATCCTACCAGAATATCGTATTGTCCCTATCTAAGATTCATAAAATATCAATGAACGACATGAATTTAAGTTATTCCACACTTCCACAGGGGTCTGAACCCCCGATCATAACAGACTGAGCTTTGAAGTAACGAGCTCAAACTGCTCGACTATATTGGTATAAATTAATTAAACCAAAGAAAATTTAATAAGTAAACGGTAGTTTGCTTATAATTATGAAGTCCGACACTGGTTTTATTCAAATTACAAAATAGCATTGAAATAAGAGAACAAAATATACATAGGTAGTTACATTTCAGTTACCCGATATTGGTTTTATTTTTGTTACAAAAAAAAGAAGAATTCTTTTTATAACAACGAAGTTGTGAAAATTTCCACTCAATTAAACAAACAATACGTTAATCAATTCATGTACCCTTCTATAAAATATTCCTTATGGTATAAAACATAAATCTTATCAGTCGGTACCACTTGAGAATGTGTTAGCAACATTCGATTAAACAAAACACCACAAACTGATTACAAACGAGATTGTTTCTAAATGTGCCCCGTGAAAAGTTTAATTGCACACGTTACTAACAATAAATTATTAGTAACGTGTGCATATGCCGATTTATCAAATATAAGAATGAACGTAATCAACAATTTATTATGAACCTTTTGTTCTCCTTTGATAAAACATATTATCGGAAACAATGGGTTTTAAAAAAATACAAGCACCTGGACCGTGTGCAAAAAATATTGTTAACATAAAATGCGATCAGGATAATATCACATTTCAATGAAGGGTTTACCTCAAAAATGTTCACCCGAACTGCGAAGTGTATTTTTGGACTTATTTCCATTTTCTTACTAAACGAAAAAACTTTGAAAAATATAGGAATTTTGTACCTATTGTCTTTTGTAACGTATTTTTCATAGAAACAAGGTAGTCTAAACTATAATAATAATAATAACAGTTTGTATCTTGTTTGTGGTTATCAAACCTTTGATGTATGTGCTTCTAAAACCACAATAATTGTGGTTTAGGATGTCCGGTGACGTTTTAGTTGCAGTAGTTTGTTTTGGAAAATTAATTTTCCTTCGAAAGTTGTTATTTGATTGTTGTTTTGTTCCTTCCTTGTTGATCTAAAAAGACACATTTTAATAAATTATTAAATATCAAGAAAGTGTAACAGATAGGATAGGAGGTTACTAGAATGAAACATATTTAGTAATTTCTATTTAGTACTTGATTCTTTCAAATTATTACAATCGGATACCCGAGGGTAATTCACAATGGAATTTTGGTGTACACATGTTGGGAATTGTTTGGGAATTTTTGTGGAATTGTTGGAATAATTGGGAATTTTTTGAGATTTTTTAGAATTTGGAATTTTAGTGTACGCCATTTCGGTTCGTGGTTTACCCCTAGACCTAGAGGATACCTATGTTGTCTGTTGGTATCGAACTTGCTGAAACCATTGATTATACTCTATAATCAATGCTGAAACATAGTAAATAGAAGAATAATATTTATTCCTATTTGTTATACAAGTGTGAAATATTTATCAAAATTGTCGTACTACTTATGAGTGGGCGTAGGATAAAGGCCTCTTATCTATCTGGGTGGTCTCTTCAAGTACATTTATAAAAATGATTATTAAAAAACAATCACAATGACTTCCTAAAATAATTCGCTCCAAGGGGGAAACCCACATTTTACTCACCTGCACTACTCACCTACCATAGTAAATTTCTGTACATTTTTAGATTACCCACATTTGAACAATTATTTTTATTTTTTACTATTGAAATAAATAACCTGGCAGCTAGAAACCTTCGAGGAAACAAATTTCTTTACAATGGTGACATTGCATGGGTGCCTGTGACGCATATTTGAAAAAGCAATAAATTTGATGTCGATATCTTAAAGGGTTGGTGACTTGCAAAAAATTTAATTAGAGAATTGAAATCTGCATTTCAGAAGTGCCTTAATAATTTCAAAACCATTTTGCGCTGTTGCCTATAATAATCAAATTACACAGTTTTTCGCTCAACTTTTAATATTTTCCGAGATATACATATGTACAGTGCTTCCCGAAAGTAACGGATAAATTCAATAAAATCGTTGAGACAAATATTTCAAATAAATGCTCGGACACGTGATTTTTATTTTTAAATTATGATTTAGAGATGTAATTTTCAACCCCCCACCACCCAACCCCTAAGCGCTGGCAACTCCAACTTTAAAAATTTAAATAGCAAGGAATCCTTTTTGATACTTCATCTGATAGCTTTTTTTATGCTGAATACAATAAAAAAAAGTTTTTCAAGATCGGTAGATAAATAACGGAGATATTTACCAAAATGTATTCAAATTAAAGTGCCAATATTCGAGCAGGAGGCGTTGGTACTGGATGGTAAAAAACAATTGCAACTTGTTTGCAATTGAATGTAAACAAAATGTATTGACATTACTTAGTGGAGTGTGTGTTACTTATTATTAACGATTTGAAAAATAAGATAACAAAAATGAGATTTACTGAAGCCGAAAGAATCGAAGTTTTAATGATGGTTGGGGTTGGAGATAGATAGATACATTTTGTTTACATTCAATTACAAACAAGTTGCAATTGTTTTTTACCACTCATTGTAAAGCCGTACCAACACCTGCTCGAATATTGGCACTTTCATTTGAATACATTTTGGTAAATATCTCCGTTATTTATCAACCGATTTTGAAAAACTTTTTTTTATTGTATTGAGCATAAAAAAAGCTATCAGATGAGGTATCAGAAAGGGTTCGTTGCTATTTGAATTTTTAAAGCTGGAATTGGCAGCGCTTAGGGGTTGGGTGGTGGGGGGTTGAAAATTACATCTCTAAATGATAATTTAAAAATAAAAATCGACGTGTCCGAGCATTTATTTGTAATATTTTTCTCAACGATTTTATTGAATTTATCCGTTACTTTCGGGAAGCACTGTATAAGGAAAGGATAAAAAAGGGGCCTTATGCCCCCTTCTTGTCTCCTGCTCACCCCCTCCCTTTTAGTATCTTATGCAGGACACTCTTGACCAACTGTGCCAAATTTCAAAATTTCGGGTTATTTTTTCACTATATTTGCCAATTTTTTTGACTAATTTGACTGGGCTAAATGGTTACTTTACTATCGAGCATGAAGTTTGCTATACAAGCGAATGCGAGAATTGTAATTCATCCGAGTGTGTACAATTTCATATTATAACCGGGCCAAGTTGGCCGTGGTTTTATGCACAGCCAACTTGACCAGTTTTTTTGCCATTATTTAGGTTGCTTCTCCTCTTCGGAAGCTATGATTTATCATGGAAAATTTCACTTTCGTTATTATCGGTCGGTGGAGTTCCTTAAAAATTGCACCACCACGATATTTTACGTCTTTCGATGTTAACGTTGCTCAAAAGTTTTGCTATGTATGGTAGATCTGTATCTCCTCACTTTATAGGCATGTCCCAATTATTCAAGTTTTGTTTTGATATTTTTGATAACTTCCAGCTAAGTCTTTCTTCATCCGGTCCTTATATTATATTTTCAAATTGTGAGTTAGATTTTGAATTTTTTGAGTGTCCTAGTAAATTGTTCAGAGAATCTTAGCTTCACTTGAAGGTAAAGTGTTGTAAAAAACTTTGTTTACTCTTTTTTACTCCTTCAAATTTATTAACACAAATGCGGGGGTTCCCAAAATATAAAAGGAGGAAACCACTCATTGCTAGAAAAAAAATGGCTTTTCCTAATATCGACATTATGTGAAACAAAAACAGAATATAACCACCACACCAAGTGGTTTGTGTTTTTAAGGATTTTATCGTAACGGTGTGAAAAACATCCTTTGTGGTATTTCATAATATTGATACTAACAATATGCCATGATTTTCGATTCCATATTATGTATGTATATATTTTTCTAAATAACACTTCCAGTCAGTACGTGGAAACGAAACGATTGGTTTGATCGTTTGATCGCTGCCTTTATTAATCACTGGGTGTACTTTAATATTGTACTGTTGTTCTGGTTCCCCTCGATGAAGAAGGTCGTTGCTTGGTCGAACAAATAATAGCAATTAATTGCGAGCTACTCGGTAGTTAGTCAGTAATTAGTGATTAATTGTTGGAAGTATATATTTTTTTAATTTGGTGAGTACTTTTGTTTTATAAGTGCGATGTCAAAAATGAATTTAAATTAAGTTTAATAATTATGTATATTAAACAATTTAATCAAATTCATTAACAAAGTAATAATGTCAAAGAAATATAACTAGGAATAGAAGTTTTTATTCTCAGGACGCGAATTTGTTACTAATACTATTTTATTAATAATTATTGAATACTTGTGGTTGAAAAAATCCATTATACTTTAACATGCTACTCTATTAGAAGTTAATTTTAGCTATTACCAATTTATCGTTATGGAGTAACAAAATGTCTTCGACTTATGAAATGCGTGTACTATTGGACCTAGTGGGTAGCTGCTTCGTTTTAAATTACAGAGAAACAATATTAAATTTTTCTTTATAGATTGGTATTCGCATATTTTAGAATAAACTTACATTAACGAATAATTTCAATATTCACCTTTCTTTAAAAAAATGTAAGAAGGCGCTTTCATACAAAATCAAACGGAGAAAGGAAATAAAATTTTAAAAATTATACTATAATTCCAGTGGTGTAGTGTAGTTAAGGAATCTAACATGTAGGTCCCGTAACATACAAAATAAATTATTCTGGGGATTTAAAAAGTTTTTTACCAGCCATACAATTTAAATTTAATTTCTGAGTATGAAACGTGGAGAATAAAAATGTGTTAGTTTAGTTTTTGTTACCTATTGTCCCACTTTCTTAAAGCATACGTGCCTCCCTATGTGTTACGCTTTCTAATAGTTAATCTCAGTGTTGAATCCAGGGGGTGGCCAGGGGTGGAAGTTGCCCCCGGAATTTGAACTGCCCCCCCCCCGGCGCGGTGATTTGAATATTAATATCAATTTGAATAACCACAGCATTAAAAATTTGAATAAATCTAACTTTTTAGTCGATTGTATCATAAAGGACTGTTTTTCGGTTCGAAATCATAATTTTTCCGTTTCATTTTTTGTCCTAATACGTTTGCTAAGAGTAAAATAATGAATGACACTTGTCTTCTTCCTTCAACTTTTTAAACTAGCAAATATAAGTTTTTAACTTTTGATTTTTTGAAACGGTGATGATTAAAATATAAATTCATCTAACTATTCAGTTTATCGGTATTATCACTCTCTCTGGTGATACGGCATACATATTCAGTAACCAAATCGTTGTTTGATATTATTACTGCCTATTGATTCGAAAATATAAATGTTTGTATTTCTTATCTTTATCACACATAAATTGCTGATAGTATAATTAACTGCTAACATTTTTATGTTCATCGCACAAGAAAATTGTTTATTGTAAAATTGAAGAGCGTTCTAATATATTTTGAACTATTTGTATTGTTTTGAGGGCACCAGTTATTATTAGGCAGGTATTTGTTACTTTATGTATAATCGAATTTATTTTTAAGACCCTAAAATTGTGCTGTCTCCACTCTTAATAGTTTGTGTTTATTTTTAATTTCACAGGTAGTCTTTCAAATACATTTAATTATTTCTTAGTGGAATAAAGGATTCTTCTAATAAATATTGTAATAAAATCAAAAGTGATAATTTATTTTGTGTAGTAAACTAAGACTTGGTTTTAGAAATGGATCACGGTATGCACCATGACCATATGCACCATAGCATGGACCCAGTAACTACAGCTGGATTAAATGAACATAGTGGACATGTCACGGATAATCCTGGCCATGCTGGGCATGCTGGACATGGCAGTGGAGGCGATGGCGGTTCAATGGGACATAGTATGATGTCGATGAGTATGGCTGTAAGTAATTTCACATTGTATTTTTATCATAATTGATTTAGAACCGATTGTTAGATTAATTAATATTTATTTTATGGGAACTTTTCATTAATGTTACAGGGTTAATGTAATGTCCTGAAACAGTCTACTATGTTTGATATATTCAAAGTTCAAAGTATTTTTCTTTAATTTGGCAGGAATATTATATGGCCTGAAACAAAAAATTTATTGATGATATTTTCAGTCTTTTTTAATCTCCGGTTTAAAAAAAAATTGGTGTGCGTCATGGGACACACGACTGAAGTGTAACTTCTTGTGTGTTTTTTGCATTTATTTTGACGCACCCTGTATATGCATTATTATCCATTTGGATTTGGACGCACCTTGTCTTTAAATGTATAACAAACACAAAATGTATTCAATATAAGTAAAATAATAGCAAACAGAACATCTATAAACACTTTAAAAATAAACACTGTGGATCTGGATAAACACAGAATGCCTGCATCATTCTTCGGCGATCGCCATTCTACCTGCTTTATCTTCGGATCTGCTCAACATACACGCTTAATGTATGAATTTAAAACGCCCGCGCGTCTGCGTTTCCGTTACGCGAACACGTAATATCCGTTTCACTTCCAAGCTTTTACTCTCCTACGCCGCATAAGAAGTTACACTTCAAAAATCCAATTAATTTTTGAAGTGTAACTTCTTATGCGGCGTTGGGGACTAAAAGCTTGGAAGTGAAACGGATATGACGTGTCGCGTAACGGAAGCACGTGATGCGCGGGCGTTTTAAATTCATACATTAAGCGACTAAGCGTGCGTGTTGGGCAGACTCGAAGATAAAGCTGTAATAAGAGAGGAAGAATGACGCACGCAATGTGTGTTTATATTGAATACATTTTGTGTTTGTTATACATATACATTTAAAGACAAGGTGCGTCAAAATTAATGCAACCAAATGGATAATAATGCACATACAGGGTGCGTCAAAATAAATGCAATAAACACACAAGAAGTAAGAAGTTACACTTCAGTCGTGTGTCCCATGACGCACACCAATTTTTTTTTAATGAAACACTGTATGCTTACATTTTCAAATGCAGACTAAAAAACTACATGCAAAAATATTAACATCAAGATTTTATTTAAAAGAAAGTTTATACAAAAAATTAAAAAAGAAATTATTGACAGCTAGAAATTCATTAAAGAGCAATAATTTTTATTTACACTATTATTATATCAAATGTTTAAAATGTGCTTCAATGTACAAGCTCGACCAAGCTTACAAAGTTGAAAAGGGGCGTGTCCGGCGCTGTTATAGTTTTTCAAAGTACAGTCAAAATAAAAACATTTAGGTGGCAAATTTAAATAATTGTAAATATTTTTCATTCGAAGAATTCCATGACCTTCCGAATAATATTTCTGGCTTCAAAATGAATTATCTTCCTCGATTTAGCATTTATACTTAACAGATTTTAAACGTCAAAACAATTTGACAAACACTGAAATTATTAAAATTTCAAACGTCAATTGAATTTTTTCAGCGAATGTACTTTTGAGTATAATTGTTTGCTATTGGTTGATGTATTGTCGCGCCTTGTCTTTCAAAATTTAGTTGACATATTTTCCGGGGCATTTGTAAGCTTGGTGGAGCTTTATTCTAAATCGTGTTTTGGCAATCGAGCATTTAGTATTAATGACTCTTGGATCATTTGTAGTGTAATAAATTACACACATCAATCACAACAGTTTGTGATTGGTGCGAAATTTACTTTTGCTGCCGCTCAAGCAACAACTGCAGAAAAGTCAAACTTTAACTGTTTATATGGAATTCTAAACGTCCAAGATCTGACGTTTGAAGAAAAAAATTATTATCAACTATGGCATAGCTGTGTTCTGGGCTTCCAAAAATCATTCAAAGTTAGTGTTCGTACACAGTTCAGGCATTCAATCTCCAAATCTCAATATTTTAATTCCAATGGTGGTCCAGTTATTATTATTATTAATTATTATTAATTAAATTAAATTAAATATGTTTCATAATTATGTGTCATTGCTCAATATTAAGTTAGATATTGAGAAAAAATTCAGTTAATTATTTCAATGCTATATTTTAGCAGAGAAATTCAAAAATAGATCGTAACTTCTAAATGAAAGAAGATAAGTAATAGAAAAGTATTTTAATAATTACATCTTTAGACAACAAATATAGGTACTCCTTGAAAAATTGTGGGTCGAATTCATACAGTGAAGTCCATTTATTATGGAATATAGGCATGTTGCAAGTTAATTGGTGTACGCACTTTACCATTGGAATATAGGCAACCCATTATACACTGCTAACCACTCTTGCCCCTGCCTACTGATGAATTTAAATTTTCAATTGTCAAGAATGTTTTATTTTGAGGTTAAACTCAGTTAAACTTTCATGTGTTGCTGATTTCGGTTAGATCATAGATGGTTAGATAAAAAAAAAAAACTAGCTAACTGTATAATGGGTTGCCTATATTCCAATGGTAAAGTGCGTACACCAATTAACTTGCAACATGCCTATATTCCATAATAAATGGACTTCACTGTATGCACTCTGTATAATTTTTGGATAGTGTCAAAATTATTCACAGGTATCTTTGAATCTCTATTGATTATTAATGAAGTTATAATCCAGGCAGCTATTTAATTTGTTATTTGGGTTGCCTATTCTACTTTTTTGCGTAAGTGATGTAGTTGTAGTAGGTATGATCAAAAATGATTTCATCTAGTAAGGCTATGAAAGAACAAATAGGTGCCATTAGGATCAGGATGGTCTGATATGCAAATCTGACAGTTGACAACAATTATTTTGACCACGACCTTCTTGATTTTGACCTAGGAATATATACTATAGCCAATTGTAAAGGCAACAATTTGTTCTTGCATAACCATTAACCATACCAGATGAAAATCATTTTTGATCTGATATTAATCTCTGTTAATTTCAGTTTCACTTTGGAACTTCAGAGGTAGTTTTGTTTGATAGCTGGAAGTTCGGTACAGTTGGAGGCCTTATTGGTTCTATGATCGGAATATTTTTTATGGCTGCACTTTATGAAGGTCTTAAATATTATAGGTATGTTTACTAGTTCTTATATTGATATTTCTTGGATTTATTTATACAGGGTGATCTAAGCCTTATTTACTTTGTCTAACTGATTTAAATGGGTTCTTCTAATTTTTTTTTAACTTTTGATCAGTTACTGGATACAGAGTTTTGAAATAACATTTCTTGAATACTAAATTTTCTATAATATTCGATTCAGAATATCTTACAATTCTATAACAACAAATATAAAAAAAATAGAAACTATGAATCACCTTTAATTTAAACATATAGTTTACAAAGTAAAGCACTAACTTAATAATGGGGGTGCTAAAGCCTCATGCGATGCTATATGCCAACCAGTTCATTTATATTTAAGCATATTATATTCTTGCATTTCAGAGAATACTTGTTTTGGAAAACCTACAATGCCCTGCAGTATCGTGCTGTTACATTTCCTACAGAAAAAGGTGTTGTCAATGATGATAATCAAGTCGTTCAGTAAGTCTTTTTTGTATTTAGGTATTATTCCTATTTTTTTACCGTTATTAATTACGAAAATACATTGCTGTTTATTGTAATTCCAAATGTAGTATGTCAAAAAGAATACCTAGGTATTACATGAAAAAATGTACTTAATTTTTAAGAACAAATTGGATTGTAATGTTATATTGTTTTAACATCATAATCTTTTTATGAATGACTAACATTGTTATATTGTCTATCAAGGACTGCCATTGAACAAAATGACTTTCATTTTCATATACAAATTTTAAAACCACTAATTCAATCAGTTTCATTTGGTCCGAATATTGGCAATAAGACATATATATTTTGAATTGCATTTAAAGTATAACCGTATAACGAATCAAACATGGGTATACGATAACTAATCATATTTTTTCATTCCTACTACAGTATGGTGGGTGAAGTCATCCATAAACAACCGTAAGTGTAAAAGTTGTTCGTAATTGCACTGCTACTTTAACACTCACTGCATTCTTGCATGATCATGTTTGTGACTAATTTTTCAATTTTACTTCCTACTAATCAAATATTTATCTTCATTGATAATAATAAATGAAACCTATAGCTCATTGAGTTATGATAACTAGGCTTTGATGTTTATATTTTTGTTCCTTATTTTGAACATATTAGCTAAGTATAAAAATAGAAAGAAATTCAAGATAGGGTTAGTTATGTTTAAACTGATTAGGTAAAGACCTTAATGGCTATGTTTACTTTTGGAATACATTTTATTACAAAATATTACAAGAATTTGTAACGCCCTATAGGTCAAACAATTAGAAATTTCAATATTAGACACAAAGTACATATAAAGGATGTAGAATGGAATGACGTAACAGGGATATTTCAATGGAAAAATTTTAATATTCTAATATTATCTTCCCTAATTATTCTGGAAAGAAGGTGCATACAGGTTTTTTTGTAGAGAAAAAAATTCTGCGTCTACGCATGTAGGTATTCATTTTTGATTAAATCTGTTTTGATGAAAATCTATAGTACCTTGGGGTTAAATTGCAATAACTACCATGTAGTGATCCCTTATTTCACGGTTACTGTGTCCAGAATGATATCTTTTATCATTTAATCCAATGAAAATATAATAATTCCTATAAATTAAATATTTGGTAAGATATTAATGCAATTTAAGATTAAAATTTTCCATTTCCTAAGTGGTAGTACAAGCGAAAATAGGATAAGCAGTTGTCACACTGTAATTCCAAGACACTACAGATTTTTGCCAAAATAGCTTTTTATTGTTTTTCGATTTGTCTGTTTGCTAACAAATGAAAAACAATATCGATATCATTTATGCATACAGAATTTTGTTCTCTACAAAAACCTATATTATAATTTTTTCTGTAAAATACGTAGGGAAAATAATATTTGACTTTTAAAATTTTCCATTCAAATCCCTATCTTGTTTGATTCAATTCTACACCCTGTATGTTGTTACAAATATAAACATACACATACATATACATAAATCAAATTACGCTTAACATTTACTAGATCACAATCACGTATTAACAACATCTAATAATACAATTACACTTTACACTTTTGTGATAACCAACAGAAATTAAATATTTTGGAAGCTTTAAAATTTACGAATGAACAAATCGAGTTCTTAGATTTTTCTTTACTGGAAATTTTAGAGTGAAAGTTGACTTAAAAGGTAGTACCCAGTTACAGTTACATTAATTGCTGTATTTATATGCTTTTGAAAATGACACATTAATATGAAATAGGTACCTATACAACAAATAAACCCAATTATTTACAGTTGGAATTGATATTTTATTTGATAGTTATCAGCAGTGGTTTAAATTAAAGTTGAGTGTCTGATTACCACAAACAAAAGATGTAGACATGGTAAATTATTTCAAAACTAGCTGCCATTAGATGCATAAGCAGTGCTAGATTATCCAATAGCCTAGGGCCCGGACTTTTGGAGGGGCCCAGCCCAAAAAATAGTTTTTTTTTATTATTTAGATTGAAATATTTAGATAACAACAAAATAATATTTATGCTGTAGCAGATTTTATTTAAAGACTGGAATTACCAGTGTTTATTATGATGGTGATTGATTATCACAAGCTATAATCCCCCCTCGGGGGGGGGTCACAATTGCTCGTAGCCTAAGGCCCATACCTAGGTTAATCCGCCCCTGTGCATAAGTACTACTACTTCTTATTGATTAGATACTTGGAGAACTTAACAAAATATTTAACACTAAACCTTTTACTAATTTCTCTCACTTAATGATGCTACCATCATTATGAATTTTAGCCTTTTTAATGTTCTATATAGTAATCAATATAAAACTTTTACTGAAACATTAATTGTTTTATGTATTTTAGGCCAACCATGCTGAGTGGTATGCATTGCTTCCAAACTCTGTTACACATCCTGCAGATTACGCTGTCATACTTCCTGATGCTTATATTTATGACCTACAACGTATGGCTGTGTATTGCTGTTGTACTTGGTGCTGCAGTTGGCTACTTTTTATTTGGTTGGAAAAAGTCGGTGATAGTCGATGTTACAGAACATTGTCACTAACGTATGATCAAACTCCTGTTAGGTTCCTTAAATTTCCTAGGTTATAATATTTTTACAATGAAAACGCATTCTAAGTATTAAATGCGTTCGTGTTTCAACCGTATGAACAATCCATTAATATATTATTACCATTTTTTTAAGATCTTGCCAAATGGTTTACTTTAAAACAGGGTTAATTGTTATTAATAATTTTACTATTACCGTAAGTGAATATGCATCTCGATCATCCATAGTTTGAAGATGCAATTTATAGGTAGTACTATTTTTAGGTATTACAGTTGATTAGGGACAAAATCGTCATTATTTTTATAAAGTGTAACACAAAAATGAAATTTGTATTATGTTGTTTTTATAATTATTTGGCTCGTATTTATGGAAATTACGTAGTCAGGTAGCATGTAACAGACATATCGTTCAATATTATTGTTGAGTACAGCAACTAACTCGCTCAGAAAAGAATTATGAATTTAGTTATAGAAAAAACTGTAATGGTAACATGTATCTCAGTGCCTCTGTATAATAGTAATGCCACAAAAAATTTAGGGATTAATAATTAATATGTATTGGTTTGTTGAATCATTATAGAAATTGATTGCCGGATGGGAATTAATCAGCCATATTCCCATAGTGTATTCAACATTTAATGTTAGTTGTTACAAGTACTCACATCAATGGTTACACATTGAGATTATTACGTTTAATTTATGTTTTATAAATGTTTTATTGGTAATTGTATTAAGCAATTCTTTTATGTTATATATTCTCTATCAAAATACAATAGCTGTAATGACATTCTTACAAAGTGTTATTTACAATGTTTTGTGTATTTTAATCTACTTTTAATATTTATAAAGTTTTAAATATATGATTTTATTAGCTTTTCAATGTTGTTTTTATTACTAGTAGCTACCTTGTACACAGTAACTCCTAGTGATGTTATACAATGAAATCGGCAGTGATATGGGAATCATCACATGTTGTGTTTTGTTATTAGTTTTATTTATAAATTTTGATATCTCCTGTGATTTAAATTCCAAAGACTGTTCTTCAAAATGCTTTTGTCTTAGCTCTAAGAATGAAATCTGAGGAAAGGATTATTTGCTACTATGCGGAATGGGACACAAGTGGGCTCAGCTAGCTGGATGAGGTGAAGTGGGCGCGATAAAACTCGGCACAGCTACAACGGAATAGGAGACAACTATACGCAAACAAAAAAATATTTAAAAGGTTCGTATTTTAAATACAGCCACTTACATCCTATAGTCAACTTATTACATGCTTGTAGCATTATAGTTGGCGTCCCCATTTGTTCTTTTTTTTTTTTTTTTAGGGATTTAAACAATCCCTAAGGATCATGACAGATATGTGCCTTATAGCTAATTTGAAATAGTTCTTATATACAAACAAGTGAAAACATTAAAAAAAATGAAAATATGAAAAAAGAAAATCACTGCCTCTTTTGTTTAATGAACATTTTACCATTTTAACAAATTTTTTATCATTTGTTTCCTTAATGCTTTCTTCTAGTTGATTATACAGGTTTACGCCCTGAATCATGACCATTTTTTCACCCATTCCGGTTTGACTTTGGTTTATGTGTAACTGATTTTTTGTCCTTATGTTATATTGCATCATTTCACTCCGTTTTTTAAGCTGTAGATCTTCGTCATGTATTTGTCGTTTATCAAGCTTTCTTATAAGTTTTATAGTTTCTAACTGTCTCAGTTCTTCTATGTTCAGTTGGTCGGTTTCCTGGTATAGCTGCTTTGTTGGCATGTCCCTAGACCGACATGTGTAGAGATAACAATGTGTCATGAATGTATCTCTTTTAGATCTTGCTGTTTCATAATATGAATCTTAGATCAGGGTCTTAGATTACTTACAAAACAAACTGGAGAGTTTACCTTTTCGTTGAAGGGAGGGATAGAAATCAAACATGTCAAAAAAAGAAATCGAAAATATACTTTTTGAAATTTTGCATGTGGGGATGATTTTATATTGTGAACCACTTTCCTATAGTTAGTACAGAAAAGCATAAGAGGATACCCACACGGTCTACAGTGACCAAACCACTGAGCGTATGTATTCTGGGCTTATGAAAAATTATTTACAAACCCAGTGGACTTGTGAATAGGGGTGGGCGATATTCAAATTTGGATATCGATATTCGATATCGAAATTATATCGATATATATCGATATATCGATATTTATCGATATATCGATATATCGATATTAAAATTATATCGATATATCGATATTTATCGATATATATCGATAAATATCGATAAGTATTCGAGTTCAGAAGCTTTTTGCATAATCAGAAATACTAAATCCGGACATTGCATTGCTATCCATTTTAAGAAAAAACGCAAAAATTGATCGTCTGAATTTGAAAGTCGCGCGGAGAAGGAATTGTTGTGAGGATTGATGAATTAATTAATCGATTTCCAAGCTAGCTGATGATATTAAAAGAATGACCTCATGTATTTCTTTAAACTATAGTAGATACATTTTTTTTTGAGTTTATAATCAAACATAAAAGTCAGCTCAGCATAACTGACAGTGTTGCAACTAAAAAAAGTACGTGATTTTCATTTCAGACGCTCAATTTTTGTCTTTTTGTAAAACTAAAATTCAAAAGCAGTAGAACGTCCGGATTCAGATTTCTTTCTCTACTAAGGGCCCATTTTACAATACTGGTATAAACCTGGAACAAACTATTCCTCCGACAATTGTCATGGTTACAATTGTTAGAAAAATTGTAACCATGGTAATTATCTGAGGAATACCTTATTCCAGGTTTATACTAGTATTATAAAATCGGCCCTAAGAACTTTTTAGCAGTTTAGCTGTAAAATAATTGGGGAAGAAAATAAAAGAACTTAAATATTTTTGCATTGAAATTCCTATGGTACGTAAACCAATTCTACACTAGGTATGTACCTTACTGTTATTTCAAAAATAGATAAAATTGTTAAACAGGAGGTACGAGTCAGCCGAAAATGTAGTTTTACATATTTTAACAATGTAATTATTATAAATAATGTGCTCACTGTGTAGGGGTGGGCGATATTCAAATTTGGATATCGATATTCGATATCGAAATTATATCGATATATCGATAAATATCGATATATCGATATTCCGATATATCGATATTTATCGATATATCGATATATCGACATATCGATATATCGACATATCGATATATCGATATATCGATATATCGACATATCGATATATCGATATTCGATATATCGATATTCGATATATCGGAATATCGATATATCGATATTAAAATTATATCGATATTTATCGATATATCGCCCAGCACTACTTGTGAATACATACGCTCAGTGGTTTGGTCACTGTAGACCGTGTGGGTATCCAATGGGTATAAAGCTACTTTACACAAGCGAATAGCTCTCACCGTAAAGGGCTCCCAACAGCTGAGCGTATGTATACACAAGTCCACTGGATTTGTGAAAAATAATTCACAAACTGCAACTAACCTAAAGCAAAGACTAGTGGGGCGCTCCACTGACTTCAGGTTAGTTGCAGTTTGAGAATTATTTTTCACAAACCCAGTGGACTTGTGTATACATACGCTCAGCTGTTGGGAGCCCCCTAAGGTGCGAGCTATCCGCTTGCCTACTTTACCTGAATAGAAAACATTTCTTTAGCTACTACCAAGGCCTCCTTGATTTCAAAAAATCGAAAATATTCATTTTGAAATTTTGCATATTTGTTTACATACTGAAAAATTCGAAAATATACCTAAGATTAGCAGAACTTACCCTCGAAATATGAAATTCAAATATTGTTTGTAAATAATACAAATTTTCAGTTTTTTTTATAATAAACAAGATTCTTCTATAGACATACTCTCTAAATTCAAGGTCAGGTGTCCGGTAAGTGGGGGGCTGCATAAAACTAAACTTTTGTTTTAATAGAAAACATTTGAATGAACTATAAAAATGAAAGTTTGGTACTTGCCGTCATATCACCTTGACCTGTTACGCTTAGTTCCTCACTAGTTTTGAAAGTGTGACTAATATAATTTAGTGCATTTTGCAATTTTAAGCATATTTAAAATATGAAAAGAAAAAAATTAACTTCAATAAATTTATTCATATAGAACATTACAAAAAAAATTAACATACATTAGTAATGAATTACGCACATAGTGCTAACAGCATTATATCAAATCAAAACGCAATTACAACTCAAATTGAGAATGGCCAAACAAAAGATAACCATATTTATAAAAGTTTATGAGTTTTGAAGAATTGCTGGTCTCCTTCAGAGACGAAACGTTTGCGGCCTCGGGAAGGTAGCTTGGAAGTAACGCCTTCAGATAAGAAACCCTCCTTGTAGCAGCGGTCGACAAAACGATCAAGAATGATGTAAGCTAAAGGTACATCCATCGATATGTCTGGTAAATCATCAAACACCCTTAGAAAACCTCGCTCCATTTGATCCTGAGTAAGCAGCACGGCTGCATCAAAAGCCTTTAGTAGCTTGCAAAGAGCTTCTTCTTTAGAAGCACTGTTGGCTTCTAGGGACATAACAATAGCTTCATATACAAGCTCATGATGGAAATGCGGAACTTCTAATGCACGTAGACAACGACTTGCCTCTTCAATATCACCTGACGATATGAATTCTTGTAAAAGAAGGGTCATTTGACGAGTTAGATATTTCACAGGCCGCAAAGCTCCTCCCACACCCCAAACATTATGCAGTCGCACCAAACCATGTTTCATGGATAACAAGGTATCAGCACGAGCAATTGCATCATGCAACTCCTTGCTGTTACCCTTGTCTCTAGCAGTTATAAGGAACTTTGGAGGAATACAGTCATCAGCAATTGCACGAGCAATAAAATTGCCCAAAATTGCGCAAGCATCAGGTATATCTAAAATTAAGTCAGGTAAATTAACAAGAAGACTTTCGAAAGCTTTTGTAATATCCAATTCATTAATCACATGTCCAAACAAATCGGAAATTAACACAGAGGTCATCTCCCTGTGGGAAGGCTTATGGTCCAATGCTATTTCTACACCAAGTTGCACAAATGCGTTTCGATAATTATAAGGAATTGTATCCTTCACAGAAAGTGCCGCTTCGTTAGTATCGCCATTTTCAAAATATTCCAACATAATAGGCTCCACTTTCTTCTTTAAGTCTTCTTCGGAAATTTCGGGAACAACAACTTTTAATTCGATGTCTCCATTACTTAGATTTTCATAATCATAATTGGGATCATTCACGTCTTCAACAGCTTCTAGCAATTCTGAACCTGGCAATCCCCAAACACCTTTACCACCGGCACCCCCTTTTTTTGGAAGTCCTCTACCAAAGCCATTACGGGAGCGACGACTGTTTTTCCAACTGCGAGGTCCATGAATAAATCCTGTAGCCATTGGATTTTCTTTGCTGTTTTGTCGGTGTATTTTTCTTAGCTTACGTTTAGCAGAAGCTTCACCAACTGCAGCCACTTCGCCATTCATTTTATCAAAATTTTCCACGGTCTTCTTTAAATCGGTGTCATCTTCGACTTCTACATCGACGGAATTTTTGTCAGAAGCCATTCTGACCATGTAACGCAGTTTATTTTCAACAAGTTTTATCTTTATGCACTTTACAAATCAGTTTATCTGTAAAAAAAATTGTAAACAATTACAGTGGTTTACGGTTAAGTTTGGTAAACAAATGAGAGTCGATTTTTCTTATAAAAGTGAATTCACGTCATTAGATTTGGTCTACGTGACAATCCTGCCCTACCTTAATATGCCGCCACAATTTTGTTAGTTATTTTCCTAAACATGTTGAATTCTCATGACCTGAACGTTCTAATTACAGATTTGTTAATAATTAAGGAATAATTAATAATTAACACGGCAACAAAGCACCGAGTCGTAGAACAAAAATATGCTAGATAAACAAAAACCATCTGGGTGGGATTACCGGTAAAACAAAATATCCTACAAAAACAGCATAACGTCTAGAGTCAGTAAGTAAAGCATGTACCTTTTAATTCAGTTAACGGAATTATCTCCACGTTTCTTAGGAAAAATGTCTAATTTTGTAGCAACACAGCTTTTGCGTAATACTCCACACACAACAGCCATAAACAATATCATCTACGGTAAAATTTATTCACGTCAACAAACAAGTAAATAGTGTTCCATCTCTTTTTATCCCGTTAAAAATATCCGTAATAAAGTGAGATACCAAATTGATACTACGTGTTGTAAAATAATATGCAATCATTCCCCTTCACAACATAAAAAACCGTTCTCCACGCACCCACTGCGTTTTAGCTCGTAACTGCCGATTCTAAACTGCGCCGCAAAAAAATATTTCGAATTTATTATCACTGTCTGTTATGTTATAAAAATATAAAACTATTTTTGTTGGTTCAGGAGATATCTATTAATGCACGTAGGTATCCCTCCTTGGAGGAGAGAACGCTTCCGCGTGTTGTTCATTTTTGGCTGTTATGTAATAAAACGCTAAAAGGTAAATATTGTGGACAGAAAAATTTATTAGTCGCGAATTGGAAAGTTCTGGATATTTCGAGATTCTGAACATTTTATAATGTTTATTTAATTTAATACTTTTATGTTTCAAGTATTTTTATTGGTTTTACAATACAAGGTTTAGGGAATCAAAATCATGCTTTTCGGCTCCTTTGGTGGCTGCGCAATTTTTTTAAAATTGTTTTTTTAAATGTTTGTACAAGAAGTATTTTGTAATGAACTACTAAGAATACCTACATTCCCTTTTAAAAAGAAATTGCATTAAAAGCATAATGTAGGTACCTAGCTATGGTGGCTAAAAAATAAAAAAAGAAAAAAAAACTTCGTAGCTATCAGTGATTAGGTATACTACCGAATAAAAAGATGGATATAAAAATAAATTTGCTCATATAACCTTGAATTTTATCAGACTTTATTGCGATGGCTTGGTTGTAAATTAGATAAATTATGTAGAACAAAATGACGAGTCTCCTGCGCAGAATTTCAAGTTGGAAGTTTTAGATAAAATAAAAATAATAGCTGTAGCAAGTTTTGAAATTTCCAATTTGAGAAAAAACTCGTTAACTTTGATATCGATGAGGAAGTTTAATAATTGCCATTTTATAATCTATCACCTCAACTCCAACCCCCCACTTATCACAAGATAGGAGGATTTTAAAATTACAAAGTGGGGGTTGCTGAAGTTCAGCGGGTGAATTATAAAATTATAACCTTCCTATTCAATATAAAAATGGACGTGTTTTTTCAACTGGAAATTTCAAAAAATTCATAAAAGTGGTGGTTGTTGGAGTTGAGGGGGTGGAATATATAATACTGTAGTTAGATAGAGAATTTGTTTACCTGGAAAATGATATATCATGAAGTAGGGGGTTCAATTTAAAATTCCAAACTGGGGGTTGCTGGAGTTGTGAGGATGCGAATTACTTTAATAGTGGTTTTAAATTACTCCCGCGATATTAAAGTTGACATGACTGGAAATGTCAAATCTTTCAGAGTTATTAAATGTGTCTTTCAAATGAAAGGCCTTTTCTGTAGTCTATCATCTCCAAATTCTCCTAATATAGCACATATTTCGTACTTTCTTCTAGTTTGCTTTTACCTGCATGATCTCTAGAATTGGTTTGTGTCGGACTCTTTTCCGTTATAGACCCACTCTCTGTTCTTATAATTTGTTGGTTTCCTCTTCTTCTTAGGCGTTCGCCATTCACTACTAGACATATACGCATATACCTATGTCCTCCCTAATTCCTTCCAAACCGTCTATTGTCTTTGTCGCTTTGCTGCTGGAGTCTTCTTGATGCATTTCGGCATCACAAGCAAATAAACAGTTTATAAGAAGAAAAGAAATCTGCAATAGTTGGAATTGAACCTATAAGTCTTTGAGATTTGGGTTGGGGCATGGCCTAGGATATCTTGTTTTTTTCCTGGGTAATTTTTATTTTTGTTTTCATTGGTTAAGTTTGGCGTCAAATTCAAATTTAACCAATGCAAACAAAAATCATTAAGTTGCTTCAAAATTTTTGGATTTACTAAATAAATTTTTCTTCATGGTATAGTACCGCCAAAGGGCTTTCAAACAAGTTGTTGCTGAACCTGATCAGATACCTGGTTTATGAGTTGTGGGGCGTTAAATTCAAAATTTTGAAAAAGTCCGGTATATAGTAAAACTGTTTCCCTTGAATTATGGTCTTCTTTTATATCCGCTACTCAGATTTTCAAAATTCTGCTTCTGAAAAAAATGCTACCAAGAAACATGTCTAACTTCCGCTTCCGGCTTCGGATTTTTTTGAAAAGCTTATTTTGTCGATGAATTTTCGATATACCCCTTCATTTCAACTTTCATCCAAATCGGTTCACGTTTCTGCGTTAGAGACGTTACATACATACACACACACAAGCACAACACACACACCCTCAACCAGACATTTTTTTAAAACCAGTTTTTTGGGTTCCTGGAGGTCCAAAATACGTATTTCCGCGAAAATCTCAATTCCGAAAATTTTCATGATATCAATATTAATTATAGGTACCAGTGGTGGTATATGAGAAAGTAAATATGGCAAGAAAAAATCGCGCTTGTATGGAATAGCTTAGCAAAAGCTTACTATTAGCCCTATTAGCGTTAACCATAGTAACATCTTAAAATTAACGCAAAAAAAAATAGAACGTGACTTTACTTTATTGTTAGTTTAAACGTCACGAAAGGGGTTTATATTATCTATGGTCACGAACGTCACTAGAATTTTAGTGCATTGTATAGTTCATATACGTATGTAGTATCTGTAATAATGTCTGCGAATGCATCAGATTATTATTTACATATTGAGGAATGTTATGAAGTGATGAATCAAGCAAACGAATGTCACAAAAACGTATAATTATTATAAAATAATGCTTTTTGAAAAACTATTCGCTACAAACGCTGTTACAGCATCCATACTGGACACATTTTGGGTATTGCACTTCTGTAATTACTTTGATGCATAAATGTTTAAACAAGCAAAGACAACTTCGTCAACAAAAGAATTTGGCAGAAGCATCTGCCAAGGAAAGAAGAAAGAAATAGTTGAAACAGAACTTAGTAGATATTAAATAGTTCTATTTCTAAATGTTAAGATCAAATTTGTGAATAAATAAAAGGTATTCAAACATTAAGTAATTAATTGCTTGAGAATGTCAATAAATTAATTTGTTAAATTATCTTAATTAATCAAATGTTAGTTATGGCAGAAGTTGATAATTAATGTTAACCAGTTAACTGCCTAATTTTTTTTTCAAATTATAATGTTCAACAAAACGCTAGGAACCAATTAGCTACCCAAAGTTTATCTAGAAATTGCCTGGAGCAGGTGTGGTCTTCAATCATGTTAAATTTTATTAATTTGCTATTCTTCAAGCTTAAGTGATTAAAAGTCGTTCATTTTTAAAAAGTAACTATTAGATAAATTAGGGTATGGATGACTTTAGGACGCATGGAGGTGGGTCTTGAAAAAGCAGGGAATATAGCCCTGCACCTGTTTAGATTCGCTGAAACGACCTTGAAGCGCAAAGTTTTTGGAACCACTTCAGAACCAGTGGCCTGCGTTCAGAACTACATAACCACAAACTTAACCTAACTTTTGTGCAGGTGCTGTCGTTATTTTTTAAATTTTGGAAAACAAGATCTAGAAAAAAAAGGTAGGTAAAGCCTGCTGCGATGCTGCTAGTATTTATGAAACGTCAAATAGATATTAAAAGAATTTGTTATAATATTCTCGATAAAATCATGCATCCAGATTTATCATCCCACTTGCATTCTCCAGAGTGTAACGAACTTATTTCAGAATTAAAACTTTGTCATAAAAATGTATGTAAATTAACGTTTTAACAATTTTTCATAGTATTATCTCATTGCAGAACCCATTTCGTAAATTGTTTGGATATTGCAATGCTATTGATAGTCAAATGGTGAAGTGCTTAAAAGAAGAACGATTAGCGAAAAGAAAAAGAAATTTCGAATTATCTCAAGCAAAAAGAGCAGAGTTACAGGCCAAATTTGCTAATCAACGCCGCGAAGAGGACACAGAAAATAATTAGTGTGTAAGCATAATTTACATTCCAATTTAACAAAAATGAATCAACCCGATATTTTAAACTCCATAAACATCGATTCATTTGAATTTTTAAGCGTGAGCGACCGTTATTATGAACATAAATACTGTACTAAATTCAGCACCAAAAACAATTTAGATCAAAGGATTAGTTTCCATTCAAACAGAATCTGTATGATATCTTTAGCAGAAAATCATCCCATCATGAAATTAAAAAAAAAAATTTTAAACGTAAATTGTCTTGTGGATAAGGTAGATCGTTTGTCAAATCCTGCTTCTGGTAAAGGCAAACGTGGTGCACAAAAACTTAATCCTGATTCTATTCTTTGTTATATTGAGTGTGAGGGGGGCTGGTCATATCCTGTTTACAGTTGTGTTTCAGGAAAATTGTTAGAAATTAATGAAAATTTGATATCAAATCCAAATTTGTTAGTAGAAAAACCTATGTCTGAGGGATATATAGCTTTACTTTTGCCCGTTTTAAATTTATATGCTAGTTTAAAAGATTCTATGCTTAGTAAAGATGATTATTTTGCTAATGTAGAAGATGATGAACAGTTAAATGAGTAAGGAAATGTTATTTCTTAGAAAATCTGGTATTAATTGACTTATTTTTTCCGTGTAATATTTAAATAAACTCACATTTTCCAAATATTTCAATTTGTATTTTTAACATGACTAGCGGCATCTCGAGCGGCATTCTAATACTTGGGAATTTGTTATCGTATCACAAAGTTTAATTTACTTTCTCCTTTGTTTTAAACACCACCTCTCAATTTTCCCCCCTAATTTTGAACGTTTGACGTTTTGATTTTTTCGTTTTAGACGTTTTTTTTATCTCGGCCTTTCAGAAAGTAAAATTATTATACCGAATTAGAAAAAATTATGTGTGCAATTCGTTAGGAAAATCAGATTTTTCCTAACTTAGTACACAAATAACTATTTCATATCAAGAGTGATTTTTTTTATTTTTAATTTAAGACCCTTGAACTAACATGCTGGTAGTGTATTTTTAATGCAGAGAGAGTTAATGGAGCAAGTCAATAGGTATTTACTCAATTTCCATGTGCATAAAAGATTTTCAAAAAAGTATCCTAAATTATAACAACTTGATTGAATTCCGTATAAGTGTGTGAAATTAGTAGAGTTACCTACATAGCTAAGACAAACCAAACCCGGTGTGAAAGCGATGGGCCTACAAGACCTGTGAAAGTTTGGAATGAACGAGTAGAGTTACAAAGAGACATAGTGGCCGCATAGTGGATATCACCACTATGCGGCCACTACCAACAAATCGAAGTAATGGGAACATTAAAACTATTATAAAAATATAAATAAATTCAGCTTCTGATGCATTTTTTAGCAAATTATCTTAACTTGCAAAATACTCAAAATAGATCTGAAAGGTTACCATATCCCTTGAGTCCCATACAGGAATTTTTGTTGCCGGATTATGGAGGAGTAGAAGCTCTCCTAGATATCGTTCGTATAGAGGAATATTCTATTGCTTATTTGGGGAAAAGGTCATGAACGAAGTTATGGGAAGAAGCAAACTGAGACTGGCCTCTTGAGCAACCATCTTTGGGTCTGGAACCTGTAATCCCTATCTCACTAGATCCCCTAGGTCTGTCATTAGACAAGAGCTGGTATTGCAAGCTGAGGACCGCCAAATACTGTGTAGTTATGAGGGAAGAATTAATTGGAACACTGTAGTCTTAAGAAGCACATGCACATAACGGGACTGGTATCACGGATATATCAGAGATAATGAGACAGTAGGGCACGTATTAGGTCACTGCCTTGCTCTCACACGAATAAGAGCATCAATACCAGGAAATTTCTGCCCTGACCTGGTTAGAATCAACAACACGTTAGCCATCTAATCTTTCTCTAATTATCACCGCTCTTCCTAAAATCCAGAATCTGGTCTCTTTAAATTAAAAACAAAAGTCATACTGTACAGGGTGATCCAGGGTCCAGATAGGTACCTATCTCGGTAACTAATCTATGATCAAAAATGATTTTCATCTAGTATGGCTATGGAAGAACAAATAGCTGCCTTTACAATTGGCTAGTATGTACTTGATTATAATAAGGAGGAAACCAACGGCATATTCTGACCTAATTTTTTGAAGCAAATTTAATGTTGTGGGCGAAAGTTTGCTATTCGGGTCTATTGCGTATGCGTACCGTAATCGTTTATTTAACGACAGTCATTATCATTTAGAAATGATATCGCGTGTTTTCGGGTATTGGCGTACTGTAGCAACCAAACGTATGTAGCCTTCGAACATACACTGCTCCTTTATGGAAGAGCATACCGTTTGAAATTGACTCAAGGAAGATTGACAAGCACAGACATATGTTAGGAACTAGTATTTTCTGCGCATGCGTGCGATAATTTGTTATCTGTTTAAACGATTTTTCCATATCCCTATTATGAATTATGAATTAAAAGACTGGCCCTTACTGAGATATGGACTTCGAATTTGGGCCACCCTGTACAAGAAGTTTAACACCTGTAGTACATTTAAATGCTCCCTCTTTTTCTATAGTAAGACATTTGAACAATTTACATTACAATTGTTTTAATTATTATGAATACTACTTACAATTCAAATTTTTTTTTAATAGGAAGTACGACAATAACTATGGATAAAGCAAGTAGTTTATACGAACTTACAAAACAACTCTCAGCACTACAACATTTGTATGATAAACGACAACAGTCAGTAAAAATTAAGTCAAAATTAGAACTTCGAGATACCATAAGAGAAAGTTTTAAAACATTTAATAGTATTGTTGCAATACCTCCCACTTTCTGTGATAATGCAGTAGAAAAAGAAGGAGCTGAAGAATCACATTTGGTAATTGAACGCAAAAATGGCCCATATCTTCAAGATTTAAAAGAAAAAATTGATGAATTATTTATAGTGGAAGAAACTGGAATCAATGAAGCAAAATTACCCGAAAATTTAGAAGAATGTATGGATGAATTAAGAATTGAGATTCAAGAACAAAAGGAACAACTTAAGTTGTACACTTGTTTGGCAAATAATTTTGAAGCTATTTTGGAAAATAATTTTACTGATCAAATTTCAGTTGAGGACCATATATTTAAAGGAATTGAAATTGATCCTGTAGAAAAGGATAGCATTTAAGTCTTTGTTTAATGTATCATTATTATATAATTTCACTATCCTAATGCTACTGCTTGTATAATGTACCTACATTTCGGATATTTTTAAGAACGCATTTTAAAAAAGTTTGATTACATTTTTATCTGGTCGTTTTTTTAATCATACCAAGTCCAAGGGTTACCTAAACATTTGAAAATAACAAATAAAATCGTTTTTGGACGACTAAAACAAAAACACTTGTTTTGCATATCTTTTTAACAATTGTAAAAGGGGTCTCATACAGCACGATTTTTTTTCGAATTTTGGTTTTTTGTTTTGATTGGTTAAATTTGGCGGGAAATTCAAATTGAACCAATGAAAACAAAGACAATATGGCAAGAAAAAAATCGCGCCAGAAGAGTAGTGGTGGGTAACGTCATTTGCCATACTAGGAGTAGAACACGAAAGCAAGTGAGATCGTCGTAGGCTAGGAATAATAGGATGTTGGTTCTCTACCTGTAAGTTACATAAAGATTCTAATTCCAGGGTCGAACTTTTACAGTAAAAGAAATTCCATACTGGTACTACCCTATTACTGAATACGTTCCCCTTGCTTTAGTGAGTATTTTCAGCCTAAGCAGATTTTCACCCGTTTAACAGGTAGTAAAATTAAATCTTTGTCAATGGCCGAGGGTGATTTCACTTGCTTTCCTGTCCTATACCATACGGCAATGGTAAAATACCATTATAGGAACCCTTTAAATTGAAATGGAGCGAAAACCGCGCTAGATACAGTAAAATACTATAGGACCAAATTTGTAGAACATAAAATTTCGTACAAGAATCTGCCTGAAAGCACATGTCTAATAACTTTAATAATTTGGGTTTGGGAATCGTTTGGAAGTTAGCATAAATTAACAATTCTGGTTTAAAATTGAAAAGCAGCGAAAACGGCGCAAGATATGTGAAAATAACATAAGACCAAAATAGTAGAGAGCGCGACTCTTATACGGTAGTGATTGATAGACTTCAAAATATTTTTGCACCTATGCCAAATTGCCTGATTTCAGATCTCGACTAGGAAATCATACTCGAACAAAAACTATTACGTATTAAGCAAATACATCTTATTACTATTTCCCGTTAAAATCGATATTTTATTTAATATTTATTATTGTTATAAAAAATATTAACTTGATACAAAAATACCTATTAAGGGATTCTATTTCGAGCATTATAGCAATAAGATTTAACCAAAACTTCAATTGGAACGTAATTAGAAAGATGTATTGGGAAAATTTTGGATTGAGCATTTAAAAATGGCATAATAATAATGTCTTTATTCAGAAATAAATTTATTTAAAAGTTATAGTGTATAGTAGACTAGAACGGTACAATACAAGTTACACCAACGCTTTATGCCTTAAAGCTATAACCTTAACTGCTATAAAAGTGATTGTCTTTTTATTGTTGATTTGAAATTCACATCCATGAAACACATGATACAAACAGTAAAAGCATTAACTTTAATAACAAACATCGATATTTGAACATTTTACACATATTTTATTGTTGACAAACATCACAAAGCTATAACACTTATATTAACTGCTATAATATAATTAAAGAATGCATTATACAATAGAAAATTGGTATAAACTCAGCAGAGGTGAGCAAGTTCTGAAAGTGTTATATTTTGGACCACAGCTCGGAAAGAGATGGGCGAGTAAATATGGTAGGATATAAAAAATTGTGTCATAATATTTATATACGTTATATTGGCAGAGATAAGATTGTATACAAAGACATTTTCATTTATCATCTCTAGTCAAGTACCTACCTTTGTTATCAGCTTGCAATTAAAGGTATATCCACTACTACTGCGTGTACAGAATTAAATAGTTCTAGGTTTTATATTTGTGCAACATATAAATAATTATTTAAATAACAAATTGCAATCTGGTTTTACAATAACAAAACAATTTTATATTTTTATGGCACCATATATTTTTAGGCTTTTTTTGTTGTAAATAATAGGTTTTAAAATATAAGTGTAAAGTTTCCATCGATATATACAATATATTATAAATGTACAGTAACACGAACCTTGATAAATAAATACCGGCAGAAGTTATTTAATCGATATAGATCCTATAAGGGATAAAGGATTTCTAATTGTTGGCAATTTGAAAGGGATATACTATCAATATACAAAATAGAGTTTCTCATTTTTTTTAATATTTAATTTAACGACATCAGCTCATTGCTGCTAACATGAGGGAACAACCCTAAAACACTCGAAATTTGAGCGAACCCCTATCCAGGGATCTTTTACATGCAATGATACTGTACCCTAGTTTTTTGTCAAAATCTTGAGCTAATTCTAAATCTCTGCTAAATTTTTTTTCACCAACATTCAGATAGTCTCTTATGCTAACTCAATTGGGCGGTCAATTGAAGACAGTAGTTTCAAAATTGGTATAAAATAATTCTAGCAATATTGATAAAAGTGTAAGTAATACATTGCTCTGTTTAGAACCTTTACCAGTTACTCTTTTTTTTTTGAAAAACTGCTCTACAGAATTAAACAACTTTTGCGATTAGTAATAGAAATAGTTTTATCGACATTATTTATTATGTTATAGACCCTACTACAGTTGCTAACGTATTTGAAATTGACATATCAAGCACCAAACTTCATATGAACGAAAGGCAGATATTGAGACAATATGGGTTAAAGCTCTGAAGGACTTTGACTTTTTGAAAGTCTAGGGAAGGAGTATCGTTCTTAGTTGCAAGCATTGAATAAGAAACATTGATATGGTGTTGCATGCTGTAATGTACACATCACAATAATTTTCCTGCTACATTTTGATTACCGTGCTAGTGGCAGGATTTCTTGATAACCTAGCATGAATCGGAATCACATACATAACTAGATACATCCCTTGCACTTTTTACATTGAAACTATCATCAGTTAAGTTCATTCCATGTTCATCTACATTTTACCAATCCCTTGAAAAATATTTAAAGCTAATTTGTGGTGTTGCTAAATATTTGAAGAATGAAAAGTGAAAGTAAAAGAGATGTGTCCCAAAACAGTAATAGTTTTTCCATTGTAACTTAAAACAATTTCTTTTTTACTGCCGTATATCTCTCCATATAAAGATCGTAGCCTTCTAGGTCAGCGATTTCTTTTACTTCAAACAAGTTTCCGTCGAGAGCAAGATTTGAAATTTTTGAATCCGTCAAGATCCCGGAATGTATAGCTGTTAGCTGCAAACAATTTTCTTCTAATCTTAGTGTTTTTAATCTAGGACAACTAGCAATATGTACTGATATTTCCGATATTTGGTTTTGATTTACAATTAGTTCGATAGCATAAAGCCCTGAAACTTCTGATGGAATACAGCTAATTTCATTTTTGGAAATATCCACGACATCTAAATGTTTTAACCCACAAAATGCCAACGGAAAATCTTTCAGTCGATTGTCAACTAAATAAACTTGTTTTAAGTTTATTAAATTAGATATGGTTCTTGGAATATGCGTTAGATTATTATGAGACGCATTGAATAATTCCAGTTTTGTTAGTGCTCCGATGCAGTCAGGTAGTTTGGTTAACTTATTTTTATTTAAGTTTAATTGCTTGAGATGTATAAATCTACTAATTTCATTCGGCAATATTATAAATTTGTTATCTGATATATCCAAAGTTCGCAGAGTTCCTTCTAGTTGCACAAGGCCAGGAGGGAACTCGTTTAATTTCTGTTGCGAAAGTTTCAACACTCCTGTTTTCTTTGATGTTTCCAAGTGTTGTTTCAGTCCGGAATTTCCCATTATTACATTAAATTGATCCTTATTTTACAACATTCTTGAGAGGATGTAGACAATGGTTTGCAGGTTAAAATATCACAGGGCGGTTTTTACATATCTGTTGAAAATAACAAAAATATGGTATACAGTATTAGTCATTATGAAAGTATTGAGTTTACCTTCTTTTAAAGAAATAGAGATATTTGCATTTTAATTAAAATTACTGACACTACACGTATTTATTTATCAAAATGACAGCTACACAACATATGACAACTGACAAGGATAAAAAAAGGAAGTGTCTATAATCACGCTACCCTAGAATTTTAACGTGATTAAAATTCCGGGTGTGGCAGATAAAGATAACACAACAAAGGAAATATATTAATTTTATTGTGTAGTTTTGTTACGCATCTTTATTCTCTTTAATACCTAAATATTGACCCACTGGGCTGATACTCTTTTTAGAGGTTTTGGCAACAGAAAGAAAATAAAATAATAAACAGCACAACGAATAATGAAAACCAAATTATTCAATAATTATTTTAAATACTAGGAACACAAACCCCTACCACCAAAATATTTAAGTAAAACCTAAATAAGTACGTATTTTGGCATCCTCAATAGGAAAAATACTAAACTTAAATTTATTGACGTTTTCAAGCGTTACTTTGTTAAAATCCATAATTATAGAAATAATAAATATTAAATAAAAATATCGATTTTATTTTGAGAGATTGGTTTAGCAATAGTGCAGACTTAATTTGGAACAGTCTTTATAACTGGCTCGTAAGTCGAGAAAAAGTATATAATATAAAATGAATGGAATATACTGACACATGTTTCCAATAAGACATGCCAATGACATTTGGTGACACGACTTTCCTAACGGACAATTGCGGACATTACAAACAAACTACGGCAAAGTCGAATCACGTGACCCTTGTGGAAGGTGCTGATTGGCCTGTTTTCTTTCGACAAGAATCACTTGATACGAAGTCAGATTATTTGACTTGGAATATCAACCCTGCCTACTTGACCCCCTTTTTTTGAACACGTTTTCTGTCACATCGATGAATCCAACGTCTACTGTGACGTTGGATTCATCGATGTGACGAATAACAATAAGGACCAGTTGTATCAAGTGATTGAACTCCCAGTTCAGCTGATCCACGATTAATTGTCATGGATATGATTGTTATAACAATTGGTATCCATGACAATTGATCGTGGATCAGCTGAACAGGGAGTTCAACCACTTGATACAACTGGGTACCGATTCTCGAGTTCATACGCCTGCAAGTCGTATACGCTATCCTGGTGTTGCCAACCGTACTATTATTTTACAACCGCGTTCCACAAATTTTTTGAAAAATAATAGTACCCGAATTGTTCTATTATTGAAGAATAGTAGACAGAAATCCAATGTTTTGTCAATCTTTTTCATTGTACTAGTATTTTGCCCCTGTTGTTCTAGAATAAGCACTGTTAAAGTTGGCAACGCTCGCTATCCGACTCATAGCGTACACGCTTGGGGGCGTATAAACTCGAGAATCGGTACCCTGGGCCTTAATGGTGAACTGGCAATTTACATTCAAGTAAAAGAAAAGAGAGGTAGAATATGTACCTAATACCTAGATTTCTTTTAGAATTTCTGTAAAAAATAAAAAGTCCGGCCGAGGTAAAATAATCACAATGAGACATTTCTATCGTAATGTGATGATTTTCAGTGAACTATTTTACCAACAGACAAAAAGCACGGGAGTTATCGATCAACTGTTTTTGTGTCAAATGACATTGCAGATGACAGCACCAATAGGTTATTTTGTATTTTCCTGTTTTCCCATTTTCCTTTTAATAGTGCAATGGATAAAAATAAAGGAAAACATTCCATTTACAGTATGTATAAACTTCTGTAGTTGAAAATGTAGAGTAAATACACCAAAAATTAATGTTTGTGATGTGGGGTGCTAATGGGTGTTGTTAAATATGACATCTACTCCAAAATCTGGAACTGGAAAACATGTACAAGGTAAGATAAATGTTTTTATTGATACGATAATAATTTTCTTTAAATTTCTAATTTGCTAGTTCCGAAAACAGAAATTGTTTACTGAATTCTGTTTTCGTATGTTTTTATTCCCTTTCCTATTTCTTTAGCTCCTGGGATATTTCACCTGCGAGTTTTGTACCTGGATGACCTTTTGGCATTTAATCGCTGCTCCCCGTTTTCTTTCGCGCTCGAAATTGTTTTTCTTATTTTTCAGATAGAGATAACTAAAAAACGTTGAATTTTGAAAAATAAAATTAAATGACATGATAGGTACTATCCATAAATAGCATCATTAAGGAAATTAAATTAATGCAGTGTGATGTAATATGCTAACAATTTAGTCCGAATAGCACGGGTCTTAAAAATGCAAGGACGCTCCTTAATAACAATGTATAATTTTTCTTTGATAGGTATATTTTGTACTGAAAGTAAAATACAATAACATAACGCAACAATTTTTTTGTGTTTTATTATTTTAAGTTCAATTGTGAAGTTTAATTCAGATTTATATTATCGATGATTCAGATTGTAACGTTTATAAGTATCTACCGCTAGTAAATATAATTTAATGCAGATTTAGGAATTAAACGATACTTATAAATAAATAGAAATCAAAATAGGGGTTTTATCGATTTTATTATAATCATGCAATATTTTCTGAAATATACAGGATGAGTGTTAAACTGGATACCTACCTCCGTTATCTGAAGTATTAAAATAATTCTGCTTGCGTACGCTATAGTCAAAATCTTTTTTAGGTTTTTCCGGCGATATGTTCTGAATTGTTTGCACTTCCGGGACTGAAGTGGCTTGTTTAATCCATCCAGATCCAATAGGAACTGAAGTAGCCTATTTGATCCTTAGGTAATAAATTAATGTACATTTTTAATCCCTAGGGGTTAAATTTGAAAACTTTTACAAATTGCCGCGTTACCATATTGTTTTTTGGCATTTTAGACATAGGATTCACGACCTTCTTGATTTCGAAAATGACGGCGTGATAGAATTTATGCGAGGATTTATGGATAATTTTGTAGTTATCGATTGTCACTTTGACACGAACAAATTTAGAATGATTTAATATTGAAATAAATATTATCCGGAAATGCAAAATATTATAAACACTTTTTAAAAGTTTGAATTTACAGATTATTTATTGTTTGTGAAAAATGTTCAAAATAAATCTGGCTATGCTATGTATAGTGCATTTGAGTTTCATTTTTGAGAAAAAAAGCTCAAATTGGTCGTACCACGTTTTATATCGAATATAAATCGTGTCTACAATATTGCCCCTGCCATTTATTAACGTGACACCTGAATAACTTTTTCAGGAACTTTTTTATTGTTAAAGATAGAAAGTTTGTGCTTGGAGACAATTTGTATGGTTAGTTATAAGCTTTATTTTTGGTATGTCGGAAATTAGTTTCCGTTTCCGGTTTAACCGGAAGTAAAGCTAACTTGAAAATTTTAAATAGAACACCCCTCGGAACACCCTATATATTTTTGCATTTTTGGATTTTAGTTTGTACGTTAACGAATAAATGAATAAAACTAACGAATAATAATATCTTAGGTTTATTAACAATTTAACGAATTTAACTAAATATTACAATAAAATTTACTGACATTTTCAAGCATTACTTTGTTAAAATCCATGAAAAAAAACAATGCTGCTGGAGGTTTAAATTTGGGTGTATAAAATTTAGCTTATGATCTACGGGAAAGGGATTTGTATAATTATTGTGGAATGTTTGTTAATTATTGTCCTCGAATTCATTGTACGAAGATCAAATAACGGATTTCGTGACCGCGCAATCTAATTTTTATATTCACTTCTATCACATTTTTTTTTTGAAATCAAAGTCAGTTTCAAATTTGTACGTAGGTCGACGTAGGTAGTGTACTATGTACTAGGTGTTAATGATTACGGAAACAACCTTCTATTGCGAAAATTCATTTAGGAGGTCATGCAGATATCAGTTTGTATTGAGTTTTATAAATAAAGTGAAATAAACGCGTTTCGATGCGTCCTATGATGTTCCCAAGCGGAATTAAAGGATCGAAGAAGGAGAATGTAAACGTAAAGAAATTAAGGCCCGGAATTACAATCTCAGTTTAAACCGCTACAGCGTCTCAGTTAAACTTCAGAATACAAAGGGAAATCTTGGGGAAATTCGAAGTTAAACTTCAGTCTCTGGTTTAAACCGAAATTGTAATACCGGGTCTAAATCGAATATACTTATTCAGGAAGTCATTATTCTTTAGATTTTAGTTAATTTTTTAAAATCTTAACATTTTTCAAAATAAAAAAGTAGAATGAAAAATTTTTAGGTGATAAGGTTCAATATTGTATTACATTTTATTCTTGTTGATGTTACCCCCAACACCTAAGGATTGTACAGTTCAGGTGTTTCCTAAAACTTATTCTCAATTTATTCTACAGTAGCATTTATGCTTTTTGAAATATTTAAAATAAGAAAAAAAATAACATTAGGTACTACTTAATTTCCGTACCGCACGAGATTCGAACCGATCTTTGTTATGATTCTTCATTATCTTGTCTACTCCAGTTTGGTGACTAATCTGAGCATGGTTTATAGAATGTGGTCGGTGGCATGAAAAATTGTTTTCAATCAAAATTTAAAATATCACTCCTATACAATCAGATTTTGATTATTTTCCAACAACACTGCTTACCAACGTACTTAATCAGTGAACTTGTAGAGATTTTAATGTAGTGGTCGTTCTTATAATATTGCACTTGTGTTTATGATTTGACAGCAGCTTATATTTAGTGCATAGTTTAAGCGGTCTAGACTGTTTTCTTTGGAGAACTGAAATTGCACACATAGCTTGTGTCAAAAATAACCAAACATAAATCTGCGTGTACTCATCTGGACACTAGCCAGAAACTACCATACGTATTGGGCTACCCCGATTTTAGGTAGGTGTTCAAAATCTCTATAGGAACATTTCTAGGATGCGGCAAACTATTGAACCTTAAGGAATATTTTTTAACTTTTATTTTATTCTGATAAAAATTACTTTCAGTTAATCGGGATATTAATAAAATATTGTAAGTAAGTACTATGGAGAAAGTATGAATGTGTTAAACGCAAGTTAAAACGTTTTTGTTCTCAGGTTCTTTTTTTAAATATACCGACTGCTTGAAATATTCATACGTATTAGGGTCATTTCGTCATTTCCAAATCATGTTATGTAGTAGAGAATGGACAGTCAAAAAATTGGTGAAGTGTAGGTACTATGTACATTAAAACGGAAAAAACTCTTCGCTCGATTTAGTTCAATTAAATTTTGTGTGCGTCTTATCAGATTGTGGAGTGCGGAAACTGGAAAGTGGCCAATAAAAACGTTTAATTATTTACTTTTGCAATTCCTTATTTAAGAAAATTCAAATGTAGGTTCTGACGTGCTTCAATTCTGTGGTGCGTGTAAGCAAACAAAGTAACAGTCTAGTGTGTTGATTACAATTTATTATTGAGCAATTAAGAGGTTAATTGTTTGGTGCAATGCCCGAGTATCGTGAATTGTTACGGGAACCTTCAGGGAGAAGACGAAAATACAGAGTTCATGCGCGCCATAATAGCTGGAATAAGGAATTACCAAAGCAGTGGACTGTACTATTGTCAGTTTCATCTTTTGAACCTGAATTTGAAGGTACATAATATTGAAAAATTGTATAACATAATCCCATAAATTCCGGATATAATGAGCGACGACTTATCACCCTTGTTGTAATCGGATGTCGTTTACGCAAAAATGGTTAATCGAGTCTATTGCGTACCATAATCATTTATTTAACGACAGTAGTTTACTTAACGATAAAACCGAAGTTCACGTTAAGATTTTGAACCACTCTCGTCTGGGACATCTTCGGTTACAAGATACATGATACGATACGGGCGTAAAATAAACTTAAACGACTGTCATTAAATAAATGATTATGATACGCAATAACCGATGGGAAAAATAAAGGAAATGAAGAAAGAAGAAGTTACGACGTTATTGGCGGGTTCCTGTCGTTGCAACCGAAGAATTTTACATTTCCAATCAAGTGTTGTTAATTTTGTCATGAATTTCCTTTTTGAAGTGTTATTTAATGATTGTCTTGTTGTTTTTAACTTCGTTTATTCTGCGAAATATCGCTGCTTTTTTTTCACTGTCTGAAATTTCACATAATAGAACGAAAAATTTACTGTTTAGTACTCGTGCAACTCCATTACCATTGCCCTCGGTCTGCTTTTTACTTTCTCATACCATCACCGGCATATGGGAAGTATTGATATCATGAAAATTTTCGAAATTGAGATTTTCACGGAAATACGTGTTTTGGGCCCCCAGGAACCCAAAAAAGTGGTCTAGAAAAAATGTCTGTCTGTGGGTGGGTGTGTATGTATGTGACGCCTCTAAAACTACTGAACCGATTTTGATGAAATTTGAAATGAAGGGGTATTATATAAAAAATACTTTTCAAAAAAATCCGAAACCGGAAGCGGAAGTTACACATAGCATTTTTTTCAGAAGCGGCATTTTGAAAATCTGAGTAGGGGATATGGAAGAAGACCATAATTCAAAGGAAACGGTTTTTTGCCAGACTCTCTAACTTCAAAATGGCGGCCGCTATGAATTTTTCAAAAGTTCGACTTTAACGCCCTATAACTCAAAAACCAATTATCTGATCGGATTCCGCTACAACTTGTTTGAAAGCCCTTCGGCGGTACGACACCATGAAAAACATGTAGTTAGTAAATCCAAAAACGGTCGCAACGGCGCTCTTCCAAAAATTTTGAAATTTTTGAAATATAACAAAAAAACTGGCCACACGATTTTCTACACTTATGCAGCTTTTCTTCTGTTCATATCGAACCCGTATAGTCTCGTTTTTCTCGCTACGCATTCAAATGATTTCCAATTTTACCTCGCGAACTACTGTTGAATACCAAAAACGCGGCAAAAACGAAATGTTTATTTTTAGTATGTGAAAGTCCAGGGGAGGTTTGCATCTCCACTTTTTGTTCTTTGTTTGAAATTTCACATTGTACCTATAGAACGAATATTTACTCGTTCAAGTCCATTACCATTGCCCTCGGTCTGCTTTTTAATCTTTAAACGATATTATTTTCTATTTTGTTACGCTCATTAATTTCAAAAACACAATTAAGTGGCAAACATATAAATAGGTACGTTGTTCCGTATTTCCTTTTCAGATTGTTACAATAGTAGATTTTTTATTCACGATGTCATTTAACTAACCAAGACGTTTTTTCGATTATAATTATTTTCGAAAATAACATTACCGAATGAAATAGAAATATTAGAACATGAATTAAAAAATATGAATGTATATTACTATAGACTTGGCTTTAGCAAATAATGTTGATCAATCAATAAAAATTTCTCTTTCTTTAAACGTCCTTGCTAGCTCCACGGCAGACGTGGATATAATTCTGACACAAAATCCATGGTATTACGTCATTGTCCAGGGGTGATGTCATTAAGTTTGTCGGTGATAGCATCACCTGTTCACTTCTGAGGGTTAAAAAACGTAAAAGTGGCAAGTCCATTCTCATTTGTTTCCAAGATACAAGGGAGTTATACAGGGTGTTTCTTAAATGGCGGACACGGAGAGCACTACGCGATTCTCATCTTAAAACTGAGTTGAAAAAGTATAGGCGATTTTGTCCTAATGTATTTAGTTTCCGAGTTATTCGCATTTTAAAAATTTTAAATTTGACAACATTGCGCATGCTTGCACGGACTTTGTTTTAAACGTTTGGTGTTTTAATAAGGCAGTATGAACAAGTTTCCTAGGTAATAACCTCATAGCTACAATGCACTGTTGCAACATATTGAAAAAAAGTTTAACAACAGATATTTATCAGAAAGAATGTCTTCGGAGGAAGGAATACAACGTATAAAAAATTCCAAATTTATTAAGATTTAATATTTGATTGATGAACAATGCAGAACGGTTAAAATTTACCCGTTTTTCCAAAGCATAAAGGAATTGAATCTCAGTCTTTGACGGAGAATAACTCTGAAACTAGCGAAGCACGGGCATTATTGTATTATATTTTTCCAATCAGTATCTGGAGAGAAATTTCCATTATTAAACAAATTGCATATAGCAATGGTTATAACACTACACTTATTGACACTTTAATTAAAAAGAAAAATTATAAATTAGCTATTCAAAAAGTTTATTCCATTAATAACACTGATAAAACATTAAAATACGTTTCAATTCCATATTTTGGTAAAATTTCAGAAAAGATTGCTAAAATTATAAATAACACAAATAAATATAAAGTCATTTTTAAAACAAATAAAAATATTCTATACTCTCTTTTCAATGCTAAAGACAAAATTAATGATTTGCTAAAATCAGGTATTTATAAATTAAATTGTTCACATTGTGATTCAGTATATATAGGTCAAACAATTAGAAATTTTAGTATTAGGCAAAAAGAACATATCCGTTGTTACAAATATAAACATGCACATAAATCAAATTTTGCTAAACATTTGTTAGAACAAAATCACACATTAACATCTAATAATACAATTAAATTTTTACACTTTTCTGATAACAAAAATAAATTAAATATTTTGGAAGCTTTTGAAATTTATAAACACACAAAAAACAACATACCTTTAATGAATGAGCAAATTGAACTCTTAGATTCTCCTTTACTGAAGATTTTAGAATAAATATGTTTTTAAAACACTGATAAGCGACTGACCTCCGACGGGTTGACTGGGGCCAGCTGCTTCACGCAGTGTTAAAATAATAGAATCAAGGAGTTACTATATTTTGCATTTGTTATAATATTTTATATAGCTTTTGACAATGGCACAATGATGCCGAAATACGTATAAAGCGAATAAATCTTGTTATTTCCCGTTGAAATCGATATTTTATTTAATATTTATTATTTATATATTAATTAGTTAATCAATACTGAAACGAGATTGATAAAATTTGGTACCCAGGGTATATTTGGTACGGGAAATAGTTTGGTAATGTTAAAAATAGAAAAAAAAACCAGGGGCGTGCGTAACGGGTAGGGTGTATTGATTAACTAATTAATAAAACAACACATTTTGAGGCCCCTCTTCAAAGAGCCGTAGCTCCGTTAGAAAGCTTTTCCGGACCCGTGTTCATGAGAACTTTTCTTCATATTTTTGGATGTAGAATCATCTCCCGAAGTTACGGAACGTTGTTTCCGGACACCCTGTATTATGCAACAAGTTTAGAAAAGTGATGTTGTACTGAACAAAAGCTATGTTGAGAACGAGCGCAGCGAGATACTCGACAGCTATACGAGTTTAGTAAAACCACTTTTCTAACGTGTTCCGTATACTATATTTTCGCATTTCATATTCTTCTAACATATTTCACAAACAACTAAATAAAACAATCCAATTTGCTTCTGTGTTTATTAATCAAAATGTAAACAGAATTTTAGTAAAATAATTTTCAAATGGGCGTGGTAAACTTGATTAGCCATTGTGTGTTAGTAAAGTAGGTACGTATTATATTTAATAAATTTAGTTAATATACCCGCCCCCATTATTTGGTCTATAGGAACACGAAATTTACCAAAGACCCTTGGAGTATCCCCCAGGAGGAATCCTGTTTGTGCTAGGAGTATTGGTTGGTTGTATTGGTTCCTCGTAACCGGTACCAAGAACTGGGTTTCCATCTGAAATAGATTCAAAATTGTGTATTTCAAGGCACGTGGAATAATTTTATGCCTACTACCGGGCTACTACTCACCTTTTCTTTTTATTAATTGTCTTCTACTTTCGGTGAGTTCCATTCCAGCTCCGGTCAATGGATTTCTCGGAACTTCTTGTCTTCCACTTGCAGGTCGCTTTCTGGGAGTATTTTCAAGGTGTCCCGCAAAATCTGTAGATGCTTCATTTGCGTCTAGAAATCTTCTAGGGCTTGGTTTGACTTCTAATGGGATATCTTCTTTACACCCCATGCATCCAATGGGAAAAACGTTGGTGTTACTATCCCGCCTTCGTGATATTCTTCCGGAAGGTGAACCTTTCACCGAGTATAATGTGGCGGAACCTCGCCTCGATACCGTTGCTTCTGTAATAGATATATCGTCCTGGGGGGCACCTGATTGTGCTTTATTTTCAAGAATTAGGGGAGGAACGCTAGTTTTAGATTGGGATTTATTTTCGGTTTTGATGTCGTCTTTTACTTTTCCCGAGTCGATAGAATCCGTTGTAGAACCCGCCTTTTCACTAGCTATGTTTAGTTTTTCGAAAACGGTTTCAATTTTTGAAGATTTCTTTTCCATCGGTACATTTTCGTTGGGTGACGAGTCGATTACAGGTTTGCTTTGTGGTAGTTCGCTTTTTATAGAAATATCATGATAAGGTTTGGCTTCATGAAGGCGATCGATAGAAATTTTGGATTCTTTTAAAACCTGCGTTACTGTTTCGTCTTTGCCGATAGCAGAGGCATCGTCCATTTTTGAGGAATGCTAAAATAAATTGTCTTTTAAGATTATAATGAATGAATAGGGTTATATTGAATTAATCCTCGTAGGCGTCTTCCTCTTGGGCATGAATGAAGTAACACGTGAGTTGAAAGGCAAAAAATAGACGTGACGCGTTTTAAAGTCAAACTTAATAAACAGCTGCATATATAATAAGTAACGATACATTTAAATTGCAGACAGTGTTAAGTTGCTCGGAATGCGGTCTATTACAGATTGTAGGTTGCTGCTTAAAATTATGACAGATGATCGACCTTTGCAAAATTTGGTAGCCACACTTCCTATTCGTGGTCATTAGAGAATTATAAAGTTAAAATGCTTACCTCTTCAGCTGTAAATTGAAACGTCAGAAAGAAAATAAAGATAAATTACAGTAATTTCAAATTATGTTACATATTGTGCCAAACAAAATATTTTGTGCATGAAGTAAAGGAATTGTTTTCAAAGCCTATGCGTTTTAATGTGAATATTATTGAACATACCTGCGCAGATAAATTAATGACACGCTATTAAAAGTAGTTGAATGGTTCATTTTTGAGAACTGCAAGAGGGGAAACTCGGTAAATTGGTAAAAATTACTAATAAATAAATTAAATTCAAACCATGGACAGTTTCACCCCCTAACTCTTACGAGTTATATGGCCGTCCCAAACTCCTAAAAGTTGGAAGAATGAAACTGGTTATGCGGCCATGATTCAAACAATTACATTTAATTATTCCTATCCACGAGAGGGACGTGTTCCTGTCTTTTAATCCCCAAAAAACAAGCACACGGTACAAAACTATGCCAAGGGCCGGTTTTTCAGGTCTGGTTTAAATAGTTTAAACCCTTGTTCAGCTAAACCAAGATTAATTGCCATGGATACAATTCTTGGGTAACAACTGTGGCCATGACAATTATTA
The DNA here is from genome assembly GCA_963082805.1 of Hemicrepidius hirtus. Classification (NCBI taxonomy): domain Eukaryota; kingdom Metazoa; phylum Arthropoda; class Insecta; order Coleoptera; family Elateridae; genus Hemicrepidius; species Hemicrepidius hirtus. The sequence continues at coordinate 35,550,895 of OY720159.1, forward strand.
AACTTGGTTTAGTTGAAGTGGGGTTTAAACCAGAATGGAAAAACGGATCCATAGAACGCCCAACTTCATTAATAACAGCTGGGCCGTGCCCATAGGAACTTTACAATAAACTTAGAAAAATTAAACAATGACTGAAATCTAGTAGCTCGTGTGAGCTTCGATGTCGTCCTGGTATCTTCGCGGCATACGTTCAATCTATCTCCTTACGTTTTCTTGAGGTATGTTGCTCCGTTTTTCCAAACGAACTACCATGAGCTGTTGAAGACTTTCTGAAACTATAGGGTTTCTGACCTTCGGATCGAGCTCGATTGGATTAAGGTCTGGGCTAAGAAGGGGCTGATGTTGATGTTGTTCCAGGAACCGCCTTATCTGACTTGTTATTTGTGGCCGGGCATTGTCTTGTTGGCACAGAAATCCAGGACTTATTCGGGTTGTAGGGGTATAATATGGTTTACAAGAATATCTTGGATGTATCAGTCGGCATTTATTCGTCTAGGTACAGCAATGAGAAGTGTGCGAGAAAAATTAAATACCTAGCAGCCCTATCGTGTCGAAACTCGATGATGACGCATGACCATCTCAACATGTCTATTTAAATTTTGAATCATTACTGAAAAGCACGACCACTGATCCATTCCACAATCTGGATGATATTGAACGAATGTGAATTGGTTTCTTCTATGATTCCGAGAAAATCGTGGTTTTTGGGATTGGCCTCCTTGACCTCAGATTGTCCTCCCGCAACCTTTTCTCCATGTTTTCTGAACATACCTGGATACCACTCTAATGGTTCTTTCGAGGCGATTATGTAGATATTTAGCAGGTGCATGTGCCTCATCTAATGGTACAATTACTCGCAGGTTTGTCTTTTTGTACGGTTGTTTAGCACTTTCGACCATAACCAGATTTTCTACCAAAACTTTAGATACCGATTCTAACCCCTCACTCATTATTTCGGGACCTTGTATTTCTGAAATATTCAAATGACCCAAGTTATTTTTCTAGTAGTTTATTCATTCCTCTGATAATCTTTGGATACGTAATTCGGTTTATTTGTTTATACACCGTACATCAACGAGAGAGGAGAAGATAGACTTTGTGGTCTGATCTTCATTATTTTGTAAACTCATGCCTTTGCCCGGCAGTACTTTTTTTATCTTCTTTTTCTATCGTGGATTTGTTTCTTTGTCTCTATCGAATGTTCCCGATGTTCATTTAGGTATAGTGGTGTTAGATGTAAGTACCAACCCTTTCTATTTAGATGTTATCCACCTACAATTTTATGGAGGTTACTTTTGTATCATATATTTTGTCTTTTTGTGTTTTGAGATATTTCTCTATAGTTTGTAGGGCAAATCTTGTGCTGTTATTATAACAGAATCCATTGTATCCTCTTGTTTTAATTTAAAACCAAGAGATAACATCTTTGCTCTCATAAATTTGCTGACTCGTAGTCGCATGGGGTATTCTATGAATGAAGTAGATTTTCCATGAATATTGGGGTAAGTTTTTATGATTATAATATCACTACGACAGTGTAATGATGGAGTGTTAGGGTGCAATAGTGCAGTCATTATCCACAAATTGTGAAATGCTTTTTCATTCAGGAAAGCAAATACCTACTTACTAACAATGTTGTGGGTTTTCGTTTTATTTGATTATTAATATTATCAGTAAATCGTACATACATATTTTGTGTGTCAGCGTGTATTCGTAGTATGACTTACCGTGTTTATTAATAATCCACCACAGTTCTTCCGTTTATGGTAATCGTTTACTCATGCTAGTTATCTTCAGCAAAATTTCAACAAAAATGTTTCCTTATCAGAATTCTGGGAAATACGTGCTATTATCGCCTAGAAGTGTATCAAAATACGTTTGACGTTATCTTTTCTTTTACCTTGGGAAATCTTCATGCATGTACCTATTTGTATTATGTATATGCTTGCGTATACTATTTATTATGATGGATATGGTTACAGGGTGTTTTATTTGCAATAAAAAAGTTAACTTTCTTCGTAGTTTAAAACATTTAATATTTTAAAAAAGTTTAAAATTGATAATATACCGAAGTTATAGCTGGAGGCGATTTTTGGAAACAGCCTGTATGTGGTAGCATTTTTTATAGATCTTTCAGGGACACCCTGTACAGTACTCAATATGAATTATTGACGGACCAAAAATCAATTACCAAATCAAATTGACCTAGTTTAGAATCGGTGCTTTATAATAGTCGACAATAATTCTTTGTTGTAACTTGTTAAGATATTTGTTTATTCAAAGCCAACAATTTCGTTGGTAGTAAAAATTACACTGCAACGCGGTTTCAATATTTCTTTCTGGAATTACAAATTTATTCTTATATATTTTTCTGTTAATAATTGTAGTTAATGCTAGATACAACTTGACCATTTCTAATAATCACTTTTGCTTTTATATCTTTTTGTTCATATTTTCTTCATTGTGTGGGACCTGTGTGGGACAATACTTTCCATTTCGTATCCTATCAGAAATGCTTTGTTCATCTTCCACCGTATTTACTAGAGTTATTTTTTTATTTTCCTTGATCAGATCAGTTACTATATTTAAATTATTCTATATGTTTGTATACATTTTTGTTGCTATTTTAAACATAATTATATGCAGTGTAATTGCCTTTTTAGAAAAAGGTAATCATTTAAACAACCATACTTAGGGTTGTAACATAAAAACTGGACGAATCTACGGAAGCGCTGAAGGGCCAATATCACGCAGAGTTTAAGTCGCTATTAGGCGCGTTTATTTCGACTAACAGACGCGCGACTGTTAGTCGCGTTTATCTCGACTGTTAGTTGCGTTTACCTCGACTGTTAGTCGTGTTTATCTCGACTGTTAGTTGCGTTTACCTCGCCTGTTAGTTGCGTTTACCTCGCCTGTTAGTCGAAATAAACGCGACTAACAGACGCACGACTGTTAGGCTGAGGTTACATTAAATGCGTATGCGTGCGATTTTTTAGTCGTACGCGCACGCACGACTTTTTGTCGTTCAACTTCTGGTTACATTGTTTCCGTTCATCGTAGGACGACGCGACAGCCGCAGTTGTGGACAGTGCAATTATGATGAACCAAGAAATATTAAATGTATATTTATTCGAGAATAGTGTCTTAAAATACATGATTCTAGACCAAACATCCATTTTTGTTAAAATATTTAATAATTAGCTTGAAATATCTGTTTACTTTTGTTTTTCAGTACCTAATATCGCACGTTTAGCGCGGTAAAAACAAACCCGTTTGTTTCGAGTTGATACACGTACGTTCACGTGCGCGCGCGTCACTCTCAATCGCGTACAATGTAACCATACATATTGAAATGAATAGGTTTGTTTTCGTTGCAGTGGTCGTACGTCCGCGTACGACTATAAAATCGCACGCATACGCATTTAATGTAACCTCAGCCTTAGTCGCGTTTATTTCGACTAACAGACGCGCGATTGTTAGTCGCGTTTATTTCGACTAACAGTCGAGGTAAACGCAACTAACAGTCGAGATAAACGCGACTAACAGTCGAGGTGAGCGCAACTAATAGTCGAGATAAACGCGACTAACAGTCGAGTTGAGCGCAACTAATAGTCGAGATAAACGCGACTAACCGTCGCGCGTCTGTTAGTCGAAATAAACGCGCCTAATAAGCGACTTAAACTCTGCGTGATATTGGCCCTTCAGCGCTTCCGTACGAATCAGTGTATAAACATTGCATTCATGTCGGAACAATTTAAATGTTGCCGGTCGGTAGTTATTACAATAATAATTAATAGTAATGGCATACTTTCTAATAGTATACAGTAAAAGATATGAAGTTACATACATTCTTGTCTCAAATACGGTTGGAAACTCGATCAATAAATTGTTATTCATATGTTGTACAGCACTAAATTTCTTAATAAGGTGCTGAGAATTTTCAACAACCCCATAACAGAATATTAAACTATTTGATAACACACTTGAAGAATGAGTTAATATTGTATTTGTTTCTTCGGTGTTTCTGTTTGTTTACCTTGTTTTATTATGAATTAGGGCATAGCTGTGTTCTGGATTTCCAACAATCATTCAAAATTAGTGTTCTACACATTACGGGCATGCAAATCTCCTAATCTGAATATTTTATTTCCAATGGTGGTCCAATTATTTAATTAAATGTCATGTTTCAGTTTCATATGTGTGTATGTTATTAATTAATACCTACATATTGAGATTAGATATTAGAGCAAAACTTCATTTAATGATTTCAATGCTAGATTATGCGAGAAGTCTTCTAAATGAAAGTAGATAATAGAAAAGTATATAAACAATTTAGGTATACATTTTAGGCAGCAAATACTCCCAGAAAGTTTGTCGGTCGAATTTGTGTACACCCTGTATAAACTACCTACTATATGCCTTGAAAGACAAAAAAAATGTTTAATGAATATCTTGGCTTGTATATTTGTTTCGGAGTTACTTACATCCCTTCTAAATTTTACGCATAAAAAATTATTATTGCAATAAATTTATCATTAACAATTAGAAGAAATTTGAAAAGGTTTTTTTAATGATAATTGGTCAGCTTTTCTTTGAAAAATATGTAGCCATAAAATTATGTACTACTACTATGTCTTGGTGTATATACGGTATTAGTTTGTGTTGAAAAATTTATCATTTACAGAGCCGTAACGATAATCGTGTACAATATGCTCTATTATTATTTATAATAATTGTGCTTACTCCGAAGGGAAAATTATTTATCAGTCTGTGTTTGTAAACGATGCATGTTTTATCTAAGAAGTGCTTTTACCTGCACTTCCGTCTTATAAGTAGGGGACACTTACTACTAGCATTGAATATAGTAGTAGCTACTAGCAGCATATGGCTCTCCTCCACCTAACCCTTTAGCTAGGATCAATGTTGAATCCAGGGGGGACGGATTGAAATCGACCCCCCCCCCGCTGCGGGGGTTTCAACATTAATATTAATTTTAATCACCACAGCGTTAAAATGGTTAAAAATAGTATATTAAGTATTAAGAACGGTAAGGACATTTTACCGATCGAAGACAATAGTTTGGAGGAGGAGCGCAGCGACGACTCCAATTATTGTCTGAGATCGGTAGTCCTTAACGTTCATGATGCTTATGACGTTTTTTGCGCTACTGAATCCGGTAAAAAGAATTTTTAATAAATTAATAATTAATACAGATTCAAATGCGATAATTGTCAGTCTCCGCATCACGTTGCCGTATTGTCGATTGATATATTGCGTTTCTATAGCAATCTGTAAACTGTTACCGCCATTGCAGTTTTTTGTGAAAATTATTTTGAGTTCCGTGCTAAAAATTAATGAAAATGATTCCGAAAACGAAATAGAAGAAGCTTGGAATGTGGGGTGTTCGGTTCTCATTCCTGATAAGTCTAGAGAGACGCTACGAAGGTACCTACAATCATTTTAAAAATTGATGTACCAAGAAAAGTACAAATATTGATGAAAAATCTTTGCTGGCGTACTTTGTTACAAGAAATGAGAAATTAAAAGCTCCAGGATTTGTTTTAACTTGCTTTTTTTTTAACATTGGAAATTGCATTCATTTTATTTAACTAAACTGACATTTGTGACTGACATTAATTTATCAAATTACATGGCACATTCGTTTTGAGTAAATTTACTTACCGTTCTAGAACCCCAAAGTATTTTACCGACGACTTTATCCTTAGCAACTAGTAAACATAACTTACTGTCTTGGAAACAGCCGCGGTAAACAATGAAATAGAGCACAGTAGCGCAAAAATTAAATTTTATGGCACAAGTGCGGCTGCCATAAAAATAGGAAACGATGTACATATACAGGGTGTCCTTTTTTGAAGCTAAGTATGGGGATCTCAGTTAGCTTAAGAGATATGAAGTCGGTTAAATGGAGGTAAAGTTGCATATTTTAATAATAATCTGAAAAGAAATTTGACCTATACCTAATTTTTAGTTTAGAAAATGTCTGAAAAAAAAATCAAAATCCAGATTTTTGTTTTATGCTGATAAATTGAAAACAAGTAAAACTATGAATTTTTAATAAATACTCTAATATCCAAATAATCCTTTTCGGGGGGGGGGGGCTGTAACTCCCTAAGGAAACGTTTGCGGGGCTATGTTTAAACGTGAACTTTTGTTTATTCTTGACCTATCGAGCAACCCTTCCAATTTTTAGCGAATCGTAATGGAATACCCTGTATATTTACTATTATTAGCTAAAATTCGTTAATTATGCCTTTACTGTATAGGAGTTCTTAATATAGGTAGTAGGTACTACTACTTTCTGGTTTTAAATGCGGGCAATCGTCGGCCTAAGATGCAAATGGCCTAAGTCCATTTTTATCAGAAATTGGGTTTGAATGCCATCTGATGAAATATAAGTTAACTGATATAATGGCAATTGGCATAACTACCGTTTAAACCTAAATTACGCAAAATCCAACAAGTAGCAACTTGCTTAAGTCCAAGATATAAAAGCAAACTGCCTAAGTACCTTTGTTTGCATTGTGAAATGCATGGTGCAACACGTGTGTAATTGTTCATCACAAACGAACCCTTATTAAATATCGGTCTCCTGTAAAATTGTGTTGATGCGAGTTAGGCCATTTGCATCTTAGGCCGACGCAATGTACTTTAAAGCCAAGGAGAAAGTCAGTTGTATGGTTATACGTGGGATATACCCAATATACTTTAAATGTTTGAAACATTAATTTTATAGTGTCAATTTCACATTTTATGATAGCCTTTTATAAATCATTCTGTATAATTATATTAAGTAGTCATGCAGTTTGGTCATGCAGGATGGGCAAGTCCCGCCTCCTTGCTTATTTCCTCGTGTGTGTGCAATGAGGATCGAAAATTGCATGTACGTGCCATAAACTATAAATGTATGATCTCAGATTCCCCCACCTTTGTTTATCTTAAACTTTTGCTCACTAGTCACATATGTGTAAGTATATGCGTCAAGTGGCTCTCATGTCGTGCAAGTCGTCAAGTTTCTGCTCGTGCGTAAAATACAAACTATAAGAAGTATATAATAAACTGTGCAGTGTGTGGTAGATAGCAATCTTAAAGTTACTCCTAATCCTAAATAATTGCTTCGTCGATAGTAGCTGTTTTGTTACGTAAATAATGATACGTGAAAGTACAAATTATATTTAGATGCTTTTTAAAATATTTGTTTTGAGTTCTACAAGTAGTGGTTTAGGCACCAAGAACATATTTGGAAGTTGGAATATTTAAGTTGCTTGTGAGTATTCTACTTATAAGGTTAAAGTCGCTTAACAGGTCTGAAGCTTTATTAAAATGTGATGAAGTCTGTTAACTCGTCTTAATGTCTTTGTTTAAATACTTTTAATAATTGACACTTTCGTATGTACAGGGAAAAAATATTTAAAAAAAGAATTGTTAATATTTGTTGTTTATTCTCAATAAAGCGGAATGTAGCCTACCGTGTCCAAACAAGTGCCTAATGCCCTATGAAATAATAGTTGTTTAAATAATAAAATAATGATAAAAACAGGCAAACAAGGGGAAGGAACCCGCTTTAAAGACATCCAGTTATTATACAAAGTGTCCAAAAATAGAGATCAGAAATAATTGGGTGCATTCTAGACATCAAAACAAATAAAATTCCTATTAGCATGTGTTTGGGAAGGGTTCGTTACGGGGTTATAGCTTCCTAAAACGGATGCCCGAATTTTTGCAATAATGAGTACACTTAACTTTGGTTCCGGATAACTTAAGGCTTGACTTTAGGACCCACGGAAATTCAGCTTGTACTATGCACATAACGGTAGCCTGGGTGCGCGGGTATACTAATTTGCACAAAAAACTACGGATGAACATTGAACGGCACTAGCCTGAAATTCAAGGCTCACTTGTTAAAATTATCGCCAAAAGTGCAATTATTTCGCAAACATAGTTTCCTTGTACTTTTTAGGTTCAGAGTATTCTTATATCTAAGTAAGTGTAAAATGGTGTAAAAAGTGTTTTATCGTATATTCAACTTAGGACGTTGTAGCTCCGCAACCATGCGTTTTATGAAATGCAAGGCTCCCACTTGTCCTAAAATACCTAAAATACCTAATTTTTAACAAATACAAATAAAAACCTAAATTATACCTAAATTTCAGTAAATATTCCCAAAATACCTAAATTTCGGTCGCAACGGCGCGCGGCGGCGCTCTTCCAAAAATTTTGAAATTTTTGAAAAATTATTACAAAAAAACTGGTTTAAGGATTTTGTTTAAATTTTCTATACTTATGCAGCTTGGTATTAGCTACATTTTTGTTTTTTGATGAACGCCATAATTCCACTGTGGCGCCCTCTACAAGGTTTTGAAAATCGAAACTTGATGCTCCTATAGCGCCTTTATTAGTCAAAATATGAAAAAAGTTTAAATGTAAAAGATATTCAGTATATAATTCTGCATTCTTCTAAATGTATATCACGTATACAGGGCGTTTGCTTTCCACAGTACGATAAGCAACTTTGTTATTTTAAATGAAACACCCTGTATATTATTATATAATTGAATGCAAAATTTAATTGTCATCACATAATATAAGGTGTTTATATAGCTAAAATGTACGGTTGATGAGAAATTCGTGAATTTTGAATATTATGTTGAATTCTGACGGAAACGAATCGTGTCGGTCGGTCGGTCGGTCGGTAGCGATCGTCCGACTTCGCCAACTGTATTTTCTAGTCGGTACCTACTTAACAGAGTACAGATAGATACGTATCTTGGCGTCTTTCTTTTGTTCATATCGAACCCGTATAGTCTCGTTTTTCTCGCGAGGCATTCAAATGATTTCCAATGCTGCCTCGGGAACTATACTGTTGAATAGCAAAAACAAAATGTTTATTTTTAGTATGGGAAAGTCCACGGGAGGTTTGCACCTCCACTTTTTTATATTTATGTTTAATTTCGACGTGGTTTAATATTGATCTATTAATATCGCCAAATTTTTATGTGGAAATATATACCTAGGTGTTTTAAAATGTTGCATTTTTATTCCATTTAATAAAATTCTCCTTAAGAAAATACCTAAATTTTTTGTAAAAATAGTCCTAAATTCCTAAATAAAATTTCAAAATAAGAGTGGGAGCCCTGGAAATGTTCTCGTAGGGATATCTTTGTTTGTGTTGAGGTCCGTAATGTGTTCTGATTATCAATTTTATTATTGTATATCGATCAGCTATTTGCCTATGTGTAGCCTAAGATATAATGCTATAGTAGAAGTGACTATTATTTGTCGGGTCCAAAGTCCAGACTGTGGTATGAAGTAAGTTAACTCGGCTCACTGTAATTCGAGACATTCTATTGTTTTGCACCAGCGATACCAAAACAGTTTTAAGCTATCTATTTGAATATTAATAAAAATATTGGTCATAAAATCAGAACATGTTGGGAACCGCTGCTGTTGGGAACCCGAATCGCTATCCCAACAGCAACTTTCTGTCAATCACATCTACCTGCTTCGTTCGCCACCGTACAGGACCAACTTAACCGATGTCGCCGTGACGTAAAGAAAAAATCTAGACATACGTTGTATTGTACATGTTGGAGGTTATACTATAAAGAGAAAGTAAACAATAAAAGGGGTACGTGTATTCTTCATTGCTACAAGCGACTAAAAATAATCACTCCGAGTTTATCCATTATATACCGCCGTGAATAATAAAGTAGGTTCTCCGGACATTTCGACCGGAGTAATTTTTCAAGTTTGTCTTTGTAGACATAAATATATCAGTGCAAAGAACAGCGCTAATTTATTCAATAAACTACGTTAATTTTGGATCATCTGATATATTAAATCAAAAACTAATCCGGTCCAATCGTAGAGGGGCCTTCTTATTTTCAAAAAGTATTTTCGTTTTTTCAAAAAAACTATAGATAGGTCGTCTAGACTGGCGCTCAATAGCACGAAAACTACGCATCTGAATCGCCGGTACAGAAGACTCTTAACGTTGTTCACTTAAATTAAAAATGTTCGTAAGTTTTGCGTAAGTTGCTTCACTTGCGTTCACTTGCTTTGCTCTGTTCGCAAACGTTTGTACCGTAAATAGGTAATTATTCTGATAATATTTGAACTATGCGCAATATTTTAGGAGGATTTCTTAAAAATAAATTAAATTTGACGTGTTTCACATCAAAAAAGAATTTCTCATTTTGCTATAAAATGTCATGGTTTATTTTGATGAAAAATGTTTCCGACTCTACGTCGTATAAATTATTTTGATAAATAATATATTATTCAACGAATAGAATGCTATACTTTTTCCACGACCCTATTCAATTTTTATTTATGAATAATTATTGTGATAGTGATATTTCAAAAGATCATTTGTTTATTTCCATGATCACTTGATTCATAGTCTAATATTTTAAATGCACGTTTGTGATTGTTGATTAAGCTGTTTAAGTAATGCATTATTATTTTACTATCACCTGTAAATTATGATTCATACTACTTTATTAAAAATTGTATAGTGAGTATCATTTAATAGGTAGTCGTGGAATAAAAAAATCTTTATTAGTTTTATTGTCTATCCCGATTTGGAAATAGAATCAGTGTGTTAAGAAAACTAAATATTGGTGTTTTCAACTTTAATGCGAGGTATACCTACATTTTTATACCGAACGATAAATTGTGGTATTTATGCTTTGCGTGGATTGCGTGTCATAAAAAGTGTGCTAAGAAAAATTATTCAGAATCTAAATTTAGATTTGCAAACCAAAAATAGTTAGCTCTGTGATGATAATAAACTGTTTTGTTTTCTTTTATAACTGATTTTATTGTATTGCGGTATTCCATTCGGTATTCACATTTTCTTATCACAATAAATTATCAGATATTGTAATTTACATTGGAAGTTGTTATTAAAGACAAAATTATTAAATCATAGAATATTAATATTTCCATATAACATATACCTAGTAAGTTCTTACAGAAGTTTTATAATATTATACAGGATGTTCTTTGAATAAGCTTCCTAGGGTCTTAAGGATAGGTAATGCCTGCGATTGTGAAAATTATTTCGCTTTCCTAATTTTCTATTTGTGTTCATTTAAATGGAGTGACAAATACAAAATACTAAGTAACACTCACTATTTTTTTTAATATTTAATCACGTAAATTCAAACACGATATTGCAAGAGAATCCCATGATAAGAATATAATGTGCCCATTTTATCGTGTAAAATGATTGATTATTCGGAGTAGGCAACACACACGGCGTGTCATAGGGAATAGATAAAAGGCTTGTTTGTTTGTCTGCTCTAAACTGCTTAGAACAGGAAACAAACAACATGCTATCTCATTTTAATGCACCAACACCGTATGTAGCCATCTTTTTCTGTTTCCTCTTCGGAGGATTTAGAGCAGACAAACGAACAAACCTAACGTTAATTAATTTGAATTTACGTTAGTCCGGAAAGTGACAAAGTAGTATAAGTTTAGAAACTTTTGGACGAGGCGACGAATTAGCCGAATTTTCTAAACGGAAATGTATCGTACAACATTTTATTTCAGTACTGTAAAATCAATTTGTTTTATTTGAATATTTATATTCATTTCATAAAACGTCAACGTCAAAAATTCAAATTCTGTCAAATTAAACATCGTCTGTTGGCGTTTCATTTTAAATCACATCATCCATTTTTTATTTTTTGCTTATTTACAACTAAACAACAATGCTTCCCGGCCTTGTACTGTAATGTGCCATTTCCCGGGCTTAATTTAATACGTTACCGTAAAGTAGTATATAGCGGACAGTGTGAAATAACTATATTACAATAAATATGAAGAAAGTTTGGGTTTGGCATGAAAATAAAAAAATATGCATAATTACGCAATATCGTCGTCTGCGTTGATCTGTCACAACGACCAACGTACAATATTTAGATTTATAGATGGCAATCAATTTTTATCCACAGCAAACTTTTTTTTAATTTATACTAATATTTTTCATTTGGAAGGCTAGCTTTAGATTGTACAGCTTGAAAAGTGTGTTGCCTATTGTAGCGGCTTAGGGGGTTCAAGATACAATGAACACTCTGTATACCGTCTGGGTACTTTCAAAACCGAACATAGGGGAATTGCATTGTAACTAACCTTTATATAGATTCCTGCTCGCCATTTAAACCCACAAGGATGGTAATGGTATGAATAGAACGACAAAAATACAGCGCATCTGATGGTACCAATAAATGTTAGTACTTAGTTATCTTTTTCTGTAAAAAAAATTATAAAATAATGCTATTTTGAAATAATATAGGTTGCTATGATTGTCAACTTTTTTTTATCTGTCAATTAAATTATTTGAAATCAGTCGATGTTTCTGTTATTAATATCAAATAATATGAATAATAACGAGTATTCAGTAGAGCAGAGGGTTTTTATAATAAAGACATTACCATCCTTGTGAGTTTAAATGGCGAGCAGGAATCTATATAAAGATCAGTTACAATGCAATTCCCCTATGTTCGGCTTTGAAAGTACCCACTCGGTATATTAATGTTCTATTAAATTACTTTTTTTAAGGGCCGATTTTACAATACTGGTATAAACCTGGAACAAACTATTCCCCTGACAACTGCCATGGTTACAATTGTTACAAAAATTGTAACCCTGGTAATTGTCTGAGGAATAGCTTATTCCAGGTTTATTCCAGTATTGTAAAATCGGCCATAAATGACAGAATTCGAACCTGGCCCAAACCTAAGAGTAGATACAGCAATATGGATAAAATCGGGATAAAATTAACTTCTCATTAAAGAATTCCATAAACGCATGCACGCATTTTCCGTATTTTCCCTTTGGAATGCACCTATCCCAGTCAACACACTTTTTTGTGCGGAGATGAAAATGTTTTTTGTTTCCTTTTAAGAAGAAACTATTTTGTAGAATGCCACGCAGGAATGTTTCTGTAAATAATGTTTGCGGGGTCGCGTGCAATATGTGCAATGTTATTGCAAGAACGCAATCTTTTACTCAGTGTACGCGAAAGAGACAACTTTCCACCTACGACTATTTAATTATAAATGTAATAGACTTGCCCTCTTTTAATTTTACAAATTCGCATTCGATTCCTCTGTAAACGTTTTCTTTCATTCAACTCTGAGATGGGGTCTTTTTTGGCTTGCGTTGCACTGACAATTTTAAAGTAAAGTAATGTGAAAAACCAACTTATTAAGAATGTATAATAAAATTATGTAAATCTTAAAAAAATACCCAATTAAATTTAAAGAGAAGCAAAAAACGGTTATACGCGAGTACTAAGTTTCCCAGCACCTTCCCATCTTCAGTTGGGCAGGTCGGCGTTCTATCACTGTGCAAATCTGACAACTGTTTTAATTGGTAATACGTGGTAATATTTTAAGATTTTTTAATACAAACCGAAAAGCGATAAAATCTTGTAGACGGCCTCAGTGCACACCCTGTATATTAGTGCATGTGTAATACATTAAAGTCCATTTACTGTGCAATATAGTCATATTGCAAGTTAAATGGTCTGCCCACTTTATCATTGGCATATAGGCAACCCATTATACACTGCTATCGGTTTTGCTTACTGATTTTAATTATTGTTTGTCACCTGTTGAATTACACAAAGTGTGATTTTTTTAGTTTTTAATAAAGAACAGGAGTTAAGACTACCGACTTATCGAAGTCGTGATTTATACAGACGAAGAAAAAATAGAAATGTGTATACTTCGTATAAATTAGGTTTTAAATAAATCGGTTCTTTTAAATCTTGTTCTTTATTAAAAATTAAAAGAAACACATTGTGTAATTTAACAGGTGACAAACAATAAAATTAATATCGGTAAGCAGGGACAAGACCGATAGCAATGTATAATTGGTTGCCTATATTCCAATGATAAAGTCGGCGGAGCATATAACTTTATATTGCACAATTAATGAATGGACTTCATTGTATGAATAAAATGATGTAAAATCCGTAATGTACAGGGTATGTCGAAATCATTGTAACATGTAATATTGAAAGGTTATAAATCAAACAAGTCAACATTTAATTTTAAAAGAATAGTAGGGTAATATTATGAAGGTAAGATTAAGAAAACACTCGGTCCTCTTCGCAATTAATAATTTACTATACTGTATAGTATGTGGGAAAATATGTATGTAAGGTCCCAACCCGTTAATGAAATATAGGTAAATGTTCATTTCAAATAAATGTTATAAACTCTGCCTCAGAAGGGTAGAGAGTAATAAATTTTGCAAAATGTAGTAAATATCCACGCACAAGCCTATATGCATGTCTTATCTTAAATGAATGTTTTGCCATTGATTTTTATTGTTTGCTTCTATGTGATAAACCCAAATTATTTCCTGTTAATAATTTTTATTATTCTCTTATTTTGGGATAGAGTATAACATAATTTTTACCATTATGCCCAGTTTATTTTCAATTTAATTACTCTCTGGGTTTAATAATTAGTTCCAAAGAGTGGCTCGCAAATATCTTACGTTACGGACAGTATTTTCTTACATGTTTTTTTTATTAGCTTTGTACTTATAATTACAGGTTTTGGTATTTTCGTGAAGGACGAAATATACGATTTTTTTGTGTATACCTAATAATTTTAAATTTTATTTACATTTAACCACCGCAGAGCTATACTTATAATTCGCCTATAGGTTAAAGGAACTTGTTTATAAATAGATTGCAAGGTTTACTATGTGCAGGTATTAAAAGTAATCAAATAGTACTACGCCTTTTATTTTCGATAATAATTATTACGTCTATTCACGTCAATGCCGTGTGCGTGAGTTTGGCCTTTTACTTTACATTTATGTTTTTACTAATTATCGTATAAGTCTAGTATTGACTTCTGGTAGAACACATCGCGTGAAATTATCAAACGTTGCAGAATTAGTAATAAAATTGCGATGAATTTGTTTTTCCAGTGCTGTGCCAAATGTGCTTTAGATCTAGGTATAATAATCTTTAAAACTGATAATTTTTTATTTAAATTGCTTTGTTGCCGCGACCAAAAAATTCGGACTCATCCAAACAAATTTTGGTTTTTTTGAGGTCGTGATAGTTAAGTTGATGATAATCCACTAAGCAGTTGCGTAATTCCGAGTTCGAATCTCGGATTGGTCATTGTTTTTTTTCCTATTTGCTTTGGATTAAGTGTTTGATGGGGGACATATAATCTCAGCACCTCCCTCCAAGTGTATACTAATCAATAACGAATTAATTTTCATGTAAATTACGATAATATCGGGGATAATAATTTTTTGATTGTTTTCAAATGTTGTGGAACATTTTAATCAGCAGGAACTATCATTTCCACGACGGTCACAAATTTATAATTTCTTGGGACTATAGGACTGAGAATTTGTCTTGACTAATTCATATTTTGGTGTGGATGGTATACGTTAAATTTGAAATGGTTTCAAGGATAAACTTAATTGTTTTTAAAACAGTCAAATATTTACTGATGTAATAATAATTGCCTATTTACGTTAATAAATGGTTTATGGTGTTTATTATTATAATATTAAAAAACTCTGTGCTATCTAAACAAAATACATACTTATTTTATTTTCGTTTCTTCTTCTTTCTTAAAAACTCCTAATGGATTTTGACGTCATATTTCAAAAAATTAAAAGTTACAGTTTTATTTAACGTTTTTTATGCTTTCGACCTCGTTATTAGACAGTTCCTTTTATGTAAGTTGTATTATGTTTGTTTAGATAAGAGTATACGAGCCCTAACAACTACATGTTCGGACGATCGCCGAAATTTCATAAACCGCTATAAAGATTTGTTATTTTTAACCGAGTCTAAATGACGATTTAAAATTGGTTAGTTATATAATATTTGAAGACCTTTTGCAGTTCAATTTATTTTGTTTTACTTTTCTTTATGAGCAAAGCAATTAAAGATTTAGAATCGTAAAAATCTGTTGACAACTAAATGTTCGGACATCAACTGTTTACCTCCCTTAAAACAAAGTAGACTGGGATTTAAACAATTGCAAGTAGCTTTTTAAGTCACTACCAAAGTTTTTTATCACTGTTCTGTTGCGACTGCCAAAATTATGGCTCGCGGAATAGCAACATCTCAGAAAATACGGGAGGTCGTTATAAAAAAATACCATGAAGGAATGTCAATGTTTAAAATTGCCCAAGATCTTAATATGGCAAAGTCTACGGTTGGAAACATCATACAGAAATTTGGAGAAACTGGTAACATTCATGTAGCTGGTAAAAGTACTGGTCGACCCCGAATGATAACGCCTCGAAACAGAAGATTTCTTTTAAATATATGCAAAAGTGCTAGACGGTCCACTTTACGTGAAATAACCGCCCGTTGGAACGTAGAAGCAGGAATAAACGTTTCTCGAGAATAATGTAGGAAGTGGATACACAAGTCTGGACTCAGTTTTTATTATGTTGGTTACATAAATTTATACTTAAACTTGAATATCGAAGCAGACTTTTCATAGGCCATGGAAAAACCACTGTTAACAATGGTACAAAAGAAAAAACGCTTGGCTTGGGCAAGGGGAAAGGACCGGTTGGACAGTAGAGGACTGGAATAAGGTCATATTCAGTGATGAATCGAAATTTGATATGTCTGTGGGTGATTTTCGAAGACGTGGTGTACGATCCAAAACGGAAACGTTTTATAAAGATTGCTTAAAGCGCACTGTTAAATTTGCGCCAGGGGTCATGATTTGGGGTTGCATGTCAGTAAGGGGGCTGGGAACTCTACACTTCATTGATGGAACAGTAAACGCTGACAAATACCAAAGGATTCTAGAGACCAGTTTATTGCCTAGTATCCAAAACATGTACGAAATGAATGATTTCAGCAGGATGGCTCCTCTTGCCATACCGCAAAAACAACCAAAAAATGGTTTGCAGATCGAAATATGAATGTAATGGATTGGCCCTCAAGCAGTCCCGATCTTAACGTTATCGAGACTTTGTGGCACAAGATGAAGCAGCGCTTGAGGTACAATTCACAGCGCACAATCCCTTTACTTCGCCTGAAACTGCAAGAATTTTGGGATTAATTTTTAATTGTAGAATGCCAAAGGCTTGTAATGACCATGCCCTCGAGAATCCAAGCAGTTATTAAATCAAAAGGAGATGTTACGTCTTACTAAAGTATGAATAACTACTGTTGTCCGAATATTTAGTTGTCAGATAATGTTCCTGTTCTTTGTTACAGATTAGGTTATAAGTCAATTGTGTTAGTAAATAAATGATTACACCTACAAAACAACTTTTTTCTATACATATCTTCACAAATATGTATCACGAAACTCGGCCGAATAAAGAAAAAGTCTGTTATCAGCCATTATAGAAAAAATGTCGGCCGTCCGAACATATAGTTGTTAGGGCTCGTACAATGTGTTTAATTGTTTATGCGATCTTAATTCAGGCCTAAGATCGTAATTGTTTATAAAAATGACTGTGTAATTGTGTAAGCACAGTAGATTTACATAATGATGTAAACGATTTATAAAAAGCCTTATTTTAATGCCTCTGCATTGTATTCTTATTATTAAACAAACCTTAGATTATTATCTTATGTTAGGAACATTTTTCATACAAACCAAGGACATTTTGTGAAAAAAGGAAAATATTTCATAAGAAATTTTTATTTCGTTCCATTATATACTACATACTACAAGGGGAAATTTACCAGGTATTCCACAAAACTTTCCCTAATTAATTTTTGTGGTTCGTTTGTCTTTTGGAAATCCCAAACCAATTTTAGTACACTAGTATAGCAAATGTGTGACACTATGGAATTATTATAGCAACAGGTCTTGTTGATGCAATTGCAAAAAATATATTTGTTGTTTTATTTTCAGAGAGTGAGAGCCCTAGTCCTTCCCCTCTGGCAGGACCTGGTCCAGGGGGGCATAAACCCTCATTCAAAAGCACCAAACTGGCAAGAAGGGCACGTTCATTTAAAGACGACTTCTTGGAAAAAATATCACAAATGCGGAGTCCTACAAACCAAGGAGTGCGTTCGCACAGTCCCAAAGGTCGCTCTCCCAAGCCCGACACACCAGACAGCACACCAACTACAAAGGGACCTGTACAGGAACTGGACACTCTTGGAAAACAGGTACTTGTCTTATTTTTTAAAAATAGATTTAACGTACTATACATACAATATTTAAAAAAAGTCATTGGGATCTTTAATAATCCTGAAAATAAATTTTTAGTAATGCAACTTACAGTGGCTTACATTAATGCAAGGGTTTCTGTTAACATACCTACATTTTATTTATTTATAGATTCAAATAGCTCTGAAACATTTCCGTGATGTGGTGTCGAAAAGTAAATTGGAGATGCTACCAGGCAATGGTACCATAGTGTTGGACACAGTATGGGCTATAAATTTGGCTGTGAAGTCATCAGTTTCTTCAGAATTCAGCAGTAGCATTGTATCAGCTACGCATCATATGTATCAAAGTGTTGCACGGCTAATTAAGTTGTGCGATGATGTGCTTATTGATGGAGCTGAGAGTTCTGCCCTTGATCAGGAAAATGTGAAAGAAGTTGTTGCACAAGTTGAAGAAGCTGTACAGGTAATAATTTGTTTATACTGAAGTGTAAAATTCATTTAAATATGTGATTTCTTCATTAATGGTTTTTTTTGAGATCAAGCAGAGCTATTAGAGCATCATATGAAAGCTTGTTAATGAAAATCACATTCACCTGCAAATCTCTAATTATTAAATCCTACAACCATCTTATTTATTCTAGACTCTAATAAAACTGGCTCAAGAGAAAATAACGCATCAGCATACCATTTCGTATAAAACAACCCCACGTACCTCATTTGCAAATGCTCTTGAAATGCCAGCACAACGAAATTCATTACCGGACATTCCCTTAACTCCAAGGGAACGTCAAATTCTCGAACAGACATCATGTGTACCTGGAAAGGTACGAAGCAGTCATAGTTCTGAGTCTGTTTTGCGGGATAATAGTCCGCCTCCAAAACCACCGTTACCTGATGGGTAAGCATAATAAAGTCTTATACTAATAACATACAAATTTATTACTAAAAGTGGTATAAATTAAAACTATGTGGTGCGGTGACTATATTAATCCATACAGAAATATGGACAACTTTTGTCTTGATTTTTAAATTAAATAAACCATAAAATTATCACGACTAATTATTTCTACGTTTGTTTAACTGTTTGATGAAACTAAATTGCCAATATAAATATTGGCAATTTAGGGGGTTTCTTGTAGGAAATTTTATGCACTACAACTTTGGTTCTATAGTATTTTACCCTATCTAGCCGGGTTTTCATTGCATTTTAATTTAAAGCGTTAAGACAATTTATTGTATTTTAGGGGTCCGGCATGGCTGATGATGTCAAATGCCACTAGCTTCACACAGGCTACGTTTTTTTGCCTCATTCGGGCGGCAAAGTTTGCAAGGCTTTTTATTGCTATAAAAACTAAAGAACTAAAAAAAGTGGAAAACATTCTACAGTTTCTTAACTTTGTGATAGAGTAACAATTTAAATTTAGTATAAAACTATTAAATTAAATTAATATTTTTCATTATTTGTGCTTATTTTATATAAGAACAGGTTTAATAATAAGTACATTTTTTTAGGATATGTCGGTCAGAGATTACCACTGGAATTCCCCCGCCACTTCCACCAAAGAAGAGAAGCAGCAATCGGAGTTATCAGCTTATGGATGAATGTTTCAGTTCAGACAATTCTCTATTTGCTTCTAGCCTTGAAAGGTATGTTTCATTATTATACAGTATGTCCATGGATTGAGTTACAAAAGGTATGATTGACAACAAAGTTTTGAATTTGTATTTCGTCAGTCCTCCTTAGCGTTGGCTTGAAACTAATTTAAAGAATATTTTCAATTTTTTGAAATAAAGGAAGCTTTGGTAGTAGATAAAGAAATGTTTTTTATTCAGGTAAAGTAGCTTTTCTGTACAACTACGGCAAAACTTCATTAAGAAGAGTTGTTCACAATGTAAAATAATCACCCCATGCAAAATTTCAGAAATATCCCCAAACATTAAATTCAAATTCAAAATTAACTTATCAATCATATTATCTCTTTGTAATTTAGTCCCTGAAGAACATACTGTATATAAAAGTAGAGTATTTTTTACAGTAGATCTAAATTGTTAAAACTTCATGTTTAGATCGATTTGTGTGTAGAATCTTTGGGTGTCAATTGATTTCTTATGCATTAAAACTTTTTAGAATGTCTCTTCGATCAAAATCTCCAGAAGATTCAAGCTCTCTTCTTTCTGCAAGTGCAGGAAGTCTAGATTCCATGCTCAACCAATCAAGGGAAGAGGAAGAAATCAGAGTATTGATGGATCATAATACTGATAGTGATATAGTGTTATTAGATAATGACATATCAGATATTGCAGGTATACCATTTGATTATACTAAAGTAACTTTACTACTGTTGATTGATGCTAAGCCATAGAAATAATTATGCAAACATTGTATAGATATAAAAAATTATTTTTCTTCTTTTAGGTGCTAATGGAGTGTGTAATTATTGGGAAGATTCAGTATTAAACAACACACAAAATGCATCAATGTCTCTAATGAACCAGTCCAACGAATTGAATGTCACCAATGCGGAAATTAATCGGTTGTCCAACACTGATTCCGGTTTTGTGTCCATGCTTTCGCAGAGAAGTTCAGGATATTCGAAACGAAGTTCTCAGCAAAGCACAGTTAGTTCACAATGGAGCTCACAGCAGGGCTATTCTAAGCTTTCGTCCAGTACCATTACTGAAATAATGAAGTCTGAAAATATTCTACAGAAGAGTTATAATGCTTCACAAAGCCATATGCGAAGTGAAATTAATTTTAAGCAAAACGCAAGCAGCAGTACAATTTCTAGTTTTGCAAGTAATAGTCATGCAAGCATAAGAGATGAAGTTGATCAGAGAATTGGTTTTGAAGATACCCCTCCTGCTATTCCACAAAAAACAAGACGAAAACCAGAGCGTCAACCTTCTCCTTACGATAATGTACCTGAAGATAGTCTGGGTAAGCAAAGTACTGCTAGTAATATTCAGTTTGGAATTTAAAACATGATTTATTATAGGAGGTGAACTATTAGTAGCATGTCAACTACATCAGTCCCAAAATTTGGGAGCTAGTGGATCAAGTATTAGTAGCAGTTTGAATGATGGTCGGCCACCACCACTACCACCTAAAAAAAGGCACAGTAAGTGTTTTATTAATTCATGATTTTATTATGAAAATGTTTAAATATCTTTTTAACATGAGATGTATCCATGTTTAAAACAAAATTTTGATTTTTCTTCTGAATTTTCTTATAAAATTCAGCAGATTGGGGGTAATATAATCAAAACATTTTTGGTTCAGGTGTTTAATGTGTTGCATTTTTTCATAGTGTTCCAATCGGTGGCTTACTCTGGTAAGTAAGCCGCATTACGAAAATGTACATGTTTCTACTTAACACTTTGTGATTTTGCTTCTAAAGCTTGGTTTGTTTGATCAGCAGATTGATTATACATGTTTCATTGCTAAACACATGGTTGCTATTTTCTGATTTGTGTGTAATTTATAAACTTTGGTTTGACCATATTTTATTTTACACAGGATAACCTGGACAGAAATAGCATTTAATTCCGTATTTAGATTTATTACCAACAAACAATCATTGTGTATTTAAATCCTTAAAAACAATTGCAAAACTAATAAATACAAATGACCCTGAAGTAGCGATGCGCCAAAGCTTTAGTTTGTTTCAGTTTTCGACTGATTGGACCGAAACAGCACAAAAGTCGGTACTAGACCAAAGGAGAGAATTTGGTTGAGCCGCCATTTGTTGCTATTTGCTCTTTAATATGCATCCTAGATTTTACAAAAATGTACCGTAAGAAATTAAATTACAGCAGTTTCAATATTTTGCGACACCAACTCTAAAAACAGTGGAACTAATCCTAAAGTTGTTTAGGACTTTTTGACTCGATTTTGTCCCTACAGTCACCCCTTGAAAGCCCTTCTTCAGCACCTTGTACATTTTTGGTTGCTATGCTGTAAATAAGTAAAAAATTTGTTTTATGTCCACTTGTTGAAAAAAATAATTTTCAAAAACTTACTGCTTCGGCTGAATATTCGGTGCTTTGATAGAATTTTTGGAAGAATATTCGGTTATTCAACCAAATCCCAATTCGGCGCATCTCTACCCAGAGAGGTAGGCTTTCAATAGTTTTATTTGGATGACGTTAGATTTGCACCACTAGCACATAATTATGTGATATACTAAGGGCTTTCCTAAGTGTGACTGTGGCACTCCATAGCCACTTTTTATTAAATACTATTTCTGTCCCAATTGATAAAGGTACATTTTCTGCATGATTTTAAAGCAATAAATTAGTTGAAAAACTGTTTCATTTTGTGCAGGAAAGCAGGTTTTGTAAGAGTTCGTTAAAGACTGTGTAAACTGTTATTGCAAAGTAACTTTAAATCATACAGGCTGCTTCAGACCACCTGTCCCACCCTTTTATTTTTTAAAAGCGAAGAGTTATCAAGGTGAAAAAAAAATTCAATTACCAAAACATATGAAATGAATTTATTGGCACTGCTAGAGTTTTCCAAGGCAAATCGGAAGTGTGGAATACTGAAAGCAACTTTGAAATTTAAAATGGAATCATATGTCGTGTTTGGTTGAATATTTTGTTAAAATTTAACAGTTTCTGCAGTCTTAAAAATATATGGTTTAGATATTTTTTTAAATAAATGTAATGTTTACTTTTCCTTACACTAACTTCAATTTAATTTTGATATTTGATTAGTGTTTACTAATAGGAATGTTGCTTTTTGTTTTTAGTAATGGCGTACATGGAGATGTTTGGCAATTGTTCCCATGCAAACGATCAGGAATTTATGCGCCATTCTGTGCATATGGTCCAGGGGCAGTGGGTGCAACCATCTAGTCTTGGAATGCCAACAACACAGTCATGTACATTTAGTCATAGTTCACAAACTTCTAGTCGTTTTACCGCCCATTCGCAAATGCAAACCCTAACATTACAATCGTCAATGGGAGATTCTAGGTAGGTGTTTTATACACAATTATTACAATCAAAGTAAATTGTTACTTTTAAAAGTATTTGCAGTACAACAACACCATCGCCGTTAAAATCGCCGAATACTTCTATAACACCAACAAATAATGGTATCCCTCCAGCTTTACCTCCAAAACGTGCACGTACAAAGTCCAACATATCAGAGCCTCCACTGTCGCCAACCATTCCTGAGAGAAAATCTTCACCTGTCAAATCACTGCCTGATTTATTAGAGCATACAGCTAATTCTCCATCAATAAAAACGGCAGAAGAAAAGAAACCAGAAAAGAGAGAGAGCGGAGACTTCAACACATGTGATATAGATCTTATGGAGGAAGTAGATGTTAGCAAACAGCTGGTGCTTAAGAAGTCTGATGAAGATGGGCCGGAAATAAGAGGAGGGCAAATTGATGCTCTCATTATAATGGCTACAAAAGCTACTAAAAATGGAGGTAATAAAGGAGAATGCATTATTGTGTGTTATTCCTAGCTGTTTTGTATTTCTCAATAGAAATTGAAAAGTTGATTGGAAAAATCCAAACTAATCATTTATGTACGTTTTACTAGTTGAACAATTTGCAGAGCTGGAAATGGTGATTTGTATGGTCAATTTAAATTAAAAAATAACTAAAACATAGGAAAAGATCAGCATAAAACCCAATTTCTTATCGACTTTTCAAATTTCATACCAGGTATAGTTCTTTTCCAATGCACATTAGACATAATTAACTGCAGCTTCTATAACTCTTCCAGTTTGAAAACAAACAAAATGTTGCTTTACCTATTAAAATGTTTTGCTCAGCTTTACTTGGTATTTGTTTAGGCTATTGTAACATTTATTACACTTTTGCAAACATTAATCTTTCTCTCTACTCCACCTAACACTTAGATTTTTCCAAATATCAACCTTGCACAAAACCACATTTATACAAACATAAAAAGAGTAACATATGCAGCATGTCCATTGATTAAGTTACAAAGAGGTGTGAGTGACAAAAAGTTTTTTGAAACTAATTTTAAGAAATAATTAACAAAAATCAAGATACTATAATTTTAAGTATATTTTCGATTTTTCCAAATCAAGGAGGCATTAGTGTTCAATAAAGAGATGGTTTTTATTCAGGTAAAGTAGCTTTTCGGTACTAACTATGGCAAAAAATCTTTAATAAAAGTTGTTCACAATTTAAAATCATTCTCCCATGAAAATATTTCAGAAATATGTACTCTTATGAAACCATGTTAGCAATTTTTATTTAACCCATCGATATTTCTGAAATTTTACATGGGGTGATGATTTTATGTTGTGTACAACATTTTTTAATGGAGCTTTGCTGTAGTTACTATAGAAAAGATTTTACCTAACAAAAAAACATTTCTTTATCTACCATTACGGCTTCCTGGACTTGAAAAAGTCGAAAATATACTTAAAATTAGTTTTAAACTAGTGATGTAACGGGTACACTTTTTTGTAAAAGCCGGATACCGGGTACCCGGTCATTAAAACCGCCAGGTATCCGGGTACCCGGCCGTCGGGTACTGTAATTTTGTCAGATTTAAATGGGATTCCTCGGAAAGTATTTGGTAGTGCTAGAGAGTACTCCCTTGAAATATCAGGGGTATCCCTTGGATTATTTTAAGTATTGACCTACTTTATTTTCTTATTTTCATTTTTTTTCATCAATAACTTTTATGGACACATAATATGTGGTATTTCTAGAACAATATATATTGAAAAAATCATTTTCATATTAAGTATATGTTTTATAATTTATATTTTATAGCAGATAAATTAAATAATTTAATTTTTAATTTTAATTTATTACCCGGCCGGGTAATAAGCATTACCCGGCTATACCGGGTATGAGGCAAAATCGGCCGGGTAAGCAGGGTACCGGGTACTGGCCGGGTACCCGTTACATCACTATTTTAAACCAAGCAAGGGTTAATCCTCAAATACGAAATTCAAATTCAAAAAGTTTTTGCCAAATATACCTTTTTGTAACTCAATCTGCGTAGATATTGTATATTGAGCTGGCAATAATACTACACATGCCATTACATTTTCTTAATTTTTCTTTATCTTAAAATTTCAAAATTCAATGTTATCCATTTTATCTTGCTAACAGAGGAAAAAGAGAATGGTAAGTATATTCAAAGAATTTTTGGGTATGTTGCAACATTGAATTGAATTTAAGAACAATAAAGAGTGGAGAGAAGAAAAGTTATCAAAAAGTTTAATATTTAATTATTTTAATTGCCCAAGGTAGATGTAAAGAAATTCTCTGAGGGGGGGTAAACGATCCTGGAGATACGGCGAACCCCCAGGGGATGATGTTAAATGTGAACATTTTTATGTAATGTTAATACCTGGCCTGGGGGGTCAATTACCCCTATTTACCCCCCCAGTAGATCCGCGCTTGCTAATTGCCACCCATTTTTGCACGCTTTTTACTGTTCTCCATTGAGCTTTCTTTTTTCTACCAGAGCCAAAATTATTCTGTACTTTGTGTATTTAATTAAAAAAAATCAAGATAAAGTTTTTCATTTTTTGTATAATAGTATAATTCCCTATTCTGATGACAACTTCAGAAAGAAGTTGTTTATTACCAGAATTACCTAACAACTCAACTTTAATAAGTTTTATCATTACTTTTTAGTCTTTACATATCAAGAAGCATTTCTAACAACATACAGAACTTTTATTTCTCCATTTGAACTGACGAGTAAGCTTATTCGAAGATATAATCATTTCTACTGCATTCCTGATAGAAAACCAAGATCTAGAGAATCATTTGCTCTTATTGTTCGTGTGGTTAGTGATCTCACGTAAGTTTTTTATAAATTTGTTTTTTTTTTTAGGTTTTTAAAGTAATTTTGCATTTTAGTCCTTCTGATTTGGATAGCAGTTTACAACAAATGTTGATGGACTTTGTACAACAGCTAATTTCATGTGGAGAACTAACACTAGCAAAAGCACTGCGAGTAAAGCATTTAGAAAAACATGAAGCAAAACAACGCAGTGTCTCTCTTACAAATTATCAAAGTAGCCTAACTCTGTGTTCACGGGTTTCAACATTATTAGACTTTAAATCTGAACAGATTGCTGAACAAATGACTCTGCTAGATGCAGAACTTTTTATGAAAATAGAAATACCTGAAGTATTAATTTGGGCTCAGGAACAAAATGAAGAACGAAGTCCAAATTTAACTCGTTTCACTGAACACTTCAATAAAATGTCTTACTGGTAAATTTTTTGAAGTTGGAAGATAAAGTTTAATTAAAAAAATGTTTGTTATAGGGCACGAACAAGAATTTTAAGTGCAGATGCCAAAGACAGGGAAAAGTATTTCATGAAGTTCATTAAAATTATGAAGCACTTGAGAAAAATTAATAATTTTAATTCTTATCTTGCATTGCTATCTGCATTAGATTCAGCTCCTGTAAGGCGATTAGAATGGCAAAAACATGTACAGGAAGGTTTGAAAGAGTACTGTGCTCTTATTGATAGTTCATCTAGTTTTAGAGCATACCGACAAGCACTTGGAGAGACTCAACCTCCTTGTATACCATATATGTAAGTTTTTAATTTCTTAGTGTTTCTTTAATAAAAGAGGGAACACTTGAGAGTAAAAAAATTAATGTTACTTAAATATTTTGCTTGTAAAAAATTAGTAACTTTTTTATTTTTACCCTCAATTGTTCTGCTTTATTGGGATTCAAATATTCCCTTTAAAGTTCGTTTCAATCTAATAAAAATACTCGAAATATAGTTCATTCAAATACATTCTTTATAATAATATTTTTGATTTAATTGCAGAGGTCTAGTTCTTCAAGATTTAACATTCGTGCATATTGGTAATAGTAATCTGTTGCCAGACAGCACTATAAACTTTTCAAAAAGATGGCAGCAATTTAATATTGTAGAGAATATGAAACGGTTTAAGAAATGGTAAGGATAAAAGCAATTTTTTTAAGAATGTAACTCTTAAAGTTTGATTTTGTTTTAGTACATATATATTTAAGAAGAACGAACGTATAATAAATTTCTTCCAAAACTTTGACGATTTCATTGGTGAAGATGCTATGTGGCAACTCTCAGAATCGATTAAACCCCGAGGAGGTAAGAAAACTACCCAGTGAGTTTTGCCTTTAACGACACAAGCAATATATAAGTTTATTAGTGCAATTAAATTATAGATAAATTTGTGGACAGAACAGTTTTGTCCTCTTATTCTCTTTTATTCGATTTAATATTTGATCGAATTTAGTATTTAAACAATTGCCAAAAAGAAGTCTCTGAATTATAATGTCTGTAATCTAAATTTATATGATCAATAGTAGTGCTGTTAATCTTCAAATAGTAGAGAACTGAACAAAGCTTTAATTAAATGGGCAGCATCTATAATTTAATAATTTATATTATGGACGTGTGAATCCACTTTGTTGTATGTGTAACAATTGCACAATGAATTTCAGAGCAACGAACTCTATTGATCTTAACATTGTTATTGTATGGCTTTTCAAATTTCACGTGTTGCTCTTATTTGTGTAATTTTTACTATTTCTGTTTTAAACCAACATGCTTTTACATATCGTAATGACGAATCATGTACCTACATCCTGGATAAACTAACGTAATTGAACTTAGAAATTGTAGAAATAAGAAGGCATTTATTAGAACCAATTAGAAGTACCAATGATTTTTTACTTGACATATTGAACATTTAACTTACTCTGAATTAAGAAGCACAAGAAAGGAAATTGAAAACACATTCAAAACCTTAAGACTTTTATTTAATAATTAAAAAACAAAATCCCTTTGGACAATCAATTAAAAATTAATCATAGACTACACAATGAATTAGTAACCAAAATAGAAATATTTTGAAGCGGTTGATAGACGTTGCGTGTCTTCTTAGCACCCGTGAACTGGGTTTTACTTTACTTTACTTACTGATTTTTAAACCTGACTCATATCTGGGGATTAAACTCTGCTTGGCTTGAATCTAATTTTAAGTATATTTTCTATTTGTCCAAATCCAAGCGAGTGGTAAATAAAGAATCTTTTATGTACCAACTACAGCAAAACTTCATTAAGAAAAGTTGTTTACAATGTAAAATCATACCCCCATGCAAAATTTCAGAAACTATTTTTTCGAGTTTTTCAAATCAAGGAGGCCTTGGGTGGTAGATAAAGAAATGTTATTTAGGTAAAGTAGGTTTTCTGTACCAACTACAGCAAAACTTCATTGAGAAAAGTTGTTCACAATGTAAAATCATCCCCCCATGCAGAATTTGGGAAAGTAATTTTTCGAGTTTTTCAAATCATAGAGGCCTCGGGTGGTAGATAAAGAAATGTATGTTAGTCAGGTAAAGTAGGTTTTTTGTACCAACTACAGCAAAACTTTATTAAGAAAAGTTGTTCACAATGTAAAATCATCCCCCCATGCAAAATTTGGAAAAGTAGTTTTTCAAGTTTTTCAAATCAAGGAGGCCTTGGGTGGTAGATAAAGAAATGTTATTCAGGTAAAGTAGGTTTTCTGTACCAACTACAGCAAAACTTTATTAAGAAAAGTTGTTCACAATGTAAAATCATCCCCCCATGCAAAATTTCAGAAAGTATTTTTTCGAGTTTTTCAAATCATGGAGGTCTTCGGTGGTAGATAAAGAAATGTTATTCAGGTAAAGTAGGTTTTCTGTGCTAACTACAGCAAAACTTCGTTAAGAAAAGTAATTCACAATGTAAAACCATCCCCCTATGCAAAATTTCAAAATTGTATTTACTTTTAAGCGAGCTTTTAAGAGACCGTGTCTGCTTATTGAACTTGGAAACATCAAAAATTTGAAAAAAATATAAGCCGCCGATAATTCTGAAATTTTGCATAAGATGCGAACCACTAAGGCCTCCTCGATTTGAAAAAATTAAAAATATACTTAAAATTAATTTCAACCCAAGCAGGTTTAATTCCCAAATATGAAATTCAATTTTTTGTTAACATACTTCTTCGTAACAAGCAGTTCACATAGGGAAAAGTATAAAGTTTCCACAGAAATTAATTATTTACAGTTCACTATGTTCAGCTAGTAAATTGTTGGTACTTGATATAACTGTACAAAGAATTCCAGAAAATTAAAACAGTAAGTTTTGAAATTCTTTTATGAATATATGAACACTTTAGTATCTGTAATGACTGACCTATTGTGTAGCTGTGTATGCACATTAAAAGTAAAATATAATCTAATGAATAGAGTTTCAAAATATTTCTGTGTTACTAGCACTTCTTCCAAATTGCTGCTTTATTTAAGCAGACATTAGCATACTCTAATGTTCAATGTGTATAGTGTAAATTGTTTAATTGTTAGCTAAAGAGTTACTATTAGAAGGCCTAACTAAATTTAAGCTGATTTCAGTATATAAGCTAATAATAGGCTTCAGACTGGTCCGATCCAGTAAGCTGTTAGTTATTAAACGAATTGATTAAACCAAACTTAATTTATAAATAAAACCGAGGCAGCTTTAAAACAGCATAATTATAAATATTAATAATGTTGGCATTACATTTTAATCTTTTGAAGCTATTATGTTAACACCAACAATTAATATGTTCTTGTATTAGATAGTACTAGGTAAAAAAACGCTGTTCAATTTTTTGACCCACGGCAGAAATACTTTAGAGTGCTTTATGTTAACATACATAGGGAAGTAATTAAATCTTATACTAATACAAGCTCTAAATGTAATAGCTTGAGAATAGTTGCCCTAGTTAAAAAAATGTGTAAGAAATCTGAGTGAGATAGTTAAATTTAATAAGAGTTAATAAAACAAACAACGTAAATTGAATGCATTAAGGTTACAATGACATGGCCTAATGTGTCTCATAACCATGTAAAAGTTGGGATAAATACGCCAAATGTGAGGTAAAATATACCTAATTTATTTATTTATTTATTTTTTTCATTAAAAATAATCTAAATTTGAAGAGTACCTGGTCATTGTTAGGTAATTCGTTGTTGATGATCATGTGTACTTAAAATAATTTATTGTTAAAATAGATTAAATTTATATTGACATTAGTTATTGCCAAGTAGTTAGCTAAAATTGGAAAGGAATGTAAATTAAAAAATTATTAACTCTTACATGGTTATGATATTTTTGTCACTTTTTAACAATCTTGAACGTTTCCTTGTAAAAAAGAGCCAAATTGAGTTTAATCCTGTATGGATACATTTGGCATTGTAAACAAATGCTGTTATACAAATGGGGACCCATAATTTTACATAACAGCAATAAGTGGAAGTAGTAAGAAATGCTAATTCAAATGTTCGAGAAAGAGATGCAATATAGAGAGTAGGCTGAAATTTGACTTTATTATTTGATTCTAATGTCAGTTTATTTTAAAAATGATTTTGAACACCTACTAGAGCTGCAATTATCCATTTGTGCATCTCTTTCTTACACATGGGAAATAGCATGTTTTACTACTTCCACTCATTGCTCTTATAACGAGAGATCAATAAAAAAACCAATTAGGGCAGGCTGTGAAATTGAATTATTTTAAATTGGTACTGTGTAGCCACATCCACAGAATGACATTTCTGACATGAAAATTTAAAACTGAACGCTCTTGTCTAAGTTTTTTATTTGATTATCAAATTATTAAAATATTATTATCAAATAAAAAACTTAAAAACTTAGACAAGAGCGTTCAGTTTTAAATTTTCATATCAGAAATGTCATTCTGTGGATGTGGCTACAGTACCAATTTAATATAATTCAATTTCACAGCCTGCCCTAATTGTTTTTTTTATTGATCTCTCGTTATAAAATTATGGGCCCATCTGTGTTATTATTTTTCTGTAGATACAAAATCGATAGCATGGATCATCTAATCATTCTAATCTGACAATACTCTTTACTAGTTCAACATATTTCAAAAATGAATAATTATAGAAAATTGTATATAAAAATGTCTTCTAGGGAATATTTAATTATTAATATAAGAAAGTAAATCTTGAATTAATTCAAATATCCGTTAATTCATGACTTTAATGGTTAATAACTGAGAACTATTTTTATCTGCAATATTGTTTTTACACCCATGCTATCTGAGGAAAAATAATAATTGAAGAAAAATTTTGATACTTTTAATTTTTTCAAAAGTATTAAAAATTAATGTAATCGTAAATGTTTAGCAAGTATTTTGTTAGAATTTAGAGATTGTAATATAGAAATACTGTGCAATTATGAGTACGAAATATTCATTCAGTGGTCCAAACGATGTAATTATTATTTTTTGTTTTATTTCTCACTGTTTATATATTTGAACTAGGTTATACTACCAAGTGATATTAATTTCATTAAGTAGAAAAACATTGTGAACAAAAAGTCTGTCTGATATGTTTTTTAAATAACAAATTTTTTTATTCTGTACTTATGTCTTAAATAGGGAAATATTAAAATATTTTTGTGGGGTGATTCAATGAGATGAGCTAATATCTTGGAAAAATAACTTCTAAATTTTATTTTGTAGCTAGATAGTAAAATTATAAAAGTATATTTGATCACTTGTGGGAATATAAAAGGCAGCAGTGTATTTATTGTAAATAATTTGAAAATCTATCATTCTTGACGTTATTATTTCAGGTAGACTTGTATGAATGAGTCACTAGGTTTAAATATTACCATAAAGTGGTTTCTTTTTCTGTTATAATCAAAACTAATATGTTAGTAATTATTACAATATTGTATTATTTTTATTGTATGTTGTGTGCCAGATACAAATTTTATAATTTCACTGTGATTTTTTAAATTTTATTTTAACTTTGCATCCCATATTTTTAATTATTATAGATATGTAAGCACTATTTATATTAGTATTAAAACCTACTTATAAAAATTAAGTATCAGTTTTAAATAAGAAATTGTATTTTTTATATGGCATAAACAAAAACTTTGTGCAGTATTTTATATTGTGTAAGTTTTGTAATGAGATTGTACATTGCTAAACCTAATTTTAATGTATCTAACTAATATTTATGTTGAAGTTGTTGTTTGGCACTATATTTCAACTAATAACCTTCACTTTAAAGGTATTAATATAAATTATAAGACTTAATTTGTTGTACATTGTGCCATATGTATGCTGTGTGGTAGTTGCAATATTATTTCAATTAATGTTTGTACTGTAAATACATAAATATTGGATATAGCAAACACTTGGTAGAAAATGCTAGTTTTTAATGCATGTGGTAAAAATAAAATTCAAACAGTTTATTCTCTTCATATTTATGTTCTTTACATAATTTTAATAGTCCAAAACATTTGTTTGTGTTAACATTCATTTATAAAAAGTTTAAAGGAGGAACTACATTCCAGTTGTGCTACAGGTGCCTTGTTTAAAATTATTTTAAAGTATCATCTAATTTATTAAATACCGTCAGGTTAAGATTAAAATTTAAAGCTTTAAAAATTTGCTTAGCTAATTAAAAGAAGACTACAACTGAAACTGCCGAAACATTTCCTTAAAAATTAGCATTTCGTTGAGCTATGAGAATTATGTAGGTAACAGAGATTCCCAGAGAAGTTTACATAGTATCTCCTGATATATGGTATCTCAGATCTCTGTTACGTATGAACATTATTTTGTGTGTATGTATATATGTTTGTCATTCACTCGATTTAAACTTGATGCACCTGTTAAAAAGTATTTTACGGTGCACAAAATGACTGTTTAATACTGGCATGCATTCATTATTACGTAACAGAATAGTTTTGATTGACAATCCAAAATTGTGGACATGAAAGATGTATGTTAACTTAATTCTGTAGATATTACTTAAGTTACTGACACTTTTATTTGTACATTTTTTATTTTAATTCTACCTATAATATGTAATGCTTTACACTAAAATTCAATAGCGTGTATGTTTGTGTGATACGAAAAAATATATTAGAAATATAATATGTAAATTAAAATTGCATTTTTATATATATTATGTGTTTGCCAGTTCTTTAGAGCACAAACTATTTGAAATTAGTTTTCAATTTGCAGAAAGCATGACTGATTTAACCAGAGGTTAGATTTATTTTCCAGAACTATGAACACCAGGTTAGTTTTTGTCCAAGTTTATTCAACCTTGCATGAGGAGTGTCTGGTGGGTGAGGGAAACACCATGGACTAATGGTAGATAATGGAAAGGGAAACTTGCTGCTAATTTGGAATAATCTAAAAAAAAATTATTGCTAAAAAGGGTATATCAGGGTGCATAAAATCAACAAGAACAAACTTACCTAAGGTACAACGCAGCTTATTTACAATAGTACTGTATCAGGCTTTTTATTTTTATCAGTGGAGATTAAAATTTCACGTGGAGGCACTGTGAGTAAGTGGGTGTGAACTTTTGTGCACTTTTAAATGCATTAACAGTTCCTAAGGCTAAAGTATTAATGTTAGACATATGCTTTCATGGAGTTTCTTATAGGTAGAAAATTTTATTTTCTATAAATTGGTCTTATGTTATTTTTTCACCCATCTTGCGTGGTTTTTGCATATTTTAATTTTAATCCAGAATTGCTGGTTTATGCCAACTTCAAACTGTTCTCAGGCCCAAATGATTAAAGGTAGACATAGGCTTTCATGGAGTCTCTTATAGGAAATCTTATAGGAAATTTTATTTTCTATAACTTTGGTCTTACGATATTTTCACCTATCTGCCATCGTTTCTACGTTGCAATTTTAATCAGAATCGCTGGTTTATGCTGACTTTAAACGGTTCTCAGGCTCTAATTATTAAAGTTAGACATTTGCTTCCTTAGAGTTTTTTGTAGGAAATTTTATTTTCTACAACATTGATCCCATAGTATTTTACACTATCTAGCACGGTTTTCGCCGCATTTCAATTTAAAATTTTCGATAGTGGCAGGTATATTATATTACGCTTGCCCTATGGTACTTATACGATGTCACCGCGCCACTCAGCTCCGACGAGGTAAGGTTTTTCTAGCCTAACAGTAACAATTAAAATTTTAGTATACATCCGTCATCCACACAAAAAGCTTTTCCTGTTCTGTTATTTATTTCACTGCAAAAAAAAACTTGGTTTGCAGCCTTTATAGTATTCATTCATTCATTCATTGGAAAGTGATTATGGAAATAATTTAAAATTAGTAATTATTGTAAAAGCAAGTAATACTAATACTTATCTGCAGGATGTTGTGCTAAGTAAGATAACAATGTGGTTTCAGTTTATTCTAAACAATATAAAAGGTGGTCTCGTTGCATTTCTATACTGAACTTATTATACCTACAACAATATTTCTAAAGAGTGATCATCCTTCGTTAGTGTTATAAAAGTTTTGCTTTTTTGAATAGTACTCTGGATTTATTTTATTATTTAGTATTTACAATCAGATTTATTTTTTTGAATTTTTCTTTTATAACACTTTGCAAATTACCTATTCTAATTATTAAATTAATTATATATAATAACTAAAAAGTGCAATCTTGATACTTAATTAACGTATTTTCTAACATCCGCTACAAATGTGTTATCTAAAAGATAAATATGAATGGTGTACTTTTTCCTCTTTAACCGGACTTCTACACAGTGCATTTAGTGAATGTTACATACAAGCTTGATATTAAAATGGTATAGTTTGAAAATTTTACTAAGATGTCGCAAACAAATCAAATTCAAAAATTCTGTGCAAATACAGTGCCGAATAAAAAAATAGCTTTAACTTTTATCTTAGTAATTTTTGTTTTATTTATTTCATCTGGTCAATTAGTTTGTTTAGTGAATCATAATATATTTAATAATTTTTTACATTCAATTCCTGTAAATACGGTGATACAAAATGACGAAAATTCAACAGCAGAAATTGTGTACTTTGAAAGTAGTACTTCTACAGAGGAAAATAAAATTAATCTCGCATTTCAAGAAAAGTTGCTGAATATAACAGGGTGCTATGATCGTTCTTTAGAACCTACAGTAGAACAACATGGTGGATTTTGGGTTCTCTCTAATTATATTCGAGCTGAAAAGCGATATCGATGTTTCGAAAGTGTTACCTACACAACACATGGAGATTATACATTTCTAGGAAATCTAATACAAGTTGTTAATCATTGGAAAGGACCAATTAGTGTTGCATTGCATGCTCCTGGAACCGATTTTCAACCTACTTTAGAATCAATTGCTTACTTGAGAAACTGTGAAGGTCCACTATTCAAAGAATATGTTACTTTTCATTTGTTATTTAACATGGAGCATCTACCTACAAAACCGTCTAAGAAGGTAAATTTAAGCATATTTAGTTGTGGAAACTAGGTATTGCAGCTTTTTTAAATATTTTTAATGGAAATCATACAAACATAATATATTAGGGTACCTACCATAGAATTGGAATACAAACCATGGGGATTTCAAGCCAAAAATGTTTGTGTTCGTTTATATTTTATTTATTAATTATTTTAGAGCTAAATTGTTTGGAAGATTTTTGTAGAGCGGAAATACTGAATCGGGACGTTCTATTGGTTTTGTATTTTAGTTTTGCGGAAAGAAAAAAATGCAAACATTTGAATATCCCGCGCTTTATATAATTAATGTCTGTGAGATTGATGAATTAAAGGATTTGTAACACATTGTATGGGAAACTTTGTTATTTTAAGACTTAGAGAATCTGTTAAATAACAAAACAAATTCAACGCTCGTTTTTGATCAATATATAGGCAACTTTCTGAAATAATCTGAAAAACCTGAAAATTGCTTTCATACCAAAATATTTTCGTAAGTGACAGATATTCTTATGCAGTATTAAAAAATCACCCTCTATAGGTATCATATAAATTCTCTGTTACTTCTGGACTTTTTTTTATCTTTTCACCACTTACTAGTGGGTACATGTCATTTCTTTCATTCCTTTGATATAGAGCTGCTTTGTACTATGCTATCATCAAATGGACTCAAACGACTGAAGTATGATATTACAGAAAAGTTAGTAATTTTAATGAACTAAAAAGAGAATAATTGATCCCAGTAGGCACTCCTTCCTGGCCTACCTTTCTGCAATTTGTTCTTATTTTGGACCAGTGGTTGCCACCCACAATTTGTTTTATCCATCGTATAGTTGTTGAAATAACATCTTCTCTTTGGGTACCTACATCTTCTAATCCTCTTAGTTGTTCTAGTTCCGTTTATTAGGTTGGTTCCGGGTAAAATGCGTTAACCGCTCGTTGTGTTATTTGGAGTCTATTGCCCGATTTAATTGTTTGAGATGACTATTCTCTCCATTCCGTATAAGCCATCACTGGGAAGATACAACTATTGAATACTTTGCAATTAGCATTCCATCGAATTCGTTTATCTACTTCGGCAGTTTGATTTCCTTGGCCTAGATTTGTAGTATGCCGTAACGACATCATTTTCATCCCTGACTATACTGTCCCTTCCGAAGTCATAATCTACTACTGTTTTCAAATATACCCAGTACCTAAGTACCTTACTACCAAATATATTAATAGTATTTGGGAGTAGGTACCTTCTAGCTCTAGCATATCTTGGGTTAGAGTTCTTCTAAAATCTAAATCATCGCCGATGAGAACAATCTCAACGATGTAAATGCCTTTTTTATTCCACGCCAGTTTCTGGAAGATGGCTTGCAATAGTTTTGGAAAGATTAAATCTCCCTGTATCGAAATCCGCTTTTCCCATATACCTAGGTATCTTGTTCGTGATCAACTGTTTCGTAATTTTACATTTCTCTTCAGCTAGTTTAGATGTGTTGTGTTCTGTTATGAGGTTTTGTGAAACAACCAAAGTCTTCACTAAAATTTATCTGCAATGTTTGCATAGGTACACGCATACACCTGATGGTATAGGTATACCATACTAACGACTTTACCAACCATTGTCGGTGTTTGAACGATCTTTCGCTCTAAAGTTATTCTGAGAGTTGCAAACGATGGTAATTAGTTTGCGAGTCGTTCGTGAACAACTTTGTACAGGATAGGGCTGTAACTGTCATTTATTTTATTGATATTTATTTTAATTGTTTCAGCCGTTTGATACACCATTAAGAAAATTGTATCGCGACGAGTACGACTGCAAGAAAGGTGCACCATATGCAAATGTTACCTACAAAAATTTGTATAAAATTAAAGCCAAAATCTCATATCCAATTAATGTTGCACGAAATGTAGCAAGAGAAAAGGTTCAAACACATTTCGTTCTTGCATCCGATATAGAACTATACCCATCAGTAAATTTAATTGATCAGTTTCTGCAGATGCTCATTGATAAATCTTATGTAATATTGGAAAATGAAGATCCAGTGATATTTGCTATTCCAGTATTTGAAGTCTTAGCCAATGAGTCTGCACCAGAAACTAAAAATCAGTTACAAGAAATGATCAAAACTCAGAGGGCATTTTCATTTCACAAGAATATCTGCAATCACTGCCATGCTATACCTTATTTAGAAGAGTGGTTAAGTTTAGAAACAACTGAAAAAATGGATGTATTTACTGTATCTAAAAGACAAGGAACACAGTTTCGATGGGAGGCTGTTTATATAGGAACTAACGAAGAACCAATTTTTGATGAACGTCTGGATTGGGAACGTCATGGTAATAAGATGGCACAGGTAACGAACCATTTATGATTTAAAGTTTATTTTGTTTAACTGAAATCGTCTGTATTTTATCTACTATTCAAACTTTTTGAGAAGTGTCTCTAGTTGACTCGACCGACGGCTAAAGTAAGCGACCGTTGCACGGCCTCGTGCCTCATATATTGTCTCGTCAGTAAAGCATCACTTTCATGACTGCAATTATAAAACGTAGGTAATAATTTTATCTAAAATAACTCCATGCATTTTGTTATAGGCGTATGCACTATGTTTATTAAATTATGATTACATGGTCTTAAACAATGCATTCTTAATACATAAACCTGGCATCAAAAAGAAAATGGTAAACGCTAAAGTAATTCCTAAAACTGCTAAATATATAAGTCAGTACTTAGGGGTACAACTGGATGTGTTATATGGAAAACGGATTGGTTGTAAGGCATAATACAGATACTTGCAGCTTTAAACAAATTAATATTTATGAACGACTGTATTTAATTGCCTAATTGGTGGGATATTATTACAATTATTTTATTAACATTTTTATACTTTTAAACATTATGTAATATGTATGTTATTTTATTATTAATAAAATTTTATATAACATTGTATTTCTATCTTTCGTTGTGTAGAGGTATTTTTTGACTAGACGGGAGGGGATGAGGGATGTTTGGCACATATTTTTCAAGTGTTTAGACTTCATATAACGTTCTGGGAATTTCATAAGGAAATCGGAAGGGGTCAAAAAAAAGGAAAGACTAAGTAATATAGCCTTTGCTCATTTTTTGGAAAAAAATTTCACCCCTTCAGATCTCGCTACGATTTTCCCAGAATGTTATTTGGAGGGTCTACACTTGGAAATTATGGGGCAAACTTCCCTCACCCCTTACCACTGCTCCACACCTGACTAGGAAACGTTCAGAATTGGGTTGTTCCAGAAAACTTTCGGAATTTTTTTGAACCAGATCGGAGGGGATGGGGGATGTTTGGCACATATTTTTCAAGTTTTTACCCTTCATATTATATTCTAAAATTTTCCTAAGGAAATCGGAGAGGGTGAAAAAATCTTCGCAAAAAAAAGGAAAGACTATAGTCTTTGCTCATTTTTTGGAAAAAAAATTCACCCCTTCAGATCTCGTCCAGTTTTTCCCAGACTGTTATTTGGAGGGTATACACTTGGCAATTATGGGGCAAACTTCCCTCACCCCTTCCCACTGCTCCACACCTGGCTAGGAAACGTTCAGAATTGGGTTGTTCCAGAAAACTTTCGGAATTTTTTTGAACCAGATCGGAGGGGATGGGAGATGTTTGGCACATATTTTTCAAGTCTTTACCCTTCATATTACATTCTGAAATTTTCCTAGCGAAATCGGAAAGGGTGAAAAAATCTTCGCAAAAAAAAGGAAAGACTATAGTCTTTGTTCATTTTTTGGAAAAAAATTTCACCCCTTCAGATCTCGCTACGATTTTCCCAGAATGTTATTTGGAGGGTATACACTTGGCAATTATGGGGCAAACTTCCCTCACCCCTTCCTACTGCTCCACACCTGGCTAGGAAACGTTCAGAATTGGGTTGTTCCAGAAAAATTTCGGAATTTTTTTGAACCAGATCGGAGGGGATGGGGGATGTTTGGCACATATTTTTCAAGTTTTTACCGTTCATATTATATTCTAAAATTTTCCTAAGGAAATCGGAGAGGGTGAAAAAATCTTCGCAAAAAAAAGGAAAGACTATAGTCTTTGCTCATTTTTTGGAAAAAAATTTCACCCCTTCAGATCTCGCTACGATTTTCCCAGAATGTTATTTGGAGGGTATACACTTGGCAATTATGGGGCAAACTTCCCTCACCCCTTCCCACTGCTCCACACCTGGCTAGGAAACGTTCAGAATTGGGTTGTTCCAGAAAACTTTCGGAATTTTTTTGAACCAGATCGGAGGGGATGAGAGATGTTTGGCACATATTTTTCAAGTCTTTACCCTTCATATTACATTCTGAAATTTTCCTAGCGAAATCGGAAAGGGTGAAAAAATCTTCGCAAAAAAAAGGAAAGACTATAGTCTTTGTTCATTTTTTGGAAAAAAATTTCACCCCTTCAGATCTCGCTACGATTTTCCCAGAATGTTATTTGGAGGGTCTACACTTGGAAATTATGGGGCAAACTTCCCTCACCCCTTACCACTGCTCCACACCTGACTAGGAAACGTTCAGAATTGGGTTGTTCCAGAAAACTTTCGGAATTTTTTTGAACCAGATCGGAGGGGATGGGGGATGTTTGGCACATATTTTTAAAGTTTTTACCCTTCATATTATATTCTAAAATTTTCCTAAGGAAATCGGAGAGGGTGAAAAAATCTTCGCAAAAAAAAGGAAAGACTATAGTCTTTGCTCATTTTTTGGAAAAAAAATTCACCCCTTCAGATCTCGTCCAGTTTTTCCCAGACTGTTATTTGGAGGGTATACACTTGGCAATTATGGGGCAAACTTCCCTCACCCCTTCCCACTGCTCCACACCTGGCTAGGAAACGTTCAGAATTGGGTTGTTCCAGAAAACTTTCGGAATTTTTTTGAACCAGATCGGAGGGGATGGGAGATGTTTGGCACATATTTTTCAAGTCTTTACCCTTCATATTACATTCTGAAATTTTCCTAGCGAAATTGGAAAGGGTGAAAAAATCTTCGCAAAAAAAAGGAAAGACTATAGTCTTTGTTCATTTTTTGGAAAAAAATTTCACCCCTTCAGATCTCGCTACGATTTTCCCAGAATGTTATTTGGAGGGTATACACTTGGCAATTATGGGGCAAACTTCCCTCACCCCTTCCTACTGCTCCACACCTGGCTAGGAAACGTTCAGAATTGGGTTGTTCCAGAAAAATTTCGGAATTTTTTTGAACCAGATCGGAGGGGATGGGGGATGTTTGGCACATATTTTTCAAGTTTTTACCGTTCATATTATATTCTAAAATTTTCCTAAGGAAATCGGAGAGGGTGAAAAAATCTTCGCAAAAAAAAGGAAAGACTATAGTCTTTGCTCATTTTTTGGAAAAAAATTTCACCCCTTCAGATCTCGCTACGATTTTCCCAGAATGTTATTTGGAGGGTATACACTTGGCAATTATGGGGCAAACTTCCCTCACCCCTTCCCACTGCTCCACACCTGGCTAGGAAACGTTCAGAATTGGGTTGTTCCAGAAAACTTTCGGAATTTTTTTGAACCAGATCGGAGGGGATGGGAGATGTTTGGCACATATTTTTCAAGTCTTTACCCTTCATATTACATTCTGAAATTTTCCTAGCGAAATCGGAAAGGGTGAAAAAATCTTCGCAAAAAAAAGGAAAGACTATAATAGTCTTTGTTCATTTTTTGGAAAAAAATTTCACCCCTTCAGATCTCGCTACGATTTTCCCAGAATGTTATTTGGAGGGTATACACTTGGCAATTATGGGGCAAACTTCCCTCACCCCTTCCCACTGCTCCACACCTGGCTAGGAAACGTTCAGAATTGGGTTGTTCCAGAAAACTTTCGGAATTTTTTTGAACCAGATCGGAGGGGATGGGGGATGTTTGGCACATATTTTTCAAGTTTTTACCGTTCATATTATATTCTAAAATTTTCCTAAGGAAATCGGAGAGGGTGAAAAAATCTTCGCAAAAAAAAGGAAAGACTATAGTCTTTGCTCATTTTTTGGAAAAAAATTTCACCCCTTCAGATCTCGTCCGGTTTTTCCCAGAATGTTATTTGGAGGGTATACACTTGGAAATTATGGGGCAAACTTCCCTCACCCCTTCCCACTGCTCCACACCTGGCTAGGAAACGTTCAGAATTGGGTTGTTCCAGAAAACTTTCGGAATTTTTTTGAACCAGATCGGAGGGGATGGGGGATGTTTGGCACATATTTTTCAAGTCTTTACCCTTCATATTACATTCTGAAATTTTCCTAAGGAAATCGGAGAGGGTGAAAAAATCTTAGACTATAGTCTTTGCTCATTTTTTGGATAAAAATTTCACCCCTT
The DNA here is from genome assembly GCA_963082805.1 of Hemicrepidius hirtus. NCBI lineage: Eukaryota > Metazoa > Arthropoda > Insecta > Coleoptera > Elateridae > Hemicrepidius > Hemicrepidius hirtus. The sequence continues at coordinate 35,592,701 of OY720159.1, forward strand.
CAGATCTCGCTACGATTCTCCCAGAATGTTATTTGGAGGGTATACACTTGGAAATTATGGGGCAAACTTCCCTCACCCCTTCCCACTGCTCCACACCTGGCTAGGAAACGTTCAGAATTGGGTTGTTCCAGAAAACTTTCGGAATTTTTTTGAACCAGATCGGAGGGGATGGGAGATGTTTGGCACATATTTTTCAAGTCTTTACCCTTCATATTATATTCTAAAATTTTCCTAAGGAAATCGGAGAGGGTGAAAAAATCTTCGCAAAAAAAAGGAAAGACTATAGTCTTTGCTCATTTTTTGGAAAAAAATTTCACCCCTTCAGATCTCGCTACGATTTTCCCAGAATGTTATTTGGAGGGTATACACTTGGCAATTATGGGGCAAACTTCCCTCACCCCTTCCCACTGCTCCACACCTGGCTAGGAAACGTTCAGAATTGGGTTGTTCCAGAAAACTTTCGGAATTTTTTTGAACCAGATCGGAGGGGATGGGAGATGTTTGGCACATATTTTTCAAGTCTTTACCCTTCATATTATATTCTAAAATTTTCCTAAGGAAATCGGAGAGGGTGAAAAAATCTTCGCAAAAAAAAGGAAAGACTATAGTCTTTGCTCATTTTTTGGAAAAAAATTTCACCCCTTCAGATCTCGCTACGATTTTCCCAGAATGTTATTTGGAGGGTATACACTTGGCAATTATGGGGCAAACTTCCCTCACCCCTTCCCACTGCTCCACACCTGGCTAGGAAACGTTCAGAATTGGGTTGTTCCAGAAAACTTTCGGAATTTTTTTGAACCAGATCGGAGGGGATGGGAGATGTTTGGCACATATTTTTCAAGTCTTTACCCTTCATATTACATTCTGAAATTTTCCTAGCGAAATCGGAAAGGGTGAAAAAATCTTCGCAAAAAAAAGGAAAGACTATAATAGTCTTTGTTCATTTTTTGGAAAAAAATTTCACCCCTTCAGATCTCGCTACGATTTTCCCAGAATGTTATTTGGAGGGTATACACTTGGCAATTATGGGGCAAACTTCCCTCACCCCTTCCCACTGCTCCACACCTGGCTAGGAAACGTTCAGAATTGGGTTGTTCCAGAAAACTTTCGGAATTTTTTTGAACCAGATCGGAGGGGATGGGGGATGTTTGGCACATATTTTTCAAGTTTTTACCGTTCATATTATATTCTAAAATTTTCCTAAGGAAATCGGAGAGGGTGAAAAAATCTTCGCAAAAAAAAGGAAAGACTATAGTCTTTGCTCATTTTTTGGAAAAAAATTTCACCCCTTCAGATCTCGTCCGGTTTTTCCCAGAATGTTATTTGGAGGGTATACACTTGGAAATTATGGGGCAAACTTCCCTCACCCCTTCCCACTGCTCCACACCTGGCTAGGAAACGTTCAGAATTGGGTTGTTCCAGAAAACTTTCGGAATTTTTTTGAACCAGATCGGAGGGGATGGGGGATGTTTGGCACATATTTTTCAAGTCTTTACCCTTCATATTACATTCTGAAATTTTCCTAAGGAAATCGGAGAGGGTGAAAAAATCTTAGACTATAGTCTTTGCTCATTTTTTGGATAAAAATTTCACCCCTTCAGATCTCGCTACGATTCTCCCAGAATGTTATTTGGAGGGTATACACTTGGAAATTATGGGGCAAACTTCCCTCACCCCTTCCCACTGCTCCACACCTGGCTAGGAAACGTTCAGAATTGGGTTGTTCCAGAAAACTTTCGGAATTTTTTTGAACCAGATCGGAGGGGATGGGAGATGTTTGGCACATATTTTTCAAGTCTTTACCCTTCATATTATATTCTAAAATTTTCCTAAGGAAATCGGAGAGGGTGAAAAAATCTACGCAAAAAAAAGGAAAGACTATAGTCTTTGCTCATTATTTGGAAAAAAATTTCACCCCTTCAGATCTCGTCCGGTTTTTCCCAGAAAGATATTTGGAGGGTATACACTTGGAAATTATGGGGCAAACTTCCCTCACCCCTTCCCACTGCTCCACACCTGGCTAGGAAACGCGAAATCGGAAAGAGTGAAAAAATCTTCGCAAAAAAAGGAAAGACTATAGTCTTTGCTCATTTTTTGGAAAAAAAATTCACCCCTTCAGATCTCGCTACGATTTTCCCAGAATGTTATTTGGAGGGTCTACACTTGGAAATTATGGGGCAAACTTCCCTCACCCTTACCACTGCTCCACACCTGACTAGGAAACGTTCAGAATTGGGTTGTTCCAGAAAACTTTCGGAATTTTTTTGAACCAGATCGGAGGGGATGGGGGATGTTTGGCACATATTTTTCAAGTCTTTACCCTTCATATTCCATTCTGAAATTTTCCTAAGGAAATCGGAGAGGGTGAAAAAATCTTCGCAAAAAAAAGGAAAGACTATAGTCTTTGCTCATTTTTTGGAAAAAGTTTCACCCCTTCAGATCTCGTCCGGTTTTTCCCAGAAAGTTATTTGGAGGGTATACACTTGGAAATTATGGGGCAAACTTCCCTCACCCCTTCCCACTGCTCCACACCTGGCTAGGAAACGTTCAGAATTGGGTTGTTCCAGAAAACTTTCGGAATTTTTTTGAACCAGATCGGAGGGGATGGGGGATGTTTGGCACATATTTTTCAAGTCTTTACCCTTCATATTATATTCTAAAATTTTCCTAAGGAAATCGGAGAGGGTGAAAAAATCTACGCAAAAAAAAGGAAAGACTATAGTCTTTGCTCATTATTTGGAAAAAAATTTCACCCCTTCAGATCTCGTCCGGTTTTTCCCAGAAAGATATTTGGAGGGTATACACTTGGAAATTATGGGGCAAACTTCCCTCACCCCTTCCCACTGCTCCACACCTGGCTAGGAAACGCGAAATCGGAAAGGGTGAAAAAATCTTCGCAAAAAAAGGAAAGACTATAGTCTTTGCTCATTTTTTGGAAAAAAAATTCACCCCTTCAGATCTCGCTACGATTTTCCCAGAATGTTATTTGGAGGGTCTACACTTGGAAATTATGGGGCAAACTTCCCTCACCCCTTACCACTGCTCCACACCTGACTAAGAAACGTTCAGAATTGGGTTGTTCCAGAAAACTTTCGGAATTTTTTTGAACCAGATCGGAGGGGATGGGGGATGTTTGGCACATATTTTTCAAGTCTTTACCCTTCATATTCCATTCTGAAATTTTCCTAAGGAAATCGGAGAGGGTGAAAAAATCTTCGCAAAAAAAAGGAAAGACTAGTATAGTCTTTGCTCATTTTTTGGAAAAAAATTTCACCCCTTCAGATCTCGTCCGGTTTTTCCCAGAAAGATATTTGGAGGGTATACACTTGGAAATTATGGGGCAAACTTCCCTCACCCCTTCCCACTGCTCCACACCTGGCTAGGAAACGCGAAATCGGAAAGGGTGAAAAAATCTTCGCAAAAAAAGGAAAGACTATAGTCTTTGCTCATTTTTTGGAAAAAAAATTCACCCCTTAAGATCTCGCTACGATTTTCCCAGAATGTTATTTGGAGGGTCTACACTTGGAAATTATGGAGCAAACTTCCCTCACTCCTTCCCACTGCTCCACACCTGACTAGGAAACGTTCAGAATTGGGTTGTTCCAGAAAACTTTCGGAATTTTTTTGAACCATATCGGAGGGGATGGGGGATGTATGGCACATATTTTTCAAGTCTTTACCCTTCATATTACATTCTGAAATTTTCCTAAGGAAATCGGAGAGGGTGAAAAAATCTTCGCAAAAAAAAGGAAAGACTATAGTCTTTGTTCATTTTTTGGAAAAAAATTTCACCCCTTCAGATCTCGCTACGATTTTCCCAGAATGTTATTTGGAGGGTATACACTTGGCAATTATGGGGCAAACTTCCCTCACCCCTTCCCACTGCTCCACACCTGGCTAGGAAACGTTCAGAATTGGGTTGTTCCAGAAAACTTTCGGAATTTTTTTGAACCAGATCGGAGGGGATGGGGGATGTTTGGCACATATTTTTCAAGTTTTTACCGTTCATATTATATTCTAAAATTTTCCTAAGGAAATCGGAGAGGGTGAAAAAATCTTCGCAAAAAAAAGGAAAGACTATAGTCTTTGCTCATTTTTTGGAAAAAAATTTCACCCCTTCAGATCTCGCTACGATTTTCCCAGAATGTTATTTGGAGGGTATACACTTGGAAATTATGGGGCAAACTTCCCTCACCCCTTCCCACTGCTCCACACCTGGCTAGGAAGCGTTCAGAATTGGGTTGTTCCAGAAAACTTTCGGAATTTTTTTGAACCAGATCGGAGGGGATGGGAGATGTTTGGCACATATTTTTCAAGTCTTTACCCTTCATATTACATTCTGAAATTTTCCTAGCGAAATCGGAAAGGGTGAAAAAATCTTCGCAAAAAAAGGAAGGTCTTTGCTCATTTTTTGGATAAAAATTTCACCCCTTCAGATCTCGCTACGATTTTCCCAGAATGTTATTTGGAGGGTATACACTTGGAAATTATGGGGCAAACTTCCCTCACCCCTTCCCACTGCTCCACACCTGGCTAGGAAACGTTCAGAATTGGGTTGTTCCAGAAAACTTTCGGAATTTTTTTGAACCAGATCGGAGGGGATGGGAGATGTTTGGCACATATTTTTCAAGTCTTTACCCTTGATATTATATTCTAAAATTATCCTAAGGAAATCGGAGAGGGTGAAAAAATCTTCGCAAAAAAAAGGAAAGACTATAGTCTTTGCTCATTTTTTGGAAAAAAACTTCACACCGTCAGATCTCGTCCGGTTTTTCCCAGAATGTTATTTGGAGGGTATACACTTGGAAATTATGGTGCAAACTTCCCTCACCCCTTCCCACTGCTCCACACCTGGTTATGAAACGCGAAATCGGAAAGGGTGAAAAAATCTTCGCAAAAAAAGGAAAGACTATAGTCTTTTCTCATTTTTTGGATAACAATTTCACCCCTTCAGATCTCGCTACGATTTTCCCAGAATGTTACTTGGAGGGTATACACTTGGAAATTATGGGGCAAACTTCCCTCACTCCTTCCCACTGCTCCACACCTGACTAGGAAACGTTCAGAATTGGGTTGTTCCAGAAAACTTTCGGAATTTTTTTGAACCAGATCGGAGGGGATGGGGGATGTTTGGCACATATTTTTCAAGTCTTTACCCTTCATACGAAATTTTCCTAAGGAAATCGGAGAGGGTGAAAAAATCTTCGCAAAAAAAAGGAAAGACTATAGTCTTTGCTCATTTTTTGGAAAAAAATTTCACCCCTTCAGATCTCGTCCGGTTTTTCCCAGAAAGATATTTGGAGGGTATACACTTGGAAATTATGGGGCAAACTTCCCTCACCCCTTCCCACTGCTCCACACCTGGCTAGGAAACGTTCAGAATTGCGTTGTTCCAGAAAACTTTAGGAATTTTTTTGAACCAGATCGGAGGGGTTGGGGGATGTATGGCACATATTTTTCAAGTCTTTACCCTTCATATTACATTCTGAAATTTTCCTAAGGAAATCGGAGAGGGTGAAAAAATCTTCGCAAAAAAAAGGAAAGACTATAGTCTTTGCTCATTTTTTGAAAAAAAATTTCACCCCTTCAGATCTCGCTACGATTTTCCCAGAATGTTATTTGGAGGGTATACACTTGGAAATTATGGGGTAAACTTCCCTCACCCCTTCCCACTGCTCCACACCTGGCTAGGAAACGTTCAGAATTGGGTTGTTCCAGAAAACTTTCGGAATTTTTTTGAACCAGATCGGAGGGGATGGGGGATGTTTGGCACATATTTTTCAAGTCTTTACCCTTCATATTCCATTCTGAAATTTTCCTAAGGAAATCGGAGAGGGTGAAAAAATCTTCGCAAAAAAAAGGAAAGACTATAGTCTTTGCTCATTTTTTGGAAAAAAATTTCACCCCTTCAGATCTCGCTACGATTTTCCCAGAATGTTATTTGGAGGGTATACACTTGGAAATTATGGGGCAAACTTCCCTCACTCCTTCCCACTGCTCCACACCTGACTAGGAAACGTTCAGAATTGGGTTGTTCCAGAAAACTTTCGGAATTTTTTTGAACCAGATCGGAGGGGATGGGGGATGTTTGGCACATATTTTTCAAGTCTTTACCCTTCATATTATATTCTAAAATTTTCCTAAGTTAATCGGATAGGGTGAAAAAATCTTCGCAAAAAAAAGGAAAGACTATAGTCTTTGCTCATTTTTTGGAAAAAAATTTCACCCCTTCAGATCTCGTCCGGTTTTTCCCAGAAAGTTATTTGGAGGGTATACACTTGGAAATTATGGGGCAAACTTCCCTTACCCCTTCCCACTGCTCCACACCTGGCTAGGAAACGTTCAGAATTGGGTTGTTCCAGAAAACTTTCGGAATTTTTTTGAACCAGATCGGAGGAGATGGGGGATGTTTGGCACATATTGTTCAAGTCTTTACCCTTCATATTATATTCTAAAATTCTCCTAAGGAAATCGGAGAGGGTGAAAAAATCTTCGCAAAAAAAAGGAAAGACTATAGTCTTTGCTCATTTTTTGGAAAAAAATTTCACCCCTTCAGATCTCGTCCGGTTTTTCCCAAAATGTTATTTGGAGGGTATACACTTGGAAATTATGGGGCAAACTTCCCTCACCCCTTCCCACTGCTCCACACCTGGCTAGGAAACGTTCAGAATTGGGTTGTTCCAGAAAACTTTCGGAATTTTTTTGAACCAGATCGGAGGGGATGGGGGATGTTTGGCACATATTGTTCAAGTCTTTACCCTTCATATTATATTCTAAAATTCTCCTAAGGAAATCGGAGAGGGTGAAAAAATCTTCGCAAAAAAAAGGAAAGACTATAGTCTTTGCTCATTTTTTGGAAAAAAATTTCACCCCTTCAGATCTCGTCCGGTTTTTCCCAAAATGTTATTTGGAGGGTATACACTTGGAAATTATGGGGCAAACTTCCCTCACCCCTTCCCACTGCTCCACACCTGGCTAGGAAACGTTCAGAATTGGGTTGTTCCAGAAAACTTTCGGAATTTTTTTGAACCAGATCGGAGGGGATGGGGGATGTTTGGCACATATTGTTCAAGTCTTTACCCTTCATATTATATTCTAAAATTCTCCTAAGGAAATCGGAGAGGGTGAAAAAATCTTCGCAAAAAAAAGGAAAGACTATAGTCTTTGCTCATTTTTTGAAAAAAAATTTCACCCCTTCAGATCTCGCTACGATTTTCCCAGAATGTTATTTGGAGGGTATACACTTGGAAATTATGGGGTAAACTTCCCTCACCCCTTCCCACTGCTCCACACCTGGCTAGGAAACGCGAAATCGGAAAGGGTGAAAAAATCTTCGCAAAAAAAGGAAAGACTATAGTCTTTGCTCATTTTTTGGAAAAAAAATTCACCCCTTCAGATCTCGTCCGGTTTTTCCCAGAAAGTTATTTGGAGGGTATACACTTGGAAATTATGGGGCAAACTTCCCTCACCCCTTCCCACTGCTCCACACCTGGCTAGGAAACGTTCAGAATTGGGTTGTTCCAGAAAACTTTCGGAATTTTTTTGAACCAGATCGGAGGGGATGGGGGATGTTTGGCACATATTTTTCAAGTCTTTACCCTTCATATTATATTCTAAAATTTTTCTAAGGAAATCGGAGAGGGTGAAAAAATCTACGCAAAAAAAAGGAAAGACTATAGTCTTTGCTCATTATTTGGAAAAAAATTTCACCCCTTCAGATCTCGTCCGGTTTTTCCCAGAAAGATATTTGGAGGGTATACACTTGGAAATTATGGGGCAAACTTCCCTCACCCCTTCCCACTGCTCCACACCTGGCTAGGAAACGTTCAGAATTGGGTTGTTCCAGAAAACTTTCGGAATTTTTTTGAACCAGATCGGAGGGGATGGGGGATGTTTGGCACATATTGTTCAAGTCTTTACCCTTCATATTATATTCTAAAATTCTCCTAAGGAAATCGGAGAGGGTGAAAAAATCTTCGCAAAAAAAAGGAAAGACTATAGTCTTTGCTCATTTTTTGAAAAAAAATTTCACCCCTTCAGATCTCGCTACGATTTTCCCAGAATGTTATTTGGAGGGTATACACTTGGAAATTATGGGGTAAACTTCCCTCACCCCTTCCCACTGCTCCACACCTGGCTAGGAAACGCGAAATCGGAAAGGGTGAAAAAATCTTCGCAAAAAAAGGAAAGACTATAGTCTTTGCTCATTTTTTGGAAAAAAAATTCACCCCTTCAGATCTCGTCCGGTTTTTCCCAGAAAGTTATTTGGAGGGTATACACTTGGAAATTATGGGGCAAACTTCCCTCACCCCTTCCCACTGCTCCACACCTGGCTAGGAAACGTTCAGAATTGGGTTGTTCCAGAAAACTTTCGGAATTTTTTTGAACCAGATCGGAGGGGATGGGGGATGTTTGGCACATATTTTTCAAGTCTTTACCCTTCATATTATATTCTAAAATTTTTCTAAGGAAATCGGAGAGGGTGAAAAAATCTACGCAAAAAAAAGGAAAGACTATAGTCTTTGCTCATTATTTGGAAAAAAATTTCACCCCTTCAGATCTCGTCCGGTTTTTCCCAGAAAGATATTTGGAGGGTATACACTTGGAAATTATGGGGCAAACTTCCCTCACCCCTTCCCACTGCTCCACACCTGTCTAGGAAACGCGAAATCGGAAAGGGTGAAAAAATCTTCGCAAAAAAAGGAAAGACTATAGTCTTTGCTCATTTTTTGGAAAAAAAATTCACCCCTTCAGATCTCGCTACGATTTTCCCAGAATGTTATTTGGAGGGTCTACACTTGGAAATTATGGGGCAAACTTCCCTCACCCCTTACCACTGCTCCACACCTGACTAGGAAACGTTCAGAATTGGGTTGTTCCAGAAAACTTTCGGAATTTTTTTGAACCAGATCGGAGGGGATGGGGGATGTTTGGCACATATTTTTCAAGTCTTTACCCTTCATATTCCATTCTGAAATTTTCCTAAGGAAATCGGAGAGGGTGAAAAAATCTTCGCAAAAAAAAGGAAAGACTAGTATAGTCTTTGCTCATTTTTTGGAAAAAAATTTCACCCCTTCAGATCTCGTCCGGTTTTTCCCAGAAAGATATTTGGAGGGTATACACTTGGAAATTATGGGGCAAACTTCCCTCACCCCTTCCCACTGCTCCACACCTGGCTAGGAAACGCGAAATCGGAAAGGGTGAAAAAATCTTCGCAAAAAAAGGAAAGACTATAGTCTCTGCTCATTTTTTGGAAAAAAAATTCACCCCTTCAGATCTCGCTACGATTTTCCCAGAATGTTATTTGGAGGGTCTACACTTGGAAATTATGGGGCAAACTTCCCTCACCCCTTACCACTGCTCCACACCTGACTAGGAAACGTTCAGAATTGGGTTGTTCCAGAAAACTTTCGGAATTTTTTTGAACCAGATCGGAGGGGATGGGGGATGTTTGGCACATATTGTTCAAGTCTTTACCCTTCATATTATATTCTAAAATTCTCCTAAGGAAATCGGAGAGGGTGAAAAAATCTTCGCAAAAAAAAGGAAAGACTATAGTCTTTACTTATTTTTTGGAAAAAAATTTCACCCCTTCAGATCTCGTCCGGTTTTTCCCAAAATGTTATTTGGAGGGTATACACTTGGAAATTATGGGGCAAACTTCCCTCACCCCTTACCACTGCTCCACACCTGGCTAGGAAACTTTCAGAATTGGGTTGTTCCAGAAAACCTTCGGAATTTTTTTGAACCAGATCGGAGGGGATGGGAAATGTTTGGCACATATTGTTCAAGTCTTTACCCTTCATATTATATTCTAAAATTCTCCTAAGGAAATCGGAGAGGGTGAAAAAATCTTCGCAAAAAAAAGGAAAGACTATAGTCTTTGCTCATTTTTTGGAAAAAAATTTCACTCCTTCAGATCTCGTCCAGTTTTTCCCAGAATGTTATTTGGAGGGTATACACTTGGAAATTATGGGGCAAACTTCCCTCACCCCTTCCCACTGCTCCACACCTGGCTAGGAAACGTTCAGAATTGGGTTGTTCCAGAAAACTTTCGGAATTTTTTTGAACCAGATCGGAGGGGATGGGAGATGTTTGGCACATATTTTTCAAGTCTTTACCCTTCATATTATATTCTAAAATTATCCTAAGGAAATCGGAGAGGGTGAAAAAATCTTCGCAAAAAAAAGGAAAGACTATAGTCTTTGCTCATTTTTTGGAAAAAAATTTCACACCGTCAGATCTCGTCCGGTTTTTCCCAGAATGTTATTTGGAGGGTATACACTTGGAAATTATGGTGCAAACTTCCCTCACCCCTTCCCACTGCTCCACACCTGGTTATGAAACGCGAAATCGGAAAGGGTGAAAAAATCTTCGCAAAAAAAGGAAAGACTATAGTCTTTTCTCATTTTTTGGATAAAAATTTCACCCCTTCAGATCTCGCTACGATTTTCCCAGAATGTTACTTGGAGGGTATACACTTGGAAATTATGGGGCAAACTTCCCTCACTCCTTCCCACTGCTCCACACCTGACTAGGAAACGTTCAGAATTGGGTTGTTCCAGAAAACTTTCGGAATTTTTTTGAACCAGATCGGAGGGGATGGGGGATGTTTGGAACATATTTTTCAAGTCTTTACCCTTCATATTATATTCTAAAATTTTCCTAAGGAAATCGGAGAGGGTGAAAAAATCTTCGCAAAAAAAAGGAAAGACTATAGTCTTTGCTCATTTTTTGGAAAAAAATTTCACCCCTTCAGATCTCGTCCGGTTTTTCCCAGAAAGTTATTTGGAGGGTATACACTTGGAAATTATGGGGCAAACTTCCCTCACCCCTTCCCACTGCTCCACACCTGGCTAGGAAACGTTCAGAATTGGGTTGTTCCAGAAAACTTTCGGAATTTTTTTGAACCAGATCGGAGGGGATGGGGGATGTTTGGCACATATTTTTCAAGTCTTTACCCTTCATATTATATTCTAAAATTTTCCTAAGGAAATCGGAGAGGGTGAAAAAATCTACGCAAAAAAAAGGAAAGACTATAGTCTTTGCTCATTATTTGGAAAAAAATTTCACCCCTTCAGATCTCGTCCGGTTTTTCCCAGAAAGATATTTGGAGGGTATACACTTGGAAATTATGGGGCAAA